>JALJVW010000184.1:77387680-78056966 GCA_024865655.1 Emberiza elegans | reverse complement strand
CAGTCTAAAAGACTATGCCTTTACTTTGACCCTAGCAGTTGAAAAATCATTTTAAAGCATTGATGGTAATTATGGAGAAAGGGCTTCCTTATGTGTCTGTTTAAGCACCATGAAATCACTAATCAAAGAGTTCTTGTTTTGTAGTTAAACATGAAATGTAAGTGAAGTGGTAATTGGTTTATTCTTGATTCCAATATAAATTTGTATTTCATTATTTTTTTTCAATTTATTTAATATTTCCCATTCAGAATTTGTAAAGGCAATATAATGGTCAGGTTTTTTCCATGTAAATTCTTTTGTTTCCCTATCTGAACCTGAAGAGGATTATCTTCCTGAAGAGGAAGAAAATTCTCACTATCTTCTTAATTCTAGTAGGGCTTGCTTGATTTACTAATAAGAGCAGTTTCTCAGGTCTTTGTGGAGATTGAATTTATGAATTTATCATACTTCAGGCTGCTATGGACCTAAACCCTGGGGGAAAAAAATGCTGAAAACACTTTATGTCAGAAAGTGTCCTGCGTCAAAGTTGCTTGAGCAGCCCATCAGGGCATTTTCACATATTTTAAGGGCAAAAGCTCTAAGGTTAAAGTCTTGAATGGTGCTTTTAGAGGTGGCCCTGAGTGCCACGAGGCTGTTGAGGGCCTGGAGGGGAGAGCCCCCCTAAAGTGGTCCTGTGTGATGGATGCGCTGCTGTGCCAGCGCCTGCTGCCAGGAGGGAGGGCAGCGCCAGTGGGACGCTGTATGTGTTGTTTGTTGTTCTTTATTGTTCAGTCCTGGGCTCCTTCCCAGTGCTGTGGCACCTGCCCTGGCACCAGGGGCACGCACTCCATGGCACCCTGGTCCAAGAGCGCAAAATTCCTGTGTGCAAGGAAATTTGGCTTGAAGGGGGTGCTTTGGGGACTGATGCTGAGAAAGACATCACCCGGTGGAGGAAATCAAATCCCATCTCCATGAGCTGCCTGACTCCACATCACATTCTCTCTCTCTGATGGTTTTTAAATTGAGGGGCAAAAAGCTGTTGTGATAGTGTCACTAAACACTGCAGAACAAATTTCCATATGAAACCCTTCCTAGGTAGCAAATTCCAGTTAATAGTAGTTTGGAGGAAAACCTATAGTAAAACTTGAGCATATTAACTATTAAGAGTTTAATTTGAGCTCTGGGGGAAATGATGTATTGAGGTAGGTACAGTAAAACTGATGAGATTGCGGGCAGGTTTTACAGATGATTTTCTCTTTCTTTTAAGAATAATTGAGTCATTTTAATGATAAGCCTTGCTTGGCTTCTTTGAATGGACTGCATGTAATTAGTTGTAGCTCCAACTTTGAAATGTTTTGACAGAAAATGCATCATTTAGCGGGTGCATTTTTCCAGCATCCGCCTTTAATATTTGTTCATTTTCTGCAAGGCACAACTTTGCTACTGCGGGTCAAACGGCAGGCGCGGCTGGGCTGCCTTTGTTGCCTCGCTGGTTTCCCGCAGGACGAGGGGGAGTGATGGCAGAGAACATGTTTAGCAGGCAGCTGGAGCCCGTTCCAGCCGAGCGCAGCACCTGCGGGCCGGCGGCGGGGCCGCGCTGCCGCTGCCCTGCTGCAGCTTCAGCTGCCAGCCATGCAGCGCGCCTGCCTCTGCCTAATTAGAGGCATGATTTGTGAAACGCTGGCTATTTATTTAATTAATCACCGGCACAAAGCTATAAAACCCATATTTTAAAAATCCCTGTTAGTTTGCCATGTGGTTAATAGATTGTGGCACATTAAAAAGTGACACGGTGATGTATTAAAAATGTTCCACCTAAGGTTGGCTGATGTCCTCGAGGAACTTGAGCTGTCTGCTTTGTGCAGCAGAAGCAGAGGATTAGAGGCTGATCTGTTCAAGGATTGAATATTTCTGAAAACATTTATCTTTTTTAGAGCATCTGTTCGTTAAAATAGATCGTGGCACGTTCCTTAACACACAAATAATGTTTATGGTGTAGTTTTAATTATAAGTTTTGGTTGCATTTTGTTATTACAAAGAATAACTATTCCTCAGTATTAAATTGTAATGTTTATTACTAAGTAAAATATATATAATTCTTCTAAAGAGGCTGTTTCTTCTCCTCACTAGAAGGAATTTGAGGACGGCTTGGGGTAATGAATGCATTTCTGCTGCAGCTGGAGCAACAACATTTGGATCAATGCGTTTTTGTCCCAGGGCTGCAGGGCAGGCTGAGCTGGTGCCGCAGGGCTGGTGGGACATCCCACCCTCTGTGCTGGCTTGGGCACATGGAGAGGGAGCCAGGGTGGGGCAGAATGCCATGGGAGTGTGGCACGGGAGGGTGGACAGGGCCATTGGTCCTAAATCTGACACCTGCATGGATATAAACACAGCCTGGGCTGCAACAGGGATGGACCTGAGGCTTCTCCCTCCCTCCACTTAGCATTTGTCAGAAAAAAAAGCAGTATTAAGAATTCAAATTAATAGCACTCCAAGTAAACAAGATTTTAATTCACAGAGAGTTGTACAAATGAATGTGTTACTAGAATTGAAACGTGCTGTTACCAGCACTATGTGTCTTATTCTTTGCTCAGGACTTACATAATTGTATTAATTGTGGGAATGAATGCCAAGCAAGAGCAGGCAGTGATCGGGTGCTGGGCTGTGCGGTTATTTCTGCAGATGTGGTTCTGAGTGTGAGGACGTGTTCAGGTGGAAGCGTGGAAGGAACCTGTCCAGCTCGGAGGTGATGTCTCTCAGCTGTGTGCTGTATAATTAACTGGTACATGAGGAGGGGGCTGGAATAAAACATGAGCATGTTCGAGCAGCCTGGAGCTGGGCTTGTAGTGATCATTGCCATGCAGAGGACGCCTTGCTCGGAGCTGCTGCTGCCTCTGCAGCCTGCACAACATCTGGACCTTTAATTGACAAATCGCCTGGTGCTCTGCAGAGCAGGCATGCTAACTGAAGTCAACAATTTAGAATAAAAAATAATAGTGTGTTATTTACCTTGCAGTTAAATATTCATACTTTGTTATGCTTTGGATAACAGGAAATTACTGGGTTAAATTTTTATGAATAGTGACAGTGTGAATAAGATAAATTAAGTGTTTAATGATGTTAATGGAGTTTTACATCGTGATCTGCTAACTCCGCAGCACAAGCTGGGGTGACGCAAAGGAGAATCCTCTCCTCAGAAGGGAACAGCTCTGGGGCCTCACTGGGGAGCTGCAGGGCTGGCAGCGTGCTGGGGCTGCAGCCCAGCCCCTCTGGGGTGTCCTTCACCCGGGGTTTTGGAATAACAGGAGGAACCAAGTGCCCAAAGTGATGAAAATCCCCGGTGCTGGTGTAACCTGCAGGGCTGGCAGCGTGCTGGGGCCGTACCCCAGCCTCTCCGGGGTGGCCTTCACCTGGGGTTTGGGAGCAACAGGAGGAACCAAGTGCCCGAAGTGATGAAAATCCCCAGTGCTGGTGTAACCTGCAGGGCTGGCAGTGTGCTGGGGCTGCAGCCCAGCCTCTCCGGGGTGTCCTTCACCCAGGGTTTGGGAATAACAGGAAGAACCAAGTGCCCAAAGTGGTGAAAATCCCCAGTGCTGGTGTAACCTGCAGGGCTGGCAGTGTGCTGGGGCCGTACCCCAGCCTCTCCGGGGTGTCCTTCACCCGGGGTTTGGGAATAACAGGAGGAACCAAGTGCCCAAAGTGGTGAAAATCCCCAGTGCTGGTGTAACCTGCAGGGCTGGCAGTGTGCTGGGGCCGTACCCCAGCCTCTCCGGGGTGTCCTTCACCCGGGGTTTGGGAATAACAGGAGGAACCAAGTGCCCAAAGTGATGAAAATCCCCGGTGCTGGTGTAACCACCTGATGAAACAAACACTGTTCCAGTCTTGCCACGGTAGGGATCAGTGTGGTGGGTTGGAGAAGGAAAGAAAGAAGAAAAATATGGTCCCTTATATTGCCATGAGCATCTGTGCTCTGATCTGTTAGAAATTTCTGTGTGTTGTAAATGCTGGGTTATTTTATTTCCACTTTTCCCCTTCAAGTGTTTTCTGTGTGTCAATTAAATACACGAGCGAGTAAGTTATGTTGTGGAGGTGATTGCTGGGTCACAGAGCGTAGTCAACACCCTGTCACCCAAACCAAAAAACACTGAACTGAGTTTAAAAGCGAGAAGACATTTTGCATTTGGGAATGGAAAGGCATTTGTTTCCATTTTGTGCAGTGTTTAGCGTTGTTTGCTGGGAGGTGAGTCAATGACTTGAATTAATTATAATTACTGAAGAGACGTATACTGATTGAGCAAATAAAGTAGTAAGCTCATTCGTGCCAAGGCCATCTAATTAAATGCTAACTTTGGGTAAGCTAGATGCGCATGAAAGATTAATTTTAAGAGGTTTTTATGACTCTCACTAAATAATGATTCAGTAAAATCTTTGCATTATATCATTAGAACATCTAATCTTAAAGTGATATAACATTTAGTCACAGAACTCCATTGTGCAGGAAGAGGCAGTAAATTGTCAGTGCTGAAAATCAATCACTTTTCCCTTGGAAGTGTTTATGGACTTTGTTTTGATTTTGTGCCTGGTGCAGCAGCGCAGGAGCGAGGAGGACGCCCCGTGCCCGACTCTGCCCCAGCTCCTGTCGTGCCGGGGTGGCTGGGGATGGGGGAGCTCTCCCCAGCGACCCGCTCAAGATGCCCTCACCTGCTGCTCCAGGGACGGCTGCGCTCCCCCATGGACTTCAGTTAGAATTTCATTTTCAGCCTTATGTTGGAGGGACTGATGAATTTTAATTTTTTTTTTTTTTTTTTTTAATTTGACATACTGTAGGAGAGCACCAGGGAGCCTTAAAAGAGTCCATCAATAAAAATACTAGGAAAATTTCCTTTGATTTATTGTACATTTTCGGTGTATCCAGTTACTCCTCACTTTCTTAAAGGATTGGTGGGATATAACATTTCTAACAATAAAAGCTTAATGGAATCAGATTTGTGATTTCCTAGAAAATTAACGAGATATTTTGTCAATTTTATTCCAGACTTCATTTGTCAGAATATACAGTGTCCAGTGACAAGCTAAAAGAATTTTTTGACAAATTAACCGTGCCACAGGTGACAGATCAGGAAAATGTTAATTTAACAGCCCCTTTATGCTTCCCAGATTTATTGGAGGCTATTAAGGAAACTCCAAATGGTAAGGCCCCTGGCCCTGAATAGATTTTCCATTGAATTTTATACAGGATCTATTAATAAAGTTTGATGCTGCCTCTTTGAATATCGGTAATTGTCCTTTATCTTCTGGGTTTCCTCAGCATTTCCACTTGGAATACAGTTTTTAGTTGGGAGCCAGAAGTAATTGTGGTTCCAGGAATGGCTGTGGTTCCTCCTGAGAGGAGGCTGCAGGTCCCTGCTGAGCCCAGGAGCTGTCCCTGGGCTGGCTCTGAGCCCTGGCCTCGGCTGGTCCCTGTGTCCCAGTGTCCGTGTGTCCCTGTGTCCATGTGTCCCAGTGTCCCTGTGTCCATGTGTCCCAGTGTCCCTGTGTCCGTGTGTCCCTGTGTCCCTCTGTCCCTGTGTCCCCGTGTCCCTGTGCCACCGCGGCCAGCCCTCGCCCCGTGGGCTCTCAGCAGGTCGGTAATTGAGCTCTCAGGGACTTGTGCGCCATTAACGCTCTGCAGGATGGGCTGAGCTATGGGTTCCCTCAGACAGGGACCCGGTGGCTTGGATTTGCGTTGTGGTTCTGGACAAACGCCACCAATTTGCCACAAACACAGTGGGGGTTTCCTCCAGACCCCCTTGGCGTGGGGCTGAGCCCTGACCCACAGGTTTGTGCAAGCATTTCCTACCCAGCATGACAATGGGTGCTCTCTTGACTGCTAGAAAATCTCATTGGCTTCGGGTTTCAGCCTCTCTAGTACCTCGTGGCCATCAGCTTTACAGACCTTTAATTAATGAAACTATTTCTCTGACTTTTTAAAGATCTTGAGTGGAACAGCAGAGCTTTGAGCCATTTCCCAGTCCTGCTGTTGTTGGGATTGCTCCCCTTGCTCACGGAGCAGTTGGAATCCTCATAGGTGTGGGAGTTTTACCTGGTTTAAGTAATTTTGGTGTTCACATGGAGTGTTTGTGAGCAGGAGGACAGGATAGCTGTGATGGAGACAGTAACAACAGTAAAGACAGGCTGGAGGAGGCAGAGCAGGTTTAGAGATGGGGAGGATTAAGGAAGGTTTAGTTAAAAAGCAGCAAACTTCAGGCCAGTCAGGGAGTGGGGCAAGGCAGAGCCGTGCAGTGAGAGGAGCCCGGGCGTGTGCGTGCCAGGTTTGGGACAGCTGGAACCAGGGTCCCTGGCCAGGGTGGGGTTATGGATTCCGGGGTTTGGGCTGTGAGCTCCCACTGCTCATGCAGCGCCTGATGGATAACCTGGTCTCTGCCTGTCAGTCCCCGCTCCTGGCTCGCTCGTCCCTTCCTGCCTGGGTGTATCAACTCCCACATCTGGGTGTCCATTTTTCCTGGATTTTCCATTGTCAGGATCCAGCATTACTTACAGTTCTGCCCTCCTTGGATTTATATGTGTAACTGCCGTGGCGTGCCAAGGAGTGCCATTAATTTCCTGCTGTTTGCTCCTTCTCTTGCCAAGGCAGCCTCAGCTCGGGGGTCTCTGGGCAGGACCAAGGCCACCAGCACCCTGAGCCCCCCGTGCCCTGGGAGTGTGAGCCTGGGCACACACAGCTGAGCTGTTACCTGGCACCAGCTCATTTCCCTTTCACAACAAGTCCTGGAGGTAGAAAAGCAGAGACAGAAGCCCACCCTGGTGGTTTTTAGCAGCTGTAGCTCTGTTGTGTTCATGACCTTGTGAGGTTAAGGGTGGTGTCCCAGAGGGTCCTGGGCACATGAGCTCAACCAAAGCTTGTTCAGGTTTATCCAAACAAAGTGAAGGAATGTCCCATGTTCTGTTGCAAACCTAACCCTTCCTTTAAATTAGCCAAACTGGTTTCTTCTTACCCTAAAAATATGGGAAGAGGAGGTATCTGTTCTATAAAAATGCTTTCTTAAAAAATAAATGTATTATGTTGGGATGGATTTTAATAATACTTTTAGCTATGCCAGTATGAATAACTTTAATCTTTAAATTCCTATTACTTCTCTAATTTATAATCACACTGAAGGATCAAATGGTTTTTAACAATATATTGAAATTAGCACATGGCATTTAACTCCCTGTTTTATGCTCTCATTATAGATTTATAGCATTGAATCCTTTTATTCTGTTACTTAGAATTCCAAGTGATTAATTCAAAAAGCCCTTTCTCTTCTCAAGGCCCTTGTAGCATGGAGAGAGATGGAGGTACAGAGTTACTTGGAGTGCTTTGGAAGAGGGGGTCAGGACGTGCAATTTTTGTTTGTTTAGAAGATTTCTGGGTGAAGGCTGCAGTCCTACCCGCAGTGGATTAAACATTCTTGTAATGCAAATGTCATGGATCCGTGTTGCCGTGTGCTTTATGGTTTATTTAATTGTCAATCTCCAGGGCACCAAATGGATTCTTTTCATCCAGTAAGTTCCAGTAACCCCCAATATGAGTTTATTCTTCCTGGTGTCCTCAAGCAGAGCAGCTCAGTGGCTCAGCTGTGTGTGTGGCTTTGTTCTGCTCTTGGCAAGCCAGGGCCAAGCCTTGGTATCTGTGCTCCCTCTGGGGGCTGGGGGCTCCTCAGGCGGAGGGGAAGGACTGCAGAAGGGAGCAGAAATGCAGAAACAATTCGGAAGTCTTAGGCTGGTTTGTTGGATCCCTCTTCCTCCCCATCCCACGCATAGTTCCATTTTTTTGGATTCTGCAGGAACATGGGATCCTGCAGCAAAGTCCAGGCTCTTTATGGAAATCTGTGAAATCATGTCCAGATATTTCATGTCCTTTTTACAGATAAACAGCAGGGAAAGAATTGGAATTTAAACGTTTCATCTCCTTCCAATTTTAAGCCACAGCAGCATATTTTAGTTTTCCTGCTGAGCCAAATTCCGTCCGCCCAGATTTTGTATAAACCCTGTGACACTTTTCGGTATCATCCTGATGAAATGTGTTTCCTCACCAGGGCCACGTTGGTACAACGGCAACCAAAAAAATCGATGTCTACCTCCCCCTGCACACGAGCCAGGACAAGCTGCAGCCCATGACCGTGGTGACCATCGCCAACGCCAAGGTGCACGACCTGATCGGGCTCATCTGCTGGCAATATACAAGTGAGGGACGGGAACCCAAGCTGAAGTAATGCTCTTTCTTTACTACCTCCTGACCTCTCCATTTCTCCTCTGCAGCCTTTTTTGCGTACTGAAACGGATTTCTGTGTCGATGTTTGGGAATATAAACCCTAGCACCTTCACATTTAGCAGTATTTCCCTCCGAGCAGCACTCGGGCACCTCCAGCCATTTCTCTTTCAATTAACTGCTGTGTGCTGGGGAATGATCAACAGGAAGCCTTGGGCCTGTAAATGAATCATCATTTCAAAACTGTGTAAAAATAATGCAAACTTTATCTCTTTGGTGTCACAGAGGCATTTGTTATTTCATGTCCCACCTATTTTTTGCTGGTGCCCTTAATGGCTGAGATCACAGGATGTCAGATAAAGTCCAGAACTCCTCTAAGTCCCTTTGCTCTGCTGGCGGTGGTTAGTAAGAGCTGTTCCTTTTTCCTGGCAGATGACAGGAGATGCATAGAAAGGCTCTTCAGAACAGCTCACCTGAGCAGCTTTTGTTTTAGAACAGCTGTGTAAAATACTTCTGGTTTTGCTGGGCCATAGAACATAAAATAAGGACTTAAAGCAGTTTATTACAGAGTTGTCAGTAGCAGTTACTGGCAGGGATGTCCCTGGTGCAAAGGAAGTTGATAGTTTTGTTTGGGTTTTTTCTATATGAGCCAAATTTCACTTTTTTATTGTTCCTGGAATATTGAATTAATAGGGTGGGGGGTTTGATCCTGAATTTCACGGCTCACTCTTTCAGCATTTTTCAGGAGCCCTGGAGGGCTCAGCAGCCTTAGCTGCTGCTGCAGCACAGCTGTGGGGGAATGGCACGGAGGGCACTTGGGCTCCGTGTTTGGGTTTGCTGATTTCTGTTCCATAGACAGGCACCCGGGAAAGCAGCCCCTCTTGAAAACGCTTCCATGGATGTTCTTTCTTTGGATATGGATTTTTCCTTAGCTCTTCTCAACAGACATGTGAAATGTTTCTGGGGTTTAACACTTGGGTTTGATTTGTCCTTTTTTATGTTCTGGAGAAGAAATATGAAATTATTCACAGATGGTGCCATTTCATTTGCTGTTATTAATTTCTGTTCATTATATCACAAGTTCAGAGAAGTGTTCTTTGTGTATGATTAGGCTATTTTTTAATGAGTAAGACACCATTGATGTCAGTCTTTGGGCACACACATATTTTTGAGCAGAGCTCAAATGGAGCAACACCCGTGAGTGGAGTGTTCCATGAACCATCACTGCCCACAGCAAAAGGCAACAGTGGGAAGAAATGAATTTCACTGTCTGCCTTGAAGGATAAGATGTTATGATGTGTCAAAAAGTGCTCATGAGCAAGGAGGCTGTCCAATGTAATCAAATCTCAGGCAGAAAGAATAAAATAAATAATGGAGGCGTGAGCTCCCAAGAGCACAGTCAGACACAGCAGCAGCAGCTGAGGATCTGGGGACAAAGGCTCAGGCTGAGGGCCAGAGCCCCGAGTTTCCAAGAAGTTTCTTTTCTTGTAGGTCCTTAATTATTTCTCATCATCTTTTTTTTAGCATTGCTGGCTGCCAGTCCTGAAGCAAGGATTGATTTAACTGCAAACTAATTCTCATATTTCCCAGTAAGGAAGGAGCTCATGTAGGGTGCCAATTCTACATTGGCCGTTTGCTCCTGATTCAGGCAGGTGAGAGTGTGAAAAGACAAAACGGGGATCGTTGTGGCACTGCACTAAAATCCATCTATAGAATGCCTCAGATGGGTATGCAAGGCATGCAGAGTGACAACTGTACCTGCTAGTGACACTGTGAGAATAATGAGGAGGTTTTAGACTTTATAATTAGGAGAAACAACCCCTTCTGTCTTTAGGAAAAGAATACATTACTGCCTAATTCCTTTTCCTAAAAGATAGGTGTAAGAGTCTGAAGTGAATGAGTACTAGTTGACAGCTTTGAGAACATTCTGTATTCAATTAGGCTGCCTTTTTTATTATAATTGTGTTGTATTTGTCTCTATTCAGTCTCTTGGTTCCAGGAACCACTGGCAGGGTTAGCAGCCCTGTCCCTGGCCTCCCACACACGGACCTGGGTTGTAACCCAGCATTTTCTTGCCAGCCCCTGACAGATGTGCTGGAATGATTCCACCTGCAAAAAATAAACAAAATCCCTTTCTAGGAAGAAATTAATAGTGAGATGCAGTATTCAAATAGATTTGCTATTTTTAGAAGTGAGGAGTGAATCTCTCCTTTTTGTGCTGAACTCGTAAGTTCCCAACTTCAATCTCCCTCAGCCTGGTGGAGGTTCAAAGTGCAGAACAGTTTTACTCACTGGACTGGTTTTTTTTCTAGCACATGGTGATTAATCTGTTCAGGAAGCCAGCTCAGGAGTGCAGGCATCTGTAGCCCCTCTGTTCCGTGGGACGCGAGCAGTGCTGAGTGTTTTCCCCGTTTGCTGGGGCACTGGGACCTGCTGGGTTGTTCTGTGCCTTCCTCCGGCTGGGGACAGGCATGGAGGGACAGGGCACAGGGAATGGCTCCCGGTGCCCGAGGGCAGGGATGGGTGGGACAGTGGGAACTGGGAACTCCTGGCTGGGAGGCTGGTGAGGCCCTGGCACAGGGTGCCCAGAGCAGCTGTGGCTGCCCCATCCCTGGAAGGGTTCAAGGCCAGAAAGTTTCTTTGCTAGTGTTTGCAGAATTTTCAAAATTCAGAGTGGTGAGAATGTTGCTGAATTACCTTTGGTGAGCAAAATTGCAGCTTACATTAACAGCAATGCATCATTATTCCCTGTTTTCTATAATAAATGTCTTAGTCATGACAAGACGCCTATAGATCACCTGGACTAAGCACTCTCAATAAAGCACAGTTGCAACCAAAGGTTTGTGAATTAATTGAGAAAATTGCAAATCAGGTAGTCAGTGAAATAATTCATTGTCACATCCAATCAATAAACTTTGTAAATCAACTCATTTAATTCAAAAAATGATCTATATAGATCAAGCGACCAATTAAACAATTAGCATACACTTTACAATTAATTAATTTAAGCATCAATCATGCAATTAAAACTCCAAATTTAAACTGCAGAGTTTAGAAACACGCTGCCACATGCACCTCCAGCTTTACTGCGTGGCTGGGGAAAGGCCTGAGTGCTGGCAGGTTTACAGTCAGAAAGAATACTTATTTTCAGGTCAATAATTTAAACTGAAGTAACATTTGAAATAGATTTCAATGTTAGGAAATTATGATTAATACCTGTTTGGTAGCTATAAGTAGTTGTTTCCCCCTGGGCTTTCATCTGTGGAAAGGAAGAGGCTCGGCTCTTTATTTCTTTCATATTGTATCTGTTTCAGTTTTCTGTGTTAGTTCTGCTTGTTGGTGTTTATTAATTTGTGACTGCTTTTAGTGACTGAACGTAGGTGTTCAGTAAAGGTAAGTTTTCTGCTAATCATTGCTATGTGTTGGACAGGTTTTTACTTTTCCCATAGCTCATTACCCTGCTCACCTGCCCAAGAGCACTCTGCTTTTCCAAACTAAACTTCCACAGTTGTTTGACCTGTGGAAAATCACAGACACCACTTGTTTGCCTTTGGCTCTGAAGTGTGGTCATCGTATAAATAAATACATTTTCACAAATGGAGAAATATCCTTCCTGCTTTATGAAATCATGAAACTTTTATAGATTTTAGTGTATTTTAATAGTTGTCAGGTTTTGTTTGTGGGGCAGTTGAGGAGGAAGACTGCTCTGCTCTGAGGTTTGGGGTTTTTCCATCACCACAGGGTTATGGCAGCATGGTGACCTCTGGGGACACGTTTGTGTGGTGTCACCATGCCATTTGAGAGCAGTGCCCTGTGCAGGCGTCCCCGTGCAGGTGTCCCTGTGCGGGTGTCCCTGTGCGGGTGTCCCCGTGCAGGTGCCGTGTGCAGGTGCCCTGTGCAGGTGCCCGTGCAGGTGCCTCGTGCAGGTGCCCTGTGCAGGTGTCCCCGTGCAGGTGTCCCCATGCAGGTGTCCCTGTGGAGGTGCCCCATGCAGGTGTCCTCTGCAGGTGACCCCATGCAAGTGTCTTGTCCAGGTGTCCCTGTGCAGGTGTCCCCTGCAGGTGTCCCCTGCAGGTGCCCCCGTGCAGGTGCCCCATGCAGGTGTCCCTGTACAGGTGTCCCTGTGCAGGTGCCCTGTCCAGGTGTCCCCATGCAGGTGTCCCCGTGCAGGTGCCCCGTGCAGGTGCCCCCATGCAGGTGCCCTCATGCAGGTGTCCTCTGCAGGTGACCCCATGCAAGTGTCTTGTCCAGGTGCCCTGTGCAGGTGTCCCCATCCAGGTGCCCTGTCCAGGTGTCCCCGTGCAGGTGTCCCCATCCAGGTGCCCTGTGCAGGTGTCCCTGTGCAGGTGTCCCCATGCAGGTGTCCTGTGCAGGTGGCTCCATCCAGGTGCCCCGTGGAGGTGCCCCGTGCAGCCGTGGTGCCACCCCAGGCTGTGCTGAGTGCAGCTCTCTGTTGCAGTGACAATGTCAGCGCCTACTGCCTGCACATCGCCGAGGACGACGGCGAGGTGGACACGGACTTCCCGCCCCTGGACTCCAACGAGCCCATCCACAAGTTTGGCTTCAGCACGCTGGCCCTGGTGGAGAAGTTCTCGTCCCCAGGGCTGGCAGCCAAGCAGTCGCTCTTCGTGCGCATGTGAGTACCTGGCTGGGCACAGCCTCCTCCCTCCTCCTCCTCCTCCTCTGCCTCCCTTCTCCTGACTTCACCGGCCGCCCGGGGCCGCGCCCCTGGGTGATGCTCTGCAGGGAAGCAAGTGGTTTTATGGACAGATAGGTGCAGTGTGGCTCAGTAACAGTGGGAAGGAAAATGCAGTAAGCCAGCACACCAGCTGGGCTGGACATTCCCCTCCCAAGTCCAGAAGAGTTTGGTGAGGGACACCCCACCCACCCCTGAGACCTCAGCTGTCTGGCTTGTAGATCGAGAAGAATTTGCTACGTCCTTATCAGTGAAGTAGGGATATATACTGTGCTTGATCACTTTTATTTTTCTTTACTTGTGAATGAAAAATCTCTTAAACCATCAGAAGGCCTTAATTACTAGAACAAAATGCCAGGAGCATAAGCCACTTCTTACTTGGGAAAAATATTTCATGTTTGGAGCTCTTGAAATGAAAATGCTAATAGGGTTTCCCTGGTTATTGGACATTACTTACATTTCTTAACACTACAGCTGCTTCTAGTTCTGAATAATCAGACATTTTTTTAAAAATCTGGCTTATTTAATTAGTTTTTATATTCTTTATTGTGTACTGTGTTTCTTAGCGACGTTGCAAAGCATCCTACAGAAAGCCATTGTCAGAAATCCCACGCGTATTCCCAAAGGCCACATTCACTTTGTTCCACTGCATTAGGGCACTGGGAAATAAAATATCCTGGCCCCAGTGTTCACAAGCGAGTTATTCAAGGCTGAGATGCTGGGCTGTGCTGCGCTGAGGCTGTGGTGAGGAAGGGGAGGTCATTGTCAATGGGCATCTCTAAATTGTTGCTGGTTTCTCATCTGGATAAAGTGCCCTTCCCCAGCTGTCCCCAGAGCTGTCCTGGGTGCCTGAGCTGGGCTCAGGGCTCATGCAGTGACCAGGCGTGGGTCAGGGGCTGGGGCTGGCTCGCAGAGGTGGCACTGCCCTTCCCACGGGAGCCCGGAGACCTCGGTGGGGTCAGGGGCTGCCCAGCAGAGCTCTGCCTGCAGCTGGCGGCAGGAGAAGGGCCCAGCTGCAGGGCCTGCAGAAAAATGCAAAATCTTTTCATTTACCGTCATTTGTGCTGATGTGAGGAGCTTCCTTCTAGCTTGGAAGGTGCTGCTGAGGAGAAATAGGACAGCTGCATCACAAGCAGTGCTCTTCTGAAAGGGTCAGTTTGGTGGGGCCAGCATCCACATTTTAATTTTAAATGGCTTGTGATTACTGTGTACATAGCTAGGTTTAAATTAGAATTTTTAATGTGTCCCCTAGAATAAAGAATTACTTGATCATCACTTGATCAAAAGGTTGTTACTTCTGTAAGTTTACATGTGTGTGCTGTCTTATTTTTAAGGGATTTGCTGTAAATTCTATGTCTTCCTCCACCCCTGTCACCCTACCGGTGCATGTAATTGTGCCTTTATATTTTGCATCTCTTTTTTTTCCTTTTCGTGCTGAAGTACTTCAGCTGCTGCCATGTCAGCCTTGTGACTTGTAATGTTTATTAATATTGAATCACTGTTGAAAAATGTTGATGCTTGTGAGGAGCTCCGTGCCAGAGCCGTGCTCCTCCTCGCGGGCTGAGCGCGGTGGGGCCCCGCCAGGGACCCCCCTTCTGCAGGACATGTTTGAGCAGAAGCGGTTTGCAGAACTTCACACACTTCGACTCCTGCCAAGGCAAACTCTGAGCCACTCGAGTTCGTTGTAAATACCCAGAGGTGGTGGCTGGAAGTAGCCCATGGTGCAGTTTATATTCCGAGCTGGATGTGAATGTCTTTGTGGCTGTACAGAGTAGTAAATAATTGAGTTTGATTAGGGAGAGGGACCTCATTATCCCCCCACCTGTGCCCAGCTGGTAGGGGAGGGTCGAAATGAAGCCATTAGCTGTCGCTCTTACTGGCATCTCAAAGAGCTCAAATACATCTGTGTCTTATTTTCTTTTCTGGCACAATCAGTCGAGCAAGCTAAGCAGGCATGACCGAATTTGGCAAGTTCCAAGGACTCTGGCAAAGTTACACAAGGAGAAGAAGGAGGGCAGTCGTTCTGGCTGCTCAGTGCCCATTAGTCTAGCGAGTTGTGTTTTTGGAAGGTGGCTGCTGTGGAAAGCAGAGCTTTGTCCAACGCCGGGCACGGCACCCGCACGCGGCCCCGCGCTCCTGGCCAGCGGGTTTGTCAGGGAGAGGCAAGCAAAGCACCACATCCGTGGAAATACAGACTTCTTGAGGTGGTGAGGTCATACCTGAAAGGCTTAAAATAAATCTGTACCATCATTAGGGCTTTTTCCCTTGGAAATTTATTATTGGAGCTTGACACACTCGATCTAATGGTGTTTCGAGGAGCTGTAGCTCAGCTGCCAGTTGGCACACAGAGGAAATTTGGCATCCAGTTCTTCTGCTCTGTAGCACTTTTTTCTGTTTTGATATTGTACTTGAATTGCTTTGACTATTATATACAAATTTTCAAAGCAGCTCCTTTGCCATACCCGATAGTTTAAGGTTTGAAACCCTTTTAAAATACCAGACTTGCATTGTGCATTTGCAAATTCAGTTCAAAGCCCTGAAATGTGTTTTTTCTTGGACTCCAGCAGCAGTCCCCAAAAGGTCTGTTCCTGATTTGTGCATGGGGGTGGGTAATCTGCAAAGTACATTTTAGAATATTCATACAAAATTTCAGACAGTTAATGTGGGTGCAAAATTCAGGATGTGGCTCTCAGGATAGTGGAGAGGGAGGGGTAGGAGGGCATCAGAAAACTTGATAGAGGGCTAAGGACTGTTACAGTGGTGTCAAAATGCAGCCAGTTAAACTCAGTTGTGCACAGAGCTATGCAAGGCCAATCTGAGATGTACAAAAGCAGGTTATTTAGGCTCAGAATAAAAATTGTGGCTGGCATTAGTTACTCCAGTTCCTATCACGGTGCACTTTATCTTAAAAATTACCCAGTTTAAGGTAAGTCCATTGCATCAGCTGGGATTTTGAGTCTTAAGTCTGACTTTGTGCTGATCAAGTGGAAATTGCTATTAGTCACTCCCAGGCACTTCCAGCCATGCCCGCTGGTTATGCAGTGAGCTTTAAGTGCTATAAATTCCACTTCTGGAAAGTAAATTCCACTTCTGTGTTTAAAAAAAAATAAAAAAAATCAAAAATTTAAAAAATTGCTCTAGATTGGAAAGGACCTTTTCAAAAAGTTATCTTCTCATTCAGAGCAGAAACTCTTTGTCCTTCCAGTGTGGGTTGTTTTATTTTGTGGCAAAAGGGGGGACCCTGCCTGTTCCCGTGGCACCTCAGCACCACGAGGAGAGCTTCTGCCTGTGCTGCTGCTTCCCTTTCCCTCTCCTGAACCTTGCCACCCTGGCTCCAGCACGGAGGCTGTAAAAGAAGATGGAAAGCCAAGTTACTGCAGAATGATCACTATCATTAACATTCACGGGTGGTTCACTTATCATTCCTGACTGCACAGACATGGCAGCCGTTATGAAACGTCCACAGGTGTAGCACGATGATACATATTACATTGTGCCACAATGGATTTATGTATTCTGTAACAAAAGAAAAGTGTAATGAAAAAATACAGAAGGTAATCCTTTATTCCTCCACTGCACAATTTATCAGTAATGCCTGTGGATGATAAGTGCCAGGGATTTCCTTTGCTTGATTTAACCTTGTCACCCAGGTATGTTTTTGCAAAATGACAGAAAATACAAGCTAAGGAATTTCTTTGGCTTCCAATTTGCCAGCAGCACTTTTAATTGATTGACCAGCATCTGCTTGTCTGTCCTATTTCCAGTGTGTTGACCTAAAAGGAAGGTATCCCACCTTAGCAGAGGGAGGTAAAACCCATTGTTTGTGATTGCAGTTAAGGATGTGCAGGGATTGGGCTGGGTGAGGACAGCCCGTGCCCGTGGCCAGGGCAGAGCACGCTGGGCAGTGTGGGCTGAGGCGGGTGTGTGTTTCTCCAGCCCAGCCTGCTGTGCTGTGGCCACAGCAGGCAGGGCTCTGCGGGGCTGGTGCTGCTCCAGGAGCTCCGGTGCCAAGCACAGCTCCAGGACACCCTGGCAGCGTGCGCAGTGCCAGGACAAGGAGCAGTGGCCTTAAACTAAACCACAGCGAGTTCCACCTCAACATGAGGAAGAACTTCTTTCCATGGAGGGTGGCAGAGCCCTGGAACAGCTGCGCAGGAGGGGCTGGATTGTCCCTCTCTGGAGACATCCCAGACCCCTGGCAATGTTGCTGTGTCCCCCGCTCCGGGTGACCCTGCCTGGGCAGGAGGTTGGACAGGGGGATCTCCAGAGGTCACTTCCCACCCCAGCTAACCCGTGATTGCACAGGGCTTCTCCTCTGGGCACAGGAACGTGCCCTGACTCTGGCCTGGCCCCAGCGTGGCGGCAGGAGCTCTTTGCTCCGGGCTTTAGTCCACCCCGGCTCAGCTGTGTGGGGCTGCCGAGTGCTGAAATGTCGCTCTGACGTGGTGGTGCCTTGTGAGAGGGGAGCCAGGGCAGGGAGGGGAGCAGCTGGAGCAGGGTGGGGGTCCAGCCCCCCTGGCTCTGCTCCAGAGCAAACAGCCAAGAGTTTACAAAAGCGGGGCGCGCTCTGTGTCCCACCGCTCCTGCCAAGCACTCACTCACGGCTCGCACACTAAATATAGCCAAACACAGAGGCTTTCTTATTTTGCTTTGATCAGTAAAATAAACTTTCAAAGATTGTTCTGGGATGAGATCCAGCTTCTGAGGCAAAGAATGGCCGTGGCTCGGGCAGGGGTTAGTAATGGAGTGTCAGGGAAATCAGCCTGACAGTTCTCAGGCCAGCTGCTCAATGGAAAGAACCGGCTGAGCCGGGCCAGCCCGGAACACGGGCGGGATCACAGCAGCCTGTGCTCCTCAGCAGCTGAAGTGTCAGGAACTGAGACAGAATCTCCATTTTTGGGACGTTCCTGACCGTGGGAGTGTGAGCAGCCCTGAGCTGGGGCCATCTGCCAGTGCCCACTCTGTGCCCAGTGGGAAGGGGGCTGCAGGCCCTGCTCTGTTTGGGGTGAACAGTGTTGGAAAGCATTTTGTACAAAGGGGGCAATTGTGACTCCATTTGTTTTGGCCATAGCGGGTTATGGAAGCCTTCTGTTGCCTTTGCAATTTCTTTTTTCCCTGGAATATTTTAATTTCTTTCCCTGTACTTTGGTTGGAGTTTTCTGGAAAATTCCTGTAGATATTGCAGAGCATCGTATGAACTACCTGGAGGTACTGGGTGTTGTGATGGTCTGGTCCAGCATGGAGGGCTTTTCATGCAGCACTTCAATAAGAAACCTTGTGTTGTTTAAATAAAAGCACAAAGGCAGTTTCCTCTTTGTGATTATAACTGTAGAATAGGTTTTTCACTTTAAGGAATCCCCTGAATCTTGCTCAGCAGGTCAGCTGGGCCTGAAGCTGTGAGGCTTTTGGGAAGCGAGGGATTGGCCAGGTAAAGGGCAGGTGTGTGGTGCTCGTGCAGGTCATGAAGCTGCTGCTCCACAGCAGCTTCAAGGGAAATTTGCTCTTCAGTGAAGTGCTGGGGAAGATCTCTGCTCATTGCAGGCGTTAGCCTCTGAGCTCTGGGGCTGTTCCCAGGACAGCAGTGTCACCTGCAGTGGCACTCCCTCCCTCAGCTCTGCTCCTGCTGCGCCGAACGCGCGGCAGAAACAGAGGGAAAAGTAGATGCATGAAAAGGTTGGGATTATTTGGTTTGAAGACGAGTAAGATAGAGTTATAAATAATAAATGGTCTGGAGAACATAAATTTGGGCTTTTAGGCAGTTTCATTTTGCCAGGAACAAAGGGAATTGAAAATGAAATTCAGATGAGACCAGCGCAGAACCGAGGAGAGGGAAACGGCGTCTCACAGCAGCGAGGGGGGACAGGGGGGCATCTCCTGAGCCCAGGCTTGGCTGCGGCTCCCAGGAGCAGGAGTGGCCCCCAGGACACCGAGCTGTGACCAGCACGTGCCCAGGCCATGGTGCAGTCAGTGCCCTGAGCAGTGAGTGGCGAGGGCTCTGTCCTGGCTGGGGGCGCCGTGTCCGGGGTGACCTGAGCTCCAGCCTCCGGTCCCAGCATTTGTGTTTCAAAGGGACATGTAATAATATGGGTTTGTTTTGCAGGATGTACTTGTGTTGCTTGGATTGCTTTCGCCTGCCAGTTGCTTTTAAAAATATTCCAGCTGTGCTGTTCATATAGAGCTGTACTCCCTGATTAAAATTCCTGGTTGCCAGATACAAGGCTCCTCCCCCTGCCCAAATAGCTTTGCAAACCAGTTCTTTCCATGCAGAGCAATCTCTCCGCTGGGAGCCTTCAGCTCTCGGATTTCCCTGGAACTGTCTGCAGTGACATCTACTGACATGAGCCGAGACTGACTGCGAGGGCTAAGGGGCAAAATTTACTGATCTGCTCATTCAGAGTCTCTTCTATTATATTGTCATCTTCTCTGCTTCCCCAGGGGTGCCCCTCTCGGTGTCCGTGAGCAGTATCCCCCACAACTGTCCCCCTTCCCTTTGCAGTCCTTGCCCCTGTGTGGCCTCTCCCATGGGTGATGGCCAGGACAAGCACCCGCTGCACTGGATCTTTCTGGGAGATTTTGTGCCCTTGCGTTCACGAACACGTGTCCAGAGGAGCCCTGTTAGGCTGGGAGTGATGCACTGAAGCAGTATCCTGGTAGTGCTGCAAAGCTGCTGTCACTGAGGGGTGTGTGGCCTTGTCCCTAACGGTTTGTTACGTGTGGGACACGGGTGAAAATGCCACTGCAAACAGCTCTTCTGTTGTGTGCTGTAAAGCACAGACACGAGCTGAGGAGATGAGGAGCCCCCCAGGTACACTGGCTCATTTTTCTCTTCTAATGCTGAACGCCAAGTGATCAAAAATAACAATAAATTAGGAAAATCCTTACACCCCTTGTCCTAAACCTCAACCATTTTGGCTGGTTTTGTCTCTGCCTTGCTCAAGCAGTTTGCTTGGTTTCTCCTTTTAACTTCCCTTTCCAGCCCAAGTTCGTTAACCGTGTGCCTAACGAGTGCTTTGCTTGAAGCTAACGAGGGCTGCGGGGAGCTGCCAGTGATGATTGTTTTGTAAAACTGCATGTGCATCTGTCTTGCAGAAATGCTGCTCATGGATTCTCACTTATTCAGGTGGACAGTATGAAGGTCACCATGAAGGATATCTTACAAAAGGCCTTAAAGAGAAGGAAGGGATCACAGAGAGGCTCAGGTGGGTTATTTATCGTATTTTCCAGAGGGCAGGGTGTTTTCTCCATGAGTATATTTTATATCTCTCTTTAACTGTTGCGAACGTTGCTCAGGTTTTGGGGGGTTGTGTCCCAGCCCCGCTCACAGCAGTTCTGTGCACAGGTCTGTGTTCTCCATGCTGGCACAAAGCTGGCAGTGCAGGAGCTGCATAATGTTTGCTGCAGAGCAGTATATCTATTCCTGCAAATATTTATTTATGATAACAAAGCCATTTGCATTCAAGACCAGTTCATGGTAATTTGGGATGATGGGTAGAAGTGCAGCAAGTCCAGCCCATGATAGAGTTTGTATATGTACTTCTAATTTATGTAAGAAAATTATGCTTAGTGCGATTTTAAATAATTTCAAGGATTCGTTGTTACTTGTAGTGAAAAATTTACTTTCTGCAATGTTATCAAAATAGTGCTGTTATAGTTAAGGCATATGAACACTTAAAAAAGGAAAATGTACAGTGCTCGTATTTCTGTTTTAAACAATGTTTTTCTGGGGGGTAGATGTGCATTCACATATATGTTAGTGTCTATATTTCAGAAGTATAAGGCTGAGAGATCTTTCCAGCAACAAGAAATAATTACTGAGAGAAATTGCACTGAGTCTTGTCACGCAACAAAGGAACTTTAATATAAACCCATCTATATAGTGGGAAAGATAAGGATCTTGTCTTTGTAAATGAATGAAACCTCCTTATACACCCTCAGTTTTAACTATGGGAAAAGAAAATAAACCCCGTTCTCCTTAGAAAAAGTAGTTCAGTGCAGTTTTTAAATGCGTGTATAATCTGTCATGGATTTAATTAGCTATCTTCAGATGAGAGCTGAAGTTTTAATAAAAGTTAGAAGAGATAACACAGTGAAGGACACGGATGAGCTGTCTCAAGGCCATATTCCAAGGGAACGATAAGAGCTGTAAAAAATGGCAGAGAAGAGCAATTGAATGGAGCAATGAAAATCTGATTCTCGTAAAAAAAAAAAAAAAAGGTGGGGGAGGAGGAGGAGAGGAGCAGCGCTGGGGGTGGAGAGGAGCCCCGGCAGGCTGCAGCAATTTGGAGGGTGGCCAGGAGCCATCGCTCAGGCCGGCCGCGCGCCACGCTCCAGATGTGCCAGCGGCACTCGCGCCCTGCCAGCTGACTGCGCCGTGTGATAACCTGCTCTCTGGATGCCCATCGCTGGCCGCAGAGATAGAATTAAATGATGATGATCTTCCCACAAGTTGGGAGAGGAAACAATGCATATAAATCTTGATTTCATCTCAGCGTGAGAGGTCTTTATCCATCATCACTCATAATGAACAAGTCGTTAGCGGCGATGAATGGTGGTGGGGTTTTTTCAAACACCTCTTTTGTTCACTTTTTGGGTGACTTTTATTTATTTCCTGGGGTCAGATTTCCCTTCCCTGAAGGGAGGTTGCTAAAGGATTCACTTAGCTCAGTCTTTAAACTGCTTCCCCCCTTCGTGTAACAGATGTTTTATTCTTTGTCCATTTGAAATTTGATTCTGCTTTGACTTTGTTATTTTTGCTCAGTAGTTTAGAGAAGGAATGGACCTGGCATTTCTTCCTTCAGCTAGTACATTCACCTCTGCTGCCTTGGCCCTCCCGCTCAGAACCCTTTTTGGGAACAGGGTATATAGGGATGTATCAGAAATTTTTATTAACATCAATTTAGCTTATCCAAACATTTCCTTATTCTCAATTACATCCCTCTCCCAAAATGTAGATGATCGGGCTTTAAGGAGGTGGGGGTGCTTGGGAAGGTCTTGCTGTTCTCTTTAAAGCAGCAGCAGTGGTAGCTGTGTGCACAGAGGGGACCCTCTGGGTCCTCACAGGCTGTTCCAGCCCCATCTGCCACGGGCTGGCCGTGCTGCCAGGGCAGGGAGAGCTCAGGATGCCGCCACAGCGGGCACAGAGAGACTGGAGCGGGAGTAAGAGGAAAAACTGTGCCATCATTCCCAACCCACCCCCAGATCCCTCACCATTGCAGAGGATGTGCCTCTCGCTGCCACTGGGAGATGCAGGGATAAATGGAATTGCAGATCAGAGCATTAGCACTGCCCATGGCTGGGCCAGGGTGCTTCAGGTCGCTATTAACCAGTGGATTAGGATGTCAAAGTTCTGAATAAAAGACAAGACATAATTTGGGAGAAACATTTCTCCTCATTCATCGATGTTTCCTTTAAAGCTGATTGGTCTGATTTTTAAAAAGTCATTACTAAAAATAGGCTGAACATGTTTATTTAAAGTTTTTGGAATATTTTAATAAAACAGAAATGCCTGTGAGCTTTTCTGCCTGTCTCCAATGGGTCTCCAGATCAGCCTTTTCAGGACAGATGAATTTATTGCATTACACTTATGCTGTTGTCAAGTACTTTCTGATCTGTTTTCACCACTGACTTACAGGACATTTTCCAGACTGGTCCTGAGTTGGTAGGAAAATGCAAACCTGGGCTGGCTACTTTGGGTGAGGAATATTTGAGGAATTCCTGTGATACAGTTGGGAAGGGTTTATTCAGCATGACTAGGGCTAAAACACTAGGCTAGTTTTCTCCAAATACTTTGTTCAGCCAGTGAGGATTATTTGTTGCTGCAAAATACTGAGCAGTAGGAGACAGAAGTGGGGTACAACCTTTTCATCATAGAAAGGGGCCTGAAAAAACAGCAGCAATATTCTGACTGCACCTAGCTCTATTTAGATGAAATTATTGCAAACTGTTCAAACTATTTCACCTTCCTTGCAATTCTTCTTTCTTAGTGTCTCAGGGCTTTTGACATACGAACTCTGACCATTTTTAAATAATGGTATTTGAGCCAGCCAAGGGGAAGTGCAGGTGGTGAAGCAACTGGATGTGTTGTAGCTGAGAGAGCGTGGCCCCGAGTCCCCTCCTGGAGGACGTGGTTGTCCTGCAGCAGGACTGTGGGACCTGGTGACCTGTGCCACCACAGGCACCCACGGGGGGTTAATGGGAACGCTGGATCATCTCCTGCCACGTGCCCAAATCACCAACTGGGAGAAGCACAGGAATGGCTGCAAGTTAGGAAAAAGCCTGTAACAACCAGTCAGTGCTGCGTACTGGAGAAGATAAATCTGCAGAGGAAATCGTTGAGGCAGATGTTTAATTAGTTGGAGCCAGGCTGGATAAATCAGGATAGGAGCTGTCTATGCAGATATGCCGGTGTGCCTTCCCTTCCTCTGGGCTGGTGTCGCTGCCTTTAAAAACAAACTGCTCTTTCTGCTGAGCAGAGAAGCAGCAGAAGGAGTCGTACAGCCTCTCCCTTACTGTAATGGATTCCCCTGTGTACACTCATAAAATAGAAAATGTAATTGATGTTTTCTTATGGTAATGAAAACTAACGAAGTCGAATACTTTATCATCAATTTGTTTAACCTATTGCGTGCTCAGCAGCGTGTATTGCACAGGCATATTTCATGGGAGGGCTGGAAATAAAACTGCAGTTCTGGGATGAGCTTCCAGGGGAGACTGGTCTAATCCAGGATGGGCCACCTTGAGGGGGCTCAGGGGCATTGCTCATGCAAGAGAGTTTTCTGAAAATAGCTCAGACGGGAGAGAAAGAGCCAAGGATGGGCACAGAGAGGGGAGCTGGAATCTCCGTCAGTGCCACAGGGACCTGGCTGGGCACAGCACAGCTCAGGCACTGGGACAACAACTCTTGGAGAACCCTTGTGTCCAGAGATAGTTTAAGGATTGCTTTGTATAATCCTGCCGTGCCTACATCTCCTTTCTTTGTGCACTTTGGCAGCTGCTGGTGTAAATATAAAATCTCTCTGCAGCGTGGCAGATCTGCAGAAAAGAACTCACATGCTGGAGATTGGGAGCATAAGAACTTCCTGTTCTCCTTGAATTTATCAGTAAAAATGTCAGATACTGTGCTGTCTGGATTTTGAGCAGCTCTAATAGCCGAGTCCTGAAAAGCTGTTTTAGAAGGTGAGATTTGGGTGTTTTAGTACTTGGGATAATTCTGCTCCCCAGAGATCAGTTAACATTAACTTCTGGAGCACGTAGCTGTTGGGCATGCTTGAAATCCCACCCTCAGCTTGGCAGAGGAAGCTTTGGAGGTTGTACAGATCAGGTTGCAGAACTGTAAAACACCATTACCCCTAGAACTTGATTTGCTTTACTGGGAAATGATTTTCCTGCTTGGTCAGTCTGGTGTGTGTTTCTGCTGGTCTTACTTTCACCAGTACTCATGTGTTACCCCATTAACATGTAAGAAATCTGGGTTGTGGTGGGTGTGCACTTTAAATCCTGCTTTTTTAGGGAGGCTCAGAGGGACCAAGGCAGGCACAGTTCTTCCAAGGTGGAAGGCAGAGCCCATGCTGTGCTCCCAGGGCCCAGCTGGGGCTGACAGCAGCCCACAGTGTGCAGCAGGCAAGGAGACCTTATCAGGCTTTTTATATCTGCACCAAAGCCCGCACTCAATATTGCCTGTAAAATATGTTTGCATGGATTACGATTTTAAGAACATAAGAAAGATGGTGACTTCATCCTTGATACTTCATGTATCTTGATGCCATGGTGATTCTCAAATTAAATATGTGCAGGAACTATATGTACACTTGGAAGTCATCTCCCTGCCTGTGAGCTGTCTCATTCCTGCTGCTCTTCCACAAACACATTCCCTGGGACGCCAGTTGCCTTCTCCTCCAGAGCTCAGCTGAATGGACTATAAATACTAATGTAAAGTAAATAACAATGCAGAGAGAATGTGTGCACAGGCTTTGTTTTCAAACAAATTAAGCATCGATGCCAGTATATAAAACCCGAATGTTCTTAGAAGGAGATGAGAGACAAAACTAAACAACATAAAATGCTGAAATGTTGGAATAATCCTGCCTGCTCCTGGTCCGTGTCAGCCTCTCTTCATCTGAAATTTCTAGTGAACAGAGAAGTCTCCTCTGATTAATCTTGTCTGATTTCAAGTAGAAATTCTTTGCAGGGTGAACATGCTACTGATTATTATTTAATAGCTGCCTCCGACTGCAAACATCCCCCGACCAGAAAGGCTCAGTCCTTTTAAGAACAAAATGCTCTACAAGTTTAATTGTTATAAACAAAACCTTCTGCCAACATTGCACAGACGTGACCTGTATTTTCCGTAGGTTAGAGGGAGAGTTATTAGCTCAGTGTTCTGTGAGTTTGGAGAAAGATTAATACTTTTTCAATAAATGAAAACAGCTGCTTTGCAATAACATTCAAGTCCCTAACAGCTGTCAACCAGTGCTTTTTGCATTCTTTAAAATGTGTAAAGTGACCAAAAATAGTTTAAAATAATCTTCCTGGTCTGTTTAAGTGCATTATTTCACTGCCACAGGAAGCTGAATAATAAGAAAAGAGAAAGATTCAAGAAACAGGCGTAGGACTTAAAGATAAAAGCCTCCATATCATATTTTAGTCTGTACATCAGAATCAGAGGAATTACAGCTGCCCAGGCCAGGGAAAGGAGCCTATTCCACCCCTGGTACCTGGGAACAGTCTGTTACAGAGCCAGGTTTTGTGGTGGTTGATTATTGCCGTGGTTTGGAGTTGTTCACACAAAGTTCAGGTTACCCTCAGAACCTGGAGACTCTCAGATGAAGAGTTCTGCTTGGGGCTCATCTTTGTTTGAGGAGCAGCTGGGGAGGAGAGCTCCGAGTTGTGTTTGAAAATTCGGTTTCTGACGTGTCAGTGTCAGCACCACATTCAATGTCAAATTTCGTGACTTAAGTGTTCTAAAGCAGCTGTAGAGGAGCTGTGGGCCTTGCTGGGGTTTTCCTTCCTCATCCTACCTTGTTGGTGGGAGAGTAAGACAAAAAATATCTCCAAAGGGAGGTGTGTGTGTATTTTGATTGCACATATATGTGTTTATTTATACATTTTAAAAAGGGAGAATTAAAAAGATAAACCATGTAAAGCTGCAGCCCTGTGGATTAAAGCACTTCTAACAGATGAACTACAGTTAGAATAAACTGTCATTAAAGTTTGATACTGTCATGGAATGATGGTAACTGAGGAGTTTAAATTTAAAAGTAAATATGTTCGAGTAGGCGATGCATATGTTTGCTCTGACTCTTTCTGGGATGGAAGCCCCAGCATCTGTGACAGTGAAAAGCCAATTAATTTGTGTTTCCTTGTGTTCACACTCGTGCTTTTCTGCTTAATGGTGGTTGTGAGTGGCTCTGGCTCCGAGTGCTTTGTTTTGGATCATTACAGCAGCCCTGCAGAGCGTGGTGCAGCGTATGAGCAGCTCTACCTGCAAACACCCCAGGGATCCCTCCAAACCCCTCAGGGTCCCTGCAAACCCCTCAGTTCTACCTGCAAACCCCTCAGGGATCCCTGCAAACACCCCAGGGATCCCTACAAACACCTCAGGGATCCCTACAAACCCCTCAGTTCTACCTGCAAACCCCTCAGTTCTACCTGCAAACCCCTCAGGGATCCCTGCAAGGAGCTCAGGGATCCCTGCTGCTGCCAGGGGGCTCTGCCTTACCCGGTTATGGCTGTGCCAGTATTCCCAGGGCTGGGATCACTCAGCCCCAGTGCCAGCATTCCCAGGGCTGTGCTGGCATTCCCAGGGCTGTGCCAGCATTCCCAGGGCTGGGATCACTCAGCCCCAGTGCCAGCATTCCCAGGGCTGTGCTGGCATTCCCAGGGCTGTGCTGGCATTCCCAGGGCTGAGATCACTCAGCCCCAGTGCCAGCATTCCCAGGGCTGGGATCACTCAGCCCCAGTGCCAGCATTCCCGGGGCTGAGATCACTCAGCCCCAGTGCCAGCATTGCCAGGGCTGTGCCGGCATTCCCAGGGCTGGGATCACTCAGCCCCAGTGCCAGCATTGCCAGGGCTGGGATCACTCAGCCCCAGTGCCAGCATTCCCGGGGCTGGGCTTGGCTCCCCTCACCGCTCCCCACCAGGGCTGCTGCGGGCAGGGGCAGAGCTGCTCCCTGCCCGGTTTTGGGGGTGCTCCCTGGAGCAGGGTGAGCCCCTGGGTGCAGAGAGGGCCGATGGAGCTGCTGGCAATGATTTCCTCCTGCCCAAGCCCGGCTCAGCTCTGCAGCAGGATGATTTATTTACCCCACACACCCTTTCCCTCTCCCCAGCCCGTGATGCTGAGCAGACCCCGGTGTGTTGGTGTACGTGGAAGAGCTCACTGGGAGTAAAGTGTGTGAATAGTTGGTCAGAGCAGCAGTGGCCAGTTAGCCCTGTGCCTTGGGCTGGTGAGCGGCTGCGTACCAGCCCAGGAGAATTTTTCATGCCCAGCCTCCGAAATGACGGTGAAATATTGAACAGTTTTGGATCTGTTGGTATTGAATCCATGTGGTTACTGGTTCTTCTGGATTGGTTATAGTGCTGTAATTTTGTAATTTTTTACAAAAAAATGGGATTCCCGGGGGCTGGTGAGGCAGGGATGCCCTGGTGCTGGTCGGGCAGGGATGCCCTGGTGCTGGTCGGGCAGGGATGTCCTGGTGCTGGTCGGGCAGGGATGTCCTGGGGCTGGTCGGGCAGGGATGTCCTGGGGCTGGTCGGGCAGGGATGCCCTGGTGTTGGTCGGGCAGGGATGCCCACCTGGGCTGGTCGGGCAGGGATGCCCTGGGGCTGGTGAGGCAGGGATGCCCACCTGGGCTGGTCAGGCAGGGATGCCCACCCGGGCTGTTTAGGCAGGGATGCCCACCTGGGCTGGTCAGACAGGGATGCCCTGCGGCTGGTCAGGCAGGGATGCCCACCTGGGCTGGTCGGGCAGGGATGCCCTGGTGTTGGTCAGGCAGGGATGCCCACCTGGGCTGGTCAGGCAGGGATGCCCACCTGGGCTGGTCAGGCAGGGATGCCCTGGAGCTGGTGAGGCAGGGATGCCCACCTGGGCTGGTCGGGCAGGGATGCCCACCTGGGCTGGTCAGGCAGGGATGCCCACCTGGGCTCTTTAGGCAGGGATGCCCACCTGGGCTGGTCAGGCAGGGATGCCCACCCGGGGTGGCCCCAGGACGGTGCCTTGGGGACAATTCCAGGCACTGGTGGAGCCGGGCTGAGAGCGGGGCAGCTGCAGAGTTTAAAATAAAATCTCTGGATTGGATTTCTGCTGTAGGTGCTTTACGTTATAGATCAAGCACGATGATTTTGTCTCAGCTTTTTTTAGAGCTGCACATTGCTAATGCAAAAAGGTAGCAATTAGGTAAAACCCTTCTGTTGAGCTGTGCACAGCCCGGGTTGCTGCTGGCCGTGCTGCACATTTGTTGTTCCCCAGAAAAGCAATCCAGAAATGAAGTGTTTGTTTCTTTTTAAGGGGCTTTTGACTAAATTCTTTAATTTCACTGGCTGTCAAGGTAGTGTTAAGTAAAATAGGTTTGAACTGCTGTAGTTTTTGTGTACTGGACTAGATGTCAGAAACCTTTGCCATCACTGGAAATTCTGTCACTCTGGATTTACTATCTGTTTCCCACAGCTGAATTCCTGAGCAGTGTGATTTAACACCTTGGCTCTCCATCAACCAGGCCTGGCATTTATTTGAATGCATTACACCACTGGTTTCCATAAACTATTTTACAATTGTTTCATATAAATGACTGTTTATTTCTACAAAAACCATCTGTATTTCTGTGGAGAGCGGCAGATAACTGTGTGTAAAATTCAGTAATGTCACAACAGTGCAAGTTAAGGAAAAACAGATTGGGCTAAAAAAACCTCTTGTGCTTGTGCATAATGTTAAAAGTTTGTTTTCACTATTTAAATATCTTTATTTATTAACCAGTATTTGCATTTGTAATGATAAAATCTTTATTCCACTTCAGAGGTGTTGAGGGGCTTTGGGGATTTTTAGCGGATAAACAGATTTAAGACGTCCTCGCAGCAGCAGGATTGGAGATGTAAACATTCTGCTCCGCAGCCAGTTCCTCTCTCACTGTTTACATATTTTCTGTTGTTTTATTGTCATTGCCAAGCACACAATGGAATCCTGCCCCTTCTGTCACGTTCTGAGGAGGCTCCTGAGCCCTCTCCCTGTTCCCCCATTCTCCGCTCTCTGCAGTGCCCTCACCCTGCTCCTCCCTCGGCCCTTTCGTTACGGCCCCGCGCTCCTGCCCTGGCCCGGGGCCGTGTCCGGCATCCACGGGGAGCCAGGGTTCCCCCAGGCCTCCCCAGGGACGAGGAGCTGCCTCGATTTCCCTCCTCCCAGCCAGCACCCAAGGAGCCTCCACGCTGAGCTATTTTAATTCCTCCATCTGCTGCCCATGTGGTGGCAGAGGGAACGCTGGAATCCAGCAGTCTTACACTTAGCACGACTGATACTTTCTGACAGACTATTTGAAATGATAGAAATACATAAATCTCCTCTTTTTTATGACCTTGTAATAGCTGCAACATATTTCCAGCAAATATTTTCTATAGCAATAATAAAAAAGCGATAACAAAAAAATAAATATAAATATAGTTTAAACTCAAACGGAATCGTGCTTTCAAAGCCCAGGGATGGAGCAGCAAAGCAATAAATCACAAATCCTTGTGAAAGGAGGGACTTGAAATGGAAAGTCCCACAGACATCAGTGTTAAGTGTTTATCAACAGGGGTTTTTGACTGCTCTGCTGCCTTCTGCCTGTGCTCAGTCCCCTTTTGCTTGTTCCCTCCTGCCCAGCATCTGTCACCGTGGCTGTTGGGCTGTGGCTGCCTAGCTGGCCACATTTCCGGTCTTTTCTTTCTTCTTTTCTTTGTTACATTTTCTTTTCCTTTGTTATTTCCTTTGCCCGCAGAAGCTGTGGCTGCCCTGGATCCCTGGCAGTGCCCAAGGCTGGGTTGAACAGGGCTTGGAGCAGCCTGGGGCAGGGCAGGTGTCCCTGCCATGGCAGGGGAAGGGACCGGAGGGGTTCCCTTCTGCCCTGAGCCGTTCTGTGACTCCGTGGTGCTGGCAAAGTGAGCAGGGGCAGTGTCTGGGGGTGCTGGGGGTCAGGGTGGAGATGCTGCCCCGTGGACACCGTGTGCAAGGTGCTGCTCACACCAGCTGCTCTCGCCTGCGGGAGGTGGCAGGGCTTTGTGGAAGGAATTCAAGGACAGACCTGGGCTTTCTCACCAGGCAAACTGAAATTGTAACAGGAACCCCTAGCAAAGAGCAGGATTAATGGATGACGTGTGAGCAAAGGCAGCACACGGGGGCATGGCTTTGGCAGAGAAGGCTGTGCTCCAGCGGGCTGAGAGGGAGCCAGAGCCCATCTGAAAGGGATGGTGGGTTTGCCACGGCACGCTCAGATTTCCAAAAAAGATTTGACAAAGGCTCATAAAGCAATTAAGCTGTCACAGGATGAGAAGGAGGATCCTCACATGGATTAATAATTGATTAAAAGACACGAAACAAAGAATAGGAATAATGGCCCTTGGTGATTAGTAACTAGGTTACTGGTGAAGCTCCAGTGGAACTGGTGGAACCTGCATTGTTCCTTAATGTGGGGCATGGAAAGGATGTGAATGCTGATGTGACAAAATGTGCTGTTGATACAAAAGAGGTAAGAATAGTGCAAATAAAAGCTGTCTGTGAAGCACTGCAGAGGTATCCACAGTGCTGAGTGACAGGACAATAAAATGAGAGAGGGAAGTCAGTGTCAATGAGTACAAAATAATATACATGGTGAAAAGCAACTGTAACTATATGTGTACAATGATGGGCTCTAATTACCTTCCATCAGTCAGGAAAAGTATCCAGCATCATCACAGTACTTCTCTGAACACTTCAGCTCTGTGTAGGAACAGGCAGAAAGACAAATGGAGCATCAGGAACTGAGTCCATAAATCCCAACGTACCCACGTCTTAATTGCTGTATTTTGTCTCAAAAAAGAGAAGTGAAGAGATGCAGAAAAGGATGAGCATGGAAATGGATCAGGCACGTGAAATGAGGAGCAGATGCTGAGGAGGGAAGGGCTTTTCTGGTGTGGAAAAAGCACAACTGGGTACAAGAGGTGTCTGTGAAGTGCTGGTGGTGGGGACAGTGAATTGGGAACGTTTTATCCTGGCAGTTCGGAGACGGGAGCTGCTCACCCAAACACTGGGGTGGCAATGGCTCATTGGAACAAGAGGAGTACTTTTCCTCACACTGTAATACATTCAGGAGGTAAATGTCATGGAAATGGGAAATTCAGAAGTGTTTTGGACAAATGCATGGACTGCAAAGGGAACAGAAGCAGCTGACGTAGCACAGGTGGAACTGGGGTGTTGGTGAGCATTATGGGAGCTCTTGAAGGTGACAAGGGGGATATACAGGCACAGGAATGTGTTTTGTTGCAGAGACTAAAGCTGTAAAATATAGCCTCAGTTTTCAACAGTTTGGGGTTTTTGGTTGATACTGGTCTTTTTTGTTTCGGTTTGACAACTCCACAAACATTAAATATTCTTTCTCTAATCCTTATTTCACCCTGCTAACTAGTTTGGAGGTGGAGGGGGTTTAGTTGGGGTTTTGTTTAAAGCCTGGTTCCCTGTTGCAGTGTTAGTATTGTTTATTGTGCAGATTCACCCCTGACCGTGGCATTCTTCATTGCTATTGAAAGTTAATGGGGGAAAAATTGCATTCCAAACATTTGAACCCGTAGTAGCCATGGCTGAACTTAGTTGATCTCTGGTGATCGGTTCAATTTAGTTACGATTTTTAGCCATTAGGCTGGGGCTGAATGATGGTGATTTGGTTGAGGCCAAATGTCTGCAGAAAATTGGCTGTTTGATAAGAGCCCTGTTATCAGAGGGGGATACTTTCTCATTTACATTTAGATGAGTATTGATTATTTATTTACTCAGAGAAGTGAGATTCGTTCCCAATCTTATCTCTCTAGTCTCTGCTTGTCAGCAGAAAGAGAGAGAGAGCTCCTGACAACAGCCCAAGATAACAGCACTTTGTAGTGGAGATAAAAGTTGGAATGGGCCTTTTTCTAGTCTTGACTGAAAGGATAAGTTTTAAAAATTAGAACTGATGGGTCGTGCTTTCAAAAGCCCTTTCTGAAAGCTTTGCAGCTTAAATGGCAACAGAATTGGTTTGCTGGTTTGCAGGTGGCTGTTCCCTTCTGCAAGGGGAACCCTTAATTTGATTACAGGGTGGGATTCTTCCCAGGCACCCTTGTGTGCTCATAGGGAATTGCGGGTCTCGGGGTCTCGTTTTTGATTCCTGATGGACATTCCTGTCTGTAAAGGGGTGTCCTGAAATAGCCAGGTGTATCTGTGGACAGGATCCATGGTGAGGGTGGTTCCGCGGGGATTCAGGTGGAAGGGATGCGTGTGGTGGAGGATCACCCCCAGGAGGGGTGTGGGGCCCTGGGAGCTGCCAGCAGCAGGAAAGCTTGGCTTGGGACACTGGCCAGGACTGTCCGTGCCAGGATTTTAAAGGTTTATTTTACAGCTGCATTGAACATTTGCATGAGATTACAGAAATCCATAAAATCCATCTTTGGTATTGCCACTTGAAAATTTGTTGAAATTCACAGAGCAGGATTCCATTAGGGGACCATTAAATTATCCAATATTCCTACCACAGTGACATCATTTGAACTCGTAAGAGATGCCTGATAGTAAAACTCCTCCACAGACTCAGCCTAACGTTCTTCATCTGTTGGCAAGCAGGGGTCATGTAAATGTGGACAGATATTTAAAGCATAATTGAAGAGTAGATACTCTCTGAAAATCCATTTGCACTTTTTTATTCCTTTCTCAGTATTTACTTTTTTATTAATTTCTCAGTATTTTTCTCAGTATTTTCTGGTTTTAAGGAGTTACCCATGAGGCAGGTTGGCCTGGTTCCCGCTCTGGAGCTCTATTTCCCTGCTTTCTTAGCAGAGTTAATACAGGCTTGACACAAACTGGGTAAAACAATTTACCTGACCATGGGGTTCTCCAGCTGCTCCAGGTAGAAGTGACCCTGAGGCCCTGCAGGGTGTGTTGAGGGGTGATCCCTGATGGCTCTCCTCAGGGTTCAGCAGTGTGGGGACTGTTTCTGATGGGGCTGATGTTCTTTGGGGTGGATCCAGCTGGTGGAATCGGATCCTCACAGAGGGACCACGAACCCTGCCTATCTTTGACCCTTCCACTGGATCAGGGTTTGCCCCCATTGAGCAGGGCTTTGGGACTGGGTACCAACAGCACAGATGTTCAGCTCTGTGCCAGCAGCGCCCTTGGATGTAGCTCAGGAATCTCCGGAAGGTGCTTGGGATGAACAGACAAAGCCATTGGGTTTTGGTGTCCCTGGTCCTGTTCTTAAACCTACACCAGATTTTGAATCCAAACTGATTTACTGCTTTGAGATTTGTTTCAATTCAGTATATTTTGCTTCTGCCTAACAAGCAGGCCTCTGTTTATCTAATTTATTTTAAATTTAAATAGTTAATCACATTTCCAGTAGCCCGGAGAGGAGCAGTGTTGGTGCTGGGTCTGTTGCCTTCCTTTGTGCTGAGGGGTTTGCGCTGCCGATGCTTTGGCAGCTCCTCGTGCCACCAGTGGTTGTGCTGGGCAGGGTGGGAGCCTCCTGTGCCCTGCAGGAAGCCTGGCACTGCATCTGCTCCGGGTGGCACTGGGAATAAGGAGAGTCCCCAGTGCTCCACCCGGGAGGGAACGCGCCCGGCCGAGCAGCGGGTGCCTCACGTGGCTGCGGGGAGATGGAATGAGGAGCTGTAATTGAAATTCTGCTGTAGTAAATTTAAAATTAATTGGCCAACAAATTCCATTCCTTAGGCATGCCATCCGAGGCTGAAAGACTTAATTTTTTTATATATTTTAAATATTTCATCATATATGCTCGTAATTCAAAGTCAGCAAACAGAAATCTTTTAAGTAGTGGTGAAGAGGGAACAGATTTTGTAATTTCAGTTCTAGGATTTTTGTTACTTTGAGACCTGGTTAAAGAGGCTTTGAATCACTAAGGATTTTTCAGGTATCTGTTCGGGTTATTTTACTGGATTATAGAAAATTATTTATGGAAAATTATTGTTTATGGAAAATACACAGTTGAGAACTTGGCGCGCACTTCAGCCCCCAGGTGTAAGCAGGGGTGGAGCAAGGACAGGAGGGCTTTGGCCCCACCAGCTCCTGCCCTTGGAAGGGGCTTTTCTTCTTCTGGGTCGCACCTGGAGCTCGGTGCATTGGGTCTGCCCCCAGCCCACCAGGGCCTCTCCCAACCCCTGCAGGGCAGCAGGGCTGGAGCGGCTCAGGGGCTTCGCCTGGAATGGGATCAGAGTGTCCTGGTTTTGTTCCAGTTAAGCCACGCAGTTTAAGGATCCATTCAACTAGAGGATTTTTTTAATGGCCTAGTTCTTGTAAAAACAATTTTTTATGCATTTTCTGTAGTTGTAAAACAGCTTTTTAAGTGGTGTTGTCCTTACTGGGGATTTGGTTGGGGGAGAAAGAAGCTGGCACGTGAACCTTCAAGATCTACTGTTAAAACATGAAAATAATTCATACAAAGCAGCAGCAGCATCTGTCCCTCTGTGTGATGCAGTCCACAAGGAAGGGCTGATTTCCTTCCCAGGTGCTTCCCAGTGCTCTGTGCAGGCAAGAGGGATGGGAGCAGCAGGGAGCAAACACTGGGGGCTTCTTCACTCAGGAAAGATGCCCCAAAATGCCCCCAGGGCATACAGTGAGGTCTGAGGGTGTTTCCCACTCCGGGCAGGGCTGGGTGCAGCCCCACCTGTGCAGGGACAAGGTGGGAGTGTTGGACAGGGGGCTGGCAGGTCAGGGACAGCGGGAATGTGCTGTTTCCTTCCACACCATCCTCCCGCTGCTGACAGGGCCCTTCCTTGGGCCAAGGGCTCTGGGACATCAACACCCACCTGCTGTGCTCCTGGGCTGCCAGAAACCTCGTGTGAGTTGAACGTGCTAAGCCATCGCTGTGCTAGAAAACAGATGATTTTACAAGTTACTTTATGTTGCAGGTCCTCAGTATCGGCTGGAGAAGCAGAGTGAACCTAATGTCCCAGTAGATTTAGACTGTACCTTGGAGAGCCAGAGCACTTTGGAATTCTGCCTTGTCCGGGAGAACAGTATGTTTCCCCTTTTCACTTTTGCTCTTGTAAACTGCTTAAACTCACATAAGTTATGTATTTTGGAACACAAGCTGTACTGTCTGGGCAAGTACGTTTTGACGAGACTCTCTGTCCCGAGGCACTTCTCCATGGTGCCAAAACAATATTCCAGAGGGAAATGATGGATTTCATACCTTTAGTAAATAGTCTGTATCCTGTTTATCACTTCATGATTAATCTCTTGCTGTTAAACTGCTCTGTAAAGTTATGACCAACCCTGAAAACCACGAAATATGGACCTGTCTGTGCTGCAGGCGGTGCTCAGTGAGTCGAGGGGTTGGTCTGCAGGGTGTTGTGCCCTGTCAGTGTGGCTGTCAGAGGCACTGGGGGTTTCTAACACAATTTAAAGAAATTAGCCATGCAGAAATAACCACAGCAGTTTGATGATTTTTGAAGTGCCAGACAAATAATCTTCTCTCCAGCTCTGCTCAAATATTTTTATTCTATTACTGTTTTAATGATCCTAATATTTATTTCCTGATTCATTTCTTTACTTGAAACAATATGAAACTTTAAAAAAATGACATTTAACATTGGTTTGTGTTTGTTCCCCATGGAATTTTGATCCATTCTTCATTCTTTACAGCAGCCACGCACTCAGGTTTGGTGTTCTTTCGTTCCATTTTGTGTAAAAATGTTGATTTTACTAATGAGTAAAACCAGTCACAGTCCTGCCCTCAGCCAAGAACCCTGCACACAGCCGTTGTAAGAGCCTGCTTCAAGCAGTGGAAGCGTTTGTTCCTTCTGTGCAGAGGTTAAACCTTCCAAGTGGTGCTTTTTGGCCATAGCAATTGTATCTGATCCCAGCACGGCAGCAGAGCATCCCCAGAGCAGCCCTGGGTGCGGCACAAGGGAGGGGAGCAGCCTGAGCTGCCCGTGCTGCTGGGGCTGGCATTGGCGCTCTCAGCTCTGGCTGCTGCTTTCCCTGAGGTGGGACTCGCTCCCAGAACGTTCCTGGTGCTCCTGGTTCATTTCTGCACAAAATGGTTCTGAGAAACTGTAGGGGAGAGACCTCGGCAAGAGGGAGCAGGGGGGCTGTGCTGAGGAAATGGAGCAATTCTGACCTCACTAATCGAGTTGTGCTCTTCCACAAGCCAGAATTCCCCGACGTCTGCATCCCACCTATTATTTTTGTATTGATTTTTAATCTATGAAATGATCCTCACTAGTCATACTTCCATGGGCTTTGCTTGTGATTTAAAATAACATTTTTTTAAAACCCAGGCTCCGTAATTAAAAGAATACTGCAGATACTGCATCTTAAATGTATTTTCATCATCTGTGGAGGAATCCAGGCTGCGTCCTGTAGCTGTATCCCCTGCAGGTCTTTGCTCCCATGAGTGGCTGCGTCCAGGTTGCACCGTTACTGAAGGAGTAAATCCGGGGGAAGTTTGTAAGTGGTGTAGCAGGAGGCAGCCAGCCTGCTCTGCTCCAGGAGAGCCTCAGGAGCCTTGGCTCAGAATGTCAGCCAGAGTGTTGAGGGGGCTCCTTTCCCTGCTCCTGAAGTCCTTGTGCTGCACTGCTCCCCTTTCCTCCCAGGCCAGGGACCCCAGGGTGAGCCCTGCTCCTGCACAGAGCCCGGCAGAGCTGTGGGATGGATCCCTGAGGCTGCTGGGTCCAAATTCCCTGAGCTGGGGAGCTCTCCTGCCCTCTCTGGCGCTCCGTGTGCCCATCCAGGAGGATGCTGTGAGCCCTGCTGGGACGGGGATTGCCCAGGCAGGGTGGCCCTGCCCTGTCCCTGCCCAGAGGGGCTCCAGCCTGTGAGATCACTCACTGGCCCTGCCCTGTGCAGAGCCTGGCTCCTCCCTGCAGTCACAAAGTGGATTTCGGGGTGCTTAGGAGCCATCTTTTGGCATGACATTAGAATAGAAATATTGACAGCTTTGCACTATTAATAAAATAATGGCTTGACAATCCTATCAGCAAACTGAAATACTCACTTTGTGCATTCTGTCTTGATTTGAAATACTTTTAGCTTTGATATGCCAGTCAGAAAAAACTCTGTTGTAACAGCTATTACTTGTAAATGTGCTCTTCATAGTCTCATAGTCATTTATAAATATATATATGGATGATGGCAAGCATCTCCTGGGAGAAGAGCAGCCACATTCCTTTGGGCAAAGAGAAAGTTTATATTTCAGGGTATTAAATGAAACAAAAACTTTCCATTATTAAGAAATATGTATGGAGAAATCCCCTTTCCAGCCAGCATTTACTAATAGCATTCAAGCTAATAAACTGCTTCCAGTGTGCAGAACTTTTAACTTGCACAAAGATTTATCTTTAAACTGAAAGCTGCACTTTGTAATGTGAAATGCCTTTATGTGTGGTAGGAAGCCATTCATGGCTAATTTAGTTTTATTCTTGCCATCTTACTTCTCGAAAGTTCCTCTTTCTCATTTTATCATTAGATAGTAATTAGTATTCAAGGGAAATTGGTCTTAATATATTAAAATTGGTTTAGTGCCTTTAGACCTATAGCAAAGCCAATGTCTTATTGGAAAATGTAATTGGGGACTCTGTGTATGTAATTAATTGTATTGCAATTAAGAACTTTCATTAAGCAATATTCTAGTACATTAAAGTAATAAGGGACATTTTTGCAGTGCAGTTAACTTTGTGTTTTGTTGTTTTATCGAGGAAATGCAGGTTCCCTCCCCTGCAGCAGCTGCCTGTGACCTTTCAGCGCCGCGCTGGTCCCGCGGTGCCGTTTCTGTCTGTGCCCGGGCTGGCAGGGGGCCCTGGCACAGGAGGCTCCTGCTTTAGCTGGGTCCCCGTGGGAGGAGGCTCTGGCTCAGCTCCTGCCTCGCCCCCAGCTCATGGAGCTGGTGCTGTTTTTCCACTGCTCTTGGTCTCATTTGGAAATCGGGGTTTCCAGTGAGGAGATGGGCCCAAGTGACCGAGCTCACCCTGTTCCACGGGGGCTCAGGTGTGTCCTGGGGCCGTGTGGGCAGCCCAGGGGCAGCAGGAGGGGTCACTGCTGCCCTGTCCCAGCTCCTGTCCCAGCACAGGGTGCCATTGTCACCACGCAGTGTGGGGACAGGGTCATGGGCACACCCCACTGGTCTCCAGCCTGGAGGAGGCTCCCGGCTGGCTCTGGGCAGAGGGGCAGCAGTGCCATTGCCACCCTCATGCCCCACTGCCGGGCTCTGCCACACCGCAGCCCCTCAAGATGCTTTTAAGTGCACCAAAAAGTTTGACATATCTCAGTGTATCTTTGGAGTAGTGCAGCATGAGGGTTTGACATGATACATTATGATAATCCATAGTATAGAGACATTAACACAGGGGTCTGTGACAAAATGCATTGTAATGTCTCCGAAGGAGCCATTACAATTTATCTTGTCATTCTGGAGCATGGAGTGCTTGCAGTGTTAAGATGGCTCTGCATAAATTCACATGGAGACTGTTTAATTTGATTTTTGGAATCCTTTCAAGTCGAATGGCACAGCCCAATTTGTGGCTTAACCCTTTGGTGTCCCCCTTCCCCAAAGGAGGGTCTGTGGTGTGTGAGAAGGGCAGCTCTGGGGAAGCTGTGGTGAGATTCTGTGTCCTGGGAATCTGCTGCTTTATGCTCCCCGTGTGGCTTTGGACTCATTTAGCAGCAGATGCTCACCGTGGCGTAGTGTTGAGGCCACTCCAACAGTACAAGTCTCAAGCGAAATTAATACTGGAAAATCTGACAAGTTGGTACCTGCTTTGCTGGAGCTTTAAGATCTGTACTAAAACTCCATCATCTCATCTTCCCATTATTAAAATTTCAGCAAAATACAGAGTTTTCATTAATCTCCTGCAGCAAATTCAGTTCTCTGAACTGGCAGTTGGTTCAGCTTTTAGGACTACATTAGCCAGGATATTAAACAAAACGTGTCATTCCTCAGGATCTCCTGTAAGAAGCTAAATCAGTTTTCAAACATATTTATGCCACTTTATCTACCAGCATCTGAATGATCATTTCGAGCTGAGGTGCTTTATTAGCAGCTGGCATCGAAATTACTCTGTGCAATTATATATCACATTATAGTAATGTTGAAATTGGTGTTAATCCAACGTCATAAAATGTAAAAAATCTTTAAAGTGTGTTATATTTTTTCAGTAATTGGCATTTTGGCTTAATGAGTTGTTGCCTTTTATAAAGGCAGTACCTGCGGCGGTAATGGGAATACTAATCAGTAAATAAAGCGCAGCTTCGCATCGGCGTGCCCGAGGTGCTGCTGGCACATGGGAGATGTGTGCTGGCATCCAGGGGGCATCTCTGGGGACAGACACCTCTGGGACAGACAGACACCTCTGGGACAGACAGACACCTCTGGGTGGGCTTTTGGGCAGCTCTGGCCTCCTTGCTGGGGGACAGGCTGTGGGTGGCCAGCGGGGTCCCCTGCTCATGCCCCGGGGTACCCACGGTCTGTGCCACCACGGAGCTGGGGTGCTGTGCCCCCAGCACGGTGCGCTGCTCTCCACGCAGCCTCAAGTGCCTGTCATGGTGGCCTCAGTGCCTGGGTGGCTGCCCTGGGGTGGAGGGTGGCATTTCCTGGCCCCAGAGCCACTCAGAGTCCCTGGCAGCGCCCAGGTGCGGCGGTGCCGTGGCACCAGGCGTCCCCCGAGCCAAACCTCCCTTCAGGAGCCCCCGGGCCTTGTCTTGCAGGTTCAAGAGGAGAGGAGGTGTCGGAGGAGGACCCCCAGATCGACATAGCCACGGTGCAGGACATGCTCAGCAGCCACCACTACAAGTCCTTCAAAGTCAGCATGATCCACCGGCTGCGCTTCACCACGGACGTGCAGTTAGGTAAATGCACCCGCGCCGTGGCGCAGGGCAGCTCAGGGCCGTGCCAACAGCTGCCTGGCATCTCTGACACTGAATCCGTCATTATCACCTTGCTCCATTTTCTCATGGAGCACTTGAAAGTGTCGCTGGCTTTTCAGCAGTTAAAAATATTGCTTTCCGTTGAAAATACTTCAGTATTTTTATTATCCCCAATCAGTTGCACATGTTGCCTCTGAAGGAAGGCCATTATTTAATGACCTCGTCTCTTTTTTTCAGTCTAGGCTTCCTAATGGAAAGCTTCTTGCCAACTGTTTTGTTATTTTTAAATGAGGCTTTGCAAAATTAGGAGTTATTGGGTTTTTCCTTTTCCGAGACTGAAAGATTTTTAATGACCTAGTGGAAATTTGAGGTGGAACAAAATAAATGAGCATTCTCTAAAGGTTTTATATTGTCCTTATTGGCTCGCTGAATGCTTTTGAAAACCTGAAGGCCAAGGGCTGACAGAATCCTGAATTATAAAAGCCCCATTACTGTTTTAAAATGATTGAATGGCTTTTTATCTTTGTGTTTAAATTGTGAAAATTTGATTAATGATGCATTGGTAGGTGACCTGTGACATTCCTGCAAATACTTCCATAAAGAAATGATTCAGCAGTATGATATTAAGTGCCATAATGTTTACAAAATACATTTTTTCTGTAGAATTCAGGATTGTTAAACTATACCAACTCCTGTATTATTGTCAATACAGTCCCTTCCCTCCTCCATCCTGAAGCACATGTAAGAGTGTGTGTGTGTAAAATTCTCACAGAAGAGGCTGTTTTGGTTTATTTTGAGCTGTCTAGTTGAGGCAGGATTTATCTCTGGTGCTGGAGCAGGGCAGTGCTGGGCATGTTTGCTGCCTTGAGCAAACTCTCGGGGTGTGATAGTTTGCTTCCAGTGAAGTTTGACTCACTGTATCTGGGAAGTGTCAGAAATGAGAGCTTGAAAAGGTCATGACAGATCACTAAAGATAAATGGTTAAGGGAGAAGAGCTGTTAAATGAAACAAATGGCTTAACTTGTGCAGCAGTGGAGGAGCTGACCCTGCCCAGTGCTGTAAGGACCATAAAATTTCCCTTTTATAACAATCTGTGAACTTGTGTGATTTTGATGGCAGTGCACTGACAATGGGGCTTTATAATCTATTTTTTTTTAAATCAAAGAAAACCCCAGCAGGGTGTTCAAACCTTGGGCAAATGCAGAAAATCAAAACCTTTTGATAAAGTCTGAGTAAGTTGCTGGCGTTTCTCCTGAATTTTTAAAAGACATTAGGAGATCAAGATTGGCAAAACAAGGGCTGAGGGGCTGTGTGGGTTTGGGCTGATGAGTGTTACGTATTGCCTGTGAGGGGCAGACTGGAATGGAAAAAACGGGGGCAAATTTTTTGTCTTCGGTCGAGGTGACTGGCCTGGGAGCTGTTCTCCAGCAGGTTGGTGATGGCCAGTTGCAAAGACTTTTCTTTGCAGCTTTTTTGTGCCATCAGTTCTGTGCAGCAGGGCAGGTGTTTCTCGGGGACCCCAAGAATCCTCTGTCACCCCTTTGCTCCTTGTTGGCAGATCAGTGGTGCCAGGGGCTGTGCAGGAGTGGATTGCACTTCTTGAAATGTTTTAGCTGTTTTCAGGCCTGATCGTTGAATTTGAGGCAAGGTTTATGAAAAACATGGTAGTAAATTTGATTTTCTGTAGATTGTGTGTAGCTCTGTAGTGAAAGGTGATGTGTGGAGGGCCGTGGGAGGAGCACCCAGCCCTCTGAGTGATGGGGTTTTTGCATTTAAGGTGGCAGTTTAAGGTCTGGGGTTTGTGTTTCAGCCCGTATCACAGGGTAATGCACACACAGCAGCACTCTCAGCAGTTTTACAAGGGCTCTATCATGTTCTGGAGGAATAAGACACATTTACTTGTGTATTACATTAGCACAACTAACAGGAGCATATTGTCTGGGAAAACAACTGCAGGCAAGTATTTCAGAGAGGGGAGGGGGCAATTGCAGAGCCCAACAAAGGGAGCAAGAGCAGAACGCTGCTACAGGACCCATACATTGATGGCATTCCTTTTGACAAAATGAATGAATTTAAAAAATAGTAGAAGGAGCATTTTCACTTGGGTTTTGAGTATGAGTGATTTGTGCTGTGAGACAGAGACTGCAGAAGCCACAGACACAATGCTGTTTTGATTTTAGGTTTCAACACATCCAGATTGTGAGAACAATAACACAAAAAAGACAACATTCTTTGTCAATGTACTCTCTGGATGTGGGTGAGCTTCAGCCAGCGATGTCGAGATACAGAAATAATGGATGAAGTATACAGCAACAATTTGCAGATAAAAATAATAGAAGTTAAAGTGTATTTTACATGATAAAAAAAAGATGAAAGAGGAGGAAGTCTGTTCCATCTGAGATGGTTACAAAATGGTGAAGTAGCCTCTGCTGAGAAGATTGATGCAATGGGGAGTGACCTTGGCTTGGAGCAGGAGCTGGTGATGTATGTATGAGCATCTCGCTGCTAAATGGACCCAGATTTGTAGCACTAATATACATGGAAGCCCAGAACCAAACTCAGGATGGCAATAAATCAACAGCCACTTTGGGTGTCATTTCTGGTTTATATTCCACTATTGTTCTATCACTTTAATTCATGTCACTATCATCTGTTCATCTGGAACAGTTTTATATAATTTTCCAGTGGAGTTACCTGACAAATCCTATCAAATTAACAAGGTGCATTAACAGTATTGACTGACTGTGAATTCTGAAGTTGCAGGACCAAACAGTGACATTTTTTGAGGATATTTATAGGGATGATGCTCTTAGAGGAAGGGATGGGGAACAGCCCTCACACACCAAGAATTTGCACCTTTATTTTTAGAAATTCCCCTGACTTTTTTTTAGTGAGAAAATGAGACTTTGTATCATCAACTTCCATATTTTCCTTAAACTACAGCAAATACCATTTGGAATAATGAACCATCACAGTGAAATACCAACACCAATTTTACATAATCTGTCCAAAATTAAATCACAAACCAAAATGGGCTCCAGATACAGCCTCAGCCTACTCAAATTAGTGAGTTCCAGGAGCCTGGGTGTTGATTGGACTCTTGATACAATGCTTAATTGCACTGTGATCTCTCTGATGTGAGGTGTGTTTAATGCATTGCAGGGTTAGGGGGGTGTTCCATAGCCCACGGGGTGGGTGAGGCTGGCCTGGACTCAGGGCAGGGACTGCAGCCAGGCCCCCCCCAGGCTCCTGCCCTGTCAGAGCCCTCAGGAGGGAGAAGGTTTTCTGCTTTCTTTTTTTCCCCAGAGATGCAAAAGTTAAATTATATTTAAATACCTTTTTCCTGTATTCCTTTTGTTGATGTGTCACGAGCTCCACGCTGTAACTCATGCCTGAAGACACATCATTGTTTTTAAGGTGCAAAAAGCTGCCTGGGAAGTTTGCTCAGCTCACTTCAGCTCCTGAGCTGGTTCCAGCAGGATCCTCCTTGCCCTCTGCCCTGGTGCGGCCTCACCTTGAGCACTGTGTGCAGTTGTGGGCACCACACTGTGAAAAGGACATGAAGCCATTGGAGAGCACCCAGAGGAGGCCATGGGGTGGGAAGGGTCTGGAGGGGAAGGGTCATGAGGAGAGATGAGGGTGCTCGGGGAGGTCAGCCCTCCCTGGGGGCTGGAGCATGGGGGGAAGCAGAGGGGCAGGTGCCAGTCTCTGCTCTCGTGACCCTGACAGGGCTCAGGGAAGCGGCTGAAGCTGGGTCAGGGGACATTGAGGTTGGGTATCAGGAAAGGGATTTTCACCCAGAGCGGGGCTGGGCTCTGGAACAGGCTTCCCTGAAAGTGAGCACAGCATCAGCCCTGCCTGGGTGCAAGGGGCACTGCTGGGACAGTGCTCTCAGGCACAGTGGGGTTGTTGGGTGTCCTGTGCGGGGCGAGTTGCACTCAGTGATCCCAGTGGGTCCCTCCCAGCCCAGCACATTCTGAACCTCTGGTTCTGTTATTGTATGATTGCACGTCTGCTGTACAGCAGATGGAGAGGGGTGGGTGGCGATAGTGTCTGTTACACAGAGCAGTGGTGACTGCAGAACCAGCGCTATCTCCTATAAATCTCACAGCTCGTGTAGCTACTGCTTCCAGAAGAGCTCTGTATGCGTTTAGAAGAATCTTTTCTGTGATATTTCTTTCTTTTGGTATGCTTATGCAGGAGAATAAAATGCAGATTATCAATGTAGTTTGATAACCATTTGCTTCTGGTTTCCAAAGCTCCCGTGCTTTCAGAAAGCCCAGAAGGGCAATATACCTTCAGCCCATTTAAGATTTATAAAGTGTGTCAAACGGCTGATATGAAATCGGTTAAACAGATCACTCTTGTGGCTCTCTATTCTTTCTCATCTCAGGTATTTCTGGAGACAAGGTAGAGATAGACCCTGTTACTAATCAGAAGGCCAGCACTAAGTTTTGGATTAAGCAGAAACCCATTTCAATCGATTCTGAACTCCTCTGTGCCTGTGACCTTGCGGAAGAAAAAAGCCCAAGTGAGTAGTCCTTTTTATTTATGTTCTCTCTTCTCTGCCTCCCTGGATGTGCTCCATGTCCAAAGAATTATTGCTACCATGTCCTTTTCTTTCTATAGGTGTGTTTTTTTCATTACAGGATGTTTTTAATCTGACTCAGTTCTGTTGTGGAGAACACAGCATAAACAGACACACATTTTACGAGTGTCCTCTGATGCTGCTCTCAGCTAATGGCATCACTCAGTGTTTCTTGCCCACTGTGACACCAAGGGAGCACTGGCTCTGCCCAGCTGTCTCCAGCCCTGCAGCACAGCCAGCAAATCCATGTTTCAACGTTAATTGCAATTTTTGGGCACTTTTAAACTTCCAGGATGGTTTTAAACATCTTTGGTGCAACTGAAGATCTCGGCAATACAGCGAGTGTCAGCTCAGCCTGGATTTGCCCCAGCCATGGCTGCAGGGTCACTGGCACTGAAGGTGCCACTCTGGGCGTGCTGCTCTGTGGTGGTAACCGGGCCAGGGCAGCAGTGACAGCCAGGTCTGGGGGCAGGCTGGACATCCCAGCTCAGCCATTGCCCCGGGGTCAGAGCTGGCTCTGTGGAGCACAGCTCCAAAGACAAGGGCTTCTGCTTGTTGTGTCAGGAGAGGAATGAGATTCTCTGTCTGGAAAAGTTGTTTTAAAAAGCACAGGATGGGGCCTGGGAGAATTGGGCAATGGCTCCCAGTGGGGCCAAAATGGAACCGTCTGCTCTCAAAAAGTGACTGCAGTTCAAAAGCTCAGATGGATTTTATTGCACTTGTGCCTCTGCAGGGTAGTGAGATGCTGGTATTAAGTACTTATCTGCAAGGTGACAGAGAGGGAGAATTATGTGATACATATTTACAGAGGTAATGATCTGTTGAATTCTCTTGGAAGAGTAAATTTATGGCTGCCACAGATTTTATCAGCAATTATTGAACTATATCCTTCTCCCCTTCATTACCCCTTCCTACTCCATGTTCTTGGTTTAGTCATTGTCTTCCTTTTCTGTCTCTCCATCAAGATTTCACGGTCTTTGGGTAGGCACAATCCCAAGGAGAAGCTTCCCCAGTGACCTGGCAGTCTGAAACACGTGAGGATTTTGTGTACAGTGCAAGGGGCAGTTTGCGCTGGTAAATCCTGCCACACCTGTGCTCTGTACCCACATTTCTGCAAATGCAGACATCGAGGGGATAAATGGTGCCCCCAAGACAAGGCTGTATTTGAAAGTCCAGTTGAAACCGGAGTTTTCCACTGCTGTTACAGCAGGGACGATCCCGGGACACCTGGAACCTCGTCCTGCAGGACGGGGCTCCCCAGCCCCAGCGGCTGCACCTGCTGCTGTGGGCAATTATGTTTGTACCCAAATCCTGCCAGCCCAGGAGTCTCAACCCCCAGACAGAGCCCAGGTGCAGGAAGGCAGTGCCGCCCATGGGGACCACTGAGGGACAGTCACGGTGGCTTTGGAGAGGACACTGACAGGTTGCAGCCAATGGCAGTACTGAGGGGCTTGTTGGCTCATTTTTGTGTGAACATCTTAAACTTCTCCTACTAAATAACGGTTCAGCACGGTTCCAAAAGGAGAAAATACTTCCTCCTGAAACTGCTGACCTTTTCCCAACTCACTAAAGATGTTCCAAAAGTCATTATTTTAGGCCAGCAGAAAAGACTTTTAGTGTGACATCTCAGAATGATGCATTTTGGGGAACTGAACAGCAGATCAGTATCTCTTGAATTTTAAATGGAAAAAAGTTATTTTAGTAGCATAAAGGAATGAAACTCACTGTATTTCACAAGTTTTGTCTGTGATTTTTATCAGCACGGTGATGTATGTTTGTAGCAGAGTTTACATCAAAAATTATTCCCGGATCTTTCTTGAATGAATTATTGCAAAGAGAGGCTGGGTACAGATAAGGTCTTTGAGTTCCGCAATATATTTTGTTTTCATGTTTTTATCTCTTGTAACACAAACCTGCTCCACCTCCTCTTTCAGAAGTGCTCGTGCTTGTCCCGTTGTGCTGGGCTCAGGGTTTGGGCACCTCAGTGGGGTGAGAACCAGCTGGGCTCTGCTCGGTTGGGCTGGGCTGGGCTGGGCTGGGCTGGGCTCTGCTCGGTTGGGCTGGGCTCGGCTGGGCTGGGCTGGGCTGGGCTCTGCTGGGCACTGCTCAGCTGGGCTGGGCTGGGCTGTGCTGGGCTGGGCTCTGCTGGGCTGGCCTGGGCTGGGCTGGGCTCTGTGACTCTGAAGAGCTGAAGGGTTTGGCCCTTGCTTTTTAGTGAGGGCCAGGGGTGCTGCAGTGGAGGCTGTGCTGGGAGCAGCAGGAGGGTGCAGTGGGAGTCTCGTGCTCGTGTCCTGTGCTTCCCCCTGCACGGGCTCCTGCAGAGAAGCTTTGGTGGCACCTGTGTGTGTGTGTGTGTGTGTGTGTGTGTGTGTGTGTGTGTGAAAGGGTCAGCAGCCCCAGAGCTGGCGTGGTGGGGATGTTGAAGGACAGCTCGGAGCCGTTTTGGACAGGCTGAGTTTTCCTGGGCTGAGAGTTCACAGAACTCAGAGCTGCCTTCAGTGAGGGCAGAAAATGAAAACAGAAAGCTCTGGCATCTCATCTGCCAGTAGTGCGGGGATTGTAGGCGGGGATGGCTGATGATTTTTGTTTGCCCTTGTAGTAGCCCCGGTTCAGAATTTGAAGTTTTATTTGTAAATTAAATCAGACTCCCTGGATTTAGGCTGAGGGGAGAGTTAATGGCCCTGCTGGCTTGCTTCGATGCCATTAGAACCTGACAACACTGGGCACGAACATCTTCTTTAAATCAGGTTCAGCCTGATTATCATGAGAGATTCTGAATGTTTTGAGTCTTGAAAGGAAGCATCCTATCATGGAGAAATAAGATTTAAGCCTTAATAAAGTAGTTGTCATTTTTATAGCTGAAAAGAGCTTTGTATCTCAATTAAGTGTACATAATATAAAGTCTTAAGGAAGCAACATAATACGTTTAATACAATTATATCCCTTTGCAATAGTGTAATTTAAAGGAAATCTGATTCTGGTAATGTCTCTTACATTACTTGGACAGGGGAGAAACTTCAGTGTCACTGCCCGCTGCTGTGTGCAGGGCTCTGTGGCCCGAGTGGCCCTGATGGATGCCCAGGGCTGCTGGGCACAGCTGGGCTGGGCAGGGAGTGCAGAGCCCAGGGCAGCCCCTGTGCCACCACACCTGATCAGAGCCTGCCCAGGGCCCTCCCAGGCAGCTGTGCTCCACAGGAGCTGCAGAAATTGGATTTATTTGATAATTTACTTGAAACACTGAAGCAACATTCTCTGTGATCCTTTATCTGCCTTTTTTTTTGTTTTCATGAAGCAGAGACATCTCAGTTGCTTTGTCAAAATACCCTTGGTATGAAGGTAAGTGTAAACAAAGGTGTTCCGTAGGTCACGGAGTACATGGGTAACTTCAGTTTGTAATTTAATTGCCCGCTTTGCACCCTGCAGCTGAAGATTTCCTTTAAATTCTGATTCCATTGTTGCACTGGGGCTTAACAGAGTGTTAACCTGGTAATAGGCACAGGGCCTCCCCATTATATGTCTCGCTATCGAGCGGTTCTGCATGACTAGTTAAAAAAGATGGCAAGAAGATTAATGAAAGCTGCGAGTCCAGAAGGGGGGCAGGTACCTCGGTGAGACTTCCAGCGAGGAGATATTAGAGCTGAACCAGAGCTTGGCTTTTTCTTTATCCCGTGACCTTTGAACCTGCCTTACTGTCGAGAGCTGCCAGCCGAGCCGACGTTTTGATTGATGTTGCTACACGAGTCAGTCTTTCCCATTGAATTCCACATCTGCACGAAAATAGCTTTTCCAGCAGTATTCACCCTGGCTGCAAGTGATAGCCAGAGCCATGCCTGAACCCCCTTTATGTAGTTTTCATTTAAAGCTGAAGGTGTTTGATGTTTTAATTCAGCGTCCAGTTTCTCCTGATTATACACATTGGGTAGTACTAATTTAATGAATTCGTTGTTGGGTTGTGGAAGGGCTGAAAATAGCCAGGAAGTGTTGGGAGGGCATTGGGTTCCTGCTTCTCTGGTGGCTCAAACAGAGCTGTTGCAGGCTTGCTCAGAGCCTGCAGCGGGGCCAGAGCACAGGCAGTGTGTGCCCTGCCATTGGTGCACAAAATATCACAATATCATGGTTCCTGATCTCCCTGCTCCTGCAGCCGAGCAAGAAGTAACGCAGTAAAATTCCTACTCAACAGGAGACCAGTCGCAGGTTCTGACCAAGAAGTAAAAACAGATTCAGCAGAGAAAATGTTCCCAAACTTGAGGCCAGGAGTGAAAGGAACATGCGAGTGTGGAACAGAAGGGCAGAGCCCAGCCGTGGGCACGCTGTGCAGGCAGGGGCAGCAGCGGGCACAGATGGCTCCGTGTGCCCAGGGCAGCACTCAGCAGGACCTGTCCCTGCCGAGGAGGGCTGGCAGCGAGGGTGCCCAGGCCTGGCAGGGGCAGGAGCAACCGGGCACTGCGGTGCTGATTAACTGCAGCCCCTCCAACAGCCGCTCATAAAAGTTCTCCTGAGCGCAATCAGGAGCGCGCATTGCCTCATCCTTTTAACAAATCTGTTTTGTAGCCCTATTAAAAGGGGTCTTCATCTATCCTGTCAAAGCTATTCTGCTGGGGTTTTTTAGTTTAATTACACTATCCAATTAAAACTCCTCGCTGCATTTTGATTCGCCTCTCCTCGGGCCTGAGTGGATGTGACATTTACAAGGCTCGCCTCTCCGGCAGACAATGCGTGATTGATGAGGTGCAGACGCAGTGGAGGAGCCCATTGCCATGTGGAAACACTGCATTTTGATTTATTTATCTTTTTTCCCCAAACAAGGTTGCTGGTAAAGAGGTTTTGGGCAACCCCGAGTTGCACCTCAATTTTCAGCATTTTTGCAGAAATCTTTATACGTATTCCGCCTCTGATGATAATTTAAAGAAACAGAAGGCTTTGAGGGAAAATAATCCAGATGTGTGAATAGTCGCCACAGTTTGACACAAAAGTGGGTGTGTGCTGCACTTTAATTGCAGCTCTGTTTTCAAGACATCTGGACCCACGTCACCCTCTGATAGCAATGCTGAGTAGCAAGCCTACAGTGGAACATAAAGGGTTGGAGGAAAGAGATCATGGAATATGCTGCTGCCTGAGAGAATGGGGCGAGCCAGCTGGACCACAGCTGCTGTTTTTTCCCTTAACAGTCTTATCATTTGTTCCCACTTAAGTACTGCCCTGGTTTGAAGAGATCCACCCCGGGTTCATGGTGGGCAGCCTGAACCATCAGTGACTCCACTGGCATCAGCGGGGTGAGGAATTCACCCAGAACTGACTGCCCTCGCTGCCTCTATCTCATGTACCGCTGGGATAAACATCCCTTGCATGAAATGGGATTAACCCCACCTGTACATCCCTGTTCTGCCCGTCCCTAGCCGAGCTCGGTGCCACATCTGGGTAATCCAACTGTGGCTGCAACTTGGGACCTCCCCTGTGAGGTTTTCTTTTGTTACCAGAGGGTGTCAGGAAGGGTGTTGGATGTTTTTTAACCCTAACACAATTCTTGCTGCTTTGTAGGCCCTCCAAGCCTTCCTCCAGGGTCCCGGCATCATTCCTGGGGTATCACACGAGGATTTCAGACAGCTGAGCCCCTCACAGTGCTTTGGGTGAAACGCAGCAGTGGCTGCAGAGCAGAGCCTCTCCAGCTCGTGCAGGGTTGGAGGAAATGTGTCTTTGTGCAGAAGTATTGCTGATGTGTATTTACTATCCTCATTCCTTGCCTTTTACTGGTGTATTTCTAATCCTTCTGCATCGTTTCCGGGCCTGTGGGAAGAGATTTCAGGGTCTGAGCCTGTTGAGGTGACAGTTTCTGAAGCAGTGAGAATCAGTGATGTCAAACGATGTCCATAAGTGCTTTGTTCTTCAGAGAGTCCTTCTCCAACTATTTATTCCACTAATAACTCTTAATTGTTGACTTCTGCCTTATGGCCCTGTAATGACAAAGCAATCATCAAGGTATATTGAAAAATTAACATAAATTTGCATTTCTAGTGTTTGTTTGTTTTCTGCTTTGTCCAATTAATGAATATTCTTTTCATCCTCTGTCTAATTAGTGATTTAATTCCATTCTGTTTAAAGAGTTGGCAAAGGGTAAGGGCTGAATTGTGGAGTGGGAGGGAAAGAAGAAAAACTTTCTAGTCTTGGCAGATTCAGTAAAAATTATCTTTTCTTCTGCAAATTCATATCCTTGTTTTCCAAGCAAAAGTCTATCTTTTGGACTTTGATAAAAAGAGTTTATTACTTAGATTAGAATGATTATTTTTCTACCTGCATCAGGTGCAGCGTGGGGCCCACCAAGGGCTTGGATGTTTTGCCAAGATTGCAGGAATTAGCGCAAGATTTACTGTTGCCTGTACGAGCACATTATGGTCGGTAGCTGTGGAGCTGTAATTCCACGGGGTTTCTGAGGGCTGTGTGTGCATGTGGGGCTGTGGCTGGTGTGCAGGGCGGAGGCTGCAAGAGGAGCTGCAGAGCCCTGGGAGGCTGCAGCGCTGCAGGGCCTCTTCCCTCGCCTCGTTGGCAGTGCAGTGGTGCTAAAAATCAGGAGATGGGGTGAGCAGCTGAACGTGAGACGTGGTGCTGAAGGAGTAAATGAGCTCTCCTTGGTGAATTCCCAGTGAATTAGCATCCTGCCCTTCCGTCTGTAGGCTCCTCTCCAGGAGTAACCACACAGGAACCCATTAGTGCTGGGCTGGGGAAGATTTATCAGCGCTCGGAGCTGGGGCCAAGGGGCAGCAGGGGGGAGAGGCTGCTCTGCTGTGGCGCCGTGGCGTGGCTGGGGCTCAGGGGGCACCGGGGGCATTGGCACAGGACCCCTCGGCCGGGCTGAGCTCACCGTGGGCTGCGCCTACCCCTGAGTTTCTGTCATTCCTTTTGCTTTCCATAATGTTTTAACAGACAAATGTAGTCAGGAATAACGTGGATTTTCTGTTGTTGTGCAGCTGATTGATCCTGATTGCGGGGCACTGAGGTTCCCTGCAAACACCCAGCCACTGGTGGTGTGGAGTGATGGTAGCAGCTGCTTGTGCAGCATCTGCATTTGCTTTAAATCCCCCATCACGTGCAGCAGGAGCCACTCGAGCTGCTGCTGTTTGTTACCAGATCCTCTCACACAGAAACATCAAACCATGGAAGCTCCTATTGATCTCAGAATTGTCAGGGGTGGTGCTCTATTGGAAAGAGGTACATCACATATTTAAGCACTCTTGGAAATGGAAATCAATCTCACAATTCATAAATTCCATCTGGCTAGAAGAGTAGCAGAGCAAAGTGCCAGTTAGGATTTCAGTGCACTCATATTTCATGCTGTAAGTAGTGTGTTGTGGACTTGGAGCCCATAAACATGATGCTGTAATGGGGCTTTCTAAGGAAAAGTCTTCTTGGCTTCTTTCCACCGGGTGCCCAGTCCCAGCAGGAGGGGCTGTGAGCTCTGCAGGGCCGCGGGTTTGGCATCGGTGCCGCGTCCCCGGCGGCTCCCCAGGGCCCTGCAGAGCCACGCTTGGCCAGTGCCCTGCTGGGCAGGCCCAGAGCAGCCCCTGTGCCCGTGGGAGCAGGAGCTCTGCCCTTGGCCGGGCTGTCCTGGGCAGGGCAGTGCCCCAGGGACGCGTGGTGGCACCACGGCTCGAGGCTGGGCTGGGCTCCCGCGGAGCAGGGCACACCTGGGGAGGTTTTGTCTTTCTGTCTTGATCCACAGCAAGAATTACCCAGCATCTCCAAAAGCCGACATGCAGCAGCTCGTAGGGGTCCTCTGACCCTGTTTTGTGCCAGTTTCATTTCTGATAACCAGTGTGGAATGTTCAATGGCCAAGGAGAATGGTGGGAGCTGGTGGAGCACGTTCTGTGTCCCATGCCCAGAGTGGTGCACTGGCACTTTTGGAATCATTAAGATGCTGTGTTCCAGGCAAAGCTGCATGCATTAACATGCTGATGAGCTCCCAGCTTGGAATTCCGCATTTTTAGTACCACTGAGGCATCATTTGTCAAATGATTTAAAGGGTTGGGTTTTTATTATTATTATTAGCCAATTTTTCAATACAGAATTTATATTCCAGATTAGTGCATCATAATGGTGTTTAATTAACATGCCACAATAAAATACTTGCATCTCAAATTTCCTGGCCACCAATCTGAGCATATATCAGTCACTTTTTGGAAATCTGGAGAATTAGATAATGTAAATAAGATTTCCAATTAGCTTTCCTGCAGGAAAGACCTGGATTTACAGTAATGTGGCTGTTACTTTATGGATTGCTAACTTTGACTGTTGAACTGAATAAATTAGAAAACCGTTGGAAAAGTATCATGTATAGAATACATTTAATTTTAATTTTGAAGCCATCAGCATCCATACAAGTGAAGGATATTTTGCCTCCCTTTGTGTTCCACGTCAGACGTTGCTGTCTAAGTCATTCCTGCTGGCACCGTGTGTTGGAGTCCAGGGACACTGTCACAGAGCAGCCATGGGCCAGCACGTGGAACCTTCTGTTTGGAATAGAGGCCAGGAAGGTGCCAGCAGGTCACAGTTAGAGTTAATTTGATTTTCCTTGGTGTGGGAAGGGCCATCCCAGCCCTGAGCGGGTTTGGTGGTGGCGCAGCCGCGTCCCTCGGTGCCCTGTGCTTGGTGCCGCTCCTGTGGTCACCAGCAGCTGGCTGGGCTCACGTGGTGTTTGGGGTGTTTTGGGAGGAGGGTTTGGAGTGGTGGCTCTGGGATTAATTGCCATTTTCTGTTCAGTGCAACCCTCCTCCCATGAGCAGCCCCGCCGCGGTGCCGGGGCTGCAGCGCCGTCGCGGCCGAGCAGAGCTAACCAGCCATTTGATGGATTTTTGCATTTCCTGCACTGGGGATGTGATGGGAAAGGGAACTTTATTGACTGGAGTTCAGCTGCTCCTGTAAGCCACCACTTGCCTTAAATTGAAATGACATGAGAAGCCTGTCAGCATTTCATTGCTTCCTTCTGTCGTGCTGATGGTACGCTGAGATCACCATCTGTGGTTTTCTTCTGTCAGGCAACGAGCTCTGCTCAAACTTTACAGGAATATTCTAAGCAGTTTTTTTCTTATCTTTGCAGGTCATGCAATATTTAAACTTACATATCTAAGCAATCATGACTACAAACACCTTTACTTTGAATCAGATGCTGCTACTGTCAATGAAATTGTACTGAAGGTGAGTATTAAATTTTAACGTGACCCAAAATCCTGGTGTTTTACCACTTGTTAGACATGTGAGTATTCAGGAGGCTCTGGAAACACGAGGGTGCAGTGCCTGAGGACCACTGGGGTGTGTTTAACCTGTCAGGATGGCTGCTCCATGCCTGTTGTTTTATTCATCCTTCCAACAGCCGTGCAGCCACTGCCTGTCGGTGTGTAGCATTTCCTTTTGTGCTTTATTTCTAGCTAATAGAGACACCATTTTCTGTGGAATTTTATTGGAAACTACCAGATTTTATTGTGTCCAGGTAGTTTCCACCTCTGGACGCGTGGTCAGCAGCCCCGTGCCACGCAGGGGTTGGGTGCTCCTGCCCCTCCCAGCTCTGCCCCACGCTCAGGTGTCCCTGCAGCACACAGGGGATTCTCTGCCTGATCCTCGCCCAGGAATGTTTGCTTTCCTTGGGGCCCTGTACAGACACAAACTCCCTTGCTTTGGGAAACAAATTTTTGTTACACTCTTGAAAAATTAAATGGAATTTTCCACAAGTTCATCTTTTGTAGCAAGTCAAAATTCAAAAGCAGTAATTTTGGCAAACCATCTGTTACGTTTGCTTTTATTGGCTGTGTGGAGTTTAGAGGATTGTTAAACAACTGACGTGCGATAAAATAACTTTTATTCGTTACACAGGAGGTCAGAGTGTTGGAGGGGTTTCTGCTCTGTGAGCTGTTAGGCCAATTCTTCTGGTCCCACTTTGTCTTGGATCAGCTATTGCAATCCCAAACACTAGGAATCATGGAATCATGGAATCGTTAAGGCTGGAAAAGACCCCCAAGGTCGAGTCCAACCTTTGCCCAAGTACCCCCATGGCACATCTCCTTGGGTTTTGAACACTTCCACCCATCCGAGTCTGGTCATAAACAAAGGCTAAAAAACGTTTTACTGTCAATAACATGAATATTCAAGAGAGAAATAATATTGAGCAGTACTTTTTCCCCAAGTTGCAGTTTGTTTGTATAGAACATTCTCTGGTTTCGTGCACAAGTCACTGGTTTGTTTTCAATTCCATCAGCATTAGGGAGCACAGAAAAATCAGACTTTTCAAATTAGGCTTTTTAGATGATCAAGTGAGAAGGACTGAGACTTTATTGACCATGAAAATTCCCTATATTTTTATGCCTTAAGCTGTAATATGCAATGAAAGTGAAACACTCTACAGTGCATAAAATTGTGCAAGTTTTAAGCCACAGCATATTAACCAGCTAATGACAGACCAAAGGGCATTTTTATCTTTTTGATTCTTGCATTAACCTTCCATTAAAATTATCTCTGAGATTATCACAAAGCATTGGAGATAATAAATTTAGGGAGTAGCAGGCTTGTTAAATATCATTTTAAAATGCTTTCATCAAGTAAAATGTGCCAAAACACAGGGAAACTCTGAGATTAGCTGAGTATGCAAACATCATAATGGAAGAATTCTTTTTACTGGGGCTGGTAAGGTCCTTTATTGATGCTCATTGCTGATTGTCCCAGCACTGGGGGTCTGCACAGCTCCCTGCCTTGCCCAGAGGTTTGGGTGGCCCGGGATGGGACCAGGGACGCAGGAGGGCAGCCAGGGCTCTCCTGGCGCTCTGGGCTCTCTCTGCCATCACCCTGCCGGTGCCTGCTGGGACCAGTTGGACCAGGGCCCTGCTCGGGGGGTGGGCTGGGGGTCCCAGCCGCGGGTGGCATTAACAGCACCTCGTGTCTTGCAGGTTAACTATATCCTAGAGTCGCGAGCAAGCACAGCCAGAGCAGATTATTTCGCTCAGAAACAAAGAAAGCTGAGCAGGAGAACAAGCTTTAGCTTCCAGAAGGAGAAGAAGTCGGGGCAGCAGTGAGCGTGGGGCAGAGCCTGCGTGCGGCGCGGGAGCCGCCGCGCCCGGGGTGGCGGCCGGGACCGCTGCTCCTGCTCGGGGCGGGCGGGCGGCCGGGAATCGGAACCATCCCGTCTCTCACGGCTGGAAGATTATCCCTCCTCGGGAAGGGAAGTCTCCCCTGTGACAGAAATAAAGAGCCATATCAGCCGGAAAGAAGACTGTTACGCTTCAGGTTCCTTTGATTAGAAATAAGAGAATGACGTAGACTGGCATCATTTAATTACTGTATTATGTACAATCACAAGAAGAGATGTGATTACATATTATTTCACAGCCTGGTTAAAATAAATTATATACATCTGTAATCCACCCACGTACACGCAGGTATTGCTTGTGACATGATCAAATTTCTAAAAACAAAATGTAGGACAAATGTATCCATTTTTACTATTAATAAACAGATGTAATCTTTTTCAAGGTCCATATGATGCACAGTTCTTTTGGGGGGAGGCTGCAGTCCCAGATGGTTTCACTTCTGTTGCTGAAGTGCAGGAGGCATCCGTGAGCCAGGAACAGCAGCCGTGGCAGGGGAGCGCTTAGCGAGGGAGCCCTGAGACAGTCCAGTCTGTTGTGTTTGTTTTGTTCAAAAATATTTTTATTTAACTGTGCTTTTCAGCTTTGCAAATGCTTTGTTGGAAGTTCCTTGCTGAGGGCAGCACGGTGGTTGGAAATCCACGTCTTGGAGGTGGAGAGGAGAATCCTCCTGCCCGGGACCCTCAGCTGCTGCCACCCTGGGGCTGGCACATCCACAGGGGCACCTTGCCCCTGGGGACTGAGAAATGCCTTCACCTTCTCTCAATATTATTCTTTAACAATAAAAATCCAGACCTACTTTGTACTGGGATTTGTAACTCTCTTGGCCTTGTTCATCCTTAACACATCAGGGAACACAGGAATGGATGCTGGCACCCAGAGCCGCTCTTTTGGTTGAATTCACCAGAGGTGTCTTTCCTGCATCTCTCCAGGTCGCTGGAGCCCCGCACACACTGTCACAGCACTGGCCTGGTTCCCCACGGGGCTGGGGGCAGCTCCCTGGGGCACTGCCCACCCTCTGCCAGCTCCCGCCTCGCTTTTGTACAGAGAAAACTTCTGAGCCTTAACGCAGCGTGCGGGGCAGCCCGGGCGGAGGGAGGGCCTGGGTCGCACCTGTTGTGTTTCTGTTCCGGGTTTCAGAAGCTTGGCCCTGCACCACCGAGGCCAGGCCTCCCTCCCTGTACAGTCTTCCATGGTATCTGCAAAACAAGAGAAACTATTTTATAGTATTCTATTAATTTTTAAGATATTTTCTATGTGCAAATGCAGCACAGATACAATGGGAAAAGCCCCTTCGATGTAAATGACTCTTTTAACCGACTCTGTGAAATATTTAACATTAAAGTTGCTCTGTGAATGTTCTTTGGCCACCCAGTTTCAATTCTTTTTAACTGAACTGAAAAATTGCCTATTTGGTACCAGAAGCTGCATCAATCTCCTGTTTCCATGGCCATAGTGCTGTTGCCACCCCCTCACGTGTATTTATTATCAGCAGGGATTCAGCATGTGCAGGTTTGCTCTCAGGAGAGCCTAAAAACCTCACCCAATAACGTCCCTGCTGTGTGTGACACTGTGGCCCAGTCCTCTGCCCGGAGCAGCTGTGTTCACAGCCTCCTGTCCGTCACCTTGCTGCTCCTGGTGCGGGTGCCCTGGGACCCAGGCAGAGATGGGCAGACAGAGGCTGCCCCAAGGCTGGGACCTTTGGTGCCCAGAGTTTATTTGCTCCAAAAGAGCCACTGATGGTTAAAAACCAAATTTGCTTCCAAAGATCAGGTTCAGTTTGATACATGGCCCACAGGAAACCTTCCTTAAACCCAGGAAAGGTCCAGCATCCCAGGAGCTGAGCATCCTCCCCCAGCAGAGGCATTTCTGCTGCCCAGCGCCCCTGAAGGAGTTAAGTCGGCGCTCGTGGCTGCAGAGTGAGCACAGCTGAGCACGGAGCCATCACGGGCTGGTCCTTCCCCGGTAGCTGTAGATGTAATTGAGTCAGATGGGCATTCAACTGGGTCAGCAAGGCAAGCTGTTCCCCATCCTGCTACCGGGCAGAGCAGAGCGCGGCCCCGGCCTGCGCACGCAGGCAGCTGCTGGAGGCAGCAGAGATTCCCTCAATCCCCTCTGACTCCGGCTGTCAGAGGGCTCCTGTCCACAGGGACAATGCCCCTCCAGCTCCTTGGCTTTGTCAGAGCACAGGAGAGCACCAGAGAGAGACCTCTGGGCAGGGGACAGCCAGGGCACCCTGGCACATGCTGGCACCCAAGGGCAGAGCACTGGGCGCTCTCCCTGGGCTCTGCAGGGGTTTGCCAGCAGCTCCCAGAGCACCAATTCCAGCCAGAATTACCTTTGGTTTCGGGTTGGCAGGAGTCTGGTGCATCCCTGGGTTTTGCAGCTGCCCCTCGGGGGGGCTGAGACCTGGCACCAGGACAAGCAAGTAAAACCCATGGCACAGCCGTGGGTGCAGCCCTGAGATTAATGGGGGGAGTTATTTATGGAGACACGTTTGTAATGGGCCCATGAATCCATGGAAATGCGCTGCTGTGGTGGCGGGTGGGGCTGGGTGCTGCTGCTGCAGCTGAAATTAATGCCCCTTAAATCACACCCAGCACAGCCAGCCCGGGCAGCGCTGGCACAAGGACAGCCACGGGGACAGGGACGTGCGGGCACAGCGGCACACGGCCAGCTGGGCCAGCAGCAGCGTGCCCTGGCCAGGTGTGCTCCCTGCCATCGCTGCCGTGACCATGGAGAGCTCAGGGTCACCGAGAGCCGGGCACAAGGAGGGCTGGGCACGGCCCCATGCTGCTGCTCCACTGCGTGAAGGGTTAAGCACTGTCATGTTTTATTCTCCCCACACACCTCTGCTTAAATGCAAAAAGAGAAAAAAAATCTCAACAGGGTGTTGTTCACTCTAAAAACCCTAAGCATGATTTGTGAACTCTCACAGCCTGGGTAATCTCATCAGAGTAATGGGATTATATTTCAAATCACCATGGCCTGTTCATTACACATTTAAACTCCTTTGACAGAGGAAAAGTTAAATAAAATGTGTGCGTCAGCCCTGGTTGACTTTCCCAGTTCTCTTTCTTGATTAGACAAACAGATGCTGAGCTCCAAAATGAAAAAATAATGTGCTCATTTATTCATTTTTCTGACAAGTCACAATAGATTTTTAACTACAAATGAGCCCCCTCCCCAGGTGGGAGCGCGGGGCCCGCGTGTGCCGTAATGGGCTGGGAGCTGGTGGCAGGGCTGGAATGGGGCACGAGTGGTCATTTCCAGCCTGGGAGCGTGGGGACACGGCCACAATTCCCCTGCCACTGCCGCTGCCACCGCTGTGGGACGGATTGCTGCCAGGAGCGGGAATTCCTCTCCACAGCCACAGCCACAGCCTGGCCCAGCCCCAGCACCCACCGAGCTCTGGCACCTCCTCTGCTCCGCTCACCCAGGCTGGAACACAGCCCAGGGGCAGGGCCGGGGCTGCTGGGGCTGCCAGGGCCATGGCAGTGGATGTGGTGTGGCCATGGGGACGGATGTGGTGTGGGCATGGGGACGGATGTGGTGTGGCCAAGGGGACAGCCATGGTGTGGCCAAGGGGATGGCCATGGTGTGGGCATGGGGATGGATGTGGTGTGGCCATGGGGATGGATGTGGTGTGGCCATGGGGACAGCCATGGTGTGGCCAAGGGGACAGCCATAGTGTGGCCATGGGGATGGCCATGGTGTGGGCATGGGGACAGCCATGGTGTGGCCATGGGGATGGTCATGGTGTGGCCATGGGGACAGCCATGGTGTGGCCATGGGGACAGCCACGGTGTGGCCATGGGGATGGTCATGGTGTGGCCATGGGGACAGCCATGGTGGGGCCATGGGGACAGCCGTGGTGGGGGCACGCTGGGCACTGCCAGCCACAGGCACATACCTGCTCAGGGCACTGGAGCTCCCAGCTCTCCTCACGATGTCGCTGCTCCCAGTCCGACCTCAGCAGAGCCCCAGGTGTGCCGCGGGGATGGGGAGAGTCCAGCCCAGGCCTGGAGGGTCTCGGTGCCCCCGGGTCCTGCGTGGGCCCCTCCAGGGCGGCTCAGCCGTCCCCAGGAGCTGCAGGTGAAGGAGCAGGAGGGCTGCTGCGGGCTGAGCGGGCTGGGCTGAGCTCCTGCTGGAGAGAGAGGGCTCGTCAGGGAGCGCCGGGACTCTATTAGGGAGCTGAAATGCCAGATAATTAGAAATACACCAGCAAACCCCATTATTGTCAGGAGGCTGCAACTGCGTACAGTAATGAAGCAATTATTAATGAGCAACTGCAAGGCTGCCATTAATTTCAGCTTTTCAGGATCACAGACTACGACAAGTTAAATGTTACAGCAGAGCCGGGCTGGGCTGAGCGGGGCTGAGCGGGGCTGGTCCCCGCCCCAGCTGGGCACAGCAGGGTGTGTTGGCACCCCTCAGCCCGGGGGGACCCTCCCTGTGCCCACGGTGCCAATCCCCGCCCCGCTCTGTCCTCCCTTCCCTTTGCCCCTTTGGGCACCCCGGGCCGTGGCACCGACAGGGATGGGGACAGGGATGGGGACAGGGATGGGGACGGGGACAGGGACAGGGACAGGGACAGGGACAGGGACAGGGACAGGGACAGGGACAGGGACAGGGATGGATGGGGACAGGGATGGGGACAGGGCCGGGCACAGGGACAGGGACAGGGACAGGGATGGGGACAGGGATGGGGAGAGGGACAGGGATGGGGACAGGGATGGGGACAGGGCCGGGGAGGGGCACAGGGACGAGCACAGGGACGGGCACAGGGAGGGGCACAGGGCCGGGCACAGGGACAGGGACGGGCACAGGGACGGGCACAGGGCCGGGGAGGGGCACAGGGAGGGGCACAGGGAGGGGCACAGGGATGGGCACAGGGCCGGGCACAGGGCCGGGCACAGGGCCGGGGATGGGCACAGGGAGGGGCACAGGGAGGGGCACAGGGCCGGGGACGGGCACAGGGCCGGGCAGGCGCACAGGGACGGGCACAGGGCCGGGCACAGGGACGGGCACAGGGATGGGCACAGGGACGGGCACAGGGCCGGGCACAGGGACGGGCACAGGGACGGGCACAGGGCCGGGCACAGGGAGGGGCACAGGGACGGGCACAGGGCCGGGCACAGGGACGGGCACAGGGAGGGGCACAGGGCCGGGCACAGGGATGGGCACAGGAACGGGCACAGGGCCAGGGATGGGCACAGGGCCGGGCACAGGGCCGGGCACAGGGCCGGGGATGGGCACAGGGAGGGGCACAGGGAGGGGCACAGGGCCGGGGACGGGCACAGGGCCGGGCAGGCGCACAGGGACGGGCACAGGGCCGGGCACAGGGACGGGCACAGGGATGGGCACAGGGACGGGCACAGGGCCGGGCACAGGGACGGGCACAGGGACGGGCACAGGGCCGGGCACAGGGAGGGGCACAGGGACGGGCACAGGGAGGGGCACAGGGCCGGGCACAGGGATGGGCACAGGAACGGGCACAGGGCCAGGGATGGGCACAGGGATGGGCACAGGGATGGGCACAGGGACGGGCACAGGGCCGGGCAGGCGCACAGGCTGCGGGGCCGCCCGGGGCTGCTGCGGCCCAGCGCGGGGCCGGTGGCTCCGGGTGCGCTCGGGGCCGGTGCAGGCGGGAGCCGCTCCCGCACCAGCGCAGCCCCCGCCGCAATCTGTCACGGCGGCTGGGGCTCGCCGGCTCTGCAATATGTACCTCATGTCTGGGCTGTCATCGGACATAATTCCTCCCTGCTGGCATATTGCTGATTTGTGCATAAGTGATGCGTGCAATCCACCTGAGCCGGGAGTCAGGGGTGCCTCGATCCGGGGCTGTCAGGGCAGAGTGTTTTAGTGCCTCCTGCGATTAGCTGGAATTGACAGGCCCTGAGAGCCGGGAATTGCACAACAGGGGAATTAACAGCCAGGGCTGGAGTGGAGTGTGGCACTCGTTTAATCTGCAATTTATCAGTTTGCGTGGCTCCTTGTCGCAGGCAGGAGATTACACTCCAAAAAAGACGAGTCTGTTTTTCTGTGGTGCCAGCAGCCAGGGAGGGCAGAGCAGCGCCCGGGGTCAGCGGTGCCATGCAAGGGAACCCTGGAGGGCTGTGCTGGGCACTGTGCCCTGGGGCTGGGCTCCTGCACAGAGCTTACGGGGCACGGGCAGGTGCCCTGCCCAAGGTGCCCTAACCCTAATCCAGACCTCACAGGGGCTCCTGAGCCAAGCAGGGTCCCCACGGCCTCTGCACATCACCCACGGCACCCCAGAGGAGGCTCCACGGAGCCACAGCCCCGTCCTGCTGCTCCCGTGGGCCCCCACAGAGCAGGGATGCACCCCCGGCCCCCTGCCCGCCACGAGTGCTCCAATTCTGATAATATCATTAGAGGCTGATAATGGTTTCCAGGAACTCTGCAGCCTCCCCGCGAGGTGACAGCCTGTGAAGGCAGCGCGCCAATAATGCATTCTGCGGGGGTACAGAAATGCGGCCCTGAGCGCATTAAGCTGCCCTAATGCGGGTGACACACACCTTGGTGCCCTCGGGGGCAGGCACAGCCCGCGCCAGCGCCGGCCCGCGGGATGCAGGCGCTCCCCGTGATCCCCCTGGCCTTCCTCGGTGTCCTGCTCTGATACCGGAACCTTTACGCAACCTCACGGTATCAAAGATTATTCATAATGAATTAAATACGTTTTCAGCAGCTTCTTTCCACACTTACTGCCACACTTCCACTGCCACTTCAACTTAATTAGGGAGAGTTCGCTAAAGAGATGGGAATAAATGCATCTATAGAAATATATCTATGTATAAACGAAGAAAGCCGCCACCGCAGGTCAGATCAGTCCTTTCAATTTATTGCCCTGGTACATTCATTTGTAAATAGCTTTGCCTTGCTGGTTTCTAAGTGCAAGGCTAATGTTGGAGTGCTTAAATTAATAGTGACGCACACCTTTCATTATTGCTATTAAATTAGGTGCTGGGCTTTGATGGATTCACTTGTTGCTGAACTAAAAGCCTGGTGGATGCGGGTGTGTGCGTCCGTTTGGTTTTGCAGCGAGCCTGGGTCCCGGTGTCAGGGCAGGCAGAGCTGAGCGGCTCCTCCTGAGCCCACCCCAGTCAGCGCGAGGGCCCCGCACCCCCGCCAGGGCTTTGGGCCGCGCTCCAGGACAGCAGCGAGGCCAGCTGGGAATGCCAGCGTCACACCTGGCACCAAAGGCCCGCGTGGATCCATGCCGTCCTCTGCAGCGGGCACCAGCCCCACGCCACACACGGCATCCACCCACCTGTGCCTGGAGAAACACAGAAATGTGACAATCACCCCGAAATCCCTGCAGACACGGGGGGTTTGACCCATACATCAGCCCGGTCCCCTGCGAGCTGTGCCTGGCACAGCCCCGGGACATGCAGAGCCCCAGGCTGGAGTTCCTGACGGTCCTGAGGGTCCTGCCCGTGCTGGCCGGGGCTGTGGGTGCCCCGAGGCCCCTGATCCTGCCACCAACCATGACCCCATCTTCCCCACCAGTGCTGCCATTCCTGCAGGGGGCATCGGGACCCTCCTGCTCTGCCCAGGGGCTGGGGGCTCTGGGCTGGGCTGGGGGCTCTGGGCTGGGAGCTCTGAGCTGGGCTGGGAGCTCTGAACTGGGCTGGGGGCTCTGGGCTGGGGGCTCTGGGCTGGGCTGGGGGCTTCTGGGCTGGGCTGGGGGCTCTGAGCTGCTCTGGGGGCTCTGGGCTGGGCTGGGGGCTCTGAACTGGGCTGGGGCTCTGGGCTGGGCTGGGAGCTCTGAGCTGGGCTGGGGCTCTGGGCTGGGCTGGGGGTTCTGGGCTGGGCTGGGGGCTCTGAACTGCGCTGGGGACTCTGGGCTGGGCTGGGGGGGCTCTGGGCTGGGGCTCTGGGCTGGGCTGGGGGCTCTGAACTGGGCTGGGGTCTCTGTGCTGGGCTGGGAGCTCTGAGCTGGGCTGGGGCTCTGGGCTGGGGGCTCTGGGCTGCTCTGGGGTTCTGAGCTGGGCTGGGGGCTCTGAACTGCGCTGGGGACTCTGAGCTGGGCTGGGGGCTCTGTGCTGGGCTGGGGCTCTGGGCTGGGGGCTCTGGGCTGGGCTGGGGGCTCTGAACTGCGCTGGGGACTCTGAGCTGGGCTGGGGGTTCTGAGCTGGGCTGGGGGCTCTGAGCTGCTCTGGGGGCTCTGAGCTGGGCTGGGGGCTCTGTGCTGGGGCTCTGGGCTGGTGTCTCTGTGCTGGATGCTCCGTTCTGGGTCCCTGTCCCTTTCCCTGTCCCTGTTCCCCTGTCGGTGCCACCTTGAGGTCCCTGCCCCTGTCCCTGCCCCTGCCCCTGTCCCGGGCCTGGCCCCTGTCCCTGCCCCTGTCCCTGTCCCTGTCCCTGCCCGCTCCCCTGTCCCTGTCCCTGTCCCTGTCCCTGTCCCTGTCCCTGTCCCTGCCCGCTCCCCTGTCCCTGCCCCTGTCCCTGTCCCTGCCCCTGTCCCTGTCCCCGCTCCCCTGTCCCTGCCCCTGCCCCTGTCCCTGCCCCTGTCCCTGTCCCTGTCCCTGCCCCTGCCCCTGTCCCTGTCCCTGTCCCTGTCCCTGTCCCTGTCCCTGTCCCTGTCCCTGTCCCTGTCCCTGCTCCTGTCTGGAGGGCCGGTGACCCCCTCAGCCCCCCCTGGCACCAGGACATGAGCCTGTCTGACACTGGGGATCTGCCCAGGCTACAGGGTTTTGTCCCAGGACATTCCTCTGGGGCCAGGTCTCTTATTCCTGGAGCAAGCCCCGAGATGCCCCGTGCTGGCCCAGCAGTGACTGCGGTGCTCTGGTGGCATTTTCTGCCCTGGGCCGGCCGGGACCAGCCCGCACCGGGAGGGGCTGTGACCCCAGCAGGAGGCAGCGCCATCCACCCGCGGCTCCCAAGCAGCTGGCAGCGCAACCAGGTCACCGCCTAGCCTGAGGGACCAGCATCGCCGTGTCCAGAGCTGGGCACAGACATCTGCTCAGAGCAGCTCCCCTGCGGACACGGGGAAGGGCTGGCGTGGAGCTGAGCCCCTCGGCTGGCCCTGCCCGCGGCGCTGGGGACCGTGACGGGTCACCCCGGTCACCCCTGTCCCTCTGGCACGGGCACTGCTGGACACACAAACTGCCTTGCCCTTGCTCTTTGGCATCTTAGGGATAATAAATTCCTAACCACCCCAAGTTCCTCCTTGGTGCCCTCTGCAGCAATGCTCCAATATTACAGATAAACCCAGTGCTCCAACATCAATTATAAACTACAAATACTGACCAGCTTCCGTGTCCTCCGCCAGCGCTGACAATCATTAACTGGAATATCAAATTTATAACGTTGGGATGCGGAACCTGGTGAGATGAACTGCTCTGCTTTTTAATCAGCTTTATGGGATGATAGAAAGCATTGATCGACAAAGACAAGACACAGCCCATGTTCCTGTGTCTGTAGCTGTGCAACCTTATTAATTTAGATTTACAAAGGGTTGGTTGAGCTGGAGGGGACAGAGCTGGGCATCCCTGTGCTGGACGGAGCAGGGCAGGAGCTGTGGATCTCCAGGCAGGGAGCTTGCCAGCAGCCTGGCTCAGCTGGCTCGGGCAGGGTCCCCGGATCTCACCACGGTGTCACAGGCACCCAGATCGCGCCCTGCGCCCACCCAGGGCAGCCTGGCTCACCTGGCTCTGGGCAGGGTCCCCGGATCTCACCAGGTGTCACAGGCACCCAAACTGGACCCTGGGCCCACCCAGGGCAGCCTGGCTCACCTGGCTCGGGTCCCCGGAGCTCACCAGGTGTCACAGGCACCCAAACCGGACCCTGGGCCCACCCAGGGCAGCCTGGCTCAGCTGGCTCTGGGCAGGGTCCCCGGAGCTCACCAGGTGTCACAGGCACCCAGACCGCGCCCTGCGCCCACCCAGTGCCACCACGGCAGGACCCGTGGGCTGCTCCCGGGCTGAGGAGGGCCGGTGCCACCCAGCACGGAGCTGGCACAGCAGCTGTGCCCGCCCGCCCGTACCTGCCCAGGCCGGCCCTGCCCTGCCCTCCTGCTGCCCCGGAGCGCCCCGAGCCCGGCCCGGCGCGGAGCCGGCCGGACAGACAGCTGGTGACCAGATTGGTGCGCCTTGCGCTGTCATCTCGCATTTGCTCGCCCGCCCCCGCCGCAGCCCCGGAGGCTGGGCCGGCGTTTTCAGGTCAGAGGCTGCAGCCAGCACGGAGGGAAATTCCCGTTTCCTCACCAAGACTTTCGCTGCGAGGTTGCCCAGCGCCCGGCCCTCCCCTGGCGCGTCCAGCCCCGTGCCCCGCACTCACCCTCCGGTCGTGTCCATCCCGGGGAGGGCCGAGGAGCTGGAACGGCTGCAGGCGGCAGCAAGGGCGGCTGTAACCAGAGCCAGGAGCACGGCTGGATGGAAAGCTGGGCTTGTAAAAAAATTTGGTTTCATTCCTCGAATTTAAAAGTTTACCTAATAAAAGTAACTGAGGAGCAGTAGTGTGCTTTGGCTTCTGTTCGGCATTTGATTTAATAGCACATGACGTTTTGATTAAAAAATTAGCTGTATATAATATCAATAGAGCTCACATTAGAAGGATTAAGAATTGGCTGACTGACAGGTCTCAAAAAGCAGTTGTCAATGGGGAATCATCATCGGATGATGATGTTCAACATGTTCATCCACGATTTGGAGGTAAATATCAAATCAGTGCTGATAGGATTTGGGATGACAAGGATTAGAGGGAAGGTGGGAACGCTGACAATGGGGAGCTGAGGGGAGCTGATGATGCCCTGCTGCTGCCAAGGGGAGCTGGGCCCTGCCGCCACCAGTGCCACTGCAAAGGGTCCTGAGTGAGCCCTGAGCCCTCCTGAGACAGAGCACACAGGAGCCAACACCCTCAGGTACCTGAGCCTCAGCAGCCCTGGCAGCCCCTCAGCCACAGGCTGGGTGTCGCCTTTCTCAGGGGGTGATGAAGGAGGTGATGAAGGAGGTGATGAAGGAGGTGATGAAGGTCTGAGCCCTGTGGTGCCACTGGCTGCTCCTCTGCTGCCCTGGGTAGCCATGGATTTTTGAAAGTGAAATCCCTGTTAGTGCAGGTCCTGTGCCTAACCCACAGGAATTCCTGATTGTGAGCAGTTGCAATTAGCGGCGCGGGCACTCAGCCCCCGGACGTGCTCGTTAGTGACAAGTGACAAACCTGCCTGAGCCTGGGCAGTGGCACAGCTCCCCGCTAGCCCTGGTGAGGGGCAGGGAGGGGCTCTCCCGGGTGCCTGCAGTGGAGCAGGGATGGGCTCCCGTGGTGGGGAGCCCCAGAGCCACCTTCCAGCCAGGGCCTGCCCCAGTGCCTGGCTCGGTGCCCGCTGCTGAAGGAGCCTCCCCTGTCCCAGCTCAGCACACCCAGCAGCAGGAGAGGCACCCACAGAGCCCCTGGCTCCTGTAAATCCCACTGGGCAGATGTCCCTGAGCCACCTCCAGGGACACCTGGCAGTAGAAGGACACCTCCTGCCATCCACCAGAGGCAGGGTGAGCAGAGCCACGGGGGCTTCAGTGCTCCTGCAGGGCATCAGCTCTGGGACACGTCCCAGCACAGCCACAGCCCTGCCCGAGCTGGGCCTGGCAGGGTGGGCATCGCTGCCCTCGCAGTGCCCGGGTCACCCACAGCAGCCAGTAAAGGCTTTGTGCTGCTGCAGGGCTCAACCGGCCCAGTGAAAGAGCATCAGCTGAATAAAACAAGGAGTGATGCCACGATGCCCTGTTGGATTGGAATTGTGTGAGCAAAGTGGTTTTCTCAGGGAGATTTATTTCCTCTGCTGGCCGCAGACAGCCAGCCCAGAGAAGGGAACAAGCCTCTGGTGCTGAGGCCACTGCTCCCTCCTGGTCCCAGCACAGCTTTTATCCCATCGCTCAGGGAATTGCTGAGGGCTCCTCTTCTGCTCCCCAGGGCCCTGCTCTCCTCCCAGCCCACACCTCAGCCCCAGATCCCCTCTGTAACCCACAGCCAGATCCAGAAAGGCCGTCCCGTGCCAGTGGGGACAGTTCCTGCCCTAGGCCTGGACATGGCATCAGCTGTGACAGTGCCCCAAAGCTCTGGGGCATCCGTGGCCTCTGCCAGGGATGTTGGCAGCAGAGCCAGGGGCTCCTGCAGGAGCTGCCCTGACACCCAGCACCGAGGGGACAAAGCCTCTGCTGCCCAGAGACAGAGCCTGGCCTGCTCCTGCCACCACCTCATCTGCAGCCCTCCGAGGAGCAGGCACCTGCGGGAGGCACAGAACAGCATCCCCAGGAGCGGTAAATACGCTGCAAAGTGCTGGAGTCAGCGCTAGCGCTGGATTTTGCTTTCAACATCTGCAGCCCAATAAATCTCTGTCTCCTTCCAGTGAACTGTGCCCTTCTCGGGCTCCACCTTACATCCCCCAGCACGGTGCCCACGGCAGCCCCGGCGGTCCCGCTGCCAGCCCGGGCCGTCCCCCCGCGGGGCCTCGGGGACAGCAGGGACCCGCCCCGGGCAGCCCCGGGCCCGGTGGCCACCGGGGCCGCTCTGTGCCAAAGCCCTTCCGCTCTCCAGACCTTCCCTGGGCTTTTTTTTTTTAATTGTTTTCAAAACAGATTTCATGTGGTCCCAAAATGAGACCATGATTGTAAATTAAAGTGTAATTAGCCTTTACGCTTTTATATTCATTAACTCTTCTCTGTTAATGATGCAGAGGCTGGAGCACAAACCCAGCATTATGAAACCACATCCAGGAAATAAAATAGTGATTTAGATAATGGCCAGAATGTATTGCTGCTTACACATAATTAAACAAATGCTCAATTTACACTTGGAAACATGAATGAATGTTGATTAACCCCAGCCCAACGACTCTGCTGGCGAGGTGGCTGAGCCCGGGGCTGGCAGTGCCGGGCAGGGTGGGCAGCACTGGGCAGGGTGGGCAGTGCTGGGCAGGGTGAGCCGGGCAGCACCGGGCAGTACCGGGCAGTGCCCACTCCCGCCCGGCCCCGCCGCCCTCCCGCACCTGCCCGGCCCGGGTGCCGCAGCGCTGCCGGCTCTGGCTCTGCAGGCTGGTGCCAAAAGCCGCCCTGGCACACGGATGGCAGCGCCACACGGGCAGGGGACGCTGCCATGGCAGTGCCACCCCTGGGTCCTCCCGGGGCAGCGGGGACAGCGGGGCCCGGGCTGGCATCGCCCGAGGGTCGCCGTGCCGGGGCCGCTGCCGCTCAGGCTTTGTCTCGGTCCCCGCTCCCGCTGCCCTCCGAACGTGCCAGTTTCTATGGAGACATCGCCGCCTCTGCACGGGAGGAGCCCGAGACCCCGAGCAGGGAAACTGCTCTGCTCTGCTCTGCTCTGCTCTCCTGCAGGGAGCCGGGCTGGGGCCGGGAGCGGGGCTGGGGCAGCTCGGTCCTGCCCGGCTCCAGCGGGCCCAGCCCCGGGCTCACCGCGGGACCGGCAGCGCCGGCCGGGACAAGAGGAGCCCCCGACCGCGGGCTCCTGTGCCCCATGGGCACCAGGCTGAGGGCAGGGGTGTCTGTGGGTCCCCGCTGAGGGCAGGGGTCCCTGCCGGGTCCAGGCTGAGGGCAGGGGTGTCTGTGGGTCCCGGCTGAGGGCAGGGGTGTCTGTGGATCCAGGCTGAGGGCAGGGGTGTCTGTGGGTCCCCGCTGAGGGCAGGGGTGTCTGTGGATCCAGGCTGAGGGCAGGGGTGTCTGTGGGTCCCGGCTGAGGGCAGGGGTGTCTGTGGATCCCGGCTGAGGGCAGGGGTGTCTGTGGGTCCCCGCTGAGGGCAGGGGTGTCTGTGGATCCCGGCTGAGGGCAGGGGTCCCTGCCGGGTCCAGGCTGAGGGCAGGGGTGTCTGTGGGTCCCCGCTGAGGGCAGGGCTGTCTGTGGGTCCCGGCTGAGGGCAGGGGTCCCTGCCGGGTCCCCGCTGAGGGCAGGGGTCCCTGCCGGGTCCAGGCTGAGGGCAGGGGTGTCTGTGGGTCCCCGCTGAGGGCAGGGCTGTCTGTGGGTCCCGGCTGAGGGCAGGGCTGTCTGTGGGTCCCGGCTGAGGGCAGGGCTGTCTGTGGGTCCCCGCTGAGGGCAGGGCTGTCTGTGGGTCCCGGCTGAGGGCAGGGCTGTCTGTGGGTCCCCGCTGAGGGCAGGGGTGTCTGTGGGTCCCGGCTGAGGGCAGGGCTGTCTGTGGGTCCCGGCTGAGGGCAGGGGTCCCTGCCGGGTCCAGGCTGAGGGCAGGGGTGTCTGTGGGTCCCGGCTGAGGGCAGGGGTCCCTGCTGGATCCCCGCTGAGGGCAGGGGTCTCTGTGGGTCCCCGCTGAGGGCAGGGGTCTCTGTGGGTCCCCGCTGAGGGCAGGGGTCCCTGCCGGGTCCAGGCTGCACCCAGCGCCCCGCGGGGCTCCGCGGCGTTTCCTGGTGAGGATGCCGTGCCGCTGGTCGCAGGGAATCCCGTGCGGGCACCGGGGCAGCAGGAACCGGGGACAGCCCCAGGGGAGGCAGCAGAGCCATTCCCCACCTCAGCCTGGCCCCGGGCTGCCCCCCTGCCCTCACCTCGCTGTGTCCAGAGCTCGGCTCCCACGGACCCTTCATGGATCGCTGCCTCAACAGGCCATAATGGCTCCATCTCGGGGTCAATACGGGCGCCTTTGACACATGATAGACAATAATTGCTCTTTCTTAGAGACTTTTTAGTTCATGGATCATTGACCTGATGGGCTGTAAAAGCTCCGACAGAGGCTGCACACCCCTGTGCTTAACCACCCTCAGGAGCAGGCAGCTCACGGGGCCACGTGGAACAGCCTCTCCAAACCCATGCCCCCGGTGCAGGCTGCCAAGGGCCCTGGGGCCACTAGAAGCCCTTCTGGTACCGTGGCCATGGAGAAGAGACCATGGCAGGAGGCCCAGGAGCCCAGGAGAAAAAGCCAGCACAGCCCAGGATCCCTTGAGTGCCATGGGACAGAACCAGGATGCACAGGACCAGGTCACCTCCCAGGCTCTGCAGGCTGGAGATCCCCACTCTGACAGCAACTTCCAGGTATATGATTTAATGAAAGGCACAATAAGAAGTGAAACAATTAGAATTTCTGCCTCATTATCATGGTAATCTTATCAGTCAGATAATGAGGTATTAATGGAGATTTAATGTGCCTCTCATAACAGAATCCCTTGGAGAAAACACATAAGGAAATTGCTGTAAATCCACTTAATGATGGAAAGGTCCCCAAACACCATATTCCAGAGGATGAAAAATGCTGGATGCAAATGAGAGAGAATCAAGGTCAATAACGCTGCGGGGACCGAGCTCAGGCAGCAGCGGCCCCGCCCGCCCCGCCCTGCCCGGTTCAAGGCAGCAGAAGAAACCCTCCTGGCTCGTCAGGAAAAATCAGCATCTCCTAAGAAAAAAGACGCCAACCATAATACTTTCGGACTTGACCACTCTCAGCAAGGCATCAAGCAGCAGCCAGCAGAGGGACGGGCGCAGTCCTGCTGCAGGCAGAGCTATTCCTCTCCTCCCAAGCAACCAGAACAGCCAAGCTGCAGATTTAAAAGAATAACTGAAGAGCTCTGTGTTAAGCAGTCAGTGCAGCGGAGCTTCCTCTCCCCTTTACTGGATTTTGGTTCTTTTTTGCCAGCGTCCCTTCCCGGTGTGTGTGAGGATGGAGCAGAGCAGCAAGGCCCAGAGCAGACCACACAGAGTTAGTGGGAAGTGCTCACACCTGCACGGCCATCCCAGCACAACTGCTGATGGCACTGAAACAAGGCAGAAACGTCAAAGCCAGGCGGTTAAACTGCTCTCCTTTTAATCAGTTTTTACAGAATAATACATTAATAATCACGTTAAGAGACAAGATGGGGTTCCTGTATACAAGATTGTGCAAGCTCGTTAATTTAGATTTATAAAGGCTTTACCAAAGAGGAGAGGCAGTACAAAGCTTTTCAATAGAGGTAAAGCACAATTAAAAGGTACAGAACACACACTACTAACTGAGCAGAGGTTAATTCTCAAGTAGTACAGGCTCAACCACGTCCCCAGCTGTACCCAGACACGAGCATCCTTCCCCGTCCCCACTGCCTTTGCTGCTCCAGCCCTGCAGGCACACTGCTCACCCGAGCCAGCACTCAGCTCTGCTGCCAGCAGCTCTGCCCCTCTCCGACCCCCTTCCCCCGCCCCATTCCCACGGCAGCGAGTTCTCCAATTCTGTGAGAATTTGGCTCAACAGAACATTTCCAAGCAATACAAACCAGCTCTGTGCTCACCAGACTCACCCACAGGAAACAGCATCATGTTCGTGGCTTTTTTTCCTGAAGTTTATGGCAGTTACATTCAGCATTTGGTAGTAAAAGGTCTTCAAAACAAAAACTTTTAAACTGAAATCCTTGATAGGCCAGACACATTCTGATCCTCCTTAAAGAGTATTTTTAAAAAGGTTTAAAGAGAAATCTCACTTAGGAGCACAAAGGAATCTCCTAGAGATGAAAACCCCAGCACCTTCCCTTCCCTCCTCTGCCCAAAAAGGAAACCAGCACCTCTGCAGCATTCCCAGGCACAGACATGCCATTGTTTAACGCGGCAGCTCCTCAGAACGTGCCAAGATCAGCGCTGAGACAGCGGCCAAGCCTGAAGTTCACACTGGGACCTGGTACCAAGGACCTGCCCTGCTCCACTTCGCCCAAAATGTTCCATTCCTCCTCCAGTGGCTCAAATAGTTAAATTCACAGAAAGCACCAAGATTACAGCAACAGGCCCGTGGCTGGCACCTTTTGGCAGCAGTTCTGCTACTTTTGGTCCTTTATGCAGTGTCTTTCCACCTTGGCTATTGCACATCAAACCTAACATCACTTCCTAGACACAGAATTTAGCATTTTAAAACAAAACATTATGGGACTCCAGGGAAAACAGTAAAAGGACATTACAGGCAGGTTTTTAATTCTTTGGAAAGCCTAATTCTCTAACTACACCTATCAAGACTAATAAAGGACCTTCAGAGTAGGCTGGAAAAAAGAAGCAAAGGACCATCTTGCTACAAAAACTCTCAGCTCACCTGGGGCACACTGAAACACCTACTGGTTTTAAAATAACTAAGTAACATTTAAAAAAAGACTCCAGTTCTTTTAAGTATTTTTCTATGCAGAGAAACCAAGTGATAAAAGCAGTGAAGGAAATGGTTCTTGCCCCTTCCATAAAGGAGAGTGAACCTGAAAGCCCCGGCGGTGCTGACCAAGCCCTGCGAGCCAGGCCAGCACCGAGAGGCAGCACAGGGGTGATCACCACCTCCTGTGTCCTTGTGCCTTCTTCAGGGATCCCACAAATACTCTCCTCAACCAACGCCCAAACTGCAGAACTTTCACACATCAGTCTTAACACCTCGGATATTCAAGTAATAATTACATATTACAGGACACTTCAATAGAAATGAATTTATATTGCTTTTTGATATGATCTGGCCATATCTTCAAGGGCATGTTTGTGCTTTGCTGCAGGGCTGTGCTTGCAATATTGAATTACATGTTCAGCACCAAAAACCCATCAAGGCTAAATAACCAGAATATTGCAATGCTACACAGACTGAGACACCAAGTAAGGCAGATCAGAAGAATTCTGTTTTGACTGAGTATTGCTCCTCCACACAACTGAGTCTCTAATAGAGGAGACAGACTATAGAGAAAAGGAAAAGGTTACCATCCCACCTTCTCACCTGTGATTATTTCGGCAAAACTGCTCAGTTGAGTTATATCTGAGAGCCCTAAAAAGTGAGTTTCCTGATTATGCCTTGACAAGTAGCACAGCCAAATCAAGCACTCAATACTTGACATAAATTGCTCTAATTCCAATTGACCACATGATTTTCCCAAGTACTAGTTGCTTACAGGTTTTAATCATCAAAATGCACACACACACAAAAATGAACCAATCGTGTTTTGAAAAGAATGTGAGAAAGATTTTGTTTTCTTTACCAATCACAGACACCAAGTCTTACCACATCCCTCTGTCAGAAGTGCAATGAACACTCTGGAAAGAGCAAGAAATAATACTGACATGAAAAAGTTCAGTGCTCACTGTCCTTTTTCAGTGCATTGAAGCTGAAAAAGAGCAGCGAGTGCTTATTTACAGCCAACATGCCCCAGACCACTTCACTCATGAAAAACCCATGTGGTGTTGTGCATAAAAACCTCCTTAAATTGATAACTGTCAGTTTAAGGGGAAGGCCGGGTGAGAAATCTATAAAACACCCTGAACTGATGTCATGATATGTTTCATAAAGAACAGTGTTATATTATTTTAAAATATTTTTTATGAACAGTAAAACTTGCACTGCTGCATAGCAGACAACACGAAGAACATTTAGTAAAAACATTCACTGAACCCCCTGGCATATGTATTTAATGTCACTAATCAAAATATATATTACAGCCCAAGGTTCTGTTAAGGATCTCTGTTTGGGGTTTGTACAGTATACACAATAGCTCAGAAAAAATATTACAGTAAGGTATTTTATTTCTCCTTTTTATATTAGACTTTTCTATTGTAACTTACAGTCCCTCTCCTCAATATATCCAAACCTCTGTAACACCCTAATGCCCTAGCCAAGAAGTGTTCAGCTAGCTAATAAGCCCTATTATAAGTTCCAGTTTTAGAAATTTCAGTAATTACATCTTAATAAATAGTTCAGTTTGCCCTTTTTAAATCTTAGCCTTTTGAGGAAGTCCTTTTGTCACCAAAACATGGCAGGTCACAACCTGTTAGAGGTCAGAGAGGCTTCTGCTTGTTTATTCAAAGGATAGTAAGTCCAAAGGTACTTGCAATGCATTAAATATAGTTATATAATATTTACACTGTCCTCTCAGATTTTAAATTTAGGTGAAATATAACCAATAACTGACGTCAGCTACTACAAACTTTCAGTGTGGCTGGTGTTTTCTTAATAAAAGGTGTATTCAACTAGAAAGTTTACTACATGGCTGCCCTGTTTCCTCTTGTTTCAGTTTTTCATTAGAAATTAAATGAAGTGAATTATTCATGTGAATAAGAATTCAGGAAGAGGGGTGGTGGAGAAAGCATGAAGAATTTTCTGAATGTTTTGAGATTCCAAAATACCTGAAAACTGTGGTCCCTTTTGCAGTGCCAGTATCTAGAGGGGAGGAAAACGCAACCCAAAGAGAAGAGGAAAATCTGTTAAATTAATTAGATTAGTAAAGGTGTGTTTTAAAATGCCTCAATTCTGTACAGTATTTTACAAGGAAAGTCTTTTCTTCAGCTTTTGCAGCTGTAGTACATTCTTAGAAACTCCTCTCCTGCTCAGTCTGCCTGTGCTGTGCGAGCTACTTGCGGTCATCGATAGTTTTGATGAACTCCACGGCTGCCGTGAACTGCATCCACCAGTAGGACTCCTCCCCAGACAAACAGTTGGCATAGAAACTGCTGATGTACTGCACGGTGGACAGCAGGCAAGGGGGGTTTGCCTGGGGTGGGAGAAGAGAGAGATACAGCTTGCTGGCAAAGCCCAACATCAACAAACACCGTCAGATACGGAACAGGAACACAATTCCCTTTGTGCAGTGATCCTCATCCTCCAGAGTGTGTAACCTGCCTGCAGGGTAGGGACTGTTTATCCTCACCTGCCCCACTTCACATGCTCAGAAGGCATCAGATTTGATGAAAGGAACATTTTTCCAACAAGGAAAAATGACTAGCAGGCCAAGAGAAAGAGGGGGAACGCTGCCACAATCTGTGAAGGTCATCAGGACTCAACACATGTAAAGCCTGTTGTTTCAGCATCTTACACGTCAGACCATTCTCCACTCATGTCAAAAAAGACCAGCAACACAACCCAAGCCAGTCCTGGTCTGCATCTTGGTCCTGAGGACAGCATAAAGCAGGCACAGATGACAGATGCTGTGGACATACCTCAAACAAACTCTACTCCCCACACAGCATCTGCATCCCAATTTTCTTGGTTCCAAATGCAAAGTTTGCTTGGATTCAAAACCGTAACTCTGACCACATTTCTGACATTGCTATTCAAACCCTGCTGAATCAGATCTGGCTTTGAGCCTGGCCAGCTCCCTGTGACCCACAGGCATTATGTCCCCTAAATTTGCTTGTTTATTACAGGGATTAACTGGGGTTTGTGATCTCTGCAAAAGAACTCACCTTTATGAGAACAAAGACCAGAACAGGAACAAAATCATCAGCCCCAGGTACGGAGTCCTCGTTGGCCAGGCTGAGCAGGTTCATGATGGTGGAGCACATCCTCAGGATACACTGCACCTTGTCCCGGGGCGTTTTGTAGGCGCTGATGGTGCGGATCTCGGACTGCGCTGACGGCCACGGCGCCTCGCGCAGGTACACCTGGGGGAGCAACCACACCAGCCCTCCTTGGGCAAGCTCTGCGGGGCAGCACAGCAGCTCAGCCACTGCGGGCTCACGGGTGTTGCAGAAATGGGAATATGTAAAGCAAGGCGAATACAAACTGAAAGAGGGGAGGCCTTAAGTTACAGTTATGGAAGAAATCCTTCCCCGTGAGGATGGTGAGGCCCTGGCACAGGCTGCCCAGAAAAGCCGCAACTGGGTACAGCCACAGCACGGGTACAGTGTATTTTCCTGAAGGATATTTCAGCTGTCACAGGCAGCAAAGCAACCCTTCTAAGTATAAAACAGAATAATCCTCTCCCCATCCCAATCCCAGTCCAAACCCCAACACACATACAGAAGCAAAGGAAAAGAGTTGTTACCTCAGGTATCTGAAGTGCCTTGTGGTTTGCAGTCACTACTTTGGATAACCTCTGTATGTGCTCGTGAAGGACCCTGAAAAACAAAAAACAAGAGTGAAATTAAGCAGCAGCCAGCCAGCTGAGGAAACTTGCTCCATGTTTAATAGGACAAGAAAGATCTTCAGGAATGTGGCCCTACAGATGATGGACACCAGGTCAGTGAAGATGCAGAGAATTGTTATGTACAGCCAAGAACAACCACACGTCCTCTAGAACATCGTAACAGCATCTATTCTAAACCACAGGAACCCCAAACACATGGAGAATACTCAGTGAAACCAGAAAATGGACCAGGTCCAGTCCTGTACCAGGTTTTGATCATTCTCTCAGCACACACACTTGCACACCTGACAGTCTGTACCCCAAATCATCACACTTACAACTTTTTTTTTCCTAATACAGCAGTTTGTTGCAAACACATTTGCACATGATGCTAAAGCCCTTCCTCGTTCTTTTACAAAATGTTCTGAACAAAAACATGAATTTGTGTGGCTGACTCAGACAAGTCTGTGGCAGGAGGGCTGCACAGCTTCCACTGCACCAAGTGCAAAAGAGAAAACAAGTCCTTTGAATTCCATTAACTTACTGGTCACGCAAAATATCTCCATCCTGATTAGGGTAGAAGGCGAGTTTGAAAATGCGATTCATCACACTGCGCTCGATGGCTAATTGTGCATCCTGGAGCTGCTCCTCACTGGCATTCTGCCAGATGGCATCCTGAGCCATAGCCCCGTACAGGAACTGCAGAAAATCCTCTACTTGGGCTGTTTTATCATCTGCTGCCGTGAGCTTCTGGAAATCTGAGAAAAAAAGAGGAAGAGAAAGAACATTTGCTTAAGTAAAGAAATATTATTTCTGATAAGTTTTTCAGGCGCACTTAATGTGCAGCACTACATGCTCCAGGAGCAAGAACTGACTCCAAATTCCTTATGTGCTTCATTTACTCAGATATGTGCACAGAGAACAGAGAACCAGTTTAGTGTAAGGGGCTGGTTTGAGTTTCCTGGTGCCACTGTCTCTTATGCTGTGATATTTTTGAATCTCTCATTCACACTGTTACTATCTCCCACATCTTCTAAGGTGCAGCCATAGGTTCTGGACTAAGAACGGAATGCTGCAATTTGTCATGTATCAGTAGATATAAAATAATTAATAGTATTCATGCTTCTGCCATGGGGCAGACAATGTGATTTAGCATAACATTTTGGCCAAGTAAGGTCAAATTACCTTCATTCTCTCAGCCCATGAAAAATGCAGACAATTACCATAGCTTAGCTACCACAACATACTGTAAAGTCACAGTAATCCGTCTGTTTAGCCATTAATTCACCATCTAAAATTAAAATAATTTTAGGAATCTACTCCTCAGATCAAAAGACATACTTTAAAACATTAACCTGAGTCAGCATCTAAATACAGAGTAAAGGAATATAAAAACTCTGTCTGCATTAATCTTACCTTGAATGAACTCCCTTATTTTCTTCTCCTTGCTCTCCAGCAGTAGCCTCACACAGACTGTAGTGAAGTATCTGTTGGCCACCTCTTTATCTCTCAGGACTCTCTGCAGGAGCCTCTCCAGGTGTGCCTGTGTGGTCTGCAGGCCTTGGCGGCAGCGCGTTAAATAAGCGATATACGGAGCTCTTTTCCTAAAGCACAGAGCTCGGTGTCAGATTCACAACAAACACAGAGGCTAACAGCTTTACAGACTGCTGAGTCAGACTGCAAAGAGTTCTTCCACTTGTTCCTTTTAAAACAAAACAATGCCTGAATTTGGAAGTTTCCCTCACATGGGTGAGACAGCTGCATCCTTTTGTGGGGAAGCAGAGATGCAATAACCCGGTTTGGTAAAGTACAATTTAAACCAAAAGGGACCTTCCCAACGTGCTGGTGAAGAAAGACACGAATGGGGGAGCCCCAGCTGAGCAGCCCCTGCACAGGTACCTGTAGTCCTCGGCGATGGAGGCCAGCAGCTTGCGGCAGGTGCGGTTGTCGAAGCGGCTCACGCAGCGCATCGTCTCCTGCAGCTGCGCCATCAGGTTCTTGTCCTGCAGGTTGATGGCTTCAGCCAGCTGAACTTTCAAGAAGCACACAATTTCATTATCTAATAAAGAACAAAGGAAAAACATTAAGGAAAGAAACGTAGGCACGATGAAAATAAATTATCTTTGAATATGGGAAGCACATAATTGGTTTAAAACAAAACTTCTGTACATTAGGGAATAAATGTTATTTTCAAACAATTTAAGAAACCTTTTTGAATTTTCCAGCTGTCAGAGGATAAGCCTCCATATCAGTATCTTATCTAGCTTTTAGAACCATTCTGAAATGTGAAGAGGACCCCATGAGGTGACATATTCACCTGTCTGCAAATAAACCCAGAGTGAATGAAAGGATACAACACAACACATTTATACTAAGTCAACATAAAGACCCCGTAAATCATTCAAGTGGCACGACTCCCAACAGCCCATGTATTTTCAGAGTCTCTATTATAGCTTCAGGCTGTAACCTGCACTGTATCTGTGATACTTCATTACAAAAAATCTTAGAGCAGGCTGAGATGGCAGTTTGCCTGTGGAGTAAGAATGAAAACATTCTGGGGGCAAAAGGCAGCCTGTGCCCTCAATATTTATGGCAAAGAGAAGGGACCATAAATGGTGCAGGACAAGTGCTATTACACAGGGACAAGGAGAGACACACACAGTGCAAAGAGCCTGTACCTTCAGGGTCTGTGTGGTCTGGGAGACCATTCCTTGTTGAATGTGTCAGCATCGGGAGGGCAACAGAATCTGCTGAACAAAGAGCCAATCTCAATTTCTTCTTTGCATCCCTTAAAGAGAAAAAATATTTTCTTAACACAGTTGATGAGAGGTCTGCTTCTCCAATAAGAAATCGTTACTTTCTTTTTTATTTAATACTGCCTAGAAGTTATTTAACATAATTTTAATATACAGCATTGTCAAGATTTTAGAATATCAGTTTTTTTGATACAGCGCCATTTTCAAAGGGATTTTCTAAACACTGAATTGCTCTGTCCTCTCTGGTTACAAACATCCCTCTACCAGTGGAAATACAACAGTTTGAGATACTTAAAACTAAAAGCGCATCAAAGTTTACAATGAATCTGTATTAAGATTCTTGTGGGAACCAGTCACACAGCTTCAGCTTTTAATTCTACTTTGTGGCGAAGATGAAAGCTGGAAATGTCCTTACCTATAGGAGAAAGCAGAACCTTGTGGCTGTGCTACTTGACTTGCCGAGTCTGGGAGGTCGTCTGCAGACATGTTCTGCAAAGCCTCATCCCGTGGGGAGTCGTGCATGCTCTCACCATCCCCAATCGCCTCTGTGGAAACCAAAAACACACTGCACCTCAAGACAGGAGTCAGAAGAAGAAACCAGACTAATTTTCTGCTCATTATTCTAAGGTCAGGGAGAGAATGGAGACAGCAAATAAACTAGCTGGTTCTGGATATATGAAAAAATGCACATTAAAACACACAACCTAGAAGCTCCTAAGAAAAAACTGCAAAAGTTTTGGAAGGCACTTCTTCAGTGCCATTTAAAACAAAACAAAAAACTGGTAGGAGATGTGCTATCAACACCCAGCTCCCTCAATGCCAATACAAAGAGCTGTCCTTGGGAATATGATTTAATTCCCAGCCTCTGAGGGACTGTCCCACAGATTATTTGACAAAACATTCCTTGTTCAGAGCTCACATGGTTCAGCTGCTAATACTAACATTGTCTAGAATACTGAAGTGTTTTTATCTTTAAGGAGCAGAAGCTATGTTGGCGGTGATTACAAAAGCCAGGTTCTCACCTGCACTGTCGTAGTTCACAATGGCTCCTTCACTGGGACTCGTTCTCTTGATTGCATTCCTGTATTTGTCCAGAATGTCCTCAGCAGCTTGTGCCTGTGCACTGAGCCTTGGGCTGGGATCATCTGAAAGGACCATAAAAAACACCAGCAGTTACCCTGGTGTTGGGCCAACGGAACGCAAATACAAAAACTTAAGCCTACACATTTGGACTCTGTTTTCAGCCCGATCAAACAAAGAGGTGCTTGTGTCCCATGCAGCCCAAATTCAAACGTATTAATAAAGTCTGAAGCAAATCAGAAAACAAACAGTACAATCAAAGGGAACAAATGAAGTCAGATCCCGAGCAGACCCTCAGCACATTTACACTGCACACACAAATGGCTCTTGGGTATTTGAAGACTTCTAGAAAGGATGAGGCAAACATAAAACTAAACACCCAGGTTCAAGCCATGTTTAATTTAACACTTAAGTAACTATTACAGGACTGTGTGTATAGCTATCCTTACAGCTCAGCTGTGACAAGGACAGGAGCTCTATAATGAGGGCGGGGGAAAAGTGAGGACTTGAGCTGAGAATCCACTACATGCCCAGACAGACATATGACAACTTAAAAACAGCCTTCAAGTCAGGAAATCTTTATCCATTTTCTTATTCAAAATGTCAGCTCTGAACACGAACTACAACAGCATGTACCTGTCTGTCAATAGCTACCTGGTGGGCACTCTGCAGCTCCAGGAGGCACACTCTGAGAGAAAATTACTATGATGATGTTATTCACATACCTTGAAGCGTTGCGTATCTGTCAGGCACCATGTCATCTTTGTCTTTTTCTTGTTTTTCTTTCTTCCTAAATGGAATAGGAGCTGAAAATGCAAGGTACCTCATCAAAGACTACTCTGAGATAATGGCCAAATAGTAGAAACTTCAAGGAAGGGGCTAATGCAGAAAATGTTCATCAAATCAACATCCATAAAAGCATAAGCTTATCCATGGGGTAGAGCAGAACTGTGCTGTCATCACCTACAGCCAGCTCCACCTTTAACACACATGAGGTCAGGCAGAACAGTTCTGCCTTCCAGGTACAGCACACTCTAAGGAGCTACTAGCCAAGGGAGTCAGGCAGCTTCCCATCTTTATTTACATATTTATTTATACTTTAACCATAAAAGTGACTAAAGAGATAATAAAGGCAGTGTGAACTCTGACTGAAGTACCAAACCCAGAGAGACATGATCCTACCTTTGGGCATGGCAGACACAAAACGTTTCCTCCACCAGGGCTTGTTCCTGTCAGACTTCTCATCATCACTGTCTTTCCGTTCCTCAATCTGCAGAAGGGCAGAGTCTACATTTGAGCATTTACCAAATCAAGTGTAAGGAGAAAATTTCTCCTTCACATCAGCTTTTGCTACACTGACTGTAAAAACAGAACTACAGCAGAGCACAAAGAGCAGATTAAGTCAGAAATATCTCTCCTAAAGAAGACATCCTGCAAATGCAAACCCAGAGCCACAAAGAACCTTAGTTTCCCTTATTTCTTTTTTAAAGAAAATTAATTTTCAGGCTGCTGCAGCAATTTAACACTACTATGAATCCGTTTCTGAAGTACCACCAGTAAACCTCATTCAGTATACTCAAAAAAAGCCAGATCCATTTAAACCTCTCTGAACATCTGCAGCTTTATCTTATAAAACTACTGGCCAATGTTTAAAGGATAACAAAAGTGTGTTGTAATTCCTTGGCTAAAGACATTTAATTCCAACTTTCTGGCATTAGATGTGTAGTTAAAGTGGGCATCAGAGACAAAAATAAAATGCTAACAGAAGCCTCACCTCTCCCCTGGATGAGTCCTTGCTGGGAGATGAAGATGACGACTGAGAGGCGGCCGCCAGTGCCGCCGCCCCGGCGCTGCTGGAGGCCATGGGCAGCTCCCTGTCCTCGTTCCCAGCCCGTCTGTTCCAGCCAGGATCACTCATGGGCCTCCTGCCCGAGGACACGATGTCGGAGCTCCTGCTGCGCACCAGCCTCTCGGGGTACGAGTGTCTCTGCTTGAAGGCCTCCAGCTCCGCCGGCACCAGAGCGTGGCAGCCAAAGCTGGGCAGCCGGGCCTCGTTGCCTCCCACGGCTCCCTCCAGGATGGGGGGGTCTGGAGGTGGGTGAGAGGGTCTTGCATAGTGCACTTTAGGCCTTACTACAGCTGACACACCTGTGCTCACAAGCAGAAAAGAAGCCACACACATTTCTTTTAATATTATTCCAAATTACCTGATTACCTGCTACTAACATAGAAGCACTGAAAATGCCTGTTTTTAAAACAAAGCTTCATCTTTATAACTCACCCTCATTTGAGGACAGAGGGTCAAACAATGCAAGCAAAGAATCTGTCTGAGAAGGAGGAGATGTCAACTGACTGGCTCCTGAAATACAGAGAGAACAAAGTTAGTGCCGTGCCAAAACTGCCTCCAACATGGGAGACACTGGAAAAACAGACTTCAGCAACAAAAGTTTACAAAACTTGTACTGCGAAGTATTTGTACAGATATTCCTGCATAGGAAGATCTCTGCAGTAGCTTGAAATGATCAAAGAGTTACATCACAAAAAATGGGGAATTATTGAGGAGCAGCCCAGTTCCAAAATGCAAGAGGATAGTCAACATAATCAAACAAAATTAGGGATCTTAGATCTAGTACTCAAGCTCTAGTACAGCAAAGCACTGGAGCCTCTTTGTCCAACAAATACAGTACTGGCAAATAACGAAAATATTAAGTTTGCTCTGAACACCCTTCACTAGCACGTTGAAATTGGGGAGAATCTGTAAAATTCAAGGATTCCATAAATGTCACTTGTTTTTATCAGAGATTCCAGATAAGTAACTTACCATGGGCCGTTTCATCCATGTCAGGACTTGTTACAGAATCTTTGCCCCCGAAGTCAGAGCTACATTCAGACCTGAGATCCTCAATCTTGTTAGGAATATCTTCAGATGTTGCACTAATACCTTACACATAACAAAAGAAGCATCTGTAAGTCTTTCAAAGAGCAAGGAAGCAAAATCCTAAGGCTGTTAAAATGTTTGGTGGACAGTGAGTAATCGAGTTCCAACTCACAGTAGCACCTATAGACATTACAAATTTCTACACTCATAAAACAACAGTTTATTTTTGCTCTACATCTTCGAAAGTGTTACCATAGCCATGAATAGACTCAGACAAGAGGCATTAGAAAGACACCCCACTCTTACATACTTTGCAGAAAATGAAGAACTAGAGCTATGATTTATTTGAATAAAACAAGTTATTTTAAATGCAAGAAAGTTTGGAGTTTCTTCCAAAGCAACACTCCTCTACTAACCACTGCTATTGCAGCACAGTGCATTCACCTCTCTGCTGCCTTTTTTATTTCTTCTGTGAGGTGAACAAAGAATCACAGCTTTGAAAATTCCAGAACAAGTGCAGGAGATTGTTTTCTGAGTGATGTATAAATAAAGCACGTGCAGCAAAGTGAGTGCTGCCCACGCTGTGAGGGAGCAGCACTGTCAGACAGTTCACACACCTGACACAACGCTCAGGCCGGGGGTGCTGGGCCGAGAGCTGACCTCCCTCACATCTGTGTCATCGGACGTGCTACCCAGCCCAGAGCAGCTCTCCAGCTCCTGCAGTCTCTCCTCCTGTTTTAAATCTGGAGCCTCTACAAAAGGGAGACAATGGACAGCAGAGAGAGAAAGTATCATTACTCAATGCCATGCTCCCTAAACATGCACAAGCAGAAGGACGGGGTGGGGGTGATTTAGAGTATCAAGTTTTTAGGGAACTCAACCGTTTCAGCAAGTGTTTTCTTATGTCCTTTGGTACAGAAGGCAGGACTCTGCACAGACAGCAATGCTCTGCACAGGTATGCTAAGGAGTGTTTACTGTTTTAATTGTTGTATTTCTTAGATAACAAGATAGAGTCACATCTTCACTAACCAAAGTAAACCGTGGTCCTGGATAGCTCCTACCACAGGGAAGGAAAGCAAGCACAAGTTTGCTCTGAAAACCCTTCTCTTCCCCTTCAGACCTTAAACATTTCTTAGGTAACAGAAGTCTCTCCCAATGCTTTCCATCTTCATTCTGCCTAGGAACATTTTGTCCTTTTAATCCTGGAAGTATTTGCAAAAACTAACTTAAGCCTAGGACAGTAATTTCTTGAAGAAAGAGGAAGAGGCTGCTGTTTTGCATTCTATGCCTCTGGAAGAGTCTTAGAATCATGCTAAAGAAATACGCAAAAACTGCCCGATTCTGACCTGAATCACTCGGTAATACTTCCACACTCCACGCCTCACTTGTGGTTTCTGATATGGTTGAACCTGTGCAGGGATCAAGCAACACGGATCCTGAACCTGGCAAACACAGCAAGCTGCCTAGCATGTTCTCTGCAGCTGCACCTGCAAAAGTAAAGCCGGAGCGTATGGCTAGAGCTGGGCTGGGGCAGTCAGCTCTAGACAGAAAAGGAAGAACACCTCTTAAGTGTCCTTGGTAAAGCAATCAGGAAACACAACGTAGAAAAGAAACCAGTAACTAAGCACAGTCCAGGTCATGCACACAAAAATCCTCCTAGAGCAAACCTCCAGTTCAATCTGTGGAAATGCCCCTGTTGAGGAAGGGGGAGGAGGAGGAGGAGGAGGAGGATGAGGGCTCTGCAGCCTCGGGTTCCAGAGCAGCACAGGACCTACCCAGAGCACAGCCGCACGTTACCTGCGATCTCCTGCAGCCGGTCCTCGTCGATGTTGGGGTCGAAGTCACTTCCCAAGACATCTGTGCTCCAGGTCTCACTCACAGTTTCTGAAATGTCTCTGTCATCAGTCAAACCCATCATGTCACGGATTTCAAACTTACGGAGCTTGTCATCCAGGTTATCCTGAGTTGTGGCTGTGGAAAAAGAAACAGTTCTTGATTTTCTGAAAGGCTTCTCCGATTATTGCAGGTTGAAAGCCTGTAAGAGTACATTAGGAAAAACATCCCAAACAGACAGCCCCCTAATTCTGTCAGGTAAGGCAGTGTAAAGGAAGGCCTGTAAAGCACTATTACACTACTCAGGAAATGCTGCCTGGAAAAAAAAATTGAGACATAAGAAAAATCTGGAAGTACACATGGTAATCTATCAACTAAATTGACAGAAAAAAATAAATGAAAGGTAGTGCTACAAAGACACTGATACAATTCCCATAGAGGAACAGGATCACAGAAAAGCTGAGGGCTCCAGGGATCATTCCAGCCCAAAATCCCTGCCCTGGTCAAGGACACCAGGTTGCTCACGATCACGTCCAGTCATATTCTGAGCTCCTCTAGGCTGGACACACCACAACCTCTGGGCAACCTGTTCAGTGTTTGACAAATGGACATTAAAGAGAAAATTGTCCAAATACTTCCAGACTAACTCCAATCTAGATCACCATATTCCTGAAGGGAAGAGCTTGATATCAACCAAAACTTTACAGTTTCCTATAAAGGACTTAAGTCTCAAAATTCTAGGCAATTTCCTTTTCCTAATAACAGACTACAAAGAATATTTTTGGGGGAGAAAACAAACACCAAACCAAACCAAAACCACAAATAAATACAAGAGCAATTGCACAAGGAAAATATCGACTTTTTTCCTTGAATTCGCCAGTTTTGCAACCTATTTCCACAAAGGCTTTGGCTTTAGCATGTCCAGCAGCCGAGGCCCTGGGAGGAGAGAGGCACCTGCCTTGCTCGTGCTCCAGCAGCTGCAGAGCCTCCACGCCGTTGCTGCCCGAGGGGCCCGCGCCCAGCTCCGACACCGACTCCCCCTCCAGATCCAGGGAGGACACCGAGTTGGAGCGATTGGAAGGGCCTGGAACACAGATTTACTTTAGAACTCATTTGAATAACAGCTCCTAAATATACAGCATTAACAATTCGGGACACAAAACTCACCAGAAAAACGAAATGAAGTAGCAGTTGCAACACAAAATATTGAATCTCACCACTACTGTACTTAGCTGGAACTTAAAAGCCAATAAAATCTTTGTCATTAACTTATTTACTTGCTCACGAATTTGTTTTCTTATTTTGAGGAGAAAGAGCAAAAATGAAGTTATGGAAGTTATACAAAATAATGCAAAAGTGATGTGTCCAAACCTCTTCCATCCCACAGACATGTGCTTTGTTATGTCTGAGGTTCACATAAAGGAGTTGTGCAGAAACTATTCTGAGATACGTAATAGCTAATTAGAACATGATGAAAAATAAGTCTGAGATGTTCAAGTTTAGAGCTAAGTTAGATTATCTTAATAACTAGTACTGCACTTAAGTTTAAAACAAAAAAAACCAAAAACCCCTCTATTTTCTCTTTTCAAACACACTTAGCCTTTTTCTTCCCAACTCTCAGATTCAGTTATGCCTTTGTAGGTCAAAATTTAGCTCCAGGCTTAGTTCTCTGAACAACTAACAAAGAAGACAGGCTCTCAGAGTGAAATAGCACAGTCTTCAAAACAGCAAAGCCAAGATGCTGTATTTAACACACCTTCCTTTTACAGTTAAGGGGAAAAAAAACCCAACAGAGCAACAAAACTTCTTCAAGACTTAAGCAGCCCTTCACCTTCAGATATTCCTTCCAGATTGTCACTGCAGAGGGAGAAGCGCAAGGTTTTGTCAGGTTTGCCATGGAGCTTGTTCTCGTCGATGGGGACATCTCCCTGCCCACCATCTGCAAGCTGCATGTTTAACACCTGCAGGGTGGCAGAGAGAAACAGGACTTCATTAAAATCATCTATTTTTCAGGTAATTAAACAGCACATAAAACACTGGAGACACATTTTTGTATTGTTAATGGAACAATCAAATTTCTTACATTATATTAGGAAAAACAAAGCAACCTCCCAAGTGAGAGCCTGGGGAGAAAGCAAGGAACCAACCACCCCATGGGCGTTGGGAATGTCCTGATAACAAGGGAGCCCCAGCTCCCTCATCACCCCCCAGAGCAGAGCAGTGTGGAAAGGATCTGCACCAGGCTGCCAGAGGAGATAACCCCAACCACCAGGCAGGGAGCAAAGCTGGGAGCAGCAGCTGTGCTACAGCTGCAGAAGGAAAAGGCTGAACACCAGCCCTGCCCCAGGAACAGGCTGCAGGCACCGATGGCACTGTGAGCTCAGCTCTGCCCCCATGAGAACCTGGGCCTGAGCCTTTCACGAGCTGCCAAAAGCATCAGGATCAGTGCTCCAGTCCTGCCATTCACTGTGTCCCTGGACCCAAAGGACAGGGCATGCAGAGACACAGCAGTTTCTTAACGCTCAGAAACAAGAGCTCAGGTTGCTCTTAAGCTTCTTAAGTGAGGGAACAAACCCACCCACCAAAGGCCAGTTTGCAAGCTACAACCCCCAAGCTCAGTAACACAGAGTAAGGACTTAAATTCCCATTCCAGCTTTATTACCAAACTTAGCTTTGCACCCTCCCTGCTGTGCTACTGGAGAAGACAGAGGCTGCATGGTTCAAAACATCTGAGATGTCATCATTTCTGGATACCTCATTTTCTGACATCATTCCTGGAGTAATCTGTGGACCTGTCCCCAAAGAAATCACCAGCACTTCTTCTGGCTGCACTTCTGGAATAGTCTCCTGGGAGGATCCTTCATGATCTCCATGCTGGTCCATTAGCATGTTTGATCTACTTCTGCTTCGAGTGGCTAACAAAATATATCAAAATACCCACATTAGAAAGCTTTCCATTTTGTTTAAGGAGGGAAAAAGACAATACAATGGAAATACAGAACTGCAGTGTTTTAATTAGCAATACACACTAAGTAAATTCTCAAAATCAAAGTGTTATTAAACTTTTGAGAGATAGAACTGATGTTTAAACTTGAGTACTGCCCTGTGGAAAAGGAAACTTTCAACATAAAAGTTGAGAAGCAGAAAAACAAGGTAAACTGTGACCTGTTTGCCAACAGCAATTCAGCCTATTCCAACCACAGAAAGACCTTTTATACATTATATGAGAAAATTAAGTCTGCTACTAAAAAAATGTCTAGGTTTCTGTGGTTTAAAACTCTAATTAATGTTTAAAAGGCTTTTTCTCCTAAGGAGTAGGAAATCTTATTCTAACAGGTATCTCAAACCCAGACACACAATACAACATCAGGTGATTTGCTCTGATTACTTTTCCACTCTTATGTCCCCTTTTCAACTGGCCTCAGATTCCTATATTTGGCTCCACAGAAATAAAAACACACAAATTAAGGTTTCTAAGAATGGCAGCATGACACCAATTGCTACTTTATTTGACCCAAGGAAAACAAGGCGAGTGTGCAGAAGTGGCAGCCAAATTCTGATTATCTGGCAGAGGGGTTTTTAAAACCCACACGTACACAAAATGAGTTCATATGGGGCAGAAATCTGCCAGGGTGGCCCAAAGGCATGCTGAGCGATGTGACACGAGTCAGAGTTGCACAGAAGAATGGAAAGAGGGCATTACCCACCAAAAGGGGTTACTAGAGTTATGTGAGCTGACAGATTGGTAGCAGAGGTATCCCAGGCAGTAATCGCTGCCAACTGCTGTCCTGGAGTTCGAAAGCATTAAAATGAAACAAAAGAAACAAAAACTTTGAGCAAAAGCTATTTTACACCATAAAATAAATGCTGTCAAGTGCCACTACTTTAGAGGTATAAGACCAGAACCATTCAAAAGCAGAATTAAACCAACATGGGACAGGTTTGCTTTGAGGGTGGTTTTTGGGGGGTTTTTTGACACTTATTGGCCTCTGTATATTTTCATCCTTTTACACACCAACACCAAATCTCTCAAACAAAAACATCCCTCATGGTAATATTCACATAAATATACACTGAAGGAGAGTACTACATTTCCTATTTTAAAAGAAAGTATTATTAATATGGAAAAAATCCAGACCCAGAAATCCTATTCTGAAAAAACAAAACCGAACCAACCTAAAATTGCATTCCAGAATCCTGACAGTTGGAATTAGAGCAGGCAAGGAATGGAGAAAGGACAAACCTTCTCTTCTCAGTACATACTCTGAAAGTCCTGCTCCTGCTTGTTCACTCTCCTGTCCATTTGATCTCTAACAAAAATGTCAAACTTATTCTATCCCACTAATCAAATGCCTCTGCTTCCATCTTACTACTTTCTTAAATAATTTTGCCCCTAGATCTCCTTCCCACCTTCAAAGCTTCCCTTTATTGGCACTGCCAACCACCACCATTACGACTACCAGCCACTCCAGAAACTTTCTCCAGGCTGGAATGATGAAGATCATTCACCACACTTGCATTAGACACTAAGGAAGTCACCTGGGTTTAAGAAAAATTCTTCACCATCAACACAGAAAAAGTAGGAACTGCAGGTGTAGGTGAAGAGCAAGCCCAAGAGATGACTAAGAAAATGGCACAGAAATGCCCGAGGTGTCAGGAATTGCAGGTGTAGGTGAAGAGCAAGCCCCAAGAGATGACTGAGAAAATGGCACAGAAATGCCCGAGGTGTCAAAACCCAGGCGGGAGCTCCGCTCGCTCTCCTTACCTATGGGCAGTCGGTTTTTTTTGTTGGCTGGAGTAGTTGCAGGAGAAAGCTGGGGGGTGTTATATGGAGTCATTTCAAGGCTGCTGCTTTTCCCTGGCTTGTTCTGGGGTAAATTTGCCAGCAAGTTTTCCAAAGCCATCCGATCTTCCTTGAGCTGATCGCTTGACATCACGTTCCGCATGAAGCCGACCTAGAGACAGACGATGGTTTTGGTAAGAGCTGCAGGGCAAACCAAGGTGGGACAGGAGGGAGCAGGCTCCAGCGGCCCTCCCCAGGAGCAGGAGGCATTACCAGGGCAGTGAGCTGGCTGTAGGTCATGTACACCACGGTGCGGCTCAGCCCCTCCAGCAGGTTCACGGCCGACATCGGCGGAGTCTCGACCGCGCGCCCGTCGATCACCACGTCCAGGAAAGCAGCAACACAGCTCTGAGACAGCAGACAGCACGAATGAGACACCCTCCCTACAGTTTGGGATGCAACTTATGACAGGAGTTAAGTGGCCTACGGAATAATTTAACTTTCGCTTCCTATTTCTGAAACCTTGGGATTAAATGGCAGATATTCTAAGGTCACTGAAGAGCAAGCAAGGAAAGTGTGCAGTTACTTGTAGCATTTCCTTCGTTCCTTTCCTGCTCTACAAAGTGTTACTTACTTAAGTGTCCTCTTACAATTTAAAGGAAAAAATAATGGCAAAAAACAGGCCCTTCCTGATAGATCTGTGGAGCGCAGACTGAAAATGAAACAAAGAAGCAACAACGACACCACTTTCTAATCTGAGTGAAAATGTTACTTGTACAATAAATGTGTAGCTTTGTGTGGTGACTGTGTAACAACTGGAATTACCAAAACCTGGACAGATACAAGGTTACCAAGGATGCCAACAGGTTTTTAAACACTTGACAATCTATCAAAGGTCATCAGCTTCACCGTTACTCTGATGAAGGTAACTGCTATGGCTACAGATGGATTCATATTAACAGGAAAAGCTGAATAAAAATAGAGTATGAATGTGCAAAAAAGAAAGAGAAGTTACTTGCACTAGGAAATTACTTGCTGTTAAGACAGACTTTATACTGAGGCTGTTTTTAGATCAAAGTGTTTTGTTTAGGTTCAGTTGAAAAACTACAGACAGGAATTCAGTATTTCACAGAATCACAGAGAGGTTTGGGGTGGAAGAACCTTAAAGACCATCCAGTGCCAACCCCCATCATGGGCAGGGACACTTCCCACCAGACCAGGTTATTCCAAGCCCTGTTCAATCTGGCCTTGAACACTTACAATGCTCAGTTGAAAATACCATTTAATTCCATTTTTAAAAATATTTTCTTTTAAGAAGTATTAGGTCAGAGTAGAAGCAAGAATCCCCAACCCTTAATTCTAGAATTCAAGATTTTTTTTCCCAGCTTCGTTCAGGATTTGATCTGCTTTTCATTACATGTAACTTGGAAATTAAACACCTAGTAAGTCCTTTGCAAAGTCTGAGAAAGGAGGCTGCAGAAGGATGATGACGTATTCACCAAGTCTTGGATTTTTTCAGCTTGGATTCTTACTTTGTCAAATTTAGCGAGGTTGCTCTTCGTACGTGGATCTCCCTCCTCAGAGCCTGTCATCGCCAGCTGCTGCAGAAGTCTCCCAACCTGAAATCAAAAAGAAGTACACAGAATAAGCCTTTCATACCATGATGGACCTGATTATAAAAAATATTCAAAAAACCTCCTCCATTCTAAATCCTTTTTCATTTAATACTCCAAGGAATACTTCTGATTGAGTGGACAGAGATTTGTGCTTGCTTTCAGGGAAGAAAAAAATGCAAGAAGCTTTAGGGAAAAAAAGCAGTCCCTGCCTTTAACAAGAAAATGCGCACACACAGTAGGCTGTGACCATCCATACTTCCCCCTCCCAGGAACAAAGCATGTTTTGTTTTTGCAACACGTCAGAATTGAGAGTTGAATCTAGGTCATCTAAACCTAGAGATTTTCAGAGGCTGCATATATTTTACTAAGGAGAAATAGCAGGAGGGCTAACCCTTATTTCAGAGCACATATCCCTTATTCATCTCCAACTGCAAAGCAACCCTCAGTTTAGAGAGCTGCCAAGTGCTCTGCTGCAGCACGTGAGCAGTGACACAGGAGAGGATTGCTGCTGGATTTCAGAGAAGCACTGAGCAAACTCCCCAGCGTGACTGCACTGTAAGGATCACTCCCTGCCCACTTTATAGACAACAGTAAAAAGCAGGTTTTCTTCCTCACGTGGAGGAACATCCTCAGTCAGACAAGTGTTGCTCAACACCTTCAGATGACTCCTCTATGTAACATCATTAAATTGTCCAAGTGTTTGCATAATGACAAAAGCTGGTCACAAGGGCTGGGGAATGTTCCAAGTAGAGCACTGGACATTACTGCCAGACAACAAGGGGTTTTCAGCAAAGTATTTCATTATTTTCTGCAATACCTGGCATAATATTTAACATTTGCAAGAACAGCATAACATCCTTTTTCACACATTCCAGAATTCATCTTCTGGTCATTTTTTTGCCTTAGCTTCCATCCCTTAAAACAGCTTTTATAAAGGATATTTGCAACTCTCCTAAGGGATACAGGAATATATGCTGTCAATTTTTTCAAGTCAGTATTTTAAGCAAACAGATAAACTTTGCAGCCTGCCTTTTCAGCAACAATCAACACAAATACTTCATTAGCATTCATTTTATAAGTAGGAGAGACAGTACCTTCACTTGTACTGCAGTAGCATCAGTTCTAGAGAGAATAAAAAAGCCATTTATATATTTTTAAGACTGCCTGGCTGTGAATCATACCTGCATCAGATTAAATCTTGCCACCTCATTGATGGGAGCATCAGAAATGATGCCGTACTGCTCGGGGTTGACGATGGCAGGGCAGATGAAGCAGGCCAGAAGGAGATCTGTGCACATGGCTCTGACCTCGCCAACCTCCAGCCTGTCCACACACGACAGCGTTTTGTACATCTGCGACACAATCCACCTCAAGCTGTGGGGAAAACAGTACGTGTTTTGTTTGAGATAGCCAATGAATTTGTTGACCAGGGTCACCAGCTTGGCCTCGTTGGAGTCAACCATCTCTTGGACTCTCTGCTTGAACTTTTCTGTGCCTTTCTCTCCAAATAACTTCTCCTGCTGTACTGGGGAGAATCTCTCAATCAACTTGTTTGCATCGGTTTCCAGGTGGTCTTCATCCTCAACCAGAAGCTGCATGATTGGCTCATGTAAGGTAGCAGTAAGAAAAAGTTTTGCAGAAAAGAGTCCTTCAGAGAAGAGCTTGAACAGGATGCTGAAGGCACAGGTGCCTCGCCTCAGCAGCCGCCTGGGGTTGTCGCTTTCCTTCAGTTCAAACTCGATCAGGTACCGCAGCACCTGCAGCAGGTAACTCTCGTCCTCCTGCATGATGCAGTTGCCATAGATGGAGGTGAAGACTGTGTGAATGACACTCTGGGTGTTGTCCTGGTTGAGCTTCTCTCCAGCAACCAGGCAGGACGCAATCAGCCTGGGGTTCTCTCTCAGTCTGTTCAGGAATTCTCCATAAGCGGTCTCCTGGAATCCCAGCTGCTTGTACCCATCCACAAACTGCGTGTCCTCCAAGATTTTTGCGTGCTGGCAACATTCAGCAGGAGAAGCTTCAGCACTTTAAAGAAAAACATTGAAACACTTTAAGTAACTTTTAAGTAAACAAACTTGCTAAGAGACACCATGTGATCTATCTATAAACCAGGCTGCCACAGAGCAAAAACTCTCTCCAGATAGTTACTACAAATTATTTGCATATTCTGGATAGCTTGTTCTCATGAACAGAAGCAAAACTAACACGGGTATTAAAAAACCAATTGCTTCAATGGCCAGCCAGGACCTTTTGGTGTAAGATTCCCCAGCTGAGGTTTGGTTTACAGCCTCACACTGTTACGACAGCACAGCAGGGGCCTGCAGGCTGGCGGAGGGTGTGCAGTACCTGGTGATGATGAGCCTGTCGAGGTTGATGCGCTGCTGTTTGGAGATCCAGGCCGTGCGGTAGAGCCGCTCCGCCGTCTTCAGCACGTCGGCGTTGAGGCGCTGGATCAGCGCCTTCTCCGAGCTCACGTACAGCCGCTCCTGCTTCAGGTGGTGCGCCAGCGTGTGGATGTCCAGCTTCACCATGGTGCCACAGCCCTGGCACACAGAGCAGCGTGGTCAGCCCTGCCAGCCCTGCAGTGGGCACAGGCTCACCCGGGCAGGGCACGCTGCTGTGCCCTCCTCAATCCCACCCTGCTGAGGCACGCTCGCAATGAAGGTTCCCAAGTGCCAGCTCCATCGTCTGGCACACAGCAGGGACACTGGCACAGAAGCTGGAGGTATTTTCAGCTCGCCCTGGTGAGCAGGAACAGAGCACAGCCCTGACCACACCTCAGGTGCACCTGGCCTTACCTGGGGACACGTGGCCCTGGCCACAGCTCAGGTGACACAGGTTCAGGGAGATGAAGGCCAGCCCCCATTCCCACTCATTGTCTGGGGAACTGACTCCTTCACCCTAAAGCCCATCCACACAGCCCAGCACTACCCAAGGACCTGGGTCTCAGAACTGATGGTTAACTCCTTTATGTCCTCCCCACCAGACCTAGCAGCCACACCAGCTAATTTGGGAAGGACAAGGGTGGAGGCAGATTTCACCTGTAACAGACCATAATATACCTGTCACGTGTATCAGTAATGGAGATGTCAGAGGGCTCCAGTGAGGAACCCTTCAAAGCAATACTACAGTCAAAACAAAAACTTACTTCCCACAACCTGCAGTGACTCTGGACAAGCCTTGCTTCACAAACCCATTCAGACCATGCTTGAGAAACTACAAATAATGTGCTGGAATACCACGTGCTGGCCCAGAGCTCTCCCCTGCTAGTGTTTTAAAGATCTGTGTTTCACTGTTCAGCAGAGCAGGAGCTGATCCTCACTGAAGAATACAGATTAGCTCCCTCATTAGGCACAGGTGTCCCATTGGTTGGGTTTCTGCAGTCTGACAACCAGGTGCACTGACAACCGTCACTGCTCCTTCTGTAATTTAAGTCCTTTCATCTATAGTTTTAACTTCACAACCAGAAGCCAGGCAGACATGAACAGAGAAGCTGTCACAATGCATTAAAAAATTGCAATTTTATTACACCCGAAGGTTTAAAGGCCATTCCTAGTAAACACAGAAAACTGGGTATAAAGCTCTTTAAAAAAAACCCCAAACTCAAAAAGACCCCAAACCAAATTCAGCAACCCTAACCAGAGGCTACAGCTGATGCATCCAAAAATGAGATTACGACAGGAACTTGAAGGATGTGCTAATTCAGATGTTTTTAACTGGGACAGTCTCAGAGAAACGATTAGAAGAAGAAACATTGCTGTTGCTGCCAAAGTTCTTTGTGAAACAATAACTTCTTGCAACAAATTTATTTTTAGTCTCAGAATTTAAGAGCTTGCAAAAAAAACAAAAAAAACAAAAAACAAACCAGCAGTAAACCTGCTACTGCCTGCAAACACAGTAGTAACCAGTTTTTAGGCTCTGAGATAGTGCTATCAGCCTGGAAAAAGAAGTTGAAGCCATAAAAGCACACACAAACAAGACCTGCAGAGCTGCCTTCTGCCCTTGCAGAGCTTCCCCACTGTAGGGCTGTGCTCAAGAGCTGCTCATATTTGATCAAACTGAATAGTTTTAGTTGGCATTTTCCACTTTCAGGTGTCAACCCACAGTGTCCACTTTCCTGGACAGAAAGTCAGCCCAAGTGGATCTCCTGCTTCTAAGCAAGTTTGGGAAGGAAGGGGAGACCCACATGGAGTACCCCTAGGAACAGCCTGTTGCCCCTGCCTACAGTCCTTTGTTTTGCCAAATTTCAAAACAGGTCTCTATTTTTTGTCACTGGTTACAAACCCATTTAAGAGCAGACAAGCTGATTAAACAACTCCTGAAGTGTTTCCTATGCTTACAAGCAATTTCTCTCAATTTCACTTAGGGTCTTTTTCTGTTTTGTTTATTAGAGAGGATGTTTCCAGCGCAGGAATGGGCAAAGCTCCCTAAGAAGCCTCTGAGGAAGATGCTCTGCTCCTTCCTCCTCTGCCCATGGGTCAGAGCAAGCTCCACAAGCCCTGTCAGCAGAAGTCCACAGAGCCCCACAGAGTGCAGAGCCCTGGGACACACGCATTAACCCACCTGCCCAGCAAAAAGAGCTCCAACTCCTGCACTGTACCACTTGTACCATCTGTTGTACCATTTACAGCCTGAAATAGACTGACAGCAGAGACCTCAGCCCTGCTTGGAAGGTGAGGTGAGCACCCAAGAGAGGAACAACTTGGGCACCTCCTCACAAAGAGCAGACACGGAGGCCCTGAGAAGCTGTGGGAAGTTGCCAACTGCTGTGCATTCTGATTTTTTCCTTTTAAACTAATTGCCTCTCTGAACTCCAGGCCCAAAACAAGGCTCCAAAGAGCACCCTTAGCTGCATCTGTGCTGCTAAATATACTGGTCCTGTGACTACCTGATAACACCCCATCAGTTGGCCACTACCCACGTGTGTGTCTTATCTGCCTCTGCTGCAGAACAGCAGAAATAACGAAAGCCAGAGCAGAATTGATTCAGAACTGAGCCACAGCAGGTTACTGTGTGCCACTGCTTTGTCAAGAGCTGTGGGAATCCACAGGATTTTCTGTCAATCCACAGGACAGCTGCACGACAGCAGCTTTCACCCTGTGTACAAGAAAACGGGATCAGCAGCTTCCCCAGCCTGGTAACCTCCATAAAAATCAAAGTGACTCGACTGCAAGGATTGTTGCTGAGATCCAGCTCTGTGGACAGGAACACCTCATCACTGCCTTCCACCGGCTTTTAAATGGATTATTCTGAAGCCACAGATGCACAGCAAGCAAGAGTACAAACAACTCTGTCTCCACCTGAGGTCCCTGGCAGACACCTGGGAACAGCAGGGATGTAAAGCAGCAGTTTAACACACAATGCACTTCAGCAAGGCTCAGGGAAGAACACCCAAAAACCCAGCTGGGCAAGATGCACACACTACTCCTCTCTTCAGACACTGGTATTACCAACAAGCTTGTCCTGAAAGAACGAGCTATTGTACCACTAACACACCTACCTGACACACACTGCTCCTCCCCAAAACCTCTTCCCTTCACAGCAGAACAAAGAGACAGCAGCTGCATCCTCTGACCAGGCTCCACAAGGTCCACTCCAGAGCACTTGGCCACAGCCACACTCAGTGACACACCATGGAACAGCTCCAGAGCAGAGCCTCTGCTGATTCCTCCTCTGTCAGATTACCTTATCAGCTGCCCTTAAATAAAGAGGTGCTTGTAATTACCCAGCAATCTGGTTTATGATACCATGCACAACACCTGGAACAGCAGATATCTGTACACAGCTATATAAAGGAGTCACTTTAGGATATTTAGATATCCAACAGCCTGCTGTGGCTGAAGGAACAACAGATACATAAAATTGTGCTATGTGCAGATTACTTTTCAATCCTGGGATTTCATGTTGATATGGAAACATTTCCATTTTCTGTCAGCTATTTCAAGACTACTCAGGAACCTGCAAGTAACTGTGGCACAGTAAGAGCAGCTTAGCACAACAGCTCAGACAATTTCCCTTCATGATGCTCCACATATCAACAACAAAGGCTGCATGACCTGACAGCATCCCAGATGCCTTGCCCTGCTGGCAGCACACATTTGTTCAGAACCTGAGGCAGTCTGTCCTTTGATGAACACAGGACACAGATTGTTTCCCACTCTTAAAGTCCTGGAGAACACAACACTGAATCTTCAGGCGCTGAACTCCACCTCACAATGTCATGGGTTTGTCCTGTGGCATACAGGAACGAGCCACATCTCTCTTGCATGTTTCTGTGATTCAGATGACAGAAAAGAGATTAGCTAAAGTGGTGAGCTCTGCTGGTACACCAGATCCTTCTTCCTCCTCCTCTGTTTCCTGCTCAGGGTTACTTGCTCCTCCTGAGTCTCGCTATGCAAGACTCAACTTCCAGAGCAAGTTTGGGCACATCTAATGTAGGCAGGGCAGGGCAAGGCAAAATCCCTCCATCCTGCTCAAAAATAACTCCTAAGCAAGCGTGAATGGCTTCCAAGCTAATTCAGCCCTGATGAAGTACCTCTTTCCCCATTAGTATTTATAGTAGCTTCTCACAAGCCTTATTTCTCATCACAAGCTAACTGCCCATCTCCCCCAGCTGAGCTAGCAGGATGGTTCACCATCACCTAGGGCTCACTGCTGAGCCCTCACGTTACAGCACCCACCAGCTCAAACATGTGTGTGACACACAAAATGCAGGTCCACTGTGTAATTGTCATTAACAAGAAACTCACCCCTCACATTTGTTTGCTGCTCTCAGCTAGCCCTGGACATACTGCCCGTCCACATGTGAGGAGAACCTCGTTTCCCGTGCCCCATAACAGAACTCAGCAGTAAAGGCCAGGATCAGCTGGCTACTAAATTATGGCATTGCCAATGCCACCTATAATGACATTGCCATGTTACATAAAATCAGCAAAAGCACATATCAATGCTAAAATCTATTCCAGTTGGTTGTGGTGCCATAAAGTGGAATTCCCTTTAGGTGAGGGTCACACTCATAAACTTTCAGCCAGAACAAGTGCAGAACTTGAAGCTGCACAAACTGACAAATCCAACCTGTTCTCCTGAGAGCACCTCCCTTCCCATCTGCAAGGAAGGGCAGCTGTACTGAGGAGAGTATATTCTCCATTATCTGACAAATATCACATCAAAATCCGTGTGTTGAGCATCTGAAACATTTTGGAGCCCTCCTCAGCAGCAGCAGTTGAAAACTGTTTCCTGAAGCCACCATCCTGCTGCTTTTGCAGAATATTTCAGATTTCACGTACCGCCCGTGCCATTTCCCCTCCATCCTCTTCAAATTGCAGCTTCTACTCGTGAGTGAACTGCATCGTCCGCCAAAACAGCACTTTACCTATCAGTAAGTGAAGTGTCACATGCCCGCTCCGAGAGCTCCATCCCAACAGCTCTCAGGAGCGCGGTATCATGACTTTGCAAGAAAAAAACCCGATAGAGCCTGCACGGAGCTCTCCAGCCTCAGGGGTCGGTGAGGGACCAAAAAGGGAAGTCACCGCACTGGTCAAGTTTCAAGTTTTAAACCTGCCCGACACAAAGCCACGAAGGAGCGGCGGCAGCGAGCGGCTCCCGGAGGCGCGAGGGCCCCGCTCCGAGGGCTCCGGTTCTGCCAATGCCCCGCGCCGGGAGCGCGGCGCCCGGACCGGCCGGGCGGGCAGGCAGGGCTGGCCCGGGCGAGAAGGGCACGGAGGAACCTCCGGCAAACCGTACCGACAACTTCTGCCACCGCCCCCGCGCCGCTCCCCCGCCTCCCGGGCGCCCTATCGCGATAAACCCACCCGACATACCCTCCGCGGCTCCGTCTCTGCTCGGCTGCCCGCCTTCCCTCTCGCTGCCCTGGAAAAACCAAAGGGTTTTGTCAGGCCCCGGGCCTTCCTCCTCCTCCCACCGCTCCCTCCTCCTCCTCCTCGGGGGAGGAAGCCGAGCGCTGTCGCGGGATTCGAGCGTGTCCCTACCCGGCCAGCGCCCCGGCGGCTCCCGCTGCGGCCCGGGCGGGCGCGGCACTGCGCAGGCGGCGACGGCGCTCCTGGGACTTGTAGTCCCGGGGCCGGCACCGGCAGCGCGGCCGGGGCGAGGCGGAGCGGGGCGAGGGCCGGGCGGAGCCGGGGCCGCTCCCGGAGCTTCGCTCCGCCGTCAGCCCCGGCTCCGCCCGGTCCCGGCTTGTGCGTGCGGGGTTCGGTGTCGCGACATGGCGGGGCCTCGCGACCTGCTGGCAGCGGCCGCCCGGGGACGAGTCCCGGTGTCGCCTCGGGGCGCTGGGCACACGCGTGTCACCTCATCCCCGGCGGGGGCGGGACGGGCTCTGCCCGGAGACCCCGCACGGCTAGGCCATGATGCCGGCCCGGCTCCAACCTCCCCGCGCCTCCCTCCCGGCAGTGCCCCGGTACCGCCCGTACCCCCGGTGCCCCCGGGAGCGACGGCGCCCCCCCCCGCCGGGTTATCCCCCCCCCCCGGCCGGTAACCATGGAAACTTCCAGAAGGGCCCCCCCCACCCCGCGGCCGTGGTCCCGCCCAGCCAATGGGGACGCTCCGCTTGGCTCACGCTTCTCTGTGGCTGCGGCCGGCGGGTGGAACCAATGGGGCGGCGCGAGGGGGGCGCGCCGGGCACGGCGGAGCGGCCGCGCGGCTCTCGCCAATCGCGGGAGGCCAGCTTGGTAGCAGCCGGCCAATGGAGAGGCTCCAGCGAGGGCGCGGCAGCCAATGGAGAGGCTCCACGAAGGGGTAACGGAAGGTATAAAAGGGCGGGCGGCGCGGCCTGGCGGCTTAGCGGAGATCGGGGCGCGGCGCTTCTGCACGGTGAGGGCCGGGTGCGCTAAGGGCAACACGGGGCCTGGGCGGGGGGGAGGGGGGGGATGGCGGTTGAGGGCACGGAAAGATGGGGTGGGGACCGGGGGTGATTCCGTACGGCGGGGGCTGGGTGGTTGCGGCGCGGGAGGGGTGAGGGGGGCGGCCACGCACGTGGCGCCTCCGTTGTGTAACCGGCGGCCTCTCGGTAGGTGGGTGCAGGTGAGCGGTCGGGATGAGGCTTCTGCTGCTGACGCTGCTGGCGCTGGGCGCCGTCTGGGCGGACGACGAGGAGAAGAAGGAGGACGTGGGCACGGTGGTGGGCATCGACCTGGGCACCACCTACTCCTGGTGCGTGGGGACGGGCATGGGGGGCCGGCCGGGCGGGCAGGGCCTGCAGGAGCCGCGGGAAGCGCCTGCGGGCCCGGGAGGGCGCGGGGAGGAGCAGAAGGGAAGGCGGGGGGGATGTGTGCAGGCCGCGGCCCCGCCTGACCGTTCCGCTCCCCCCCGACCCCAGCGTGGGCGTCTTCAAGAACGGGCGCGTGGAAATCATCGCCAATGACCAGGGGAACCGCATCACACCGTCCTACGTGGCCTTCACCCCCGAGGGGGAGCGCCTGATTGGGGATGCTGCCAAGAACCAGCTCACGTCCAACCCGGAGAACACCGTATTCGATGCCAAGCGGCTCATCGGCCGCACCTGGAACGACCCCTCCGTGCAGCAGGACATCAAGTACCTGCCCTTCAAGGTAGGCCCCGAGTGCAGAGGCAGGGGGGCTGGAGGGGAGGACTGCAGTTCTGGTCCGAAAAGGCATCTGCTCACAGTGGGCCTTGGGAGGATTGGTGTGTAAACAACAGTTCCTGGTGTTAGCTGCACTCAGGTTATGCCTGTCATAGAGCTTTGGCTTTTTGTTCAGAAAGAACATGGGAACAAGTTGGAATAGTTGAATGACACAGTATCCTTTATTCTCCTCAGGTGGTCGAGAAGAAAGCCAAGCCCCATATCCAGGTTGATGTTGGAGGTGGACAGACAAAAACATTTGCTCCTGAAGAAATTTCTGCAATGGTCCTGACGAAGATGAAGGAAACAGCAGAGGCTTACTTGGGGAAGAAAGTAAGTGCACAGGAAACACTGCTAACAACTTGGATTAGCAGCTTTAGGAAATGGGAGAAGGGTAGGCTGAGCCAGGAGTGACCTTGCCATCCCAAACCAGTCAGTGCTGCAGGTCCCTGCAGCAGCCCTGTCCGATGGGCTAAGCTGCTGCTGGCTCTTCATCTCTGAGGATGGGCTGCTTGTTCCAGCGGTGCTCAGTGGCTGGTACTGCTTACAGACTGTAACAAAGCTGTCCCTCCCTGCTCAGGTGACCCACGCTGTTGTCACGGTGCCAGCCTACTTCAACGATGCCCAGCGCCAGGCCACCAAGGACGCGGGCACCATCGCGGGGCTCAACGTGATGCGCATCATCAACGAGCCGTGAGTAGCCCACCCTGTCCTGCCCCAGGGGAGCTGTGGGCTGCCACCCCCAGCCCTGACAGCCCGTTCCCTCTACAGAACAGCTGCTGCCATTGCTTATGGACTGGACAAGAGAGAGGGAGAGAAGAACATCCTTGTATTCGACCTGGGCGGTGGAACTTTTGATGTGTCCCTCCTCACAATTGACAACGGAGTCTTTGAAGTTGTGGCTACTAATGGAGACACTCACCTGGGTGGAGAAGACTTTGACCAGCGTGTTATGGAGCACTTCATCAAGCTCTACAAGAAGAAAACTGGCAAAGATGTTAGGAAGGATAACAGAGCTGTGCAGAAGCTGAGGCGGGAGGTGGAGAAGGCCAAGAGAGCTTTGTCATCTCAGCACCAGGCCAGGATTGAAATAGAGTCCTTCTTTGAAGGAGAAGATTTTTCAGAGACACTCACTCGAGCCAAATTTGAGGAGCTGAACATGGTAAGTTTAGAAAGGTAAAGTTACACAGCCTCGGCTCTGGATTGGGACTGGGGAATGTGCAACATCTCATGCTGTGACACTGCACTTTGGAGTATAAATAACTCTGTGTAAGCAGGCAGCTGTTCCTGCCGGGGAGCTGGGCCTCAGACAGTTTGGCATCTCTGCTCTGTAGCGGTTGTATTTGTACCTCTGGGGCTGCACAATGGGGCGTGCTGGGAATACAGTCTCACAATCCTTGGGGTTTTGTCTTTGCAGGACCTGTTCCGTTCCACTATGAAGCCTGTTCAGAAAGTCCTGGAAGATTCTGACCTGAAGAAGTCTGATATTGATGAGATTGTCCTGGTTGGTGGATCGACTCGCATCCCCAAGATCCAGCAGCTCGTTAAAGAGTTCTTCAATGGGAAGGAGCCTTCTCGGGGCATTAACCCAGATGAGGCTGTGGCCTACGGTGCAGCTGTGCAGGCCGGGGTGCTCTCTGGGGACCAGGATACAGGTAATGGCACCTCCACTGCCACCTAAGAGTTGACTCAACAGTGGATGTTGGGCATTGACAAGCAAATGCAGACAAACTGGGATCTTTTCCAGTCCTTGCAGTTCTGTGCCCCTGAGGCCTCAGGATCCTGTCTGCAGCGTTGTGTTTTGTCTTGAAGTTGTGTCACAGTCTTGCCTTTGATCTGTTCCAGGTGACTTGGTGTTGCTCGATGTCTGTCCCCTGACTCTTGGCATTGAGACCGTTGGAGGTGTCATGACCAAGCTGATCCCAAGAAACACTGTTGTTCCCACCAAGAAGTCTCAGATCTTCTCCACAGCTTCTGACAACCAGCCAACTGTGACCATCAAGGTCTATGAAGGTGGGTGTCAGCTGTGGTGGCCCATGTGACAGCTGGAATCTGCCATAGGGTTTTCATTCTTGTTCCTGATTGTCACAAAGGCTGTAGGTACCGTTGTTAATGGAACTGTGTCACTCATGGTTTCACAAAGGGACAAGAAAGTAACCCTGTGTCATTGTTTCTTGCAGGTGAGCGTCCCCTGACCAAGGACAACCATCTCCTGGGCACCTTTGATCTGACTGGAATCCCTCCTGCCCCTCGTGGTGTGCCCCAGATCGAGGTCACCTTTGAAATAGACGTGAACGGGATCCTCCGCGTCACGGCCGAGGACAAGGGCACTGGCAACAAGAACAAGATCACCATCACCAATGACCAGAACAGACTGACACCAGAGGAGATCGAGAGGATGGTCAACGATGCTGAGAAGTTTGCCGAGGAAGACAAGAAGCTGAAGGAACGCATTGACGCCCGGAACGAGCTGGAAAGCTATGCCTATTCCCTGAAGAATCAGATTGGGGACAAGGAGAAGCTGGGTGGGAAGCTGTCCTCTGAGGACAAGGAAACAATAGAGAAAGCAGTGGAGGAAAAGATCGAGTGGCTGGAAAGCCATCAGGATGGGGACATAGAAGATTTCAAAGCACAAAAGAAGGAGCTGGAGGAGGTGGTTCAGCCCATCGTGAGCAAGCTGTATGGCAGCGCCGGCCCCCCACCTGGCGAGGAGGAGGCAGCAGAGAAGGACGAGTTGTAGATACCGGTGTCCCCCGAATGTGGCGTGTGTATATATTGGACTCAGGAACACTTGTTTAAAATATTGAACTCTTAATTTGGAATGTAACTTTGAATCTTCACTCGTGAGTGGAGCTGGAACCGCTAGCCCGACGTGGCTGTATCCTGCTTTTCGTTAGCAGTTGCTCGATGTCTGGGGAGGGGAGCGGGGTGGGAGTGTAAATGTGGGTTTAGAAGTATTGGCAGTGGAACATTCTATTTAACAACTTGGTCATGTGAACTTGGTGTAGAGCTTTTCTACCTGGAGTGACCACAATAAATTTGTTATTTACACTGGACTCTGTTCTGGTTCTGTGATCTCCATTACCGAGCTCCAGACAGGATCTGGATTAACCCTGAAGGATGGAGTGCAGCTCACCCCCTCAAGGTCACCCTTCATGGGCTCATGGAGAGTGGGAGGTTTGAAAGCAGAAGCTGGGCCTCTGTTGCACTGGGGTGAACTGGGCTTCAGCTTCTGAAGGGAGAGGGTGGACTTGGACCTCACTGCAGTTTTACAACAGATCCTGATAAGGGGGGATCGAGCCTCAGTAACAGCTGAAGGGGCAACTTTCATTGGGCTGGGAGAGGGAGGTTATCCAGCAGCACCCATTGCCTGCTCTAGTGGTGGTGCCCAGCAGTGAGGGAAGAGCTTGGCTTAATTATGTTCTCCTGCAGTACTAAAATTTCAGAGCTTTTATTAAAGTGTCATATGAAACAGACCAGTTTTCTGAACAGTGAAAAGTAGTTTACACCTAATAAAGGTTCTTAGAAAAAAAGAAACCTAATTGAAATTTGGTCTCTTTATTTAACTGATCCTTATCCAATCCATGGGATTAGTTAAGTCCAGAATGACCTTGTCTGGTGCCAGTTCCAGCAGTGCCTCAAAACACTTTGGCTCCTGCCATGTTCCCTGGGCTGGGGCTGCAGCAGGACCCTGTGCAGGCAGAGCCCCTGTCCCTCAGGGGTGCCAGCACCATGCCAGCTGCCCCAGGGTCAGGACATGTTTAGGGGCACAATTAACCCCAGGGTATGAGGCTGGTGCTGTGGGGACTCTACTCAATGAGGGTGACCAGGCAGTCCCTGTGTATCTGCCCCTGGGTGTCCATGCCCCCAAACACAAACAGCAGATGGACAAAGCTGTCTTCAGCACAGCCCTCTCCCAGGCCCTGCTGGGGGGGCTCAGCTCTGTCAGCTGCTGACACAGGGGGCTCTGTCCGAGCTGGGCTCTCTCCTGTGTCCCCGTGTGCCCCAGCCTGCCAGGGAATGACACACATGGCGTGGTCCAGCCTCCCGCTGGGCAGGGGAGACTCAAACTGCAGGAGCGTCCAGTGCTGCCTTCCTGCAGTGCAAAGATACAGTCACAGCTTTAAACATCACACAGCAGGCAGTGACACCATGCACTCAAAGTTTTGAGCATTCAGTCCTGCAGCGCTGTAACTCCAGGGCTTGAGCAGGTAACGTGCAACCCAGCTGCCTGGCATCTTCCCAGCAAGCCCTGAGAGCAGCCTCCCTACCTGTGTGATACTTGTACGTAGTATCCAGTGTCCCATCTGGACCTATTCCACCAAAAATGTACAAGTGGTCCCGGAATGCTGCCGAGGAGTGGGATGCCCTTCCTCCAGGGACGTCCCCAGTGGCTGGGATCTTCTCCCACCTCATGTCATCTGGTGCAGGAAACACCTCCAGGGTTATGCATTACACAAACCCCATGCATTTTGTTGATTTAAACAAAGAATGTAATACTTTAAGCACTTAAGAACTAGTATTTCAGAAAAAAATGTTCCCCCAAATCAAAGCACAGCTCACAGGTACTGCCCTGCAGTACCTCCACCCACACTTACTTGCGTCGATGCAGAACAGGTCATTGTAAAAAACATCTCCAGCTAAACCTCCATGGATGAAGAGTTTGGTCCCAACTGCAACCACGGCGTGTCCGTGCCGAGGGGAAGGGGGATCACCACGAGTCTCCGGCTGGGACCAGGCCAGGGTGGCTAAAAATGGGAGCACATGTGCACTAGGAAGAAAACTCTGGAAATTCTACAGCCCAGCAACCCCAGAGCCCTGCCGAGGCTTCCCACCCAAGCCACGGGGTCTAAATTCCCAGTGAGCACACGAACACAAGGGCCTGTCAAGAGAGGGACCGCCACCCATCCCGTGGGACTCATCTCCAAAGAGAGCTCAGCAATCCCAGCCCTCCGGCTACAGCCCAAGGCAGCGCTCCCGTGCCCCCGCGGGAGGTACCTGTGTCGAACACGTGCAGCCGCTGGTCTTTCACCGGCTCCGCTCCCTTGTCTCCACCCCCGAACACGAACAGCCGCGCCCCGATGGCCGCCGAGGACGTGTGGAATGTCCGAGGCTGCGGCTGCTCCCCCCTCACTGCAGGGCTCTCCCACGTTCCTATTTCTAGTTAAGACATTTGATTAACCGAACAACCAACACGGGCACGGAGACCGGGCCCGCCCCGCAGGCCGAACCGCGGCCGTGGGGCACTCACCGGGGTCCAGCACCTGAACGCAGCCGCGGTTCCCGGCGGGGTGCGCTCCGCCGAACACCCAGAGGCGCGGGGGGCCAACGGCGGGCAGCAGCGTGGCGTGCTCGTAGCGCGGCCTCAGTCCGCGCCAGCCGGCGGGGACCCAGCGCAGCGGGGCTGTGGACGGGGACAGGCGATCGGTGTCGGTGCCGGTGCCGGTCCCGGTTCCAGCCCCGGCCCGGCCCGGCCCTCACCCAGCTCCACGAAATGCGCGTCCGCGAAGGCCCCGGCGGGGTCGGCACCGCCCAGCAGCAGGACGCGGCCGGGCAGGAGGAGGCAGCCGAGTCCCACGCGGCCGCGGGGCCGCTCCCCGCGCGGGCTCAGCCGGTACCTGCGGGGCGAGGGCGGCGCTCAGCGTGGGCTGGGCCGGTCCGGGGTCCCGCCGGTCCCGCCGCCCCGCTCATCGCTATCCCCCCATCACCCCCGCCCGCCCAGCGCCGTGCCCGCCGGTGCCCCCGCCGCGCTCACCATTGTCCCGGGCGCGGCCGCCGGCCCGGCTGCAGCAGCGGCAGCGCCCGCGGCGCCATGGCGGCGGGGCCGCTGCCGGGCCGGCCGGCCGGAAGTGCCGCCGGAAGTGCCCTGCGCTTCCGCCCGCGGCGGCGGCGCGCTCCGCCGCCCGGAAGTGGCGGGGGGGCCCCGCTTCTGCCCGACCCGTGCCAAGATGGCGCCGCTGGATCTGGACAAGTACGTGGAGATCGCGCGGCTCTGCAAGTACCTGCCCGAGAACGACCTCAAGGTGCGGCCGCGGCGGCGGGGCCGGGGCCGGGGTGGGCGCTGCCGGGCGGGCCGGAGCGGGCGGTGCCGGCGGTCCCGGCGCTGACCCCGACCCTGCCCCGCTCCGTCCCGCAGCGCCTCTGTGACTATGTCTGTGACCTGCTGCTGGAGGAGTCCAACGTCCAGCCCGTCTCTACGCCCGTCACCGTCTGCGGGGACATCCACGGGCAGGTAAGGCCGGGCCGGGCCGCTCCCGGTGCAGCCCCGGGCCGGAGTCGGTGCCCGGTGTCCCTCACGCCTCTCTCCCCCCGCAGTTCTATGACCTGTGCGAGCTGTTCCGGACCGGCGGGCAGGTCCCCGACACCAACTACATCTTCATGGTAGGTGCGCCGGGCGCGGCGCGGCCCCGCTGGGTTTGACAGGGGCCGGGGCTGAAACCCCGAGGGGCTCCCGAGTCCCGGGCCCCGCCCGGCGCCGGGGCCGCTGTCGGCTCCTGCCCGCCGGTTGTACTGCCGGGAGCCCCGCGGGGCGAGGCAGAGCCTCCTGCCCTGCCCGGGTGTCCCGGGTCACGTCAGGACAGCGGAGAGGGGAGTGCCCAGCCCACACCTGACACTCGCAGTGCCCGGAGCCGCCGCGGGTCCCAGCAGGTCCCGGTGCCCTCCAGCGCTGGGTTCCTTTGCGGCAGTGAGGATTGAGAGCGGATGTGTCACTGTGCCCTTTCTCCATGTGCGGCTGTCTCTGCCTCCAGGGGGACTTTGTAGACCGGGGGTATTACAGCCTCGAGACGTTCACGTACCTCCTTGCACTAAAAGCCAAGTGGCCTGACCGTATTACGCTGCTGCGAGGCAACCACGAGAGCAGGCAGATCACCCAGGTGTACGGCTTCTACGGTGAGTGCTGCCTGTGGCTCACACTGCAGCTCCTCTGCCTCGGGAAACCCTGGGCTGGGGAGGGGGGCACGGGCTCCAGGGCTGTCCTTTGGTAACATGGTCATTGTGTTTCTGAAATGGAATGTGTTTAAGGCAGATCTTGCTGCTCTTTTCCTCCGGCACGTGGGGTTTCTGCATGTGTTGTGGTGCCACGTTCAGGCACAGGCAGAGCAGGAGGTGCTGGTCCTGGCCAGCAGCAGGACCCAGCACAGGGCTCCTGGCAGGGCTCGTGTGACACACCTGGCTGTGCAGGTTCTGCTGTCGGTGTTTGCTCTGCCTGTTTCCTCTGATCCACGAGGAATAAAACCTTTCTCTCCAACAGACGAGTGCCAAACCAAATACGGGAACGCGAACGCCTGGAGATACTGCACCAAAGTCTTTGACATGCTCACAATAGCAGCTGTAAGTGCAAACACCAGGCTAACACATTGCCCTGTGGGAGCTGTGAGCTGGGGCTCCCCTGGCAGCCATGCTGAGGTGCTCGTGTCATTCCCCTGCAGTTAATAGACGAGCAGATCCTGTGTGTGCACGGGGGCCTCTCCCCAGACATCAAGACCCTGGACCAGATCCGGACCATTGAGCGCAACCAGGAGATCCCTCACAAAGGCGCCTTCTGCGACCTGGTGTGGTCAGACCCCGAGGACGTGGACACGTGGGCCATCAGCCCCCGTGGGGCGGGCTGGCTCTTCGGGGCCAAGGTCACCAACGAGGTAACTCACTGCTGCTCAGGGCCACACAGCCCAGTGTGGGCTGGGGAGCTGAGGGGCTCAGCTCACTGTGGGGTTTGGGTGGAGCGAGGGCACTGCAGGACACTGAACTGCCCTGTCACATCTCTGCCAGTAACTCATGGTGGTGTGGTGGGGAAGCTTGGCTTGTGCCAGCTGGAAGAAATGAGCCACTTGAACCCAAAAGCACAAATGTAACTGCCAGATGTACTGATACCCATCTTGCTTTTGAAAAGTGTGATGTGGTAGGACTCACTAGTGTCCCTGGGCTGTGTGTGGAATGGTTTCCTAAGGAACTAGGAGAAAAATAGCTTTTAAAACCCTTTTTTAAGCAATTCTTGAGTTAATTTTGTTGTGTCTGCACTGAGGACTCTACACAGTGGCCTCACCAGGCTCTGACCTGGCCAGGCTCAGCCTGCGTTGCTGTGTGGCCCTGGCACAGCACGTTCAGGAAGGGCTGAGCGTGGGGATGGCACAGCCCTGCTGCCTGGGTGTCAGCTGCTCCCAGTGCTCAGGTGCTGGCACCTGTGTGTCACAGGATGTCTCAGTGCTGGGTCCCCAGCCCTGCTGTGTTCTCTGTCCTGCGGCGGGGCCAGCCCAGGAGCAGCACGTGCTGTGGGCAGCGGCGCTCGGGCCACGCTGAGCTGACCTTGCCCTTCCCTTGCAGTTTGTTCACATCAACAACCTGAAGCTGATCTGCAGAGCACACCAGCTCGTCCACGAAGGATACAAATTCATGTTTGATGAGAAGTTGGTAACGGTATGGTCAGCTCCCAACTACTGCTACCGCTGCGGGAACATCGCGTCCATCATGGTCTTTAAAGATGTAAATACAAGAGAACCAAAGTTATTCCGCGCAGTTCCAGACTCAGAGCGTGTCATTCCTCCCAGGACAACCACGCCGTACTTCCTCTGAGCCCCGCCCACCTGCTGTCACCTCTCCTTGTCCTGCCCCTTTACAATATACTTTTTATTGAGCACTTTGCTGCTGAAATGCTGCCTCTTGCCTTTTTTATTTTTAAATTATCTAAATTTATTGTGTATTATGGTGTCTGTAGCAAGTTTTTTTCCCCCGCCCCTAGATTAATTTCAGAGTATTTGTAATATGTCCTTGAGATTTGTACTACTGCATGTAGTCCTCGCCTAGTCCTGGGTTAGATGAACCGATTCCTTAAACCACCACGCTCCGGGAGCCGCTCGGGCCGCTCTCTTGTTCAGCTTTTTGTTTTTGGTAAATTTTAAGAGATTTCAGCAGCAAAGTCAGTGCCCGGTGCGCGGCGGGGCCGGGGCTGCCCGTGCTGCGGTCAGGGCGCAGGGCCGAGCCAGCCTTTTCCGAGTGTTCCGTGGATCCCAATAAAGCGGTCCAAGGGCTGTTCCCCATCCCCGGTTTGTTCCGTTTTCCTCGGGATCCCGATTAAACCCGCCAACCTGCTGCAGCGACGGGATTTGTACATTAAAGTCATTGTTCGGATTTTTCCCAGGCTCTGTTGTGTTTTTAGTGGCGGTGCGCGCGGGCCGGGGCGGGGCGCGGCGGCCGCGCGGGTTCCGGTTCCGGTTCCGGCGGGGCCGGCGCCGTTTCCGGCGGGCGCGGGCCGGGCGGCGGGGATGGCGCGGAGCACGCTCTCGTCCCGCTTCCGCCGCCTCGACATCGACCAGTACGACGAGAACCGCTTCGTGGAGGAGCCCGAGGAGGCGGCGGCGGCCGAGCCCGATGCCAGCCCCGAGGTGGAAGCGCTGCTCAGGCAATATCCTTTGGGCCGGGGGGGCCGGGGCGTCCCGGGCAGGGCCGCGATCGCCGCTCGGGCCGGGGCCGCCCGGGAGCCGCGCTGCGCGTCCCGCACGTCCCGGTTTGAGTCCTTGACCGCCGCCGCACAGGCGAGGCGCTGCGGGCCTTCCACACGGCCATCCGCAGCTCCCCGGGCAACACCAGGAGCCAGGCGATGAAGGTAGGGCCGAGCAGGGCTGCGGGCACGGCGGCACCCGCACACCGAGCGGCGCCGCTGCGCTCAGCGAGCCGGTGCTGGCATGGGCGTCCCCCTGCGTTTGCCCTTTCCTGCTCTAGCCCCAGCTCTGCTCACTTCGCTTACAGAAGTAACCCAGCCTGAAGCGTGCCCATCTCTTGCCAAACACGAGTCTTGGATCGTTCCCAGCTGTTCTCGTTCTCACATTTCTCTCTTTGCCTTGTCTTCTCAGGAGCAGGCCCAGGGAACGATGCTTAAAGTCCTCACATCTTTTAAAAGCAGTGAAATAGAGCAAGCGGTGAACTCCTTAGACAGAAACGGTGTTGATTTGTTAATGAAGTACATTTATAAAGGATTTGAAAAGCCAACAGAAAACAGCAGTGCAATATTACTTCAGTGGCATGAAAAGGTACGTGCTGGGGGCACTCTTGGCTCAGCCACGCTCGCAGGGTCCTGGCCAGTGGTTTCAGGAGAGAAGAGAAGCAGGTGGTGGCAGGGCCTCATCCCTGAGGAGCTCAGTGTTTGCTTTCATCTTTGGTCTCTCTGAGCCTGCATTCACAAAGCCTTTGCCTGTATTTCAAACCTTGCCCTGTGCCATGGGGAGAGGGGACAGGGCAGGGAGTTGTCCCTGCAGGGGAAAGCCTCGTGCTGCCCTTGGCACCCAGCGAGGAGATGTCAGGGAGGGACGGGGCGCCTGCAGCTTCCTCTGGGGCCGGCTCAGGGGGCTCAGGCTGGCAGTTTGCATCAGCTGAGTCACAGGCTTCAGCAAACCTGTTTGGTTAGCCCAGAAGATTTTGAGGATTCCACTGGGGACCAGCAGGGGCCTCTTGTTTCTGTGGAATGTCAGCAGTGTGGGATGTGTTCAGCAGCTGCCTGTGGAGCCTCCTTCCCTGTCTGTGGTGGCTGAGGCACATCCCTGAAGCAGCTGCTGGGTGCCCCTGCCCCCGGGCAGGAATCCAAGTGAGATCTTCCCCCACTGCAGGGGTTTCAGCTGAAGCCCTGGCTGTCAGTGCTCCAAGGAAAACTGATCCCTGGGAACGCTGCAGCTCCCTGTGCAGGGCAGCTGCTGGGAACGCTGCTGTCCTTTTCCCAAGGTGCTTTATGCTGTACATAAAGCTGCTGTAGCGTGACTCCAGCTATTGCTGCTGTCACCAGCTTTGCCAAGCCTTGCAAGGAGGAGAGAATTTCTTGGGACAGCAAAGAACATGTTTCTGCTTGCTTTTTTCCTTTTTTTGCTGTTGTTTCCACTGAGGTGCTTTCAGGTGAGCGTGGGTGGTGCTCCCAGCGTGGGAGGTGACACTCCACCACCCTGACTGGTACTCAGAGCGTGCAGGGACATGAAAGGCATCTTGTCCTCTCTGTTGTGAAAGGAACAAGGCAGGTCTGAGTAGGCAGGGTTTAAAGCCTGGTGTTCTGCTTTGTGGCAGTACTGGTAGGACGTGTGGCTTGCTCAGAGCAGTCAGCTCAGTGGTAGTACCTGTCTGTCCTCTGGAAAAGGCCTGTGGCAGGTCTGGGAGCTCAGCAGCATTTACCTGCCAGTCCTGCTCCAGGTGGGTGCTGTGCCTGGGTGCTCCCCAGCACCACATCTCACTCTGCTCTCACACCCCTGTGCTCTGTTGGGTTGCAGCTGCAAAGTAAATGCCATACTTCAGCAGTCCGCTTAAATATTTATTTTTTTCATAATCACCTCCATCTTCTAGACTTCAGAAGGAAACACTGTTCACACTGAGGGACACAAATGAAACTGAAGCAAGCCCCTCCTCCTCTCCTCAGGGATACGGGAGGTGGACATTCTGCTCTGTCAGTGACTTGCAACACTGGAGCCCTCAAGATCCAAAAGCTGGTTAGATTGTGGAGAATGACATTTCTAGCTTTGGAGAAGAGCCATAGTCCCTTCTGTGGCTGAACTCTTCGGTGTTTGTTCTGTGTGGGGCGTGGTGACTCTGTAACCTCTCTCCTTTCCCACAGGCACTGGCAGTAGGAGGCCTGGGCTCCATAATAAGAGTTCTCACAGCAAGAAAGACTGTGTAAAGACTGTTAACTTGGACAGAGGTGACGGTCAGGTTTGGACTCAGAAGAAGGAATGAGCTGAAAATACACTGGTCCATCTTTATTAGAGATTGCAATCTACTGAAATCCTACAGTAACCTCCTCTTGGAATGCTTTTAACCTTAAAGGTGGGGGAAGAGTAAAGGTATTCCTGCATACTCCGACTATCACATATAGGAGCCAAGACATTCTCCTGCTCCCTTCTTTAACAGGCAGAGAGAAGGCACACTCCTGCCTCCTACACTGTAAGTGAACAGGTATTTCAGATGCTGCTTTAGCCAGGTGTGGTGATGCAAGCTCCCGTGTGTCCTGCTTAGTCCCAAGGTAGCTGTCTCCAGGCTGAGGTTCTGCAGCTGAGGGTGGGAGAAGGGCTCTGCGAACGTGTGGGTGAAGGACTCTTGGACTCTGGGCTTGGGGTCATGTAAAGTGAAGTGCCTGCTGCATCAATAAACGTCTTGGATCACGTGAGTTAAATTTATTTTCAGCTAAATTGTAAGTCTGACACTTACTCCAAAGCAGGCCTGCAAAAACCCAGTCCAACCCAGTGTCCACCTTTTAGGACTGCTCCTAACTCCAGCAACTTAGAGAATTTGTCCTCAAATCCAGCTCTGTCCTGGCTGTAGGGAGTGAGACCAAGCTCAGCAGTCCCAATCAAGAGTTACAAGATGCAGTGAATAGAACACATAGTAAGGACCCTGAGTTTGAGTTTTATATTCTTGTCCATGCTAGAAAGTCAAGCAGATGCTTCAGGACTTGTGATTTAAGTATTAGTGTGTCCTCTGCCCAGGCAGGACACACTCCTGGATCCATGGCTGTCCCCTGGCCCCTCTGGCAGGGCTCCCTGCCCTTTGGCACCCAGGAGCAGCTGCCTGGGGAGCCCCAGCTGCACCCAGCCCTCGCTTCCATCAGCTGCTCAAAGTGCAGCAGCAGCTGGTCCTGGTGGGAGGTGATTTTGGAAGCACAGTGGCACAACTCATTGTGACACAACTCCCTGGGAGAGGCCTTGGTGGCACAGCTGGCACACCCATCCTCACCCTGGGCAAAGGTGGGGTTTGGGTCATGGTTTAAAAGTCAATTTTAAATAGCTATAGCATCCCAGGGGAGATAACCAGAACTATAAAAAGAAAGAAATCAAGATTAGGGGTTTGATCCAAAATGTATTGCACCACAAATTTCATAGTGTTTCATCATACAATCCATATTTACAGCATAGAAGGAAAGAAGTCCAATGGTGATAGAAAGGATTATGTAGAACCACTGTTCTGAGACAAGGGAAAGTGCATTAGCTTTTTAATACATGTATACACACCAGTCTTGCTCTGATACCTAACAAAATTGAACACTTAAGAACTAGTTTATGGTAAGTTGATCCTTTATGAGCTTTGGGATCTGAAACTCAAGTTGTTAGCGAATACGTAACATAAGATTTTACTTTGTCACTCCGTTCCAGGCTGCCTGTCCTGCTTTCCTTGCTGTTCAGCAGTAACCTTTGAAGCCAGGATCAGCATAAACCCAGCAGGGAGCAGGGGAGTGAGGGAGTCCTGATCCCTGGTCCCACAGAAACAGGGCAGGGCAAAGGGACATTAGAAAGAAAAAGATCTCAGAGAATAAAATCTTCCCAGGGTTATTCCACCCCGCTGTATCTCAGTAGAGAAACAATTGAAATAAATGTACTTTTTGATTGTCTATTTTCACAGCAGAGCAAGGCTGAACCCTCCCATGCTCTGTCCTGTCTGGAAGTGCCATGAATCATGTTTGGACAAACTTTAGTGTACCAAAAAAAATTCTGTTGGTTTTCTTAACTTGAGACAAATCCAACCTGGCTCTAAGTGAGGAGCAGCACCTGTGCCCAGTGACAGCTCCGGGGAGTACCTGTGTCTGGGGTGGGGCTGTCTGGGAGACCAGCAGGCTCTGGATCCTCTGGATCAGCACATTCACCTCCTGCTGGAGCTCCACTGGAGAAAGCTGGAATAGCCCTGAATATATTTAACAGAAGCATCAACTTGTAAGAGAATTCCCAGAACTGCAGCATGCTCACTGAATTCCATACATGTGTAGATTTTTGGAAACAGATTTCAGTTTTGAGAAATCAGACTTAGTGCTGCTTCCCATTTGGATCCAGATTTTGCAGTCCTGTTAATAATTCTGGGCAAAATTGTGCTTCCAGGGAGGAAGTGCCACCTTGGTCCCCTGTCCTTATTTTATTAGGAAAACAAGCTGCTGGAACCAAAACTAGTTCACTAAGAGTTGAATTTTGCCCTCAAACCCCTCATGAGCAGCATTTCTCTTACTGTAATAGTCAGGAGTTAACAGTTAACGTATTCATAACAGTTTTTAAGCATCAGTATTTGAAGTACAGAAAACCACAACCAAAGAGGCAGATCCTGGTTATAAGGATTTGTTGCTAGCAGTCTTGGAAGAAAAAAAAAGAATCAAAATGTTTAGTACCAACATTTTTCACCCTTTGTAACCAGATTTTTATTTTTTTAAAATAAAAGGTATTTTTCAGTGTGGATTTACAATACCTAGAACTCAGCTTTAAAAATTTAAAATGGTTTCCTACCCCTTTTCCCACTGCTAACAACCCATGGAACAGGCTAATGGATTAGTTTTAAAGGCGACTGAGGATTAGGTACTATAATTAAGACCATTTTAAATATTATTTTTCTTTAAGAAAAGTAAAATCAGACAACTCTAAAGTTGTGCTCTCAAATTAAATAATCATCAACATGCAGCCTTGAGGACTGCAGGCCAGGATAAATGCACCTTAAATTACACAGTGATATGAAAAATGCCAACCATTAGTTAATGTCAGTATTAGAAGGCAAGGCAGAGTTCTTTTTTGGTTAAAGCTCCTGCTCCTGTCCTGTGAAAGGCTTTGCAAACCATCCCATTCTCAACACTGTTCTGCCAACACATTTTTCATTGCTGGCTTCCCACAGCCAGACAAGCAGCTTTTCTGTGCCCAGAGCCACTGCAGCACCCTGGAACAGCAGCTGGAATCAGCATCCCAAGAGACTGAGCTGGCAGCCCTGCTGCCAGCGAGGTGCTCAGAACCCTCTGGTGCCAGGGACCCAGGAGTGCTGAGCACAAGGAGCCGCTCCCGACTCCAGCCCAGAGCTGTTCCAGTCTGCAGTGAAAACGTCTCCTTGCACAGTTTTAGTTTTGTAAACAGAGCCAGAAGTTCTTGTACAAAATACTGCAATGACAGTGATTAAGACACACCTGGAGCAGTGTGTTCAGCATTCTTTTCACAGAAAGAAGTGCCTGGATACTGCCTGCCACCTTCGGGTTCCCTTAAGGCCACAGAGTCCTTGGGCTCGAGATAGATGGGCGGATGCTGCCTTTGGGGGATGGCTTTGACCCAAACCAGGACATCTAGGACACAACAGCACAGCACACATCACACAGGGCTCACACCTCCAAGGTGTGAAAAGAAACAACATGGTACACAGCCATGTTCTCATTTGATGGAAAGACCTATTTATAAATCAGAATGCTCCAGACTGAAGAAGGGAGGCAGCTTCACACAATCAGATCTGGAAGGAACAGCACCCACTGCCCACAGGCAAAAATGACTGAAGATTATACTTACATATATTCCTTTAAAATAATTTCAAATTAGAACTCTACAGTCATTTAAACACCGTGCCTTTAGTCAATGTAGCATTAGTGTTCCCTGAACCAGACGGTGAGGAAATCTCTTCACCTGCAGACTGAACATCCCAACTCCCTGGGTGGGCAGGGATGATGCAGGACCTAGAGCTGAGGCAGCACTCACAGAACATTCCCTCACCACCACACAGCCAGGGCCATGCAGATCTCAGCCCATGGAAAGGAGACACAGATCTTGGTGTCTGAGCCCAGTGTCAAAAGGACAAACCCAGAATTAGGCTCTAAACACTGACTCTGTTTGGGCAAGGAGCTCCCAGCTTCTCCCCATAGATCAAATCCAGTGGGCAAAGCTGTGCTCCAACTCCTCTGGGCACCAGAAAGTTGCTATGTCCCTCACTGAAAGGGACAATTCCTGGCATGCATACGTCAGCTAACATTTTAATAATAAATTACATTGATTATTGTACCTAACATTTGGAAAAAAGACACTTTTCCTAATCTCCCAGCATCTAGGAATTTTAATTGTCTCATTAGAAACCACATATGGCACCTAATGGCACCTTACCTTGTACTCCAGAGTTTCTTTGAGCATGTTTTCTTCCTCTTGTGAAAAATTCAGTAACACAGACACAGCTTTAATGAGATGGAATGCCTGAAAGAAACCACAGAGTTGTGTTCCAAACATGTTGCTGTCAGCTATTTTGTTTTATTGCCCCCACTGTACATTTTTTAATTGTAAAATTATGGAATTGGGATGAAGTGTCCTTAGGGGGTGACAGGTGGCAATTTCTAGAGAAAGACAGATGTAGAAAGAGAAGGTAAGTGGCACCTTTACCTCAGACTCCCTGCAGGACATGAACTTTAGTACAACATGTTTAAGGTACTCGAAGTTTATCTCCCTGGAGTCGTTCAAGTCAGAGTTGTTGGTGACAGTCACAGAAGCATTAGGCACTTCAGAATTTGCACGGAGCTCAGGTACTTCACTGTCAGGCCTTATTTTCTACAGAAAAATAAAAAATCCACAGAAGAAAAAGAGAAGTACATTGCAGATGCTGTTAGCTTGACACTGGGAGGGGTCTGGGTTCAGGATATCTAAAGAGGGTTGTACCCACAAACTGGGCATCAACAACTCCTCATCTTTCATGGGCTCACAGCACAGAAGTGTCTCCAGCTCTCTCTGCACTCCAGGACAGGAGCTGGCTGCTGTCAGTGTTCTGTGTACGTTACCCAAACCAGCACAAAATTGGCTCCATGGTGGAAATTGTCCCTTCGTAATTTTCTCCTATCACTAACCTGCTCTGAGCCTTTCAAACATGGGCTTTCTTGAGAATAATTTTCAACATCAGAGCAAAAACAACAATTTTAAAACCTCTGTTAATTTTCTTTTAAATGGATTTTTTTTTCTTGGAGAGATAAACCATTGCAGAGGGATGCAATGGGAGTTAGCACTCAAGCTTTTGGAATAACAGTGCAAGTACCTGCCAGCAAGTGCCATCTGAAGAGACTGAAAACACACAATCCTTACCAGCTCTTTCTGCAGAGTTTTCTTCAGTTCTGTCATTCTTTGCTGAAGTTGCTTTATCATCTGTAAGCACAGCAAAGAAGAGTTTAACACAGCACTCATTGTCAGGACCCCCAGGTATCTGGGAAAACCCATGATAAACAAGTACTGAATGAAATTATAATTAACCAACACTGACAGCTGTGAAGAAGCAACCTGAGAGCCTTGGCTTGCCAGCTGCACACAGCAGCAGGCATGTGACAGGACACTTGGGCTTTCATGTGACAGGACCATGGAACTGAACCCAATTCACTCAGAGGGCTCTGCAGGAAAGCTGTAAATAGTATCACTGCGTGCATCCTTCTGCCAAAATACATCAGGATTCATGCAGCTCGTGCTGCAGTTTTTATTCATGGTTGGGAGATACCTGTGCAATCCAGAGAAAAGTATTTATTCACAGCATACCGGATTCAAATGGAACAGGCCTGTCCTTTTAAGGCTGCAGCATGGGCAGCACCAACTACTAGGCTTCCTAATTAAAAGGGGAAAGACTACGAGCTGTTTCTGTTCACCTTGTTTTTCTCAGCAATTTGCTGTTCCAGCTCTCTGTTATCCTTCTGAAGTTGAACAACATCTGCAGCTGCCACCTCTCCGTTCTGCTCCACCACAGAGTTTTCCGGAGAAGGCAAATGCTCATTGTTCAAGGCCCTCGTTGATTCCTCCAGTTCTAAAACCTACAAAAATAAACACGGAGAGATAGCATGACATTTGCAGCCCAAGAACACTCCCCAGGGAGAAAGGCAGACTTCTTTCTGGTTGTCCAGGCAGGACAGAACTGGGGGGGGTCCTGCACATCTCCCTCTTTTCCTGAGAGAATGGATTTGAACTGCACTCACGTTTTTCTCATGCTCTCTGGCCAACAGGCACTCCTGTACCTGCAGCTTCAGCTCATCAATTTCTTTTCTTGCTGTTTCCTCTATCTCCACTGCTTGGCTCTGCCTTGCTTCTATGTCCAGCTGTAACTGGTGCACCTGCAGCAAGACAGCTTCATGGTCTGGAAAAGGAGAGACCTGCTTAGTATCAGTGCTGCACATCAGATGGGAGATTCTAATCCATTTGGTCTGTCATGAAGACAGAAAGCCAGAGGAGAGACAGAAAGATGGAAGAGAGACTGTCCAATTGTTAGTGAATAATAAACCATTTTGAAAATGCTAAAAGATTAAATATGAAAGAGAAATCCAGAAAAAATACAATCTACCAGGCAACGCCAGAACTAGAGACTCTACTTAAGTTGTCTGGGATGCAGCAGACTCATTTGGTCTAACCTTGACTGAGTTGGTTCAGTTCTTCCTTCTGTTTTAGCAGCAGATCACATTTTTCATCAATCAGCTGGTCTTTCTCCTTTATTAGGGTATTCAGATGTGAAACCTTCAAAGCAGGAAAACAATGAGCAGAAGTCATTAAAGATAAAAACAGGAAGAGGATGTTGAAGATCCAACATCCTTCAGAGGCCCAGCAGGCATCACCTCCACAATGCTGCCCTCAGGAACAAGCACTGAAGTTATTACTGGAAGAGCTAAACCCACTTGGCTTCTGTGCCACCATTCCATTGCCACAGCCAGCATGTGGCACCTGAGCAAAACAGGAGGTGGCCTTCAACCCCTTCTACACAGACCTGGCCCAGCAAGCACAGATCTCCAGCAGTCCCAGAAGAATAAAGAAACCAAAAGATGGGACTAACTCCAGTGAAACTGGCTCCGTTGACAGCTCCTACGTTAAGCAAACGCAAGCTCACATTATCCACTATTTTTTATACAGGAAGAGCAAAACAAGACTTCCTAGAACTGACATTTGGTACTGGATACAAGCTCGTCCCTGTGAGGAAATGTACAATTTTACCACTGCTCTGCTCCAGAGGAACCCAGATGTGACACAGCACTGAAAGGAACTAACCACAACAAACAGGCTTCTCTCAAAGAAGCTGCCAGATGTCAGAGGCTCCCCATGGCCAGTGCACTGAGACACTAACACCTCACAGATGACGGGGTTCTGAAACAGTCTCAGGTTTACTGAGGCAACCACTGCTGTCTCACATGCTGTGGATATGATTCTGTCCAAGGGTCTTGAATGTTAGGATAAATAAATCCAAACCTAGCCTGCTCTTTGAAAGTTTGGGATGTCTCAAATATATTTTAAAACAGTCATTATTAACCAACCTGCTGTTGTAATTCCTCTCTCTGTTTCCTTGTTTCTTCCAGTGCTTTGGCAATTTCCACACTGACAGTTTCTCTGCTGCTCATCTCATTCTGCAAACCAGAATTAATGGAGAAGTTATGTGAGACAATTAAATCATGTCAGTCTCTCATCTTTAACCCCAAATCTACTAGGACTACAATTAAAGTGTTCTGACACACTACAATTTCCAAATTAGTTAGGTTTGTTTTACTGACTGTTGCCCTCTGCATATGCAAGGGCAACACAGAACTGATGTAAGAACCCAAACAAACCCAATGCTTACAAGATCTTTCAGCTTGAAGTCTCTATTACAAAGAAGCAGCTCCTTGCTACAACAGATCTTTATTCCAATTATGCATCCAGGAGTAGCTATGAAAAAATTTTCAACCATCTAAAAATCACAGTCAAAATTGGATAACCTGTAAACACCCAACTAATTTAAATTTTTAACTTTTTTGTTTGAACACTGTGAGTGGAATCTGATGTTGAACCATTCTGTATTCACCACTGCTAACAGGATTTCCAAGCTCTTCACATCCCTGACAATACAGGAATGTATTATTTCTGCCTGATTTAGGCAGACCCAAGCATTCTGGTTCAGGAAAGGGTCAGCCCTTTGTAATGCTTCTGAAACACATTTCTGCTGAGTATCAGAGATGATTTACAGCTCCAAGTACCTGCAACCTGAACAGAACAGGCCTCCAAGCACTGAATGTAACCCACAGAGGTGTTTGCTGCTCCCCAGCCTCAGCTCTGCCCCAAGACAATACCAGCTCCCATCCAGCCCTTACCTTTAGCCTGTTCAGTTCAGACTCTTGTTGTTTTAATGAACTCTCATACTCTTCTTTGCTTCCCTTGAGGTTTTCATTTTCCTTTTCCAATTGGCTCTGTAAAATAAAGAGTGTTTAAGTACACAGTACAATTATTCTAATGCTTTGTTTAAACAATTAAACACATCTAATGTTTTGCTCATATTTAGTGCCTCAAAGTATGATACCTTCCATTATAATGGAAGGGAGCGCTGAATAAAAACACTCAGACAACAAGCAAGCTCTACAAGCTGTGTTAAAATCATGTTGTGAAGACTCTCCAATCCACCAGACAGTTTCTGTACTTACAATCCTGTGCTGAGTTGTTGCTTTATCCAATTCCCAAGCTTTTTCAAGAGCAGCAATCTGAGACTCCAGCCCAGTAACTTCCTCATCATACTGATGTTTTTCACTTAAAATCTGTTGCTGCAGTTGTTTTCTTTCATCCTCTAGATCAGCTTGCTTAAGAGAAAAAAGGAAGCCACATTAATAGAATGGTATTTTGACATCATTCTGACAAGATCAGACACCATTCCATGAGACACCCTCAAACTGGGGAACACTGTTCCTTTGGCAGCAGTGTCATGTACTCACAGACCAGAGTTCAGCAGACGAACAGCAAGAAAACAAACACTTGAATAACAAAACAGAGAAGTGATTGTCTCTGGGGATGCTGAGGACTGACCTGTTACTGGTCAGTAAAACATGCAGGAGACTCACCAGCTTCTGGATCTTCAGATCCTGGTCAGCAGCTGCTTCTTTGCTCTTTTTCAATGCTTCTGTTGCAATCCGTAGTTTCTCTTCCAGTTTCTTCCAGTTTCTCTTCTGTTCTTTATGCTAAAATTACACCATTAATTGAATTCCTTATCCACTGGCATCTATGTTATTTAAAAAGTTTGCATAATACAGAGTGGCCCAGGAGGGGAAGGTAAACATTAAATCCCTGAAGCCACAGAGATAAAGAGGCTGCCTCTTTGACACATGCAGGTTTTAGAAATTCTTCACCACAGCACTGCCCCAGCAGTGCTTGCACCTAAGTTATTTGTTTCTTACTACAGGGAGGATCTGCACAAAACCTCTAGGCCCTCCTCCACCCATGAAGTGGGGAGATGCCCAGAAACACTGATCAGTTATTCTCCTTTCAAGACTAAATGTGATTAAATGTGCAGCCTCACCTGGGCAGGGAGCGCAGTGAGGGGAGGAGGAGTAGGGCACAGAGGACGAAAAGAGCGGGAATTTGTGGTGAAATTAGAAACTGCTCACCTGTGTTTCCAGCTGGTTCAGAGCCTGGCTGTGCTGTGTCCTGTCTGTCAGTACCTGCTGCCTGCTCTCCTCCAGCCTCTGCTCAAGAGCAGCTTTCTGAAGGTTACATTGAGGTGAAGAACATGAGCAAGGATAGACAAAGACATAAGTTGGTGGGGAGTAATAAAAATTTTCCATCTTATTTCACTTATAAGGTCAAACTAAAATGGGACAGAATGTTTTAATATCTCTAGATAACTTTAAACTGCCTTGAGTTTACTAAGCCAAGTTCTTTTGTCCCAGCAACACAGGGGTAATGTGACTGTAGGCACCCTGACCAGGGAAAAGCAAACATCCCCAAGACCCAGCTGGGGAAACATTGCTCCAGGCTGACTCTGAGCAGGAGCATCAGTGCTAGAGAAAGAGATCAAGAAGCAATGAGAAAAAAGGGATTAACCACAGCTAAGTTTCTGTTTCCAGCTGTTCTTCAGCACTTCTGAGGGCTGAGGCTTTCAGCATACAACATTCTGTTTGCACACCTGTGTGCAAACAGTTCCCCTCCCTGCCACACTACCTTGACAAAGAACAAGGAAAAGCATTCACTGTGCTTGTGAGGATTAATTAGAAAAACTCCCAAATTGTTCCACCTCCTGTGGGGATGGCAGAAAGCTGCTCTCCTCCTTCTAAGCAGTCAGATGCAGTGCCCAAACAGACAATGCAGAAAGGCCAACACAGACATCTGCGCAGGACCTACACAAACAGGCTCAGCGCAGCCACCCCCATGTTCTGCCCAGCACAGTGTGCCAAAACACACTGCCAGGACCAACGTGGCTGTGTGACATCAGCAGCTTGCTTCCTTTCCATTGGTGAGAAGTAATGTAAGACCTAAAAACTCAACACAAACAACTCACTAATACTGTACCTCTAAGCAGCCTTTAACTGTGTAATTACCTCTTTGAGCAGCTCCTGCACATGTTCCTCTCCGGAGAGATTTCTTTCTAGCTTTTTTTCCAGGGAAGACACTTTTTCCTGCAGCTGTTCTGTATGTCTATCTCTCTCAGCAAGTTCAAAAGTCATCTGTGAGAATGAGAAATCACAGAATCTTTTTTGTAATGAAGCTTTCAGGTGATCTGTTGCGGTTTGACTTTCGGAAATGTCAAAAGAAAGGGAAGTCCTATTTAAAAAGACAATTTGATCCTGGAGCACTTTCTGGACACCAAACTTCCAACTACACAAAGTTGTACACTACCCAAATGTTCACACCAGGAGCAGCACGTGCATCTGAAAGCACCTCACCTTTTGCTTCTCCTGCTCATATTCCACCTTCAGAGATTCATGCTCCACTTGTAACATTTCCAGTCTCTTCTCACAACCAGAACCAGCCACTCGAGCCTAAACATTTTGAGAAATTACTTACTTTGAAACTTAAATTTCCAACACCACATAACTGATATCTAATCTAACTTCTGCAGACATGGAGCTCTTTGAATCAAATCTCACTTGGCTCAAACTTACATTTTGCAAGTCTACAGAAAGCTGCTGAATGACAGTTTGTAGCTCCTGTTCTCTTAACTCCAGAGCAGTGATCTTATTTTCTGCATTTGTCTCAGCTGTCATTAGTTCATCTCTTCACAGAAAGAGAATAAAAACAAGTGACATACCATTCCAGGAAAATAATCTTTAGCAGATAATTCTGCTGCTTATGAAAATGGACATCAACAAAATTTTCTTATCCTAAAATCAGCCACCATCATCAATCACTGCTTGATTATACATTTTCAAAAAGAAGTGACAGTCAAGCATTCAAACTACGAAAAAAGGAAATAATTTACAAAAAAAGCATTACTATCATTGGCTTGGCATTTACATCCCCACGGCCACAGCAGAGGCAAAAATTCACTCAACTCACTACATATATAAACTCCTCCAAAGAGACAAAGTGAGCATGAAGTAAAAATACAGGGGAAACACATCCACTGCTCCTCTGAAATGCTCAGCTCCGTACCTGTGCGCCTGCAGCTGCTGGAACTGCTGCTGCAAGTCCTGGAGGTCCCTGCTCAGCCCCGAGGCCTCGGCCCTGGCCTCCTGCAGCTCCGCTCCCGCCTGGCTCAGCTCCTGCGCCCGCGCCTCCAGCTCCTGCTCCGCTCTGCTCAGAGACTCTTCCTTTTTCAAAAGCTGAACATTAGAGGATTATCTTTGGCATTACAGGTGACCAGTAACACCGATAAACCTTTTCACTGAAACCTGCCTGTGGCTGAATTAAGTGAGATAATAAACAATGTAATATTGTGTTCAGTACCTACTGTTAGGACTTTGACACCAAATCTGTGTACAAGCACAAAGGCTGAAAAAATGTATGCTGGGCTACCACTAACTTAACATCCTAGTAAAAATTTTGGAAATAAAAAGTTGAAAATATTCTTACCATGTGTTTAACTTTGGCAATTTCCTGCTGCTGAAAGCCCTCCAGTTCATCGATTTCATCTCGTTTTTGGAAAAGGTTCAAACTCTGCTCCCTCATTTCTTGTAACTGTGTCTGAAGCATTTTTTTTTCCTGATAATTGAACAGAACCAAAGGATATCTGTATGCTCATGTCAAGTCAATGGGAGTTCAGGTAAACTCTCTGAGAAACAAATCTTGTCTTGCAGCCATACAGCTCCTGATGGTGCTCCATATAGAACTAGAAAACCCTTCAGATTCATGTCACAGTGAAAATTACCAAACTCCAAAAAAAAAAAAGAAATCTGAATTCATTACAATGCCACCAGTGACCATCTAAACTGAACTCTTAAAAATGGACCATGTTCCACCTTACAGAAGGACAACTTTCCCATCACAACCCGTCGTTCTTTACTTCCCTGCTGAAAAATAAATCCAGAAAGACCTCCCCAAGCATTTGGGCTGGTAACAAAAAACAAATTACTGGCCTCTCCCACTGAACAAAGACCAAATAATAAAAAGAGTTGAACAGAGTTGAGTTCTGATAGAGCTGGAAGTGTGCAGGATGGTGTTTGCAAATACACACAGAGCTACACTACACCCCCAGAGAAAAACATCCAAGGTTAATTACCTTTTCAACTTGAGCGAGTTTTTCCATCCACTCCTGAACAAGAAAGAAAGAAAGGAGAAAAACAGATATCAAAATCTATTTGCAGACTTTCAAGGACAGCAATTATGGTTAAAAAAAAAGAAAAATAAGAATTTGTACTGCTAGCAGATACTAAGCTTTGGTAATGATTAGAAAATAATCAGCAGCAGTACAGCAACAGCCAGCGCTTGAATAAAGGCTGAGGAAGCATTCATGCTACCTGAATACATAAGTTTTATGCAAGTAAAATAAATGTGACAACAGGCCTACTGCCATTGAATCTTATCCAAGCACAAGCTTAACCTTTCATTAGGCATTTCTGTGGGCTCTTGTTAAAACCAGTCGGAACAGTCCGAGCAGTGACAAGTCCTGCACCATTCCTGGCACTGGGCTCAGCACTCCCTCCTTCCCCTAGCGCTGGCACGCTCACACGCAGGGTGGAACAATTATTTTAATTAATAGTAACACCTGATTAAAACATCAGGGTCATGAGAGTCTAAAGTCCTGCTCAAGCTCTCTTACCTTGTCCTTCTTCTCCAAGGCCAAAGCCATTCCTTCAGCCATCTTGGCTCGACTGGCCTGATGAGCTTCATTCTGCTCCTGAAACTTCCTCATGGAGGCTATCAACAGAGAACCACCAGCTATATTAAAAACTCATCTTTTAAAATTACTTCTCACTTTCCTGTAAGTTATAAATAAACTTTAAAGAGCTTCTTCTGCAAGTAATTAGCCCCATCTTGACTGTAGCACTAGCACTGTGCTACTCATTCCCTCATGCTGCTCGCAGGCTGGCAAAGGGCCAAAGCCAACAGCAGACAGGGATACTGCTCCTTGCTGAATTGGAACAAAGCCGCAGGTTTCCAAAAGGTCTTTCCTGCGTGTGAGCCCCAAATTTGGCAGAAGGAGCATAATAACAACTTCATCCAACACACTGCTGCTGCTTTTTATAGTGTAAATAAGGTATCAACTTGTGTTCTAATTCTTCACACCACAGAGGTGCACAGTTTGGAAGAAAATCATGAGCACACCTGTACACCAAACCTCTATACTTCCAACCACAGCAATTTTCAACTGAACTGAACAAAAAGGAAAAAAAGAAAAATACGTACAATCCTGGTGCTTTTCTAATGCATTTTCAAGCTTCTCTTTTATCTTCTGTAGATTTCGGATCTGATCAGCATAATCTTGTGTGAGGAGGGAGAAGAACAGACCAGGAATGGACAGACATTGGGGAAGGACATTTTTAGGGTAACACAAAAATAAAAAAGAAAGGAAAAAAAAAAAAGAAAAGAAAAAAGGATGAGTGGCAAATGACAATGATTTTCTCAATCAGAAAATCATTCCTGCTGAGGAAAACTCGGGTGACCACAACAATGAACACAAGCAAATAGCTCTGTACTGTCCACAGGGTTGGCACAAACAGAAGGGCCCGTCCCAGGGGTGTCAGTCACACGGACAAGAGCAGAACCAGAGAATGAACAACTGTGCCTCCCTTTTTATTCATCCCAGAACAGTGATACATTTCCCCCTGCTCAGGAAAGGTGTCTGGCACTGCAGGCTGCAGGGAAGGGTAAGTCATGGCCATTGCGTCCATCTGCAGTCCCACAGCACGGCCCTCACCTCGCTCAGCACAACTGACACGGGAGGGAGCACGAACCAAAACAGAGTGTGCACACACCCTGGAGAGGTTCCTGCACAATGGACAAGAGCATTCACTCACGGCTGGCTGCCTGCATGAGACTCCTGATACCCAGAGCCTCCCTCTCTTGTGCTAAGTCCCAGCCAGCACTTTTAAATTTACCTTGTGCAAGCAGATGAGCATTTGGGCCTTTTGAATTCAATGTGAAATAATTTTTGAAGCCTACATTTTCTTGAACTGAAGCCAAATAAGTGTCCAAAATAAATCAAAATAATCCTTATCTGGCTGTAACTTTTACTAATTTTCCAAGGCCTCCCATGAGCTTTGGGAAGCAGCAGTGTAACACAGTTCAGCCCAGTCCCTGGTCCCTTCCCTACAACAGGGATGGGGAGCAGTGCCAGCCTTCACTACAGCTTTACAGAACAAGGAATTAGAAAGAAAAAACCCTCAGGACTGTTTTATGTTGAATTCTTTGTTTCTTCTTCATTTCCAAGCCCACTTCTTTAAGGATGGCACTGTGTTACTGTCAGAAAGCTCAGACCCTATCAGAAACAAACCATACACACAAGTGGGGACAGATGCTGTTTGAAACATGGGACAGAAAGCTATCCCAGCTGTTCCAAGCAATCACAGAAATGTATTTTTGAAATCAGCAAAGACCCAGTTGCCTTCATAAAAAATGAATGATGCTGGATGCTGCCTTCTTGTCAATCAACAGGGCTGCTACAAATCAATTTTCAAAAGACCTTAACCCCATGGGTTTTCAATAAATTAAACCATGTAAATTCAAGGGAAAACATTTCCTAAAATAACAAGTTTTATATGTATCAGGGCACATACCAGACAGTTTCACCTCCAGTTTCCTAATTTGTTCATTTCTTCTTAACAGCTGGGATGAAAGATCCTCTCTGGAGCTGCTTCCATCAGAAGCCTTGGGAGAAAAGCAACACTCTGTAACTTACAAAATTCAGAAAAAGTGATCCTGCCATACATTAAGTCTGGGATAAAACACTCCCCTGCCTAGGGACAGCACTTGTTTTTCCCATAGAGGGGAAAATTGTACTAGCACAGCAGAATGCGTTAAAAATGCTAAAGGAGAAAACCAGCAAGGCTCAATAGTGCCAGGCTGCTTGCTCCCCAGAGCACCCAGCTTGGGAAGGAGCTGGGGCTGGGACCTGGGTGTCCGAACTGTCGCTGAGGAGATGGGGCAGTGGAATCACTGAGGGGCAGGAAATCAGGCTCCAGAGCACAGGCACCAGGAAAGGTCAAAGAGAGAGTCCTGAAAATCAAAGTAATTAAAAGAGAAGTGGTAATGCTTTTCAGGTGGGATAAACTCACTGAAGCCCTGATGCAGCAATTCGTCCACACAAAATCTGCTGCATAACTGACTTATGAGTCCTCTGGTGAGTTTTGCTCCATAAAAGTCAACAGCAAGAGCAGTTAAATGAATATTGATAAAACAACTAACTCTTGGAGCTTTTCTGAAGACCACTCAAATTTATTATTTGTTTTGCCATTTCTTTATTTTGTTTTGCCAATTCATTATTTGTTTGCTGTTCTACAAACTTGCAAGATGGCAAACGGAATTTCTACATGACAATTTCCTAAGTGCTAAAGAAAAAGAAAAAACTCAGAAAAACACAAGACTAATATATTTCCACTATAACATGTATTTAAACATTAGGAGCTCCAACCTCCTGCTTAACACAACCGAAATTTCAGCTGAGCTTCAAAAAAAATTATTTAAAGCCCAGCTGTGTAAACAAGTTCTTCACTCTGCAGACACCAAACAGAGCCTTGCTGCTGGCTGTGCAGTGGGTCCTGCTGGCTCCAGCACAGGGGTGACACTGCCTTAATCCAGGCTTTCAGAAATGTGACAGCCAGCCATGCAGGGCAGAGGTGCCAGAGCATTCCAGGGTCTCACTTAACCCATGCGCTCCTGGAACTTCACCACTTGTTTAAGCCGTGTTTTATCGTGAAAGAGAGGAACTACAACGGGTTTGACTCCAACAACACTGCACACGCTTTCAGCAGAGACATACACAATGTCTCAGGTAGGAAGAGTACCAGGAAGCCCAGAGGTAAAATGAAAACTGCTTACATGGGAATGGAAGCCTCCTGGCAACTACTATGCTTAACAAACGTTTTCTCTTCAATATTTAATTTCACTCAAGCTAATGATACATTTATGCATTAGGAGATACACTTACAAAGACACCACAGCACGTTTTCAAATCACACACTAGACTTTAAATGGTTGTCTGCAAAACCGTAATAAAAATACTGTCAGAGAAAGGAGATTTCAAAGCAAGGTGTAACTCACAAAGTCGTCTCCGGAGTCTGCTCCCACAGAGGTGATCGATTCCTTGCTGACAGACCTGGGCATGCGGGCATTTCCTCCGGGCCTGGGAGCCACCGCTGCCTCCTCCGCGATCTTCTTCTTCAATTTGGCAAACATTTTACTGCTCTACAGCCCTGAAATACCCAGGTTCTTCGGAAAGCCACGACCGCCAACGTTTAATACGCTGACACTCTTGTCTAAAGCTTCCAAACGCTGAGACTGAATTCTGAGCTTCTTGCACTGGGTTACTGCATTTCCAGCGCCACTGAAGCCCTCAAGGCCTGGCAGTACCTTCAAATCAAACAGAAATGGGTTCCACACTAAAAAATCCCACCGGCATGGATCATTTAAAGGTAACAGAAAGCCTTTTAGCATCGCATCTGTTACAGCACGTTAAAAAATCGGGTCTCCCGGAGCAGAATCCGTTAAAGCCCCAAACCAACGGCCCCAAACGGCGGCAGGGCCGGGGCCCGGGGAGCGGGCGGGTCCCCTCAGCCCGGCCCGGCCCGGCCCGGCCCGGCCCGGTCCGCGGAGGCTGCTCTGCTCCGAGGGCCTGTCACCGCCGCTCCCCCGCGGCCTCGGCCCGGCTGCCCCCTCCTCTCCCGCTCCTCCGTGCCCTCGCTCCTCACCGCTCATGCCCGGCCGGGCCTCGCCGGTCCCGCCGCCGCCGCCGCTTCCCCGGACACCGCCGACCCGGAAGCGCCGCGCGGGGCGGAAGCGGCGCCAGCCCCGCTCCGCCCCCGGCCCCGCTCCGCCCCCGGCCCCGCTCCGGCCCCGCTCCGCCCTCCCGCCGGCCGAGCCCCTCCCTCCCGCCGGCCGAGCCCCTCCCTCCCGCCGGCCGAGCTCCTCCCTCCCTCCGGCCGAGCTCCGCCCGAGCTCCGGCCGAGCTCCTCCCTCCCGCCGGCCGAGCTCCTCCCTCCCTCCGGCCGAGCTCCGCCCGAGCTCCGGCCGAGCTCCTCCCTCCCGCCGGCCGAGCTCCTCCCTCCCGCCGGCCGAGCTCCTCCCTCCGCGCCGCTCCGCCCTCAGCCCGAGCCCGGCCCCCAGACCGAGCTCCGCCCCGCTCCTCCCGCCCCTCCGCCAGCCCGGCCCGTCCCTCAGCCCCGCTCCTCTCCCGGCCTGGCCCGGCCCTCAGCCCCGCTCCTCCCGCTCCTCCCTCCCGCAGTCCCCGCCCGGAGCGGAGCAGGCGCCTCGGTACGAGCGTTTATCACAGTTTATTGACAGCACAGTCCGCCGGCGGGGCCGGGGCGGCGGCCGGGACAGGGACAGAGAACGGCTCGGACACGGCACAACCGCGAACACCGGGCGGGAGCGGCCCCGGCGCGGCGGGGACAAAAGCGAACGGAAATCTGCTCCAAAGTCTCTGGAAAGGCTGGAAAGGCGGTGACGGATGGGACGCGGGGCTGGCGCTGGTCGGTGGTGCCCGGCCGGAGCGGGACAGGCGGCAGGGCCCGGGTCCATCGCGGTTCGCTCCTCCCCGCAGTGTCCAGCAGAAACACAAACACGCTCCTTCCCTCCCCGAACCTCGGCAGAGTCGCTTCTGGCATCACACTGCTTTGGCGATTACAGATCCCTTGCAAAAAAGTCCATTTGCTCCAAAAAAAGTTTATTTATATATCTCTATATATTTTAAGGAAAATATCCGTCTTTACCAAAATACGATATACAGGCACACAGCTGTAAAATAACTTTAAACCAATTCACTATAAAATTACTTTTGGTAATAAATAATTTGATTCTCAGAGAGGCAAAACGCTCCGTGTGCCTCCGCAGCTGGGCTGCCCGAGGCACGGTCCCTCTGCATTCCCAGAACGCTCCCACCTGCGCTCCCCTCCTCGCTGGGCCTGGCCCAGGGCAGAAGCCACTTGTGCTTTTCAGCCTGCAAGAGGCAGAATCCTGCTCCCAACAAACGGGTTCAATGGCAGAACCATCACCAACACGTGCCAAAAGCGATCTGTGAAGTCAAGGGGCAGATCCTCCCAGCAGGGTTTGTTCTGGAAGGAGCGGCTGCTGGGACTGGGCCGGTGAGATCTGTTCTGCTCTGGGGCTCCTGCAGGCCAGCCAGCTGTGCTGGGGTCTGCTCCCAGCGGGAATCAAACCAGGAACAAAACATCTGTGCGTGCCTCTGGGCAGAATTCAGAGACAGTCCTTAACCCCAAAAAATGTCAGATTCAGAAATCCTGAACTAACTCTCCTCAGTCTTGGCAATGGATTAGACAGGAAAACAAAAAGTGGCTGTCACTCCTAAATCTGAAGCAGTTATGTTTATCCTCTGCTCTAGTGAGCAGATCTCTATTGATCTTCAAAGCACCTGAATACATTTGGTCACAGAACAGTATTGCTCTAAAGTCCAACGTTACAAAAAAATACAGGAGAGGCCCTTCAGCAGTGTATCATCTGCTCTGGAGAGCTCTGCCCGGCTGCTCTGTCCAGTCTGACCTTATGAGGTGCACAGAGCAGCTTTCAGCCCTCTGTATTCATTTTTTTTCCCTTGTTCATGTAAGTGTTCCTGCCTGCAGAGCTCCCTCAGCCCCAGGAGCAGCCCCAGCACCACCAGGACTGAGTGAGGCTCGGCCGCTGCTGCACCACTGAGCTGCACTCACTGACAGTTACTGAGGAATCGAACACAGGTAAAGCTTTTACAAAAGAAACCTCAAGACAAAACACTTGTTCAGACAGGTTCCAAGATTTTTAGCTTTGGGAAGAGCAGACTTGCAGCACAGCATGGTTACAGGACACGGGAGGCAGTGAGGCAGGGGAGCTGCTTCCTAACTCAAGCCAGGGGTGGGCTATGGATCAGCACTTCCATCCCATGCTGAGGGGAGAAGCCTGACCAGAGACACTCAAACTGTAGCTTCTGAAGATGATTAATTGAAGCCAGATTTCCTGTTGCCCCCATCTATTTCCTATGATCCTTTAAAGACATCTCTGCACATCTCCCTGGGGAACAGTCTTGAGGGGTTTAGTCAGTCATGACTTGACAGACATTATTTTGATGAACTACTCAAAGAAAGGTCCTGAAACTTCTCAAGAAAGCACTCCAGGGAGCAAGTCCTGTTTGCGCAGCTCACGGAAGTTAGTGCTCCATTTAGCTGGTGCACAAAGCAAAATGACACATCACATCCCAGGAGGAATGAAAAAACAGAGCATTAAAGACTCATAACCCTGCATTGCCCTGACACTGTTATTTTGAGAAGTCAAAGGGGAAAAAAAGGCAACAGCAGTAACTTTGGCAAGATGTTCCAAAGCCAATTTGAGCAGGAGCACAAACCTACTGTGGGAGCAGGATTCATCTGAGCACACCACATGCAGGGAGTAGGGAGCCAGGCAGGAGCAGTCCTGTAAGGACACAGCTGGTCCAGTTCACCTTGTCCTCTCAATGTTTTACATGCAGAATTCACCCCTTTAATTTGGCATTGCCTGGTGCTGGCAAGTCTTCTCCGCTAATATAAGCAATAAAGATACATGGAGAAAGGGAGAGCAAGACAGGAGGGAAGGCATCAGGCCTGAGAAGAAAAGGATTTGTTCTCTTCTCACTTAAAAATGGTTCAGTCTTTGCTTGGCTTCCACACTGAGGACTGTGAGATACAAAACCAGATTTTCTTCAGTACACACAAGCATACACCGAGAGGTACCTACGACCATAGCACAGAGCACACAGTAGCACAAGTTCAGAATTACTTAGTTCAAACAAGACAAGCTTTTACTTGGAGGGGAAAATATCAACATTTTCATATTGAATGCAGTTCTTTGGGTGGGAAAGAAGGGGCTGGCTCAAAATCCAAGAGCAGACACTCGTCCTAGCTACAGCTAGAGCAGACAGAGGGCATGAGTCCTCTGCTTCCACAGTACAATTCCATACTCCTCCCAACACAACAGGAGTGAAATCTTTATCTTTGAATGTCCCAGCACTGGACCTTCTAACAAAGATCAGCGGGTAAGAGGAGAATTAGGAACTTCAAAAATTAATTTTTCGCTTGGACAGTCATTGCTGTTAAGTTCAGCTTCTAAACTACTTTTTAAGGCCTATATTCTCCTCCTACATTTAAGCTTCTTCTTTTAAAAAGTGCATTCTTCTCTGATGAGATCTACCTTGGCAAAAAGCAAACAGAACTTCCTCAAAAGGCTGCAAATGGTAGAAAACTCTCAGGTCACAAGCCAGGACTCCCCACTTCAGCCTAAACAAAGGTGAGGACCACCAAGGCTTTCCCAGTCAGTTCACAAGCAATGTCCCAGAGGTTCACCAGCCCACACGAGCGGAATCATCATCATCATTGCTCCTATGCTTGGAAACAGCACACTCTTTTCTCTTCCACAGAGATGGAACCAAAAAAGGAATAGCTTCATCAAAGCAAAAGCTAAAGCAAAGCAAAAGCATTTGGTTGGAAGGCAGTGAGCTGGGGAAAACTCAATTCCTTTTTTCCATGCAAGCTGAACGCTGCTGGTAGAGGAACAGCAGGCAGGGCAACAGATAACCTGCCTCTCACTTGCTGCTGCATTAAAGGCTTCCTGCATCTTTAGCTTCCACATACAATCCCACGTTTTAGCAGCTGGGGACCTCCTACCAGGCAGAAAGGCCAGGACCAGCTTCACAGTAGTACATGGATCTTACAACTGCCATACATACAGGGATGCCATTCCCCTGGCTGACTAAGGGCTCCTGTACCTGGAATCAGTTATCAATTACTTCACGGTCCAAGGGTAAGTCCCTGGAAACAGCAAATTACAGTGGCAGAAGAGCCATAACCTTTAGTACAACCACAAATGATCTGCAGCACCTTGTGGAATCCACCCAACATGGCGTATGTGTGTATATATAAATTTTGTATATAGACATCGTAGTGGTTCATTCTTTTTAATACATATACAAGTACCTGTACATATTTACATATTTACAATTTACACCAGGCAGTAGATGCATGTGTACTGTACATACACACACAAACGCCGAGCACACACATGCACACACCAACACACACTCGTCACAACAGACTCCACGGCCTGGCAAAGGAAGTCCTGCCAGAGTCCAAAGAGCAGCACCAAGGGGGGGTCTCAATGTACCAGCTTCACAACTGCTTAGGACAAACACAAGCATTCACAGGATTTTGTACACTTGGGAAATAAAGAATGGATGGTGCAAGCTTCAGCCCAGCTCCAAAGAACCTTCATGCAAACTCCCCAGCTACACTGCAGCGTTCCTGCTGTTCCACACTGTGCTCCCTCAGCAGAACGGATCCACCAGGCTGCTCTGGCTGACCACATCACACCCTGGGTGATGCTCTGCACCCAGGACTGCCATGACACTGCAACAGTCACCAAGTTCTGCACTGTTACCACCTAAGCACAGAGGCATGGCTGGGGTTAAACAAAAAGCACCAACTGGACTTGTCCTCTCACTTCTAGCAGCCCATGGAACAGTGACAATTGGCTCTTCCATTTAATAGCTTAAAGTATCTCCATTCCCTCATCCTTGCTCCCCCCGCACTGCCAGGAGCTGCCAGAGCTCTTCCAGCTCTGCAGGGCAGGCAGAGCAGTCCCAAATGAGGCAGCCAGCCCTCTTCCAGCAGCCACAAAGCCTTCTCCAGCCAGCCCCTTCCCAAAGGCCTCTGTCCTCCTGCAGGCACCCATCCAGCCCAGCTCCTGGGCTGGGGAGCGACGGTGCTGCCGAGTTCCAGCCCCTGGCTGCTCCTCAGGGCAGGACTGAGCTTGGGGGGCACACAAAACATCCAGGGGGCTCTGGCAGCTCCCAGCTGGCTTCACCTGCTAGGGGAACATCAGCACCTCTCTGAGACTGTGCACAGCAGGGTCAGACACACGAGGGACAGGTACAGCACTGTGCAGGACATCCTCTCAGCTCTGCCAGGGACTGCTCATGCTGTGGGAGCCACACATTCCATCCACACACCTGCTGGAAATGCTGGAATTCCTAAAAGTACCTCAAACTGAAGAACGCCCCCTCCTCCTGTGGCAGGATGCCCCACACGACAGTGAGAGGTGGGGGCTGAACTTGGAGGTTTGCAGTTTGTTCACTATTGACCCCCTGCGCAACCAGGTCCTTGGCCAGCAACACAGTTCATACAGAAAACTGCTGCATCAAACTTACAGGGAGCATTAAGTATCTTTACAAATTCACTTCAAAACACTGCTCCAAATGCAACTTAATTGCCCACAGTTTTGTCTTCTCACTTGCCTAAGACTGAAAAAATATATTTGTTATGAAGGAATGTGTTATTGCTATTGTTGGTTTGCACTGTGTGGTTCCATCATTACCATTTCAAATCCAAACTCTTTGGGGATAAAATATTGGGTTTTTTCTGTTGATTTTTTTCTTTCCAATTTCTTAAAATTGTATAAAAATAAAGGATTTCCACAAATGTGGGCTAAAGGTAACCAATAATACTTCTATGCTTAGGATCAGCTGTTGGAAATGTGGTTGACAGCCACAAGACCAGAAATAAACCTCTAGTGATTCTTTAGTTTAACATTTAAAAGACATGAAAACTTCTGCTTATAAAATTGACCCCATACAGAATGGAACAGCTCAACTAACAGCTGTTTATTATTACTTTTTAAAATAATGATCCTAAATTTAAAAATAAAATCAAGTACTTCCTTTTATGATTTTCACATTATAAAACTGCACCTTTCAAAATCTGTGGCCAGGGAATCCCCTTTGCAGTAAGACAGTTTCTTTTAATAGTCATCGAGTGTGTTTTCCAGGAAAACATTCCTAACATCCAGAATGGAAGCCAGCTCCAAAATGTGCTTTTGGAGGTGAGGGTTCTCCACCGTTTCATCTCTTGGCAGCTGAGGATAAGATTCGGGATAATTTCGAGTCTCCTGCTAGATGACAGTGAAAACAAAGAGAATCAGACACTCATTTCTTTCACACCCTCTAAGAAGAAGACTGCAAAAGGCCAATTTTACCCTATTCAGTATGGCAGACAGACAGAAAACATTCTAGATTTTTCAGTTTTCTCTTTCCATTGATTCAGAGATAGTCACAGTGGCAAAACAAATGCCTGTTCATCTCAGATAGTTATTGGTGTGTTCACTGAGGCTTTGCAGAAAAAAAAATGAAACCACTAAAAGAGACAGGAAATATTCACCTGTACTTACCCATTAGGCTAGAGTTCATTTCTTGAAATTACAGACATGTAAGCATCTCCCGTGGGAGATTCATCTCATCCTAAAACAAATATCTAAGACACTGGGGGCAAATCTCTCCCCACCGACACAGACCTACTTCTTTTCCCTGGTATCAGAGCAGCCCAGGTAGCTGACTTAGGCCTGGAGAGCTGCTGGACATCTGCAGTTCCACAACTGAATACTGCACCTTTCAATGCTCCGGTCCCATTTTTCCCTGCAGTATTTAAAATGGAGCAGGCAGTTTATATGCCAACACTCACATAAAATGGTGTAGATCCAGAGCAGACTTCTCTGCTGGCACAGCTTTAACCAACAGGGAGGCAAAAATACCATCTTCCTATTTAGTGTATTCATTTACACTTCAAAGACCTTTCAAAACCCATTCACATGAACACATTCCAGAAATAATGACCCACTCCTCCCCACTTCCCTTATATTCTTGCTCTATACCTTTTTGGTTGTGTAGAAATAATAATCTCAAATTATAAAGAGGAATTTTTCTAGCAGACAAGGCTGTCCAGAGTGACATAATTGAACGGGAGTGTGCCTGCTGTGTTACGTGCAGGATGAGGCTCCTGCAAGCCAACGGCTCCATGCCTTTGGAGAGACACAAGGGCACAGCCTCAGTGCAAGCTGCAGGAGCAGCATGTGAGCATCAGTCCCTTTCTGAGGTCACCCTGGCCCTCCCACCTGACCAGGGCAGCTCTGCAAGCCTGGAGCTCCCACAAAGGCACAGACATCCCTGCATACCCGGAAGATTTTGTGCATCCTCATAGTAGCCGAACAGAAGATAAATCTTGTGAGAAGCAAGCGAAGGAATTCATCCCCAAAAAACTGAAGGAAGGACTGATCTGTAGAGAAGGCAAAGAAAGCCCATTTTAGAAAGGCTCAGGCCCCAAGAGGCTGAGCTGGGCCTGGCCAGGCCGTACCTATGGAGCGGGAGTGGGTCAGCAGCTGGGCAATGTCCCGGTTGATTTTCCGGAGGTAATCCTGACACTTCTCCCACAATCCTCGGCGCATGCTTGATAATCCAGAGACAAACAGGAATGCCATTAAGGGATTGTTCAGAAAGAGTGTGAAGAGGCTACCCCGCTGAGACTGATCTAAAAGGAAAAATAAATCAATAGACAAAGGGATACATTTGGCACATGAAACAGAATCACTGTCCCTGCCACACAACGAAGTCGCTCACCCGCTAAATTCCGTCACAGAGGAGCTACTCCTGGGTGTTAGTTACACCTTCTCTCGGGCAGGCCTGATCCTTGACTGGCAATAAAGGCTTGCTGGAGACATGCATTAACACCAAGGCACCTAAACTGCCTCTGCTCCCTTTCTGGGAGCAATAACACTGCCCAGAGCTGTAACAACCACCATCACCCATGCTGGGCTGGCCATGCCTCAGTGCCCCTGCAGGACAGCCTTTGCTCCAGCCCTTGTTGGAGCCATCTGTAGAAACGTCACCAGCACTGGAACAAATTATTTACCACATACCCTAGCTAAACTTTATCATACTACTTCAGGGACTGGTAACCTGATTCACGGGTTACACAGAGTGGAAAGGTGCCTTTTCCTGAGGAATCCATGTTCCATTTGGGACAGATACAGGAACTGCAGCTTGTTGGGAAATGCAATACTGCACATACCTTGTAATGCTTTTGGATATGCTGTTGGAGAAAGCAAGCACACCAATGGCTGTCCAAATAAGTTTGTGAAATTCTGTAACAGATAAGAATTTTGAAGTATTGATGGTCACTTTGCTTGCCTTGAATATTCAGCAAGTCAAGGGTACAAATCATATTAATGACAGAAGACACTAATGCCCCTCACACAGCTCAGCATTGGCAATGAGCCTGACAAATTCACTTACTCAGAGATCACAGCACAGAAGGAATATAACCAACTACATTTTAAATTAATTACAATTCTCTCATTTCATTGCTTCTGATGGCAGACACTAATTTCATGGAAACATGGCTTTCAGTAGTAACACATTACTTGAAAATAAAAAATCATGTTCTGCAGTAAAAGTGAAAGCAATTGGGTTTAGCATCTTCCCTCAACACCAACTGAGCTGCCCAGTTAAAACATTTCATTGCCCTTTTCTTTCTAGCAGGAGGAGCTATGTCTGATGAAACAGGAGGGCCCACAGAAAAGTTTTAAAGTTTCCTTTAAAGCAAGTATGCCACAAGCTGGGAAAAAAAGCCAAAAATCATGCATACAACCTCATTAGCTGTCACCAGAAGAGCTTTCTTAAACTGAAGGCTTGCAAAGCTACAGAAAATGTGATTGTGCCTGCATCCTTTCAGAGCACAGACCCAAACCCTGCCTTCAGAGCATACAAGTGCCAGACGCATCTGCAGATCAGATTCTTAAAACTGCAGTTTACAAGTGTTAGACATACAACACCACAAGTATTTGTTTGTGAAGAACCTTCAAAAAGTTAATTTTTCAATTCCTTTTGGCATCTGCATAATGCAAATGAACTTTCCCTTCCAGGCTGTATATTTCAGTTATATTAGTTTTACAGAATTAACTTGACCTAAATCTGGTAAATACTAGAGACAGAAATCTAGTCTAATCAAAATAAAACATTTCCCATCTCTGACAGAGGGCTGAGTAGTGCTGGAAACCCTTCTAGCTCATTAGGAGCCTAGGGAAGACTGACAATGCTGGATACTAAGGTTTGGTCTCTAAGGAAGAAACAAAGACAGGTCCCTTGCAGACGGTAACAACAGGTCAGCCCAGGAATTGGTGAAAGAAACATTTCAAGCTCCAGGAGCCACCCCAGACACGGCTGGTTTGAATTGTGCACGCACTGGCAAGGTTTTACCTTCTCCAGCAATTCGTGTTCTCAGTACCACGAGCAGGCTGACCAGTTTAATGAATTCCACTGGGTGTCACTCAGCCCCAGAGCAAAGGCCAGCAGTGAGAACAGCCCCGCAGCCAAGAGCAGCCCTGGGGCACCTGTGGGTCCCAGGCTGAGAGCACTCTGGACTCTGCCCCAGGAGAACCTGCCCTGCAATCCACATGTTGACAGGAGGTCTGGGTGTGGAATGTCCTACCCTTCGGTGCATGGAAAACTCCAAAAAGGATAAACCCCATTTTGTTTCAAGTTTCACTGGTTTTTTACTTCAGTGTTCAAGGTTTCCAACAGAAGTATTGCTGATTTGTACAATGCATGTCATGTACATCTCCTTCCAAGAAAGAACTGCCCATCATTTCCAAAAGAAGTCACTTCACATTTAAGCTTTGCTAAGCTGAGTATTTATACCACATCACTGACAGAGGCCTTGCATTCCCACTGGCTGGAGGTTTTGGTTTGGTTTGGTTTAAAGACTTTGCATTTTACCATGATCCTAGACAACCACAGCTACAGGAAGATATTGATTTAAAAATATTATTTCATCCACATATGCAGTGGTAACCTTCAAGAACACACAGACAGCTATATTTAAATGGAAGTGTTAAAAAAAAATTCACGGCTTTCAGTAGATATGCTCGATTTGCAGTTATCTTCCACTTTCAGCTAAATATACAGGGGAGGAAGCTGTTCAAGTGCTGCTGATTTGACAAACTGGCAAGTCACTTCCTGGCAGGACTTACTTTCAGTCATCACCATTTAAGTCCTGTGGAGAGAGGGAAAGGACGGGGATGCGTGCAGGAGAGCAGGGACGAGCTGCAGAAAAGGATGTGTGAGCATTTGCTGTTCCTGCTGCTACTGCTGGCAGTGACATTTAAATGTCAGGATAGCTCCTGTCCTATCAGGGAGGATCAGAGCAGCCACAGGGAAAAAAGTCAGTATTGACTTCAATTCCTCACACGGCTGCTCTTTGTTCATGGCAGCACTCGAGCCCCCAGACACCTGCCAGCCCTGTCAGGGCTCTCTGGGGACAAGGAGCCCAGCACAACCACAGGCAGGAGCGTACAAGGGCAGGAACACTGACCTTGAGAGCTCTGCCATGAACCTTCACTGGAAAACAACACAAGGCACCTAAACCAGTCCCCTGACACGCCTGCCTGTGCTCAGTGGCAAGACATGGGGAAGGTCACTTCTGAAATGCTGAATTATTTCTTTCTAGGTTCCTCGCAGTTGTGCCCACGCTGTTCTGATCTGGGCCAGTGCTCCTAGCAGCCACTTCTACAATCCTGTCCTGAAATATTTCCCAAGCTCCTATTTCTGTGCTCCTTCCACACAGACAGAGCTGGATGCTCCCCACCAGCTGTGCTGAACAGATTGCTGGGTTTTACACCCCTGTCAGCTCACTGCAGAACAATGAAAAGAAATTCAATGGAGGTTACAGAGTTGCTTACTGTGCGCCCACAAAACAAAGAAAACTTAATTATCAAATTGAAATGCAATACAAAAAGCACATTCTACTGTAAACACTTGACATTATTCTCACAAGACCTACAAATCTACGTGTGGAAATCCATTGCCCCAAACAGGTTCTTTGCTCTAAGCTTTACACAGAACCCCAACGTGTCCAGAGCTGGAATCCTCTGCTCTCTTACAGAGCTGATCCATTTGACATCTTCTAACAATTCTATTAGAGAGGAAGGTGGTACAAAAACCAAAACCAAACCAAAAACCCAACACAAGCCATACCTTTTTCCCCTGAAAGAAAACCAATCCTCCTGATGTTATACTGGAATGAATGCCAGGAAAAAGCATAGGGAAATAAATCCCTTCCAAACGCTCACTTTCTCAGAAAGACAAGTAAATCACTCTAATTGTGTTTCCATCCATTTAAATGGGGAAGGGAATTCAAGAAAAAAGCAGATTTGTTCTGAAACCAGTGCAGTGAATTTAAATAAAGTGGTGTTTAAAAAGCCCTCTGAGGTTACATTTACGCTACAACAAACCAAAGAGCCAACAGAGAGGCCAGATCATTATCTGGCTGTCAGGCAGGAGTTCCCTGGCTCAATACAGGACTACCCTGACTCACACTGACCACTGATTTAGTACCTCTCCTTGGCCAGCACATGCCTTCAAAACAAACAGCACAGCCTGTGGACACTGAGCAAAGCACAAGCTCCTCTGGCCACTAGACGTCCCTGTTCCTCCTCCGAATCGCAGCTGTGGATGTTCCCTCCCTCACTGCACATAATGGAGCTATAAAAGGAACACAGAAGAAGTGGCACTTTCCCCAGATATAGCACATTCTTATTACCCCATTCATGAATGAAACACACGTGTAATGCTCTCCAGATTCAACTGGCCCCCACGAGTGCAATGCCTGCTTCTGCATTACCCGAACTGCAGATTCCCAGAGGCGATTTGGCATGGAGCAATTCTACTGTAAGTCCAGAGCACCCTAGGAAGGAGGCTCAGTGTCCAAGCAAACACCACTCTACAGTAACACTGGATGCTAATTTGAGGCTTGTTACTTCCTTGGCTCAGACATTTTTCAGACACAGACACCCCGTGTTTTTTAAGATCAGGCTCAATGCTTTGACTCCTTTCTGTTGCTTAAAAGCAACTGAATGTTGGATGACTGGAAAAAAGAAAAGCACATTAGTTATCTCCCTCCCCCATGCACACACACCGAGATTTGTCTTTGGTATAAAACAAAAATAAACCTCCCACCAGAGACCTTGGAAATCTTGAACCTTTTTTCCCTCCAGGAGGATTTATTACTTTCCAATGAGCGGCTGTTCATGTGCTTCTCCTTCTTGTTCCTATTCATAGGGTCAGATCCTGACTAGCATGCACAACCTCAAAAGAAAAGAAAGACTGAATACAAACTGTTTAAAAAAATAGCCTGTTAAAAGTGTAAGCTAACTAGGGGTTGGCACTGTATCCTACCACAGGAGGAACCGCCCCCAAGGGCCTTACCTTGTAGGCCACGCTGTTGGAAGAATCCACGATGATGAACAGGGGCTTTCTGGTGAAAGGGTAGAGATCTCCAGGGTGAAGGCTGCAAAGGAAAGGGACCCCTCAGAGCACCACAACTGCTGCACAGCTCTGACACTGCACCAGTGTCTCAGCCACAGAGCTGCCCACAGCCAGATGAAAAGCAGACAGATTTCCCACACTGCAGTCCCCAGATTCATCCTCAGAGAGCAGCTGCACTATTGTCTGTATTTGTCTATAATATGGGCTGTGGGGACTTCTCATTAGTCCAAGAGAGGTTTAACTTCTTCAGAAGTTATCCACCACTGATCTGAAGTTTGTCATTAACTAAGAACTTATATTAGCTTACATAAGTAAGGTTGAAGTGTTTAAACGATCATTTAGAGCTGGTCACTCATTTCTGAGTGTTCAAGGCAATCCCCACTATGATGTCCCGCATCGAGGAGTCTGAACTCCAGGGGTGTTGATGCATTTTTCTCTACTGCAGACAAGCTGCTGTGGATCTGCAGGCTGCAGCACACTCACCAGTGCATCTCCTTGTAGGCCTGGTTGCGCTTGTGCAGGGCGTCCCCGTTGATGATGTCGCGGTTGCTGTTGGTCAGCACTCCCCCGAAATCGTAGGGACCTTCACGGGGAAAGGAAGCTCAAATCAGCAGGGGCAACTCACCCCTGCTGGACATCTACTGACTACAGGAGAGGGAGGAAGCAACACCAAATCCCAGAAAACTAAGGGAATCAACTACTGCAGTTGTAAGGAGGGGAGAGAGGGATGTGGAGACTTCACTAACTGCATATTCCTTTTTATGCTTTTTTAGAAAGTTCAGCATCTATCAAATAGAAGCAAGGAATGCAATTTCATAACTTGTAATTTAATTATTCACTATTAACCCATAAATGAATGCAAATGATCCCAATATTGGCTCTTGTTACACCATAGAGATAAAAGATTAAAACCCATTACACGGCTGATACAGGAAAATCAATACCTTTGTAGAATTACTGTATGAGTTTGCATATTCCAGATTCACTATTTGATCAAAAAATAAGGCTAAATGAATCAAAAATACTAGAAATACTACTGTCATTTGCAGTTCTAACACTGCAAAGGGGAGAAGAGAGAACTCAGAGAATGACAAACGGACAGAACAGCTTTAACCAGATTTCAAATCTGTATCAAAGGTATTTCAAGATTTCGAAGTCAGAATTCACAATTCTCACATACACACGCCCTGGACATGTGTCCCCACTGTAAGCTGAATATTCTGCTAAATTTGCAAGACTGAGCTGCCCCCTGAATGTCTGATGGAGAGCAAACACAAAAGCAATGGCTATAAAAAATATCAAATCCCACCAGATACCAAGAAATCTTTCTGCCATTGGTATGGGTATGAAATGTCACTAACTTTAGCAAAATAAAGTATCAGGGTTTCCTCATTCTGCCATACATTTGCAGACTTGGCTGACCCACATTTTGGCCACCAAATGCAATTTTTCAGGTTTGGATACAAGGCGCCTTTCCATTTAAGGGAAGCTTTGGGGATACAAAATCAGGAACAGGACAAACATTAATTTAGCACTGTTACAAACACCTCACATGGTCTGCCAAACACACGGCTTGCAGGCAATGCACAGTGCAACTTGCAGCTGCTCTCCCCTTTAATAAGGCAGAACTGTGTGCAGACCACACCACCTTATTAAAGGAATGCAGCTGTGATGGGTTCCTTGGTGAAAGCCGCACGCCGGTGCGCAGCTCCTCAGCTGACGGAGCCTGGATGCCTCTGCCACAAGCTCTTAAGCTGAAACAACACATGCAGAGAGGGGCACACGCCACAGGCCTCAGAGGACACACTGCACTTAGGACCTATCACCAAGCTGCAGCAAGAAGTAAAATGTTAAAAGCATTTTAAAAAAATCACTGCCACTGTCCAAAGCTGACAGGGATTTTTTTTTTCTTTTAACATTTTGAGAGCTCTATAAATCATGCACAGGGGTGGACAAAGCATGCATCTTATAAAGGAATGCAAGTCTCAAACAGATGAGGTTTTTTACAATATTTAGGATGTTAAAAAATTATTTTGATTTTTTTTTTCTGGAATTATATAAACAGATCTTTGGACCGTGTTTACTTCAGCCAACCAGTTTTCAGCTTTTACATTGCAGCTGCATCCAAATATTCTGCTAGATTGAAAAGAACAGGAGGGTGAGGTGAGGGGAATTGTCAGAAATCATGAGAAGGGCTTGAATTGTCAGGTTAATGAGCGTGCAAATAGACCAGTCCCTGCAGCTGCTTGAGTCCTTCCACCACCCATGTCCTGGCCACACGTTCTCCTGGTGCTGGGCATTGGAAAGATCAGAGTGCCATGGAGCCATTTTATGAACTTTGCGCTGATGCATCAACTGAGCCATGTGGTCTTCAAAATTGGGAGGCTTTTAATACTTCAGATGCATCAAAAACTGGATGTGTCCTTTGAAAAGTTCTCAGGCTAATGCACACTAATTAAAACACAAAGATTTAATTATTGTTTGTGGAAAAGAAAGGCTATCTTACTAAGCAGACAGGAGAATCAAATTGACTTGTCTTTTTAAAGGAGCTTTGTGACATCTTTCTTGGTCACTTGTCCTGGAACATAAGGAGAATTCAAGCCCTGTTCATGACAGGGAGCATTCCTTTATTGTACCTTCACTATCCGAACGACCTGATGGGAACACGCCCGTGGCAGACAGGTAAATCAGCAGCACGCTGTTGGCAGGCAGCTCCTGCAATGCAAACAGGGGACCAGGGCCAAGGGGAGAAAGGTACAAGTTTATTTTAGTACTGAATCATCACCTCCACAAAAACACTGTCGTTGTAATTGTGCTTCTCCTGCTTCTGGCTCCCCTCCACTCTGCTCTTGGTGCACGGAGTGGCCCTGTCCCAGCACAGACACCCCTTCCAACAGACCAACAGTGTCCCCTGGTGAAATGTCTGAACTTGTCTCCACACAAACCTTGAGGCTGGTATCAGAGCTCCTACAGCACTGACAAAGCATCTGCCTCCACTCAAACTCTTTCACTACCTATGCAGATCTGAGGCTCTCCAAGATATGGAACCCAAAAGCTGCCAAGATCCACGCAGAGCCCAACTCCCAGACAATGCACAAGGGAAGCTTTGTTACAGTTTGAGTGGGATACAGGACTGGAGATTCAGTAGCTGTACAGTGCTCGAGAGCAACAATCTCCTGATGCACTTCCCTCATTTTGGTTTGTGCTTGGCATGATATGAAATGAAAAAATACTCTATTCTATTCTCCAGATCAGTGGAGATGCACATTTCATTAAGCCTCACAAACACTCCTGGATATTTTTTTATTACAAAAAAATTCACCGATTTCACAAACCTTAAATGATGCTGCTAAAAATGTATATAGCTGGCTAAAAGTTGGTTTGTAAAGTAGGTATTTATGGGGGTTTTCCCGCCTGGCTGGTTTCTCTGTGGATTCCTGTTAAAAGAAAGAAACAAAATACTACTCAAAAAACCCCAACAACCAGATATTATCAAAGCAGTCTCATAACCCTCTAAATTTCTATTTATTAGAATGTTCCAACACACTACCCACACAAATGGTCTGCCCATTCTGCATTTCCTACTACATAGTACAGCAAGATGCACAATATTCAAACCAGAACTTTGTATTATCCCTCACTGAAACTTGTGAACTAAATCTTTCTTATTCTCTCAAGTATCACCCAAGAAATGAATGACAAAATTCACACTTCACCTCAATTAAATATATGAAAAATCTCCATATTTTCTTTTCTTTAGAAGACTTGATACTTTCTCTGAAGGGGACATTAACTTTCAGATGACTTAGTAACCTGATGAATCCGTGGGTTTGAGCTACTCTTCACTAATTTGTAGTGGAAGTTACATCACCTTTACTAACCTGCTCTGCAGTGACAATACTGAAGGAGTAGACTACTTAAAAGCAATCAACCAACAAAAAACCCAGTTAAGATGTGCTGCCAGGTTTGTTTGAAGTGGAACTGACCTGCATTCCGGGTTTGTTCATTTGAGATGCCAAGTTCATGGGTTCCCTCTCCAGAGCCTGCAGCATTCGGAACATGTCGATTGTCAGTTCACTGAACTTGACCTGCAGGAGAGGCACACAGTTTATTCTGCCAGATACACATTAAACAGAATTGCTCTGGAATTATGCAGCTGAGAGACTCCACTCCACACCAGAGAGACCATTCTCTCTCAGGGCTCTGTCAGTGTCATCTTTGAATCTCTGAAGAGCTGTGAACGACTTCTAGAAGAGCTGACAGAAGACAAAGTCTATTTGTTACTGATCTACCAGGCCAAGTCACTGCACTGCAGACCCCTGCTTCCAAATTACAGGCTTCTCTGGGATGTGGACTAATCAGGTGCTGAAGTGGCTATGTACTATGAATTCAGACAAAATCTGACAAAGACAGATGAAGCGTAGTTTAAATATAACTCCCTTGCATACCTGGAAAGAGCGCAGAGAGAAGCCAAGAAATTTGTACAACTTCACTATCATTATCATCTAAAAACAGAACCTAGAATGTCTTTTGAAAACCTCTTCCTGTTGCCACTGAAGTTGCAACAAGCTGGAGTGAGTCATATGAAAGCTCAAGTCAAGCTTTTTCTAGATGTATCTTAGAGGTCTCCCATGCTTGAATGTTTGTACAAATAATTCAGTATCTGAAAATCAATTGTGTCTACTTAGTTGACATGATGAATATAAACAGTAAGAGGTCAGTACCACAGAACTAATAGCTAACATTTCATTTTTAGGTCTTATTTCTGTGAACCCTCTTCCTCTTGCTACCACTACAACCATCACAATAAAAATATTTCAATGTTCTCCTCTGTTGGAATCTCTGTTGTATGATCAGAAGGGATGTCATGGGGGGGACTCCAAAGATGCAAACCCAGGTGCCCAGAATTTCCTTTACCTGGTTGTTGCAGTTGCCAATAATGAGCGCATCTGCAAGAGCAAGCTGTCCCACTATCATCCCCTGCTCCAGCAACGGAGCTCCCGTCTCAGAAAGCCTGTTAGAGGTGATTACAATGGTGTTGTCATCATTTAAAACCATGACAGGGTCTGCCTAAAAAAAGCAACCAGAATAAATCAAGAATTCAGGAAAGCATACGGATTTGCAGTCAGAGAGAAGTCCACAGGTCTCGGCACTTACAATAAACATCTCACAAATGAGGCAGATTTTTAAAATTATTTTGCCATACATGTATTTATATATTTGTATGCAGGCTAGAGGGTAAAGCCTTCCCAGCTGGAAAAGCAAAGTTCTTAGGGACTGCAAGAAATACACGGCACAAGCACATTTCTTGTAGAAATGAATAGCAAAGGAGGAGAGTGAATGATAATGGTGCCACCCATTCTGGCAATATTTAAATACTCCTGTGAACACGTGTCAGTGATTCATGGGACAGGCATACTGTCCCTGCACTGGCACACCTGCTTCCCTCACAAATGTGGTGATACACAGCACTTCCATCAACAAGACAGAAACTCTGAAACAACTACAGGGGGATGGTATTCTCACCTCAATAAATGCTGCCACTTCCTGAAGAACCAGGTTCCACTCCACCTGATCTTCAGTATTGAAACGATGTGTGTAGTCTTCAATTTCATCTGACAGCTCCTGATGTAAACAGTTCGGAGATAGACACAGTCACTCCTAAAACCAGACTTTAACAGGCAGTCAGTAACCTTTTATTTGGTTAGCTGTGCTGGCCTTTAAGAATAATAAATAAATAAATTCCTTGAGAACATATGCAGCACACTCCTGACTAACATGCCAGCCAAAACGCGCTCGTTCAGCAGACAGAATGCCAATGCTACACTGAGTTCTGGCAATGCAAATTGTCTTTTACGTAGGTCCAAATGCAAAGAATATCTGGAGTTAAGTATAATTATCCCACTCACAGCTATGTCACCGGTTATTACCATAAGCTATGGATACCAGGGACTCAGATTTCAGCTTGCAAGTAACTTTAAATACCTTGAGAAAGGGGATGGGGTGGCTGGTGTAGCTGTGCTAAGCTAAGCCTGCAGTTCAAGGGAGCTGTGACACACACAGCAATGCAACCTACACAAAGCTGTCAGGCCCAGGAACTGCTTGAAGCGAGGTTGTCAGAGGGCTGGGAAGCATATGCTGTGGGGAGCAGCTTGCTGTTCCTCTGCTGCACTTCCAGGGCACCTCCCTGTCTGGGCTGCAGCTACTGGAACATTTTTACTTGCTCTTCATTCAAACAATGCAACCAAATTATTTGATCCTGAAGTGTCATTATTAAATGTCTGAATGACAGAAGGTATTCCCTATGTTGGATGTCAGACAGACTAGAAAAGCAAGGATCAGCAACCTCCCACCCCTCAGCACCTTCATCCTGATTCCAGCATACCTTTACAAGGTCCTTTACAACATCCATCTTGTTGAGCAGGAGACAAACCACTATGAACCTTGCATAGTAACGCAGCTTCTTAACCACTAATTCAGGCCTAGACACAACAACAAGAACACCACAGCCAAAACTGAGATTAAAATAGAACACAGGCAGGTAGCAGGGGTAAGGGAGAGGAGGAGTTTAAGACCACAGCAGGACTGAGCAGTTGCAGATTAAGAGTTCTGACTGAACTCATGTGGTGATGAATAGCCACCTGGCTGCTTGGAGGTTTAGTTAAAATTGAGTACAGGGACATGAAAAATAATTTAAGACACCAACAGCCTCCTTACTTGACAGGGGCATGGGAGTGAGATATCAAGGCTGGCTGCTCAAACCTTGCTGTACTGCAGCATGAGCTGCTGTTCCCCTGAAAGGCCTGATGAGAATCACATAGATTCCTCTGCTCCAGCCCAGTTGACCCATCTTCCACCCACAGCATTCTAGCTCCCAGCACTGACAAAACTTTGAGGCTAACAGCCTTCTATCCAGGACCGCGTAACAGAATATTCTTCCAGTCATACAGCAAAGCTTTTATCCTGAATTTTTCAATAGTGACAGAAGGATTAAAAGAAACTTCCTTCAACAACATGGATTTTATCCTAGTTATGCTCCTATGGTTTATAGCTCCTTGCTGCTTCCACACACCTCTCTAGTCTTGAAAAAACAAGGGCCTCCATTCAGACATACCTGTCTTCTTTGTTAACTTGGGAGTAGTAGGACCTCTGCCTGATGGCTGAGTAGAAGGAGAAAGCCTCGTTGAGATAGCTGGTTTCAGAGGTGCGCAGGCTGCGGGGAACAGGGGCATCAGCTCAGCGCCTCGCAGGGAAAGAAAGCCACACCAAACCTCCCTTCCTGCCCCTCAGCCAGCCTGTGCATCCCTGCAGAGCTCCCTCCTCAAGGGCCATCCCAGGAGAGCCAGACTCGCTCTGGGATGTGTCAGAGCTTGGATCCCATTTCAGATACCAATCAGAGCTGCCCATCCTGCACCACACGTACAGGTGATGGGGTCACTGAACAGCGTAAAGGAACATTGAACTCCCAAACTTGTAAATCACAACATTCCAATGCAGCACAGGTGGAAAACACTCTAGAGGCAGCAGAGAAGTCCTTGGGCAGTACCAGTGTGACCAGCAGTGTGGCACCAGGCTGACAGGGGCCCTTCCCTGCAGCACCCCATGCAGTCCCCAGGGCCCTCATTCACAAACAGGCATCGTGACCCAGCACAATCACTGATTCCTCCTGACTGAGCATCCAGACATTTGGCATGCAGCTGCCACTAACCCTGCATTGCCCACTGAAAACTCTTCTGTGCTTACTTACTAATAATGGTAATAGAGCTGCCCAATCTTGGAAGCAATTTCCCCAATTTGCCACCTCTTCAACCCATACCGATTGTCCAATACTTGTCTATGTCGCAAGAGAGAAAAGAAAGATTAAAAGGATTCCCAAACTTCCCAGAACATCCCACCAGACAAGACAAAAAGCCATTGCAGGGCCAAATTCAGCTTTCGTTACTGGTGCAGCATTGCCAGCAGCAGCCCCTCACAGAGCCAGCAGCACACACACCCCACAAAAAGGGCCGTTTATCTTGCATAAACTTGCCAGAACCAGACATAAGTGTGTTGCACAAAATACACACAACAAAAGGTCACCACTTCCCAGGAGAACATTCAGACTGTGCAGCCAGAGGAAGGTGTGAAGGATCAGAGCCCACGCTGCAGCAAGAGACTTCACACCATTCCAGATTCTGCTCTGCAGAATCCATCACCTCCTCAGTAAGAAATTAAAGCACCACACACTCAGGTAGAGCAAAGGGTTTGTTAAAAAAGTCACACTGCACACTCTGCAACATTTTAATTCAATAGACTGTGAGCACTGCAGGAGGCTGCTGCTCCCTCCCTTCATGCTTGAACAACACAGTGAAATCTCAATCTTAGCTGGGGCTCTGGGCATTCCAGAGATTAAAGCTGCACTTAAACCCACACAACACATCTGCCTACAACATTTCCTTACCGGTGCTGCTGTTGAAACTTCCAGAGTTTGGTGTAAACATCAAATGTTCGCCCAAAATAGGATTGCCACTGCTTCTGCCCATACTGAGGTAAATCCCTGCAAGAGACAGTGACAAAAGCAGAATTAGGAAGCAGAATCCAGTCAGCCCAACATGACAGGACCATGTTTGTGTCAAAGTCAGAACTGCTTAGTTCAGGATTCATTGACATACTTTAGAACCCTGCCTGCACCCAGAACTACAAGAACCATGATTGCCAGAGTTTCTCAAAACCTGTTGTTTATGGATCTCTCCAAACAGGAAATGATCATGTTCCTACATGCAACAGGTGTTTGAAAATATCTTACAATTTTGCCAAAAGAGAAGTAATTATATGGTTATATGCACAGAAAGACAAATTGGACTCTTAAAATATCACAATACAGAAAAACCCTACCCAAGAACAAGCAGGTGGAAATCAGTTAATATAGACTGATAATATTTATTGTTACTGACTAAGGAAGGAATCTTTTCAAACGGATACTGCCATGTCTCAGAAACAGAGCCAATGACATCACAACCAAAACCAGTGCCCCACTATCACCAGGTCAGGCCAGCAGATGGATGCTCACAGTTAACACTCACTGGGTTCTGCTACAGCATCATCACATTTGTCACCCTCTCACTCACAGCTAGTGACACGACACAACCTGAGAACTTCTGGTTTTTTCCTGTCAGTCTCCAGCACTACAAGGTGAGACAGTCAACCCAGTTCAGCTCTGCTCTCCTATTTCCCCTCCATTTCCATGCTGTGCTATATTTCCACCCCATAACTATGATGTATTCCTAAGCATTTTGGCTTTAAAGGTTCCTGCTCTCAACCCTTGCTCCTCCCATCTCCCAGGAATTACCTGAATCTTGAAATAAATGCAACAGAGGGGACCAAACCCCTGAGTCCCACTGAGCACACGTTTCCTACACATCTACACCAAAATCTCATTCAAAGGAGGTGCACAACTCTGCAAGTGGAAGTAGAACAGCTTTTCCAAGACAGAATCCTCTTTTATTTGATTCAAGATTGATTTCCACAAGGAATGCTCTCTCAAATCACTGTGCTGGTTCCTGTACCACCTTCAGCAGACAGAAAAGCAGCACATGCCACATCCAAGCCTGGAGGGCAGAGACCAAGCAAAGCAGCACCCTAGGAAGCCTTGCCATGTCCTCTGAAGGAGCCCGAGAAGCAGAGCAGTACACACCATTTCAGAGCAGCGCTCTGGCCTGCTTCTGCTCACTGTAATTGCTTTAACAGCACCTGAGGTAGGAAAGGAAATTAATATTCTTCTGCTCGTCAGCCAACTGTACTTCCCACACAGCTTGAAGGGACCTTGCTCAGCTACTACAAGTAAAATGAATCCCTTACCAGCTACAGCTCTCACCAGCCTGGAAAAGCATTCCAGTACTTGCTGCTGATATTCCATGAAGATGCCAAGGAATCTGGGCAGGATTTTACCAAATTAAAAACAAAAATATCCCTTCAAACTTGCAATGGGCTGCTCAAAATCATGCAACATATGTTGGTGTAGCAAGGGGTAAACAGGAATATAAATATGTGCTTCAGGGTAGCATCATCTTCATTCAAATACAGCTTGATACAAACACATGCAAATTTAAAGCATTTTCTGCAAGGAACAATTCACCACCTTCTCTCCTTGTAATAGATGTAAATATTTTAGCTAAACAAAAGAAGCTAAGGCACTGTCCAAACACACACCCAAGATACAGCACAGACTCTGACACAGCAAGAGGTAGCTTTAATTTAATTTAATTTAATTTAATTAGCACATCCACAAGATTCAATGTTAAAGTATATATAAAAATATATATCATTACAAAACAACACAGAAATGGATAATTTTTTTTAAAACTATACAAATCAAAGTTCCCTAACACTAACCTATAGAATGCCTGAATTAACAAGCTGACTTGAAGAACCCCAACCCAAGAAAGCACCCTTCTCTCAAACACCAGCACCTGCACAAACGAAGCATTAAGCAGGTAGGGTTATGGTGCAGGCATGGGCTGATGATGCTCATGCATCTATCCCTCATCAGTGAGCTAATTAACGCGCTCACCTTCACCTCCCCCTTCCACACCTTGCTCTGCACATCCTAACCATTCTAACACACCCCAAACACAAAGCCCAGACTCTGTGCTGCACCAGATGTGAGTGTGTGGCAGTGAGTGGTGTTTGCAGAAGCCCCTGCCAGGGCAGTGCCCGTGTGCCTGGCACTGCTGTGTGCAGCCCCTGCTGCCTGTCCACACGGATATTCCTCCTGCAGCCTGCCTGCCTAATTGCAGCTGGCATAGCTGCACAACACCATGGATTCCTCGGCTCCCCAGGGAACGGGAAGGATCTCCATGGAAACAGACAGTAGCACTTGTTCTTTTGATAGTATTCTGACATGGCTGTAATAAAACTTCATTTATGACAATACATTACTGTGCTTTCACTACTGCTTTTTGCAGACAAGAGCTGCCCTTCCTGCCATCCCTCTACTGCTCTGTGCTGAACATCACACATGCTGCTCCCATGTACCAAGAAATTTTGCCATGAGAAAACGGATGCATAAGCAGAAGAGGACATTTAGTGCAGTTTTTTAACATAACATGGGGACGTGCATTATTTGGTGAGAATTAGCCCAAAAGAATCCCAAAGCCTCGGCTGACTGCAGAGTGGGTTTTTAGTACAGCTCCTCCCACCAAAGGAGACAGGGAATACATGACCCAGAAGCAATTATACACCCAACTTGAGAGCTCCAGACCTATGTTATAACAAGACTTATTGCTACTTCCAGATCTACAGGAGGACACCAGAGCAGTGAGGAGAGACAAAGGCAGCAGGTTTTCCTGTGGGGTGTGCCCAGCCCAGGCTGCTGGCTCAGCACGGCTCTGGCTGAACACCACCACAGGAGGGATAAAGGGGCAACCAAACGAATCCAAATGCAGAGGAGGGACTGGAGGTTTGATTTAGGACAGAACAGTAGCCTGCAACAACAAGTGGGAAGGATTTCCAATTCCTTGGCTTTCAGAACATTCCAAATGGGATGTGAAGACAAACTCTGATGGGTTTCTCACACTGGGCACACAAGACTGGTTCTCTGGCTGCACTAGTGTGGCTGGTGGATCAGTTTCACAGACAGTCCAGAATTTTATCCAATTCTTGCTGTACTCTGTCTCCACAAAGGGCAGCACTACTTACATGCTCATAATTAATTCTCTGTCAGGAGCTCATTTCAGCCATGCTGCCAGATAACACTGGCTGTAGCCAAATTAATGGTGCTGAGGTGTGCTTGGCCAGCACCACATGGAAGTTGTCACACAGGGACATTAAAGATGCTGAGAAAGTCCCAGAGACTCAGCAGCATGCTTCAAAGAGGAAGGCTACAATAACTGTAAGTTTAACATTCAAAGCTTTAAAGACATTCACAGTTTTGACAGGTGATAAAAAGAGACAATTTCCTTTTATGTTCATGGGCTTGTAGTAGCTACAGTCTCCTGTTCCCAGAACCTAAGCAGCAGTGGGATAAAAGTGCTGTGGCACAGAGCCAGAAGGTACCTCCTGAGCCTCCTTTTCTCCAGGCTGAGCCCCCCAGCTCCCTCTGCTGCTCTGGTGTTCCAGACCTTTCCCCAGCTTTGTTCCCACCCCTGGACACATTCCAGCCCCTCGGTGTCTCTCTTGCTATGCCCAGAGCAGGACAAGCTGCCTCACCAGTGCCCAGTACAAAGGGACAATCACTTCCCTAAAATACAGTTGCTGAAAGTCTTTTAATTCCTTAAAGTTCAGGCTTCTTTGTGATACTGAACACATTTGAGCACTTTTTAACATTTAAAAGAAAATAATACCAGTGACAATACACCATGACAAACTGCTTCCTTACAGCCTCCCTCTTCCCAGCCTTTTTCAAGAAAAAAGCAAGTGGGAGTGGGGAAAGGGGAGAAGAGAGCCATTGCAACACACTTCATCAACAGTTTACTCTAGCTGATAGCCCAGGGTAGAGGCAGCAGGAAGACAGCCCCCAGGGTCACCCCAGCAGGCACGGCCACAGGAGATGCTATCACTGGGAGCACTTTCGAGCAGCCACCTTGGCACAGCATCCTATGTTTTCCTCAAATGCTGTATTTGGCATCTGTATTGGGAAGAGAGGAAGGAAATGCTACTGAAACAAAGACGTGGCAGGCTGAGCCCTTGCAATTTTTGGCAACAGCAACAGCTAAGCAGCTGCCAACACAGCTATAGGCTCAGCTCCCTGTAGCTGAAGTGCCCAGAGGAGGTTTCGGAGAGGAAATCATTGCTCGCCTCTCCCTCCCCCATCTCTTCTTTTCTATGAAATGTGGTAGGGGCAAGAGAATAGCAAAAAACACAGCAGCAAAGGCCATCATCATCTTCAAAACAGAAGGTGTCAGGCATGAATCAAATGCATTTATTATGAAGCAACTGGACTAAGAATTGGGATGCTTGCCAAGACATTTCCAGGTGAACTCCCCCGAGAAGAAGCACTAACACAGCAGATACCTGAGAATTATAATGTTGCTTTATCCTGTCATTATGCCCACGGGAATCACAAGTCTCGGAGGTGAAATGGTGGTCAAGTGTAAGAAGTAACTGTGCCAGGTTACAGTAAGGACAGAGGTTCCCTTTCTGCAATATTCCTATTTTCACACAGCAGCACTGGCTGTTTAATCCCATCTCTATTTTTATCTGCCATACTTCATCCAAAGGTATTCTCCGTTTTCATTTAGCTGGACAAGAAGGTTTCTTTCTGGAAAAGTACCATGGATACACTGAGAAACTCCATCTCTCATCTCGAAATCTGACACAAGCACTACCTCTCTCCATGGCAAAGGAGGCACAGAATGGCTGGAGGTTCTCTGCCACCCTCTGATCTGAACTGGAGCAGCACACAGCCACACATGAACTGCGTTCATTTCAGGCCAAAATTTCAAGCAAAATCTATCAGAAAGCCAGTGAAATGTCACATATAGTCCTGGAAATCCTGGTCTCAAGATCTCAGCCCTTTTGCTTTAGACTGTCTTTCATGGGGGGTCAAACACAATCACCAAGAAGTCCTTGTCTCTATCGCCCATTTGCCATTCAGATTTTGGAGCACAAAATGTTTGTTTTGGATTTGGTAATCAACTTCTAAAGCACATGAAAGGATTATCAATAGCAGGGGGTGGAGGAATTAAAAGCATCTTTGCTAACCATCTGTGTTTGACTAACAGCAAGCTATAAGGGCCCAAACATACAGCATTACTCAGAGACCAGTACGAGGCTGAACTGCCAACCAGATACGAGCTCAAACCCCTGTTACTTAAGAGACTCTACAGCAAGGCTTAGAAATAAAGCAGCTTTGGATACATGCTGTTTAACTCAGCATATATTGACATAAACAGGATATCCATATTACTGTCCAAACATGTATTCCCCTGAGACAAACCAGTTGGACTTTCCAGCTGTTGTTGCAGCTGCTTAGTGGATAAATGTAGATTTTACCTTTTTCCACAGTTCAGATTAAGCACTTGTTTCAGCAGGCACATACAGGGTATGGTCTTTGATGTTTCTGTTTATCGCTTCCTAAATTTCTTCCCCAAAGATATTCCCTCTCCTACTTTCCTCCCATTCAGAAAAATCCTCCTCGTTCCTTTCTTTTTCCACAGAGACAGTAGTGGTTTGCATTTGCATGCTGTGGACTGCATACAATCACACCTAATCCTTAATTGTGGCCCTCAAACACACCATTTCAGCAATAATGACATCAGTTTCATGGGATTTCCAAATTCTAGTTTATTATTAACTGGAACCTCTGCTCCTACAAACATTCTCACATACGTGGTCCAAAAGTACCCAAAAAGGAGTGCATTATTCTCTCCTAAAGAAACATACTGGGTTTGGGTTTGAAATGTTCGCTGCACTGACTTCAGCATCACACACTGCAGTGTGTGTTCTGAGGCTTTTCTGAAGGAATACTGTCAAAAATCCACTAACCTTAAGCCATTGAAGAGCTGCTTAGATTTATCCAATAAGTAGCAAAAGTCTGTCACCGTTTTTCTCTCTGCTTGAGGAATATCATCTTCAGCTCCCCCTGATGACATGGTTTCTTTTAGGGCAAGCTCAGTCCTGTGAAGATAAAAACAGCCATAATTACTCAAAAATCAACAGCTGCTATGAACTCATCCAGACTGAGATGCATGTTCAGTTCCATGGGGATGTAACATAGAGCATGCAGTTCTCCACAGGTTACTCTTCTCAAGACTCATTAAAAAAACCAGCTGAGAATCAAGGCATGGGACTAATTATTGAACAATGCACTAGTTAACAGAGCAAAATTAAAAGTAACAGTGGTACAATAGTCACAAAATAAAATAACTCTGAGGACTGTCTTCACAAACACAAAACTGACAATGAAAGGACTGTAGCACGAACGGCACTTGGGTTTCACACTCGGACAAAGAAATCCTCTCCAAATTTGCCTTCTGCAGAGGTATTTATCCTGCAGCTGTATGTAGAGACTAGCCTCAGCTCTCTTTACATTTCACTTTCTTCTGTTACTGCTGAAAACTGTAGCTCAATGGCTCCTATTGCTAAAAAAGGGCAAATTTAGCCAGAATGCTAGAAAGTACCCTACCATCCTTCCTCTCTGCATCCTCATGACTGTTTAATTCCATGGCCTGCATTGCCCACAAAGATAACTGCAGATCCCCTTTTATTCTTCACATGAGTAAAATGTTATATTGTACAATAATCACCTGAACAAAAAACTAAGATATAATATAGATAATTGTAGCATTGAGTAAGTAAGGGAATATGAAAGCTTACAGAGGCAGAGTGGCTTTTAAAAATCTTACTCCAAACATACACAGATATCAAATTATCCTTTTGAGCATACAAAGATGAGCTACAGATTTTGCAGCAGAAACAAAACCAAAACATCTCTGGAAGGGGCTGCTAGGTCTTCAGCTCTGCCCTGCTCAGGACTTTTGTGCAGGATAAACACACCTCTAACCAGGCACATGCAGGGCTTTTTACTTCCAACAGCTTCTCTACCAGTTCTGGTGTTTTTCTGACAAGCAACAGGCTTCCATTTGTGCAGCACCTCAGTTTGGATGCTATTTGCACAAATAATTACCTACAGGTCCCAGTCCAAGCCAGGAAATGGCAAAGCTCACTCTTTCCAGCCATCAGGAAGCACCCAGAAGCATCTTTCAGCAACTGGCACAAAAAAAACCCCTTCACAATAACTAAAGAGGCTTCGGAAACGCTTCCCTGAACAAACACTTCATGCCTAACAAACGCAGGAGAAACTGGCAGCTTCTACCCAGCTTTTGGGGTAAGTCAGAGGGCCATCCTGCCAACCAAGCAGTCTCATGATTCCCCAGTTTTGACAAGATGCAGCCCACATAGACTTGTTTTTACACACCCACGTGAGAGCCCACCAGAGCAAGGCCATGGGGGCATTGCACAAACCACTTGCTGAAGAGCTCCAGAAAAAGGCAAAAAGTGTCTCTGTATTGTCAGGTAACTGCCAATACAGGTGCCAGAGTCCAAAACATAGCACCTAGACGTCACAAGCTTTGCCACGAGCCTGGCAAGAAGGACGTGAATACCGTGAGCACCAGCCTGGGCCTGAAACCTCCGAGCATTCACATTTACACAGCACAGAACAAACAACACCATGTACTTAGAGCACCAACATATGAGATTGGAGTGAACAGTGAGACCTGAAAAGCAAATGTCAGAAGTAGCCAGGAGGTGACTCAGGAATTTCAGGAAGAGGGACAATACCCCAGGGTCCTGTGTGCTCCACAGCAAGGGTGACCTAAATCCTGCAGCGAGCCCGTAGGTTCTGCGCTCCACCGTGGCAGTCCAGGCACTCCAGAGCAGCTTCAGACACTTTTGCAAAAATTGAGGAGCTTGCTTAAGTTGCAAAGTATGTTTCATACAATCTAGATATCAGTCTTTTAATTTCATGGCAGTGAATTTTATTTTACATCACCCTTAAGTTATACTACCCAACAACCCCAACCACTGCCAACATAACCTGTGCCAGCCCCGGCACAGGCAAATAAAACCAGCTAAGCTCTGGGTTGTTTTTTAAAACCAAGTACTTCTCACATGCAAGGAGCTCACCAGACCCACTGTGAAGAGGCCATTTATGCAATCAGTAAAAGATACACAAGAAAATCCATAGCCTGCCAATGTGAAAGGTATTGGAAGGCCGGAAAAATACGTGAAGCTGGCTTTTCCAGCTGACAGAGAAGGAAAATAAAATGAGTTATTTCATGCACTGGTTTTGGCTTATCATGCTCTGGAGGGGGTGGTATTTGGTGCTGTACAAAGGAAGAGCTACTATCAGGAGCAGCTCGGGAGAGGAGGAGGTGCTCCTGCACTAAGGACTGTGTTGTAATGCAGCAGCAGTACAGACAGGAGGGAGAATTATTATTAGAACAGCAAGTGGGCACAGCAAAGGGAGGAATACAGCTCCTGACATGGCCCTTTCCTAAGGGACTGCTCAGCTCCAAATGAACAATGTAAATAAAAAGCAGCCAGGAGCACATCCACAACGGGGACCTCTCCTTCCCTTTGATACTAGAAGTTATCACATGGATCCCTGCTCATCTGCAGACAGTTCTCTCAGTTTTGACAGCCCAACTATACCAGGAATATCACCTACTCTGTTTCTGGTTCTCTGTTTGATGCTTTTTGCTTTCTTTCGTGCAAAAGAAACTGTTGGGATGTTTTGAATGACAATTTTTTCTTAAGTAACACATTAAAAAATGCTCTCCAGAGTCTGCAAAAGGAGACATTGAAACATTGCTTTAAAAGACTGTTAAAATAAGTCAGAAAATGGTGGCTTCCAGCAGAACTTATTCTCTCAAAGATTTTGCCAACTCCTCAGGCCATACAAGGCAGAAAAGCCGTGCTCGCCAAGCCCCACACTTGGTGTGCCAGGTTCTTCTCTACAAGCTCTCAGAACACACAATTCCAGGTTTGCTTAATGCAATACATCGTTGGGTTTTACAAATTCATCCCATTGCAAGCCCAGGGTAGCAGAGTTTCGCAGACACCCCAGAGGATGGCAGCTGGAGCTGCAGGGCAGCAGAGGAGGGACACGGGACAGGGACAGAGGTTTGTTTCACAGTGCTGGACAGGATTTTTAAAGTCAGATGTCACTTACATCACACACGTCTCCACTTCCCTGTGGTTTGCTGTCTTTTGGCTAAGGTTTTCCAGGCTTAGCTGGAAGGGAAAAAGAGTGCTGAAGTTAATGGCATGCACTCCCCACCGGCCCTGCCCTGGGATTCAGGCTGCAAAGCAAGGCAGGCTTCATGAGCCATGAGGCAATGCTCTGGGTCAGGGAAATCCAGCTGACAATGCAAGCCCAGCATGGATATGTTCAATAAGTGCATTACATCCTCTCAGATTTGCTCCTTAGCCAGCATCACTGTAAGCTGCCATTCACTGCCTGCTGGAAGGAGGGGGGTCACAACTCCCCACCCAACATGTACCAGCAAAGGAAACCTCACACACTGAAGGGGCAGCCAGGGTGTAACCTGAAGGCACAGGGCACAGGAGGATGCCAGGGATCTGTCAGCTCATACATCAGTGAGGACAGGCAGAATCAGGAGCAGTTTCCTGGATGTGGCACCTTGACCTCCTGACAGAGCACTTGTACAACTCAACTGCCTTTTTTTAAAACCATCACTTCTCAGTTATGGAACCTTTACTGGCTTTCAAATGCTTCCCATTCCCCACTTAGAGGCACAAGTAGTAACCAAAAACCAAAAGCAAACACACTTTGTTCATCTATCTTGTTGATACAAGATTTTCCCCAAACGAAAATTTTCCTAGAGCTGCTCTCCACAGAAACCAATGGTGGAAAACACATTCCCGTCTATCAGGATTTTAAAACTGTCAAACCTTGAGTTAGAGACCAGCTCTCTTTCCACTTTTCATCCTGACACATCTCCCACAGCATCACTGCCAAAAGGGGATGTGACACAAAGCCAGGCGCCCAGCTGGTATCTATTCCTTATCTGCAAATGACCAGCACAGATAAAACTAACCTCCTGATCGTCCATGCACAAAGCCTGGAACCACCACGTCCCAAAACTCTACCAAAAACCAGCCAATCTTACCTTCACCAAGCAGGATGCCTACCTTGGCTCCCCGTTTGCCTGTCCTTTTCTTCTGCAGACTGGCACACTCGTGTCTCATGTTTTCTTTCAACGCTATACTGCACGTTTTGGGAAAACCATCTGTGTGTTTCCATGTGATCTGCTCAGAGTGCTAGTCCTGACAGAGCCTCAGACAACACAAAATGCATTAGAAACCAAATTCATTCCTCCTGCCAGAATACCTAACTCTCCATCAACAGCCACTGCCCTGAAGTTCCCAAGACACCACTCAGTTCTGCCCAAGAAACACTGAAATAAATAATTAGCAATTCCCCCAGACAGGCACTGAAAACCTCACAGCCTGCTGGAGTCAGGAATTCAGAGGGAATGGCAATGAGCAGTTATACATCCAACCATTTCTTCACAAAATGTAGGCGGGGGGAAAGATTTCTTTATGATTCCAAGGGTTTTTAGTAAAATTTGGAAGCGATCACAGACATTCCTCACCCCAACCACTGTTCACCTCAGGGCACGTCTGCACTGCAGTGGCTGCAGCTCTTCCAGACACATGCAGCTCCTATTCCAGCAGCTTGCTGGATGCTGCAGGAGGCATCTGGGAGCAGGCTGAGCCCACACCTGAGCTCCTGGCAAGGCTCAGTCCCGGGGGACAGCAATGCCCAGGGCCAGCTCAGAGAACAACCCGAGCGTTGTGTGCCAGCTCTGCTCAGTGCTCTGCGGACATGCGCAAGGAAAACCACACAGCCTGGGCTTGGGCACGCTTCTGTCTGAATGCCACAATGATAAGCAACTTCAACTTAAGAAACAGAAACAAGCAGCTGTTGTATCTAACTGATAATATTTGTTAAATCATGTTCCCTCTGCCTGGATGTTTGTTTACTTCAAAGGCCACTAAGGAGAAAGGAATTACCGACTTCATGTACAAATTACAGGGTGGCTGACAAAATCACCTGCAAATGTAACTATGTCTAGCAACTACCTCCGATTGGGAATTCTCCAAGAAACTGGTTTTCCTACTGAAGTACACATTTTTAGAGCTAACTTGCAAAAATACTGTTACCTCTAAAGATTAGTCAAGAGGGAAGCCACTTAAAATAAATAATAAAAAGACACAAACCCCAGCGAGCCTGCGTATGAACACACCCACACTCCAGTGCACGAGCAGTCAGGGCCAGCAGTTGCTCCTACAGGCACAGGGAGCCTGGTCCCACATCGACCTGGATTGATCCTTCCCTCTGCATCCCCATAAACCCAGCTCTCCCCAGCACAGGGCAAGCTGCCACTGCCCTGGGGCTCCGCACATTCTGAGAGGCTGGCCAGATGCTTCCTACAACACAACAACCTTCTTCTGTCTGTCCTTCCTTTTAACAGATGCACTAAACACATTACTTCAACTTCTTTTGAATTTTGTGAAAACTACTCACTAGATAATCTTCAGGACCTTTCCCCCTACAACAACAACAGTTACATCAGACAAGGGATTGAAAAGCTGCTTGGAGAAGAAGAAAAAAGAGGAAGCCTGATCGTGCAATTGCATTCCTAAAAAAGGGAAAGGAGCGGGCAGGGGATAAATAAGAAAACAAGACAAACCCACGCACGCACATTCCCAGCTGCACACTGCTGTGGCCAGTGGAAGTGGCAGAGAGCAGGCACTCAGTTACACAAGAACTGTTATACAAGTTACACAAATTTTATTACTGCAAACTGAAAGTTTATGCTCTCATACGAATGCATCATTCCTTCCTCAGCACATCAGAGGAGGAGAAGATAAGAGCTCAGAGTTAATGGGAGCTGCCACCTCTGCATTACCTGTGAAATCTCGTCAGGAACACTCTCATGACTTCCTGTAGGAAAATAGGCAACACCGCAAATTCAACTCCATTCTGAGTCAAATAGTCAAATGAGTCAGAAAACACAACATGCAGTGTCAATCCCATTATTTTAACTTCCAAGAAAGTGCTTTGTCTGTGGAATCGGGCTTTTCGTGTGTTCAGACATATTTTAAAATCTTTTTATTGCTAGGAAGCACACCTGTCTGTATCCAGAACTGCAGTTTTGGCATCCTTCCCCTCAGAAACATGCGGAGGTGCTCATTAACATCGTGCCATGGAAACCGTGTAGTCCCTTCCTGCCTCCTACACTGAGATCATGGGAGCCACACCTCAGCAGCAGCCTCCTCTGAATCCACTCCGGGCGGATCACTTTGAACACAGGAGACATGATCTCACCATGGGATGCACGTGGCCTTCCATCGCCTTCAGAACACAAAACTTTCGCTTCTCTTCTTTATGTTCCTGCCACTGACAATTTGTTCCAGCTTTGTCTGTTCTGCGCCCTCTGTGATCCCTCTTTCACTGCAGTTCACGACCTTTTGTGTATAGGATGAACAAAGGGCACAGGCTAAAAATGTCATCACAGTTGGGCCTCTGCTCTTCTACTGACTTCACTGGTTTGCTATTAAAAACAGGCTCAAGCTCAAAGTCAGACCAGAGAAGAATTTCTGGGTCATCAGAGTCTAGGAATCTCCAGAAGATGGTGCAGAAGCAATGTGGAAGAGCACATAAGCGTTTCTTTTCATCCAAATTCAAAGCATGAATCTGTGGTGGTGCCTGCATACCACCTACATGGTACTTAGCAGTCATTTGCTTTGTATGAAAGAGCAAGAGGGAAAAAACCATCAGGATGGCCCACTCTTGGCAGGGGTGGGAGGGTAGAAGGGAGACAGAAAAACACCATCAGCTGTGGCAGTGAGCTGTGTGTATTTACATTTCACAGGCTGAACTATTTAGTGGTTTATTTACACACAATGTTCTTGGAGCAGCTAAAATGCCAGTTGTGTTTTATCTCGATTTTGTGGCAATGCACATAAGCCACAGAACCATAGCAAGAGTCTGCAAATGAGAGATGAAGCTCCCACATCTGGAAAAGCACATGAGCCACTGTGAGAAAGGAGAGAGATTTTGGGAGCAGAGGCACAACGAGGGCTGAAATGCATTAGTTATGACAAGCCACCAAAACACAACCCAGGGACGGGAAAGCAGCGACCCAGTCACAATGCAAGAGCTCGTGCTGCAGGGATTGCACATCCCAGGGCATCCCTCACAGCCAAGCCATCCTACGGCACGGCACAGCAGCCTCGGGTCCCTCCGCTGCCCCTCCATGTTAGAGTGAGGAGGGAATTGCAGTCAGCTCCATTTTATGCACATTTGATGGCAAGACGCCAACACAACTGTTGACTGAGCCAAATCTGGGCCCCCTTGAACTAAGCCATCACCTAAAGCAGGGTGGAAAAGCACATGCCTCTCGCCTTCGCAGCAGCCAAGTTCCTGAAAAGCATCCCAGTCACAAGAAAGATTTTTCTTTCTTTCGTCTGACAACAACTGATGTTTTAACTCTTTTATGTACACTCATTAATTTGAAATGAAACAGCTAGCATGGAGCTGCATTGTACAGCAGTGGGATGGAGAGATGGAGAGGCTTCCTTCCAGCCAGCCAAATGATTTACTGGCTGGCCTGAATGGCAGCTGAGGCCGGCGCCCGATCTGGAGGGCAGCTATCGTCACACTCTGCAGCCTGTTCCCATCCTCAGCCAAGGTGCCAGTGGCTGCCTTCCAACTGGAACTCTATTCTGACAAAAGGGAATGCAGGACAAGCTTGGGAAAGCTTCCTGATCCCTTCGGTTCAGTTCTTCCCTCCAAACCAGTGTTTGGTGGGAGCTGCCAGCACGCTTGGGAATTGCATGGAGAGCATCACCACTCTGGGAATTCACCTTCCTCAGCAGGTACTGCTCCTGAGCCGTGCCTCTGCCTCACAGCAGAGAAATCCCTCTGCTGACTCCTGCTTTAATTATATTTCAAAAACTCAGCTTCTAGTCTGTGTTCCATTATATTAATAGCAATAATTAAAAATACTTCAAACAACAAGTCCTCTAAACCTGCAGCTCCATCTAGGCTGTCTGGCAGCGCACACTTCCTCTCCTGACTGACATCCTCAGGGAACCAGATTGATGGTTACTCTGCTACATCCCTGCTGCAGGGCTGTGCTGCGTTCTCTCAGCACATGTAAGCTGCAAGGTAATATTTGTGTTGGCAACTTCCTTACATACTTTACAGAACCAGACCTCCATTTGACCCTCAGTGCAGCTCCCACACACAACTTGGTCCACTCCTTTGAGCTGTCTCCTCTTGCTGCAACACATGCTCCATACCATACCTCTGTTTCCAGCCTGTTTAAAAATTACACAGCTTGAACAGAGCTTTTGTGCTTCAACAGTGCACCTTAGCGATAAAAGCCAAGTTTTATCCAGAACGTTCTTATCCAAGAACACCAAACAAAATTATTATAAAATCTGCAAGTACAGGTCTTGGTTGTCCTCCCAGGACTGCTCCAATGGAAGCAATCATTTTTATGAAAAAATGAGAACTGTGTAAAGTTCTGTATAAAAAGACATCAACATCCAGGTTTTTGTGGTCCGAATCCAATAGCTGTACTGTGCTTTAGGGGACTAGTGGGGCTGTTGGGGGTTTTTGTTTAATATCTGCTCCATTGCAGCTCTTTAGGCAGTAACACAACCTCAGAACAGACTTTCACACCAGAGATCTTCCTTCCTTACCCAAAGCACACCAAGCAAAATAAAAGATAAGCCAACAAAGTAACATGTCCAGATAATCCAATGAATTCCCATTATCCATCTGTGCCGCAGCAGATCATCAACAGCTCCATTTAACGCCACCAGAGCCAAACCAGAATAAAAGTGATGCAAGAAGAGGGGAGATGTGAGTGGCACACGGCAGTGAGGCAGCTGCAGTGCGAGCAGGGGACTGTGCAGAGCATCATGTGACAGGAGCAGCAGCCGCGGGAGAGCTGCAGCCCCCGGCTTCCACCTCCCAAACCTGTGCCCTCCCTGCAAGCCACGGACAGCCCCATCTGATCCCAGGGCAGAACTGACTCGCGTCAGAAGCTTCTCGACGTTCTGAAGCGTTACGCTCCATTTTTATTACTTCCCTCCACAAAATAAAACAGGCACACAGAAATGATTAACAATGAGCTTCATGTTGCTCCCGCTGGAATGCACTTTCAGCATCTTTATCACTTGTAGATCGACTTTCTCAAAAGAGCACAGAACACGGTATCATTCTTACACGTAGAGCGAAGCCCAACTAGACATCGTTGTGATTGAATATTCCCTTGTTTTAAGGGACTTGGATTGCCAACTGAATTTTGACAGTGTATTGTAGCTACATTTCAAGACAGAACAATGATCACATTCTCCTCTGTAGAAAAACAAAATATTCCATCTCTCCATATAGTTTCTGTGAATGGTTTTTCTCTTTCCTGCAGTAAAGGATCTGGCCATCACATTCGTGACTGTCTGTATTGCTCTGGCAGCCCAGGATGACTGGAGAATAATACACTCTGCTCATCGTGAAGTGACTCACTCTTTCTTTCATTTAACATAAATCGTGGTCCAATTTATCCAAACATCTTGAATGAGACTGTATTAGTCTGATTTGAAAACGAAGCCTCTTTTTACACACATGCTCCCCAGCAGGGCACCAGGCTCCCAGAGTGCTTCCACCACCATGCAGGGACAGCACAACCACCCCACCACGGGGTCAGGCGGGGTGAGGAGACCCCAGGCAAGAGCTGCACCGGCAGATCCAACAACAAGACCCACACCAGGATGATTTTCTACGATTTGCAAGGCTGCTACAACCACAGCAGTCCCGCTGCCTGCAGGAGCAGAGGAAGCACACACATTCTGGGAGACTCACTCACATTTTAGTCTTCATTTGGTCCCACAGTGCTGCTTTGCATTAGCTGGACAAGATGCCATGAATTACAGATTGCATTTGGACAGCTTGTGCAAAATGCAGATTTTTTTTTTTTTTTTTATATATTAAGGGGTCCATTTTTCAAGTTGGAGGACCAGAAATGCTTGGCCCAGACACAGCTAAAGCATAGAAGCTTGAAGTCTGGTTATTAAATGAGAGACATGCAACTCAGACATTGATGAAAACAGGTCCTATTCTGTGGTGGGAGATTAGATCTAGAGCTGAAAACCTGCAGTCTTGATCTTGAATGTTTTAATAGGTTATGGACATTTTTATAAGGCAAGAAATTTGAGGGGATGACACAACATAACAACCATCCAGCTTCTGTCCCCAAGGGCATCTCATGTCACCTATTGTCCAAGACACCTCTCTGTACAAAAACAAATAAAAATTGGTGACAAGGAACTGCTGCGATGGAAGTTTAAAACCAGAACGAACCCACGACGATTCCAGCAAACCGGCAGCTTGGACACCCAGCACTGCACAGACTGCTCCTGTAAAACCCTGCAACGCTCCATCCCAACGGGCTCGCCTGGCGATGCCGACCGCCGCTACCTGTCAGCGGCCGCTCCGCACCGGCAGCCCCGCCGCGGCGGGCGGGAAGGGAGCGCGGGCAGCGGCCAAGTTAATGACGGGGGTCGTGAGGGTGATTATCCCGGCTGCGCTGCCAGCCCAGGCCTAAGCGTTAGACGTGTCACATCGCGTTCCTCCTCTCCGTTAGCAGCAGAGACAGCGGCGAGCACGGCCCCGTGCCGCCGCCGGGCCTCGGCAGCTCCCGCCCCCGCCGCCCCTCACCGCGGCACCGGGCACGGCCCCGCCGCGCCGCCGGGGGATGCTCCGCGGGGCCCCCGCCCGCACCTGCCGCCTTACCTGGGCTCCCACGCGCGGCGGGGCTCTTCCGCCGGGCCCGGAGCTCCGCGGGGGCGAGACCGCGGTGAGGGGCGCGCCGCCGCCGGGCCTGCCCCGAGGCGCCCGCAGCCGCCGCCGCTCCCGCCCGCCCCCGCCGCCGCCCCGCCCGCGTCCGCCCGCGCCGCCGCTCCGCCCCCGCACCTGGAGGCCGGGCCGGAGCGGGGCAGGCGCTGCCGGGCGGTCCCGCTCACCGTCCGCACCCGCCGGTCCCGACCACGGTCGCGGTCCGGGCGCGGCCGCAGCGCCGCCGAGGTTCGGGGAGCGCGGCTGCCGCCTCGCGCCGGTCCGCGCCGGCCAGCCCCGCCCCCCTACGCTCCTATTGGTCGCGCGCCCAGGCTAACGGCGAAAAGGCGTTTTGATTGGCTGTGCCGGCCGTCAATCGAGAGGTTCCTCCCTCCCGCGCGCTGCCGGTGAGGCGCGGCGGCTGCTTGGATACGGCGGCGGCAGCGCCGCGGGGAGCGAGACCAAGACGTCTGTCTGTCCGTCTGTCCGTCCCGCACGGCCGCCTGCGCGCACGGCCCTGCCCCTGCCCCTGCTCCGCGGTGCCGCGGCGGCCGCTCCCGCCCCGCCCGCCATCACGTCCCCATCACTGCCGGTGTAAGAGTGCCGCACCTCGGCCAGCGTGAGAACACCAGCTGCGCTCTGACCGGGCTCCGGCGGCTGACAGAGAGCGGGGGCGACAGCCGCAGCACCGAGCAGCTCCCGCGGGGCTGCAGCCCCAGAGCCCGGGGCCGGCCGTGCCTCCCGCCCTGCCTGTCAGCGCCCCGGCCGGGACCACCGTGCCTCCCGCGGGGGGTGCGCGCCGCAGGCTCCTCCCCCCACCTAGCGCGCCTTGGTACGGTCCGGCCGCGGCACCGCCCCTCTCCCTGCGCCGCTTCCGCCTTTCCGCCCCGCGCCGCCCGCCATGGTGAGAGACCTGGGCCGCGCGTCGGGAATCCGCCGGCATCCCGGGGAAACGGCACCGGGATCCACCGGCATCCCGCGGGAACGGCCGCCGGGCATCCACCGGCATCCCGCGGGAACGCCACCCGGGCATCCCCCCGTCCCACCGGGCCCGGGAATCCCGGCAGTCCGCCCCCATCCCACCGGGCCCTGGGCCCGCACATTCGCGCCGCGGGGGCTGAGGGCGGGCGGGATGCGGGCCCGGGGGTCGGGCGGGGGCACTGACGGCCTGTCCGCCGCCCGCAGGCCAAGATCAAGGCCCGAGACCTGCGCGGGAAGAAGAAGGAGGAGCTGCTGAAGCAGCTGGAGGATCTGAAGGTGGAGCTGTCGCAGCTGCGCGTGGCCAAAGTGACCGGTGGGGCCGCCTCCAAGCTGTCCAAGATGTGAGTGGGGCCGGGGCGAGGGCAGCAGGGCAGGGGCCGCCGAGTACCCGGGCACCGTGCCTGAGAGCCGCTCTCGCAGGCTGTGGTGGCTGTGTGCTGTGGAAGAGAAAAACCTGAAAACGCGCGTGGGAGAGGAGAACATCTCCCTAGGCGTGAGGGCCAGTGCGTGTCTGTGCTCGGAGGAGCTGAGCCGGGCGCTGCCGGTGTTGGCTGTAGTGGGGCTCAGTGTAAGGGCTCCGGAGCACGCCGGATTTGGTCCAGGGACCTGCTGGGTTCTGTGCCCCGGGTTCAGCCCGTGGAGCTGCTCCTGCACGGTGTGCTCACATCCCTCTCTTTCCCCCCTGCAGCCGTGTGGTGCGCAAATCCATTGCCAGGGTGTTGACCGTCATCAACCAGACTCAGAAGGAGAACTTGAGGAAGTTCTACAAGGTAAGGACAGGCATTTTTCCATAGGTGGCCTTTACACTCTTGCCGTTCGCAATTACAAAGTTTGTGGGAAGGATTGCTACTTAAAAGCTTAAGACTCGATGAAGAACTATAATTTCTGATCAGTATAAAGTTCTGTGGTCACGGTTGCATTTTAAATATTAGTGCAAGAGTTCTGCAAGCTTGGTGTAAGTCTGCTTTTGCAGGAGAGTCCTGTGGCAGCATCCCTTCTGTGGGGTGGGGTGGACTTGCTGGGAGATAGAGTTTGCAGAAATGTAGATATTCTTATTTTCAATTTGATCATCTCACAGGTGACCAAGAAATTCTATATGGTTCTGTAATTTTTAGACTATTACTTCCTGGAGTTTGAATTAGATCATATTGGGTGGGGAAAAAAGATCTTTTCAAGACATGCTGGATAAGTGGGGCTTGTAAGATTAGGCCTGACTTAAACCTGAGTCAGAGCTGCTGGAAAAGTCACAATGCACCCGTGTTTCCCAGTGGAGAGGAGGCTGCTGAGCTCCAGGCTGTAGTGACAGTCCCAAGGAGAAGAGGCTGGGGCAGGCGCTCAGTTTGCAACAGTGTCTGAGCTCAGCTGCTGGGTGTCTTTGCGAACAGGGCAAGAAGTACAAGCCCCTGGATCTGCGGCCCAAGAAGACGAGGGCCATGCGGCGCAGGCTCAACAAGCACGAGGAGAACCTGAAGACCAAGAAGCAGCAGCGAAAGGAACGTTTGTACCCTCCCCGGAAATTCGCCATCAAGGCATAGCCCCGGGCCAGCTGCACTCGGGGCATGATGGCTCATTAAATGGAGTTTGCTTTGGAAGTGTCACTGGTGGTTTATTTGGGGCTGGTGGGTAAAGAGCCCATAAAGGAGTCATCAGCCTAATGGAGGGAAATGGGGGGATTCACAGAAAGTGTGCAACTGCTAATGAAAATACAGACCTGGCAGTTTATCTTCCTCTGAGGAACAGGCAGTGAATGGGTACAGATCTGTGAGGCTGCTTCATCCAAACGTGTAAGAAGTATTTAACCTGAGGTTGGTGTAGAATGGAAGCTTTTCACAAATGTTGGTAGTCAGATGATATTTATCACAGATTAAAATTTTATCTTGTGCCCGTGTAATAGAAGTTAATGAGCTGAGGGATTTTTGGGACATCATGGAAACTTGTCAGCACTTGGTTCAGATCCCTGGGCAGCTCGTAGCTCCCAAGACCCCCCTGGGGGAGGGATAGATAGAACACCCACACCAGGTGTTCTCTGTGTGGGTCTGGGTGCTGCTGAGGGCACCTGAGCTCAGGGTATGAAAAAGAGCTGAACTCCACGGGTGGCACCTCTGAATTCCCAGGGCATCCGTGGCCTCACACTTCCACACTTCTTTATACCTGCAAAGCACAGCATGGGTTAAATGGTTTGTCTTTGTCCCCCATGGAGTTCTTTGGGACTCAGAGATGGAGCTGCAATTCCAAAAGCCTTTTTTGGTCCCGACTGTGAGGAAGAGTTCCACAGTGCTGCTGGAGCATGAGGGCTGCAGCACTCATGGTTTGTATTAGTGCAGCCAATGCATTCGAACATAAAAAAAATGCCTATCCATTAGGGAGTTCCTAGATTGGATCCAGATTCTGTTTAGGAAAAATATCTTAATTCTGCTCCCTCAATTAAGGATTTTTAAGCCTCAAGCTAGTTTTATCCAGAGAGGCCTAATCACATGCAGTGCAGGGAATTTTCCCTACATGGTGGCATTGCGAGGGTGGCTGCGCTGTGATGTCACCTGGGCTGTGCTGGCTTTGTCCCTGTTTGGATGGGGTGCATGGGACGTGTCTGGCAGGAGAGGAGCAGGGCTGGCACAGCACTGGGCCAGGCAGGCTGCGTGTGGGAACAGCTCCGTGGCTGGGCTCTGCTCCCAGGCAGGCAGGCAGGCAGGGTCACAGGGGCTGTGTCTCCATGTCCGTGTGTCCTGCTGGGGCTGGCAGAGCTGCTCTGGGGGGCGCTTGTCCCCTCAGGAGCAGGAGCACGCTGTGAGGATCCCAGATCTGCTCACTCCCATCCCAGGAGCCTGATGCTGGAGACAGGAGCGGGGCTGGTCCCTGTGCTGGGAGCGGGGCAGGCTGGGGCAGGCGGTGCTGCCAGATCGTGCCTGGCTGCATTTGGGCTTCTCTTTGGAGAGCTGTGTGCCCTGCGCTGCTCCAGCAGCACGGCTGAGGGGAGCCTGGCAGCTCTGCCAGTGTTCCTGACAGCACAGCAAAGCAAGCACAGCCCAAACTCTGCCTGCAGAGACTGGTGCCAGTGTCAGGGTGTGCTCCAGGTGTCACCTTCCACCCCAGCCACAGGAGCACTGCTGAGAGAGGATCTGCTGTCTCAAGGATCCAGTCAGTACAGATCACTGGCATGCCAATCAAGAGGGTGGGAAACACAAAAATGGTAAAAAACCCCAGGTGGGCAGGCACTGAACATCCAGGAGCCATCCCCATGCTGAAGTGGGAGGCAGTACTGGAGAACAGCTCAGGCTTCGGTCTGTGCACAGCCCACAGCAGCCATTTGAGGAGTGAACATGTTTCTGGCACTGCACTAAATCCTGGGGCTGAATTACTCCATGCACCCATAGCTGTGTGACAAAACCAGCCAGTCTGGCCCTTCCATCAGAGCTGCCCTGTCCTGTCACAGGAGATATCCTGCAGACAAGCAGCCCTTTAAGTGACCAGGAACAACAGAGTGATTGAGAGGACACAGGTGAAGTGATGGGCTTCCTTCAGGGCACAGGGGGAGAACACTCTTGTTCCTGCCGTGAGAGCAAGGCAGAGCCTGTCCTGGCTGGGGTCTCAGTGGTCTGTGCTGGTTCCCTCTTTGCCAGCCAGCCCCAGAGGGTGCCCATGCTGCCCCAGCTCCCTGGCAGAAGCCACTGCTGTCTGGGTTGAGTGAACATTCTGGCCTTGCTGGTCCCCAGAGAAGGGAGGCCAGGGGCAGGAACCCCCAGGGAAGGGCCACCCACTCCCTGGAGCACCCCCGTGTCACACTGCCTCTGTGGGGACCACAGCATGTCCCCTGTGTCCCTGCAGGCTGTGTGGCCCCTGTCCCCTGTGTCCCTGCAGGCTGTGGGGTCGGTGTGGGACCCCACTGTGCTGCAGCGCTGACCCCGCAGCTGCCCACGCCAGCCCTGGGTTAACAGCGGTGTTTGCAGAGCCTCGGAAACTCAAACTGTTTATTTGCTCCTTCCTTGTAACTGAAGATGTCCCTCAGCACCGGAGAGGTTTCCTGGGAAAAAACGTTCTTCAACAAATAAATAATTTCCCGGGTGGGGGTGAGGACGGAGGAGCAGCTGCTGGCTGGCTGCGGGGCACGGCCCAGGGCTGGTGCTGCTGCAGAGGGAGCCCTGGCCCTGTGCCCTGGAACACATCCAACAGGACCAGATGTTTCTGCCCAGCACAGCAGGACCGGCCCAGAGCGGATGGTGTCAGTGGGAGCTGGCAGCACCCACCCCTGGACCCAGTTCTGCATCTGGGGCAGGCTCCAGCAGCACGGCTGAGGGGAGCCTGGCAGCTCTGCCAGTGTTCCTGACAGCACAGCAAAGCAAGCACAGCCCAAACTCTGCCTGCAGAGACTGGTGCCAGTGAGGGTGTGCTCCAGGTGTCACCTTCCACCCAGCCACAGGAGCACTGCTGAGAGAGGATCTGCTGTCTCAAGGATCCAGTCAGTACAGATCACTGGCATGCCAATCAAGAGGGTGGGAAAACACAAAATGGTAAAAACCCCAGGTGGGCAGGCACTGAACATCCAGGAGCCATCCCCATGCTGAAGTGGGAGGCAGTACTGGAGAACAGCTCAGGCTTCGGTCTGTGCACAGCCCACAGCAGCCATTTGAGGAGTGAACATGTTTCTGGCACTGCACTAAATCCTGGGGCTGAATTACTCCATGCACCCATAGCTGTGTGACAAAACCAGCCAGTCTGGCCCTTCCATCAGAGCTGCCCTGTCCTGTCACAGGAGACATCCTGCAGACAAGCAGCCCTTTAAGTGACCAGGAACAACAGAGTGATTGAGAGGACACAGGTGAAGTGATGGGCTTCCTTCAGGGCACAGGGGGAGAACACTCTTGTTCCTGCCATGAGAGCAAGGCAGACCCTGTCCTGGCTGGGGTCTCAGTGGTCTGTGCTGGTTCCCTCTTTGCCAGCCAGCCCCAGAGGGTGCCCATGCTGCCCCAGCTCCCTGGCAGAAGCCACTGCTGTCAGGGTTGAGTGAACATTCTGGCCTTGCTGGTCCCCAGAGAAGGGAGGCCAGGGGCAAGAACCCCCAGGGAAGGGCCACCCACTCCCTGGAGCACCCCCATGTCACACTGCCTCTGTGGGGACCACAGCATGTCCCCTGTGTCCCTGCAGGCTGTGTGGCCCCTGTCCCCGTGTCCCTGCAGGCTGTGGGGTCGGTGTGGGACCCCACTGTGCTGCAGCGCTGACCCCGCAGCTGCCCACGCCAGCCCTGGGTTAACAGCGGTGTTTGCAGAGCCTCGGAAACTCAAACTGTTTATTTGCTCCTTGTAACTGAAGATGTCCCTCAGCACCGGAGAGGTTTCCTGGGAAAAAACGTTCTTCAACAAATAAATAATTTCCCGGGTGGGGGTGAGGACGGAGGAGCAGCTGCTGGCTGGCTGCGGGGCACGGCCCAGGGCTGGTGCTGCTGCAGAGGGAGCCCTGGCCCTGTGCCCTGGAACACATCCAACAGGACCAGATGTTTCTGCCCAGCACAGCAGGACCGGCCCAGAGCGGATGGTGTCAGTGGGAGCTGGCAGCACCCACCCCTGGACCCAGTTCTGCATCTGGGGCAGGGCCTGGGGGCTGGGGAGGAGGGGCTGCAGAGGCAGATGTGAGATGAACAATCACAGAGTCCTTTAGGATGGAAAACACCCTCAAGATTGAGTCCAACTGTAAACCAAATATTGCCGAGGAAAGCCTAGGACCCACCTCCCTTGGCTGGTGTTTGCTGCAATGGACAATCCCCAGGTCCTAACGCTCCTGGCATTGCCCCCCTGTCAGCTTCCTCCTCCAGGACAGTCCTTGGCTGCTGCCCTGAGTGCTGCCACAGGGCTGGCCCTGGTTTCTGCACACAGTGGGACATGGGGACATGGAGGGACATGCCAAGCGCTTTGTGGGCAGGGAGCTTTAGAGTGACCACCTGTGCCCGCCCCAGTGTGCCGTGCCCAGCACAGCGTGCTGGGAGAGCTGGCCCTGCGTGGCTGCGTGCAAGCAGCGTGTCTGGGGCAGCTGGGACCACAAGCCCCAGGCTGTGAGGCCTGGCAGGAAAATGCCTCATGCTGCTGGCCTCCCAGATGGCCTGGGTCTGCCTGGGGCAGCCGCCCGCGCTGGCCCTGAATGCCTGAATGCCCGTTTTGTTGGCCACTCTGGGGGAGGACTTGCCCCACGCTGCCCTGGTCCTGCTGCTCATGAATACAGGCAGTGTGTGCACACAGACACAGCACGGCAGGGCCGGCCTGGGGGCGCCCAGGGCTGGGGGCTGCTCCCTGCTGGGGCTCCTTGCTCCCAGCCAGCCTGGCTGAGCATCCCCAGGGAGATGGAGACAGCCCCTGCACCAGGCTGAGTAGAGCCTGGCCATGACAGCCCCTGCTCCCTGCCGTGCCGTGCCATGCCATGCCAGGGAAGGGGTGCGTGCAGGTGCACCCTGCCAGCCCCATGGGCAATGCCATGGCGAGGCTGGGTGCTGTGGAGCTGGTGCTGTAAGCCTGGGAAAGGTTTCTGTTTCCATGGTGAGTGAGTCAGCGGCGGCACCGCCAAGGCCCGTGGCTCCCCTCCCTTCCCTCCGGCCACCACCCGCTGCCCAGCCCTTCCCACAGCTGCTCAGGGTCGTCAGCCTTGGCACCTGTGTCCCCATGTCACACCACGTCCCTGCACCCCCCTGCAGCTCCTGGAGACTGACCAGAGGCCCTGGTGGCACCAACGTTCTCGCACCAAACATGTCCCAGCACGGGCAGCAAATGGGTGGGGGCACAGCATGAGGGCTGTGGGGCTGGCACTGAGCCTTCTGCTCCCCAGGGATGACTTGGGGGCTACTGGCCTGGCTGGGCACCATGTCCCAGGCAGAGCCCTCTGCCAAGGCCCTGGTCCTGGAGCCTGGCAGGGCCCAGACAGCTGAGCTGTGGGGGATCCAGGTGGAGGCAGCTCCTGCGGTGGAACAAGGACTGAAGTTTTGGTGCGCCCTCAGTGGTGCCAACAGACTGCAACCATGGCCAGGATGCCACCTGCCCACTGCACATCCTGCCCACCCAAAGACTGGCCACCCCTGGCTCAGCTCAGCCCCGAGACGGGGCGCCCGTGGGAGAGCAGGACGCCAGGAAGGAGGCAAAACCACCACAAACAAACCAGCCCGGCCAGTAACTGAGAAGGGGGCGGGGGGACCAGGGCTCGCTGCCCGGCTGCACCGAGCACAGGAGGAGGTTTTGGGCACCAGAGCCACCTGCCCAGATGGCCTCAGCTGCCCTTCCCCAGGCGCCACATCGCTGTCACGGGGGCTTCGAGCACCGCAGCCCCCCAACATCCCCGTCTCAAGCTTCATTTGCTGCTTGCTGCTGAACTGAGAGATTTTAATCTTTTAATCACGTTATGAGCCGAGGTGGTGCCGGCCACGCACAGGAGGAATGTCTGGAAGTCAGCAGCTCCTGTCGCAGCGGGAGCCCATCCTGCCCCCACCCACATGTCCCCACTTGGGGACCCCTGTCCTCCCCAGCCTGGCTCGTCCTGCGACTGAACTGGGACCAGGGGCAGAACTGGGACCAGAGACCAGCACCAGCCCTCGGGGCCCGTGCCAGAACAAGGATCAGCCCACAGAGGGCTGCTGGGACTGAAACTCCCCCCCGCAGCCCGATGGACCCAACACAACGAGTGCTCTGACCGTGTGGGTTTCACTCCTCCCTTCCCGTGTTTTCTGAGCGAGGGGAGCGGAGGGGTGTCCGCAGCACGGCCCAGCACAGCGCGGAGCCGCGGCAGCCCCTGCGGAAGAACAACAAAGCCCTGGAATTAGAGATGTGCTGGGAGTTTACTTTACCACAAAAAAATGTCAGAAATCCGTATTGTTTGTACAGGGATTTGCTGGGGATCGCTAGATAAAAGCCTGGCAGGGACCAGTCGGGGGGGAAAGTCGGCCGGCTCCTTTCTGGTGGCGAGGACCCACGGCCAAGAGAGGGGGCAGTGCGTGGCCAGCGTGGGGCTCGGGGCGGGGCAGGGGCAGGGGCAGGAGAAGGGGCAGGGCAGGGGCAGGAGAAGGGGCAGGGGCAGGGGTAGGTGGTGCCGTGAACCAGAGGAGGACCTGGGAGCAGCGTGGGGCCAGCAGAGGGGGAGCCAGCGCACCCCGCAGCGGGAACCTTTCCGCATCCCGGGACACGGTCGGTGCCAGGGCCGCAGCACGAGGCGCCCCTGGCCAGCGGCCGGTGCGTGCGGGGCCCGGCGGGGCCGAGGGGCCGCTGCCCCGCACACACGGACGGGAACGGGAGGGCGGTGCAGCAGGGGCTGCTCTCACCCGTGCCCCTCGGCAGCTCCCTCCGCCCTTGCCAAGCTCCGAGCAGCGTCCGGGCAGCTGCTCCGCGCTCCCGAAGGCTCTCGGGCTGCAGCTCAGGCTGGGCAATGCCAAAGCTGTTCCCCAGTCAGGGGCTGCTGTCCCGGGTCTGTCCCGGGACCCTCCTGCCCCAGCGCCGCCGTGGCACCGTGCCGGTGCTGCTGGGGGAGCGTGGGGTGCCCGCCCTGGGCAGATGTGCCCGCAAGGTGTGCAGCAGCTGTGACAGCAACCCCTGGCACTGCTGGCCGTGGGAGCCGGGTCAGTGGACAAGGATGGCGAGGGACAGGGACAGGGAGGGATGGGGACGGTGAGCACCCACCCTGCCCAGCTCCAGGACAAATGACAACACACGCAGCCCGCTCTCACATCTGTTATGTTTTAGTACTGCTCACGTCTAAAATGACCAAAACCAAGCCAAGCGCTCGCAGCCCCTCGCTCTGCCTCACACGGAGTGAGAGCCCCGAGGGCTGCCCTGTCCAGTGCTGGTGCGGGCAGGTGAGAGGGCAGGTGAGAGGGCAGGTGAGAGAGCAGGTGTGCAGGTTGCTGTGCAGGCAGGACACCCCAGGCAGGCTCCTCCACGCCTGCAGCCAAAGGGGATTTGCACAGCTCCAGTGAATGCATTTAAATAACAAACTCATGATCAGCAAAAGCAAAAGCATCTTAACCACACTTCCTAAAATAGCGACTGGCACCTGTTCCCGGCGCCTGGCAGCGAGGGGGCCTGCGGGGCTGGGGGCACGGGGCTGTCCCAGCACTGGCGCGGCTGGCAGCGATGGATGGCACACGCGGTGCCCGGGCTGGGGGCAGCGCAGGAGGCGCTCAGGGCGCTGCTGCGGGGCGGGCGGGCGGCACCAGCAGTGGCAGAGGGATGCGGGGCTGGGCTCCTCTCCGTGTCCCCGGGAAGGCGATGCTGGCCGAGCTGCCACGGCCCCGGGGCCACGTTGTCACAGGGGTGGGTGTCTGCTGGGGGCTGCTCTGACGGGCTCCCCTGCCCTGCAGGTGGGCACGGTGCAGGTGATGGCCAGAGCAGATGGGGAAGGTTTTGGGGCGGAAGCCGAGCTCTTGCCACAGCCCTGGCTGGAGTGGGGGTGCCAGGGCCAGGCTGCGTCAGGGTGCCCCGGCCAGGGTGGGTGCAGGAGTGCAGAGGGACCCGCCCGGGCACTCAGACCACGAAGCTGAGCCCGTAGGTCATCTGATGGCCGTTGTCCCAGGCATAGAGCACCTTCTCCTTGGGGTTGTAGTCAACCTGCGTGGTGAAGGAGTAGTGGTTGAGGAAGGGCAGCCGGAGCTCTGCCTCGGTGTCTGTGTGCGTGTCGAAGGCATAGGAGATCTGCCCTTCCTTCTGGCTGTAGGTGTCCACAGCATAGAGGATGCCACAGATGATGAAGCAGTTCCCGTAGGTGTTGCGCTTCAGCCCTGTCTTCCAGGTGGTTTCCTTGCGCACCGAGAGGTCCACGGGGTCCAGCCGGCTGAGGACGATCACCTCCTGCTGGGAGTAGTCATAGTCCACCGAGGGGTAGATGACCCAGAGCCCGCTCTCATCCACAGCAAAGTCGATGTCCGAGTGGCCCCTCCACTTCCAGGGCGTCGTGTCCTCGTACACCACGTCGTGGAGCTGCGCCCAGCCTGCCACGTAGCGCTCCTTCAGGTCGTACTTGATGATGTTCTTGGTGAAGGCACGGTTGTAGTAGAAGGCCCCCCTGTACACCACGTGCCCCGTGCCAATCCAGTTGTAGGGCAGCTTGTAGAGGTTGCTCCAGCGGCCTGTGAGTGGGTGGGAGAGGTGTTGGGACCCTCCACAGCCCATGCACAATGGCCAGAGCATGCTGGCAGCAGTAGGGGCCTTGTGTCACCCCTGTGTCACCCTTGCTGCCCTCTGGATGCTCCCCTCAGCTGCCCACCGCCCCGGGGCCCAGCACAGCTGGTGTCACAGAGCACTGGGCACCCACCTAGGAGGAGCCAGGGCCCCTGTGCCCACTCAGCCACCTGTCCCTACCCTGCTTGAAGCTGTCGAGGCTCCTGAACTCCACCAGGCTGTTGCCATAGTAGTAGTTGGTGACGTAGATGCGGTCATCCTTGGCCGCCGGGTCCTTCATCCAGGCCCCCTCGTTGCGCCCGTAGCTGTGGTGCTCCCTGGGGGGCTCCACGGCCTCGATGGTGCCTTCACACTCCGCCTCCTTCACTGGGTGGGGAGGAAGAGGAAGGCTTATCCCTGCCCTGGCCGCTGAGCCCTGCTCCTTTCCCGCGGCAGATTCCTGCTTTAGCTTGGCAGGGGCACCGGGAATGCGGGGCTGGGTGGGCCCTGCCAGCCGCCCCCTCTCACCCACCTCTGTTGGGTGTCTCGGGGTCCCCGGTGCTGTCGGTGCCGGGCCCGGGGGGGCTGCGGGCGGTGCTGCGGGGCGCCGGGGCGGTGCTGGGCACGGCCGTGCTGGGCACGGCGCTCTCCGTCTGTGCAGCGGCCTGGGCCGGGGTGCCCTCGGCCGGGGCGGGCGCGGCGCCCCTGTCCTCCTGCTGCTCTGACACGGCTGCCCCCCTCGCTGGGCTCTCTGCGGGGGGACGAGCCGGGGGTCAGTGCCCTGGCCCCCTCGGTGAGGGGTGCCCTCCCAGCCGCCCATCCCGGCCCTGCTCCGGACTCACCGCGGCTGCCGGCCGCACCCTCCGCCGCTCCCGCCTGCCCGACCTTGTAGTAGGTGATGCCCCGGACCACAGTCTGCTGCTGCGCCAGGGGCTTGGGCTTGGCCGTGGGCTGTGACCCCACCCTGGCCTTGGTGTTCTCCTTTTTGGGCTTCTCAGGCTTCAGCGGCTTCTCCTTGGGCGCTCGGGGCCCTGGCCTGTCCCCCAGGGCCTTGCGGGTGCTGGGGTACCGTCCTGCCTCCTTCTCCCGGCCGCCTGTCGTGTCCTGGGGGGCACAGCCCGGTCAGACCCCCTTCCCTCCCATGCCCTCCTCTTCCCTGCCACCGCCGTGCCAGGCAGGGGGCACAGGCACCAGCCCAGGGGTTACCCCAGGGATCCTCCACAAGCCTGGGGGAGCCTGGCCCTGCCTGGCAGCACCCGCTGTGCCTGCATGGGGCTGGGCCCCGGGGGTACCTGTGCCTCGGGTACCTGTGCCTTGCTCTCGGGGATGGCAGCCGCGTCCTTCTGCAGCAGCTGGTAGCCCAGGTTGGAGATCTCCTTCTTGATGCTGATCATGATGTCAGAGTAGTTCTCGTAGCGTTTCATCTGGTCGGTGAGGTGCTGGACGCTCTCCTTCATGAAGTCATTCTCCCTGCTCAGGTTGGTCTTGATGGTCTGCAGGAAAGGAGAGGAGAGGAGAGGCTGGAGCCCCACCCAGGGGCTCACAGAGGGTCCCGAGCGGTGCATTGGGGAGCACTGCGGGCATGGGGCTGCTGGAGCTCCCTCACCTCCTCCAGCGTGTTCATCTGTGCCACCACCTTGCTGATGTAGGAGTGCACCTTCATCAGGTCCATGCTGTACAGCGTTCCCTCCAGCAGGTCCACCATGGCCTGCAGCTGCAGGGGGGACACGGGGATGGGGCCTCGGGGTAAGGGCTGGGGCACAGGGCAGGGGCAGGGGAATGGCGGCACAGCGTGGGGAGGGGGTCTGGCCCCCAGTCCCACCACAGCACAGGTACCTTGAAGAGCTCAGGGGCCTGCTTCTTCAGCTTCTCCATCTTCCACTCGTTCTCGCAGGGGTTGAGCGAGGAGGGGGGCGCGGTGCAGGAGCACCGGCAGTCAGCCCCCGAGCTCACCGTCTCCACGGTGTAGAAATCCTCCACGCGCGCGCTGCCGCTCCGGACGCGGCTGCAGGCGTCCCTGCTCAGCGGCCGCAGGATGCACTTGCAGCGGCAGTCGGAGCCCTCGGATGTCATCCGGACCTGGTCCACATCACCCAGAGCCTGCGGGACACACCATGAGCCCAGTGCCCGCCCGGGTGTCCTGCAGAGCCAACCCAGCCAACCCCCTCACTGCCGCTTGCCCAGAGATCTCCCTCTGCCCACGGGGCTCCTGGCTGTGCCAAAGCAGTGGGGCCTTGCCTGGTCCAGAGCACCCTGTCCCACTGCTCTGCAGCCGGGCCGACACTGACAAAGCCCAGGGAGCTGCTCATCCCTGCAGTGTTTTGTGACCCAGGTACTTCAGTCTCATTTCCGTGGCTGCTTCCCAGCCTCCAGCAAGCCCTCAGAGAGCAGGGATGGTGGCAAGAACACTGAGCAGTGCCTCAGAGAGCAGGGATGGTGGCAGAACACCCAGCAGTGTCTTTGTGAGCAGGGATGGTGACAAGAACACCCAGCAGTGTCTCAGAGAGCAGGGATGGTGGCAAGAACACCCAGCAGTGCCTCAGAGAGCAGGGATGGTGACAAGAACACCCTGCAGTGTCTCTGTGAGCAGGGATGGTGACAAGAACACCCAGCAGTGTCTCTGTGAGCAGGGATGGTGACAAGAACACCCAGCAGTGTCTCTGTGAGCAGGGAGGGTGACAAGAACACCCAGCAGTGTCTCAGAGAGCAGGGATGGTGACAGAACACCCAGCAGTGTCTGTGTGAGCAGGGATGGTGGCAGAACACCCAGCAGTGTCTCTGTGAGCAGGGAGGATGACAAGAACACCCAGCAGTGTCTCTGTGAGCAGGGATGGTGGCAAGAACACCCAGCAGTGTCTGTGTGAGCAGGGATGGTGGCAAGAACACCCAGCAGTGTCTGTGTGAGCAGGGATGGTGGCAAGAACACCCAGCAGTGTCTCTGTGAGCAGGGATGGTGGCAGAACACCCAGCAGTGTCTGTGTGAGCAGGGATGGTGGCAGAACACCCAGCAGTGTCTGTGTGAGCAGGGATGGTGGCAAGAACACCCAGCAGTGTCTCTGTGAGCAGGGATGGTGGCAAGAACACCCAGCAGTGTCTGTGTGAGCAGGGATGGTGGCAAGAACACCCTGCAGTGTCTGTGTGAGCAGGGATGGTGGCAAGAACACCCAGCAGTGTCTCAGAGAGCAGGGAGGGTGACAAGAACACCCTGCAGTGTCTCTGTGAGCAGGGATGGTGGCAAGAACACCCTGCAGTGTCTCAGAGAGCAGGGAGGGTGACAAGAACACCCAGCAGCGTCTCAGTGAGCAGGGATGGTGACAAGAACACCCAGCAGTGCCTCAGAGAGCAGGGAGGGTGACAAGAACACCCAGCAGTGCCTCAGAGAGCAGGGAGGGTGACAAGAACACCCTGCAGTGTCTCTGTGAGCAGGGAGGGTGGCAGAACACCCTGCAGTGTCTGTGTGAGCAGGGAGGGTGACAAGAACACCCAGCAGTGCCTCAGAGAGCAGGGAGGGTGACAAGAACACCCAGCAGTGTCTCTGTGAGCAGGGATGGTGGCAAGAACACCCAGCAGTGCCTCAGAGAGCAGGGAGGGTGACAAGAACACCCAGCAGTGTCTCTGTGAGCAGGGATGGTGGCAAGAACACCCAGCAGTGCCTCAGAGAGCAGGGAGGGTGACAAGAACACCCAGCAGTGTCTCTGTGAGCAGGGATGGTGGCAAGAACACCCTGCAGTGTCTCTGTGCCCCCACGGCGGCTCAGAGCCCACACAGGGTCCCTTGTTTGTGGTGACATGCAGCCACCTCGGGGTGAGCTCAACCCCTCAGTCTGCCGCGATGGCCCGAGGCACAGGCTCAAGGAGTCCCTTGTTTCCACACATGGCCCTGATTCACGCTGCAGAGCCCAGGGCGCTTTTCGGGCGGTTTAGCTCATTTCTCCCGCTGTGCTCAGGAACAGGGGAGCTGATCCCTCCCACCCCCTGCCACCGGCCGTGCACCTGCGGGTAACCCCTGGGCTGGCAGGAGCGAGGCCAGGACGCTCTGGATGTCCCATGGGTGGGGATGTGCCCGCTCCAAGCACCCCGGAGGGTGGGAGCGCAGGGAGAGGCAGTGCGGTGACCCCGCAGGGACAGGGCTCTGCCCACAGGGACTCTGACTCATCCTGGGAAACAGAACGGTGGCAGAGCTGGGAAACAAGCTGAGCTCTGGCTCCCGGTCCTCCCCGGACCACAGCGGAGCACAGAGCGGCGTGGGAAAGGGCAGAGGCCCGCGGGCTCCACGTCCTGCCCCAAGGCAGCACCCAGGGCGCTGCACAGGGACGGATCCTCCTGCTGCGCTGGGGGCACCGGGGCTCCCTGAGCTGGGCACGGACCCCGGCTCCCCACAGCCCACGCGGGCCAGGGCTTCCGCCCCTTTCTGAAGGGCTGCAAAACCTCACACATTCTGCATTTCAAAAAACCCTCTTTCGTTCAAAGGGAAGCCAGGTCCTGCTGGCTGAAGGGAACACCAGGACGCCAAAGGGCTGTAAATTGAGCAGAATCTAATCAAGCTCTCAGCAGGGAGCGGGGCAGGGACCCCCTCCCCAAACACCTCCTGGCCAGGCTCGCACATCCCCGGGGCCGCCGCCCTCCCCCATGGCCACTGGCGTTGTGCAAACAGGCAGGACGGCTCCCAGCCCCGCCACACACAGCAGCGCCCGGAGCTGGGCTGTGCTGGGGGGCAGCGTCCATCCCTGCGCTGCCCGCTGAGCACACATCCCTGCGGGAACCCCTGAGACACGCTCCCCGCTGCAGGCCCGGCTCAGTTCCGAGCTGGGGTCCCCGTTCCCGGCAGCGCCCAGGGCAGCAGCCCCCGGTGAAGGCGCCGCTGCGGCAGCGCAGCCCGGCCCCGGCGCAGCTGCGTCCCCACCTGCTCCCAGCGCCTTCTGCAGGGCAGGGCTGCGGCAAGCTCGCTCCAGAGGGAGCAGGGGACCCCGGGCTGTGCATCCCCTCCCTGTGACACTGACAGCGGGCACGTGTCCGTCCTCTCCAGGGCACGCAGGGCCAGCCCTTCCCCAGAGACCCGCCCGGCTCCGGCCGCGTCCGTCCCGCGTGGGTGCCCGGGCCGCCGCCCACCTTCAGCGGGGCCGTAACACTAAACCTCGCTGCGCCGTCTGCCAGCTTCCCTAAACAGGAACTGCGTGCTCTATTTATACAGAAAAGCCCGTAAGCAAGGAAGTATTAAAGCCAGGCTCCCACGCGGGGAGCCTCTGTGAGGGTCGCACACCGCGGTACCTCGGCTGGTGCCCTCTGTCAGCCCCCGCCCGGCTGTGCCCGGCTCTGCAGGGGCAGCCCGCACCAGGGCACGCACAGACCCTCTCCCCAGCAGCACACAGGCTGGGGATGTGGGTGCAGAAGGCAGCCCGTGCTGCTCTGCTCTCTCCAGGTGGGAATCTGTGAGCTCCCCGCGATGGGGGCTGATGCAGCCCTGCAGGGGCTCTGGTGGATCATTCCCTGGACCCCCACTCGCTGCAGACCCCAGCCCAGGCTGCTGGCAGGTGGCTGCCGCCTCTCCTCCCGAGCGGGTCCCAGCTCCCCACGGGCTGCACACCCATGGCTGGTGTGGGAGAGTGTCCCTACACTTTGCTGAGGGTTTCCTCACTGCAAGTTTTATGAGCTGGGTAATTTTCCCGGCTTCCGGGACCTCTTGCAAGAGCATCCATGTGAGCACAGAGTTTGTGACACTATTTGGAGAAAGCGGGACCTTTGACAATGACCCTTGGCCAGCTTTTAAGCTGTCCCTTGGCTGCTGCCAGAGGACTCGCCTCGGAGGAAAACACGCTGTGTTGATAAGCTGCCGCACCGCACGCCTCTGGCACAGCTGCCGGGAGGCATGTCCCCGTCACGGGAGGGAAACCGTGTCACCCTCCTCTTCCTCCTCCTCCCAGGCTTGGCGCAAGGTGTCAAACACGTCCTGCAGCTGAGGCAGAACGGTGCTGGCAGGGCTGGGCCCCGGGCGCTGGCGCTGCTCGGGCGTCCCGTGTCGGTCACGGGGGCGCAGCCGTGCCAAGCGCTTGTGGGGCACACGCATGCCCACCGGTGGGATCTCATGGAGAAAACACCTCTGAGCACAGCAGGCAGCACCTGCGGGGAGGGAGACGGCACCGCGTGGATCGCCGAGTCCTGCCAGCATCACCCCTGGCACCCCGCCGGGAGCCCAAGCAACAGGGCATTCCAGGCTTTGGATATCTGTTCCAAGCTAAGTGCTGCCCGACAACAGCTGCGTTAGCGTCGTTTCCCACCAAATGCCTTGGAAAATCCTGTCTTTTTAACATTTGGCGATCCTAGCAGTGGCTGCTCCCACCACCATTCCTCTGGGCTGGGTCCCGGTGTCCCCGCTCCGGCCCCGCTCCGGCCACTGACCCCGTGGGAGACGTCTTCCAGCTGGAACCGAGGGCTCCGGGACGCACGGGGGAGGCCGGCTCCCCCCGCTGCCGGTCCCGCTCCCGCTCCTCATCCCCGCGGGGAAGGCTTGTCTGGGCTGCTCTCTCTGGCACGGAGTCGCTCATTGCAGCGCCCATCACCGCAGCGCCGGGGCTTGGGCACCTTCCAGCCGCTGAACGCGCCCACAGCCCGGGTCATTCCCTGCGCCGAACCCCCGCCCGCTGGGAGCACCGGCACCCGAACCGGCCCCTCCCGGGACCCCCGCCCGGTGCCCGTGTCGGGCCGCGCCCCCGCCGCTCCGCAGGGACACAGAGAGCAGCGACCGCCGGGGACACCGGGCCGGTCCCGCAGCGGCGGGGCTGCCCCCGCCCGCTCCCGACCACCGCCGTGATCGCTCCCGGCCGCGATCGCGATCCCGGTCCCGACCCCAGTCGGTGCCGCTGCCGGTGCCGGTCCGGCCCGTCCTTACCGTGGCAGCGCCGCGCACCGCGGCCAGCGCCGGGAGCAGGAGCGCGGGGAGCAGCAGCGCCCGCATGGCGAGAGCGGCGGTGACCGCCCGCACCGAGCGCCGCTCCGCCCGGCCCGGCCCGGCCCGTCCCGGCGGCGGGGAGGAGCCGCCCGTCCCGTCCGCCCGTCCGCCCCGTCCCGCCCCGCCCCGTCCCGGCGGCGGCACCGGCCCCAGCAGCGGCGCCGCGGCGCGGGGGCGGCGCGTTCCCCCCGGGTGGAGCTGGCCGTGCCCGCCCCGGGGCTCCCGCCGCACCGGCGCTGCCCGGTGCCCCGTGCGGGGCTGCCCGTCCCTCCCCAGGCTGGCCGGTCCCCCCCGAGGAGGAGGCGGCGGTGTCCCCGGGGCAGCCCGCCCGGACCCCCGCCGGGGCTGTGCGGTTTCCCCGGGCTATGCCCCGTGCCCCGTGCCCGGTTTCGCCCCTCTCGCGGTGCCCCGTGGCCGGTTCCCCTCTCGCGGTGCCGCGGGCGGCGCTCGGGGCTCGGCCGCCGGGTGCCCCCTGGCGCCCCGCCGCTCCCGGTGCACCGGCCCGGGGAGCCCGCGGGGCGGGGCGGGGGCTCGGGGCGGGCCGGGGCGCGGCCGTCGGGGCCGGGCCCGGCTCCCCGCGGGCGGCGCTCGGACTACGACTCCCGTGGTGCCCCGGGGGGCGGGGCGCGGCCGGCCCGGCCGAGCGCGGCGCGGCCCTGGCTGTCAGCAGCGCCCGAGCGGCCATGGGGCAGCGCGGCCGCCGGGGCCGCTGAGACCGCCGAGCCCGGCCCGGCCCGGCGCGGCCCCGGCGCCGCCATGGAGCTGGAGCCGCCCGCGGAGCTGCCGGAGCCCCGCGCCGCCAGCAAGGGGCCGCCCCGCAGCGGTGAGTGCAGAGCGAGGGGTCCGGGCGGGCCGGGGGGCGCGGGGCCGGCGGTACCGGGGGCTCCGCCCGCCCGATGCGGGCCCGCAACTTTCCGCGGCCGCGGGGCGCAACAAAGGGCCGTGCCCGCCCTGCTCCGCTGCCCCGGGCCGGGGCCGGGACCCGCTCGGGGCTCGGGGGGGTCGCCGCCGGCAGCGGTGCCCTCGGCCGGGCCGGCGTGCCCGGGGATTTCACTCGCCCGGCAGGAATCGCCTTTGGCCCGGGGCTCCGGGGCCCGCGGGGTGCGTGCGGCGGCGCGGGGCCGCTGCCGGCTCGGTCCGGGCGCGCCGGGGCTGCCCCGCGGTCCCGGTACCGGCGGCCGTGCCCCGGCCGTGCCCTGCGGCTGCTCCCGGTGCCCCGCGGGTGTCTTGGCTCAGCCCCTGGAGCCGGTCCCTGCCCGGGGTTTATGGGCACCATTTGGGACCCTTTTACACTTCCCGTATGCAGATGCCGCATCTGCACTTGAATGTCCCTGCCAATTTTTATGGTTTACAATTGCATTTTACCATCTTAAAGTACTCGGGTTCTCTACAAAGGGTTTGCTCAGACAAAAGAGGCTTTTTATCAGGCAGCATCCTCGGTTCTCGAGATACGGGCGGTACCAAAAGATAGGCAGTGTGGGAACGGCAGAAATGGGCATTTCTGTACGCGCCCTGATGTGTAACGTTGTCCCTGGAAGCACTTTATTCCTCCTCGCTTAATTAGATGTCCAGTTGGATGAAAGACACTTAATACTCTTAGATACTTTAATAACACTCTAATAACACTCTTAATGCTTTAATATAGCCTTAATACTTTTTCAACTTTCTGGTTTAATTTGTGAAGTGTCTGTTGCTTGAGTGTCCCTAAGAGTACAACAGTATTAATGCTTTGTGTGCATTTGCTATTTTTCCCACAGATGTGGGATTTTGAGGGAAATCTCTTTTGATTAATCAGATTAGCTTTAAGAGTTTCTTGCGTAGCTGTTTCTTGTGACAGACGTACCTGTGGCTGTGGTTACTCTTTTGAATGGGTGATGTAACAACCTTTTACTACTTTGCCTTCAAAAATGTGAAATACTGCTGCGGTGTTGAAACATTGCTTGACCTTCAGTCTTTCTAAAGCCTCTGGGGGAGGAGCAGGAAAGATTGGGTTGTTAATTCATGGTTTCATAAAATACCTGAAAATGATAATGGCAAACGAAGACTCTGAATATTTTGTTTTCTTAAGAAAGATTCATAGTGCTTTTTATACCTTGAGGAACAGGATCTTAACAAAACCAGTGGAACTCGTAGGAGGACAGAGGTATAAAAGTCAGATTGTATTTTTGGTGTCAAAATGTTAAAGTTAAAATCATTAATGAACTTAAGCTGTGCACGTGGCTTCTGTGTTAACCCAGAGTAAACTGCTGCAAGTTTATTGGCGCCTTCAGTGAGAGAAGCCTCAGGATAACTTTGAAATGCAGGGTGTAGTTTTATTTCAGCACTTACAGGCAATTGCAGCCTCGTTATTTGAGGGGACACTTGACGTTCTTAGAATATAAGATGATGGTTTTCCCTTGCCAATTTGAGTACTTCCTCTTCCATGTAAGAAACGTATTTTGTCATTGAGCAAATCAATAGCAACGCATAAAACCAGGGTTTTTAAAAAGCAATTTCATTAAGGCATTCATTTTTCCTGCAGTAGTAGCAATTATTTCTCAACAGGGTCCCATTTAAGATCAGTCTTGCTATAGCTTCAGTTGGCATCTTTTTCCTCTGTGAGTGAGACACGATGGCTTTTACACCGTTTTAATTATTTAATGTTTTAGCTAAAATAGGGACACAACAGATTAGCTGGAATTAAGGTAGCTTGGGACACTTTGTTGTGTACTGTGGTGTTGGAAGACAGATTTTTCAGGAAACTAAACAGAAAACTTGAATTTTGTGTTCCCGTAAAACTATCAGAGTTTCAGATGGGCAGATTACTGATCTGGATAAACTTCATACCAGAGAAGAGAGGAAAGTTGTCAGAGCACAAAGAATGTAAGGTTTTCAAAGAAAAGTCCTTTTGCCTGCATCCCTTCCCTTTTCCACAGCATTCCCAAACTTTACTGGCACACACTGACATTTTTAGTGGTTCTTTATGCTTGGTTGCTTTGCATCTGATGAGATAAGCCTTTGCTTAACAAAGACTATTTCATTGATATAGTTGGGTCTTAGTTTACTTGCTATAAACATTTCTTTGAAGATTTAGGAAGAAAAACAAATGGACTTGTCGAATGGCAACGCTGCTGAAGTCAAATGTCTCTGAATAAACAAGAAGCTACAGTGTTATTTCAGCTCAGTGTTGGCTTGTTGGATGTGGATGTCTCTTGCTTTTGTAAATAATAATAGTTCAGAATCCTATGCGTTATTTTCTCAGTTCTGTGGTGGGAAGTGCAAGACTTGTAATTTAGGAACAACTTAACTCCTTTGTTTGATTTGATGGTAAAGATGGAAAAATACCTCTTGGTATAAAGTTGGAATTTGGTATTGATGGCTTCTGTAGATCATTAATCAGGAAAATGGGTTTATGCATGCCTTTTTGTGCTGAGCAGGACTAGTGCTGTATGTTGAGCAGATGCAGTGTGTGATGTGACACTGCAACAACAGGATTTTTTCCCTGCTTTGCTATAAAATAATTTAAAGATGCTGAATTACAGAAAATCAGGGAACTTTCCCATCTGAGAGACTAATTCTTGATTGTTGGGAAGCAATAGCTGTCTTTCTGTCCTGCCTCTGGCAAGTTCTTTGTGGTATTTCTTTTTTTGGTGGGGAAAATGTGCCAGTGGTTTATTGAATTACTGTTCAACTTCTACGTGGTAGAGCTTTGAACAGATGCATTTACACCAGCATTCTGTGAGAATGGGAGCACAGTTTATCCTGTTGATAAACTGCCTATTTAAATAAAGCCTTCAGCAGTGTAATCTGGTAATTCTAATTAAGTCATTTACATAGGGAATTGGCCCAGGGTTTCATCAGATGGCTGCTGGGGAGCTGAAATGCATTCTTTCCCTCCAGCTGTATTAAACCAGCCTTTTGATCCTGTCCTTTTTTTAGCCTTTAAGCCAAAGTGGTTATCACTGTGCAGTTAATTGAGAAAGGGAGTTGGGGGACAAGGGGACCCTTCGAGCTTTAGCTTTGGTCTTAATTATTACAGTTCTAATTACATAATTAGAAGACTCCCAGATTTTATGTGTTGATAAAAATGGTTCTGTACAGGTTTTGTTAGAAAGAGGAAATCCTCCACGGAGACGCTGGCTTCAGTGAAGTTCTTTATTGGTCAATGATTGCCAATAACTTATCTTGGGAGCAGTATGAGCCTGGGGGATCTGAGTCCTCCCCAGCTCTTCGATAAGGAGGTTTCATTTACCCAGGGTGGACCTGCGTCCTTCAGAGAGCACAAGTTACATGGCCACCTTCCGTTGCCTAATCATCCCAGCTGTGGGCTTGTAGAGCTGCGGAAATTTAAACTTAGCGAAATGTCTGGTCAGTGTGAAAGATTCCTCTTTTTAAGCCCTTTTTTCCTTTGTTAAAACAAACAAACAAACAAACAAAAAACCCAGTAAAAATCTATCCCAGCTCTAACACCAGGCTGACTGCAAACTGCTGCGATGTCCTTGTCTGGAAATACCTCCCAGCTGAAACTTGAGGGGAAGCCTTTGGTAGATTCTGTGGGAACGTGATCTGGACTGTGATGTCCCTCAGACAGAATTCTCTCGTTGGACGGAGGCTCTGCAGCTGTCCCTGCAGGAAATGCGGGCGCAGTGTCCGCAGGGGCTCGCTGGGCTGGGCTCCCTGCCCCGTCCCCAGCCTGCAGGCGCTGCACCCTGGGCTGTGCGTGGGCAATGCAGGGTTTATTCTGATTAGCTGCTGCTCAGCAGCCCAGGGTTTACCTGTGGGAGTTTCTGCGGAGCCCTCAGGTCCTGAATCCAAGTGATTGAATAATGGCTGTCGTGGTTGTAGTAAAAATTTGTAAAAGAACTCTGAGTCTCTGCAAGCTCTGCCAAACACCAGCTTGTCCTCCAAAAATCTCTTCATTCAGTCTCACAGCTGTAGCTTTATGTTGTTTGGCAATACTTAGAAGGAATTATGCCTAAGTATGTTGTTTCAGATGTCTTGTGAGTGCTTTTGCCAGGAGACTCTCCATCCTCTGCCTGTTTTATCAGCAGTGCTAAGGAAATGCCCTTTCTGTGGGTCACAAGCAGGGCTATTCTTACCTGCACATTTCCTGTGCTCCTGGTGGTGTACAGAACTGAAGGGAGCTGAGGAGAGGTGCCAGTGTTGGGTACCAATTTGCTGCTGTGCCAGGCCCAGGGAGCCTCCTGCTCGGTGCCTCCTGTTTGCTGCTGCTTTGTGAAGTTTGCTTTGCCCAGTTCTGTTTTCCTGCTTACCTGGCACTGCCAGCTGGGTCCATCACCTTAACACTTGAGCAGACCTTTAGTATTTCACTTGGATTTACATAAGGGCTCTGCTCTGTGAACTGTCCCTATCACAGGATGATATCCATAAAAATGACACTTCCTAGTCTTGAAAAAAATCCCCAGGCCCATTGGAGACATGTGAAAAGGACACCCAGCAGGAAGAGAGGCCCATGGCCTGAAATATTCATCAATCATTTTCCTGGCACCAGGAAACCAATCAACTCTTCTAAGGGGAGAGAGTAATCAATCACACGATGTGGGAAACAGGGATTGCTGGCCCTGCCAGAAATGTCCCTTCATGGGGACAGAGGGAAGGGGCTGTGCTGGTCCTTACTCACAAGTGGTAACTTACACCCAGCTTTTGTAAAAGGCAATCTGTGCACACCACGGGCTCCAGCCTGCACTCAAGGGTTTGTTTTCAGTAATGCTGAGTTGTTTTCTCCTTAGATTTTTCATTTACCTCTTTTCCGTGGCTGGTAGGTGAAGGGTTTGTTTCCTGTTCCCAAACCTCTGTGTTCTGAAGTGGCAGGTCCAGCAGCAGCATGTTTTTATCTAGAAGATCAGAATTTTAAAATTTTGCTCTTTTTTCATGAAACAACATAAGTTTGAAACAGCTTCTATTGCAAACTGGTACTGGGGAAGAAATGCACCTCTGTGTGTTTGACCTCTTCTTCTATCTTTGGGTTATGCTAAAAGAAGTATATGTACATTGCCCAATAATAAGTGAACTGTAGGTGTCAACATCTGTAGGATATTTTATGGTAGGATAGGGATTGTTTGAATTCCAGTAAGAGTTCAAATAAGAAATCCTACAAAATATTCTAGTAAGATGCTATAAGTTGGACCAAGAGACCTGTTTATACTTTTTTTTCCCTATGAAAACCTCTGCAATAGTTGCTACATAAGAAATGCCATAATCATGGCAAAACAAGTGGCAGTGCCACAGCCTTTCTCATGTCCTTCAGCCCAGCAGACAGCAGATCGCACTGGGGTGATTTTTCCTGGGGAGAGCGAGATGTTTCGGGCACGGCCATGGTGCGTGGCTGGGTGGGTGCAGGGGGACCAGCCCTAGCCAGCACTGCCCAAGCAGAACACCACCATCTGTGGAGCACCGAAAGGAAGAACACAAATAGATTTCCTGTAGCAGTGTATGTAACAATTGTTTTAAAATTGTAAAACTTGTAATCATATGTCTTCCAACACAGATTTTTGAAAAGACAAAACTGTGCACTGTCTTTTCATGGAAATCAGCAAAACATGAACTGCTGTATTATTTAAGTTAAATTAAAAGTCAATTACAATTCAGATTGTTCTTCAGAGCAGCAGTGTATACTAAATACAATGCAAAATTAATTTCTCATTGAAAAGATTAGGAGCCTTCTCTTTAAAAATGAAGATATTTTTCTGCATTGAAGGTAATTTTCTAGCACAAGTGGAGACAAATATCCAAATGTCAGGAAGGATGTTTCTACAGCATGTTTTTGAACAGCATTTTTCTGTCTGACAGTTTCTGTGTGCTTTCTAAGATGCTTAGATGTGTTACCACAATTAAAAGCTACTAAGAGATGTGGCATCCTGCAAAATGAGATTACAGCAATAGGCAGATGTGGCTGGCATGAGCCCCAAGGAGAAAGGGAAGTGTTTCTGGAATTGCAAGCAGCAGGAGCTAATGCGGTTTGCAAACACGGGAGACAGTGGCAGAGAGGTAGGTGGGGAGAAAGAATCCAATTTCCCTCGATTCCCGCCCGATGGTAATCCCTGTCCCTGGGAGGCCAAATGCTCAAAGTGAGCCTTTCACTGCAGCAAAGCCCGGGATGCTGGTGCTGCTGGGGTGAGAGGGGCGTGCTGGGGGCTCCCATTGCTGCACTGCAGGAGCAGGAGGCTGGAATCGGTGGTGGGAGGGAAACCTGAACCCTCAAGGACTGGGCAGTTACTGCAGCCACAGCCGCGTCCAGGTGGCCTCACAAAGATGGGAGGCACACCCACCTCTGCTCAGGTGTCCAGTTAAAGGGGTGCTTCTAACCCAGTGCACCTGCCTCTTCGCACTTGCCTCATTTGCAATGTGATTTCTGCCATGTTCTGTATATCATAACATGCTGTTAGTTATCAAGAGATCACTATTAATCTACGTTGATGTCAACTCTTCAAAAAATGGCATCTCCTGTATAATACCAGTCAATTCTGGGTTTTTTTAATGTAGGTAATTCTAGTGAACTCTGGATGGATTTTGCTGAAGTGGTATGCCTTATGTTGGCCAACACTTTATCAGTGATCAAAAGTCAATAAAGAATTTCCCCAGATTTACAGACTGATTATGCAATTGATCTTTCAATATTGGAGTAGGCTGGGCTGCCTGGTAGGCAAAACCCTAATAAACCAAAAGGTCCTTCAGGTAGAGAAGATGCAAAAATCTCATGCCCAGGGACAAAGGCAGTGTGCTTGTGGGCTGGGGTGCTGAGAGGCACTGGGTGTGAAACAGAGACGTGATCACCTTCTAGGACAGGCTTTTTTCTTCATCATCATCATTTTTCTAAAAAGCGTTGGTGCTTGACTGTGTGTTCCCTTTTGGTAGCCTGAAAGTCTGAAATAAGATGCCAAATGTGTCTTGCTGTTACCACGAGCTGGCTCGGGGGTACTCCCTCCACAGCACCCCCTTTTCCAGGAGCAGAGCCTGCTGAACCTCTCAGCAGCTTTCCAAAGAGCACTGGGCCCTGTCCCAGAAATCACAGAGGCTCTGGAAACCCTGCCCATGAGCTGTGTGGTAATGCTGATAGCACAGCAAGATGCATCTCCTTTCTGCTTTGATTGTTGTGCCTCAGGAGGCACGTCAGGAATCCTGTGACTTTTGATGGCATCAATAAATCAGATAGCAAGCTGACAGAATTTTACTGGAATGTAAATAGGCATTTAAAATAACAATGTTTGTAGAGAGTTCATTGAAGAATACAGTGCAGGCACATGGAAGATGCGTGGCTGTGTAGGTTTCCTTTCAGTTTTGTTGGTAAGCAGGAACTGAGATTGTTTTCCATGTAAATGAAAATAAGTAAAAATATTTATCAGGAGATGACCTTATTTCCCACTCCTCTCTGCAAACAGTGTGTGTTCTCAGCGCTGAGGTGAGACAAGCTCTACAAATGTAGGGGAAAGGGGAGGAATGTCTCTGTATAGTAAAATTGAGCTGATAAGGGATAATGAATCACCTTCAGCTCAGCTCTGCTGAGTAGTAGCTGCTCTGGGGAACTGCAGCCTGGTCAGCCTTGTCTCAGCCCCTCAGTGGGAAGGGTACGGAGCAAATCCTCCCAAAAGGCATCTCCAGGCACTTGAAGGACAGGAAGGTAACTGGGAGCATTTGCTGTGGGTTTACCAAGGGGAGATACCATGCCTGAGCAACCTCATTCCTTCTGTGATGAGATGGCTGGATCCATGGATGAGGAGAGGGTAATTCTGTCATTAACCTTAGCATTAGGCAGGGTTCCTGATGCAGTCTCCCATGTCATCCTAGCAGGCATGGGTGCAAACCTGGGCTGTTTTCTGGGTGCACACCTGGGCTGTTTTGTTCAGTTGAGTTCAAGCACTAACTGGTGGCCATTAAGCTGTGATTGTCCTTGGGAGTCAGTGTTGAGGCCAACACTACTGAGCAATTTCATCAACCATCAAGATGGTGGGATGGACAAACTCCTCAGGCTTGCAGATGGCATCAGGCTGATACTCTGGAGGGCACAGCTGCTGTTCAGAAGGACCTCAGTAACCTGAAGGAAAAGGTTGATTGAAACTTCAAAGTTAGACACAACCATCTGTCCTGTACCTGGATAACCCCATGGAATGGTGCAGGATGAGGGGCAGCTCAGCAGAGAGGGCCTGGGGTCCTGGAGAACCCCACAGCTGGGTCAGGCTGGGCTTGTGACAGCTCCTGGCCACGAGGCTGAACGAAGGCCTCGGTGCCTGGTGTGGGACATGGCAGAGCCACCTCTGGAGCATCCTGTCCCACACACATCTCCTGCCTGCAGCCCCACAAACAGCACTGCGCTGTGCCACACAGATCCACGTGGGCAGGGGGACATGGTGGCACTCCCTGAGTCAGCACCTCCTGCTCCCTCCCGCCTCAGGAGTCCCTGAGTGCTCAGGGTACACAGTGTCACCTGCACTGTCACCTGCTGAGCTCCTCCATGTCCAGTGCTGAGTCCAGGTTCAGGCTAAGCTCATTTCTAGGAGTAGAATATACCATATACCCCTTCAATTAGCATGAACAGGGACAAGGGCAGGCAAAGGTCAAGAGAAGTTCAAAATGGCATAATTTCTTTTTGCTGGTGTTCCCAAATGTTCCTGATCCCGAAAAGCTCTCCAGTGTGTTTACCAGACCATTGGAAAAGCCAAAGAACAAGGCCTGGCTTGATACAAGGGAAGTTAGAAATGGAGGGGCTGAGAATAGGTAGCACTGTTGCTTAAAACGGGAGAAATAATTGATTTATGTTATGGTGGAAAATTAGGCTGTAAAGTCAAAAACACTTAAAAAGGAACCCTGTGGTTTCAGGGGAGCTTTTTGCTCTGATTCCTGCTCAGCAAAGAGGGGTACCCCAATAAAGGTCATCAGCTTCATGAGCTGAATTATTAATTCCTTTCATACCACTCAGGGCTTGTAAACAGTATATGATACAGGAAAACAATTGGCACTGTTCACTGAGTGGGCAGAGAGGTCAGGAGGTAAATACTTGTATTGGCAGCAGCAGCTCTTCAGAGCTGAGCAGACTTCTGTCCTTTTCCTCTTTTAGAGCAATCCACTTTCCAGAATCTTAGTCTGGTTGTTAGTCCGCATCTCCTCTCCCTCGGATGAACTGTTTTTAGGAATTTAATGGATTACATATAATTGTGAAGATAAAAAGGGCTGGAGGGAAGGGTGGGGGATAATGGGTAAGAGAGCAAACCAGCATTGCCATGTTTCGCAAACAGCTGTGGTTTTACACAGAGGGAAATTTTTAAATTTCCGTTCAAGGCCAGGTGTAGAATAAGCAGTTGTGCTTCAACGTACTTAGAAAAAATCCAAGTGTGATTTTGAGATTAATACGTTATAAATACCATCTGCCAGTAGCAGCACGAGACCAGAAATGGTGCTGTGTTGGTGCCCTTGGATGCCAGGGCTGTGCCATGTTCCTGCAGGGGCTGTGGGATTGCCGGGCTCCCGGCAGCACAGGGCATTGAGGGGATTCTGACCCCAGACCTGAGCAGCTGGGCGGTGGTGAGCATGGTGTCTGCCCTGGTGAGCATACTACAAACAGTCAGTGAAACACAGAATTTCCAAGTGTGACTGGGAAATAGTTACACTTTGTTGTTTGCGGCCTGTAATGTGGCATTAGTGAACAACCTAAACTTTCAGGACTTGCAGAATGTGTGCTGCCTCTCTCTAAACACTTCCCACTCAGAAACCTCTCTTCAGAAGGCGCATGCATGATTGAGTTGCTCTTTGAATGATACTTGATGAACCATCCCAGATGTTGGCAGGTGTAGCTTACTGCCCTAAGTGCCTGGGCCCTCGCAGCAGCTCTCAGTGCCTGCCCTGTGCCATCTGGCCAGGGCTGGGCAGTGACCCCAGTGCCAGAGCAGCAGGTAACCTCACCAGGACCATCTGCTGGGCTGCTCCCTCAGCCTGCTGAAAGCCCCTGTGCTCAGGGCTCACTCTGCACCACTCTCCAAAGAGGCAGAGTAACTTCAACCTGCACTTACTGCTTGGCTTAATTTGGATGTATGTGAAAGCATATGTGGCTTTCAATAGGCAAAGTATAAAACCCTTTCCAGGAACCTGAAATGGCTGTACTACATATGAAGAATATATATTTTTTATTTACAAAACATGTATAGTATATGGCTTGCTAGTTCCTGAATTAGGGAGACTGCAGTATTAAGGTGGAAAATAGGAAGATGCAAAATAATTTTTCTTCTCTGAGCCCATCAGAGACCTGTGCAGTGTAATGCAGAGCCTTGTTGGGAGGTCTGCAGCCAGCATGTCGCATGCAGCTTTCTGAGCACTGCTGCAAGAGCCAAGCAAGATGATAAATTAATGTGTAGGTGTTCTAGGCAGTAAATGCCTCGGTAATCCAGTGGGGAGTAGGACAGGAACAAGCCAGGGCATTGCTGAATAAATCTGTAATTGTGTTTGTTGCTGTTCTCAGCTATGGCTGGTGTTTAACATGATGAACTAAAGCTGCTGCTTTGAGTAGCTACACCAAGGAGGCTCGGGGTGGTATGGAAGTATGGCAGCAGGATTTAGTCAGTGTGCTGCAGTGTCTGCTCTCACGTTCTGTAAGAATGGTCTGCTAAAGTGTTTACTTTTGTTTGTGGATTGCCTAATTAGAGCAGAACTTTGCACTTTCAGTGTAAACAGTGGTCCTCAGGGAACTGCCTGCTGCCCCAGAAATGGGAATTGCAAGAATGTGAAAGGCAGGATTTGGGCTGGCAGCAAAGCCTGGCGTGGGCTGCAGTTGTGCTTCTGGGGCTGTGTTCTGTGGTTAGGAATGCAAACTTGTAGTGTGCATTTATTGGGTCTTAGAGCTAAAGAAGAGTTACAGAATATGTAATTATGTGGGACCTACCAGCACCAAAATCACAGAGATGGAGACTGAGCTGCTTGGCTTGGGAGCTGGTGGTGATGTGCTGAGAGGGGCTGTGGTCTTTTGAGAGACCAAGCCCAAAGAATGCATCTTGGCTTTACCTAATCCTGGGTTAAAACTGACCCTGTTAGTGCAAGATGGTTTTCTCCTGGTTTGAGTCCTGGAAAGGTGGATCCTTTCCAAAACACAGAGGGCAATCTGGCATTTGGTTTTGATCACATTCTGACTTTGAGGGTTTTCACTGGCAGATGCAGGCAGGAAGTTCTGTTTCTTCTTTCAGCTGCTAGAAAATAAAGCTTTGGAGCATCTTGTGCTTAAAGACACTTGTTTCTGATGCTGCTCCAGATCAAATTCCAGCAGCTTGCCAGCCTTTGGAAGAGGATCTCTCTTCTGATCAGGAATCTTTTGAAGGTTCACTGGCCACAGATGGGAGATCATCATGCCTTTTCATTCCACACTAAGGCTGTGCATACAGTTTAAACCTGATGTAATACGACTTTCTTTGTGCTGGAAGTTGCTCTGAATTGATATTCTCAAACCATCACAAGTTATAAATTACTAATATGACTGCTGAGAAAAGTAGATCTACAGATAATGTGTATGACAGAAATACCTTGAGAGGGGGAAGCTGAAGCTGTTACAATACCTGCTCCTCAGAGCAGCTTCCTCGGGTGACTGAAGACACGCGTATTCAATTTCAGTGTAAATGAAAGTTTTCAAAGTAAAACCTTCTCAGTAACATGCACATCACATCTTTCTCATTTTCACTTTCCCATTAGCTACAGATGTGGAGCAGATGAGTTCCTCCTCTCCTGTCCTCCCCGTGAACTCCGTGGGCAGTAAGTACCCCTTTTCTTGCCATGTGGGACGGGGCAGAATTTCTCATTCTGAGGTAATCCAGAGATGTGAATTGTGAATTCTCCATGGTAGAGACCTGGAGAAGTTTTACAGCTGATGCTTGTTCATGGAAGTGGGGATTCCCATAGCTGAGAGCTGATGAGGTATTTCTCACTGAAATAGCACAGACCAGGTCTGTACATCACTATTTACACCAGCAGAATCCAGGCTCAGTAAGATCTGTTGCCACCAGAGATATCTCAGTGAAGGAGATGCCTGCATGAGCAATAGAAACCCCTGAGGTGATGTAAATTTCGTTGACATGGGAGTCTTTTTCTGTAGTGTTTCATTATAACACTTGAAAATCTATAGCCTGAAATTTCTCATGGAACTGACAGCAGTTGGTGGAATACTCCTCAATTTCAGGGTAATTCTGGGCCTGTAACTTTTTGAGACTTTGAAAACCTGAGCTGCTGGACACCTCAAAAAGTAGGAATTCCGAATTCCTTCTTAACACTCCATCTAGTGGCATTTGCTGTGCGGAGGGACCAGTCGATGGGAATCCACTAGATGGCAACAGGCCCTTGTCAGACTGGTGGGACCGGGAAACCGCGTCCTTCACAGGGCTGAGAACCCCTCATTGAGAGCAACTTTTCATCTCATTGTTTGGGAACTCTGCGGATTTTTCAAATGTGGCAGACTTTGAACTGGCAGCTCATTTCAAAGGGATGCTCAGATGTTCACAACTGCTAAAAGCCTCCCAGAGCCAGGACATGGTCCTTTCCACATGCCTTTGTGCTGGTGGACTTGCACTTACTTTTATTGGAGAACTGTGGTTCCTGTGTGATGGGAGTGAAAATCTGGTTCCTTCCTTTACAGTGAGAGCAGCCCTGTGGAGTGCATGCATGGTAGGCTCTGAGTTGTGAACATGCGTGCAGTTATTTGCCTGGTGATTAATGAAACACATCTTTGTTGGTATCTAGCTAGGTTTTCATGCAGTTTATCGCTTTTATATGGAAACAGGTAATTTCACATGCATATGTAGAATAATTTGTCATCTAGAGACATGTATAGTTCATGATGATATATTGGCTAATACTCTGTTGAACCTTTGTGGCCTCATATAGCTCATATTTACTCTTGTGCATTGACAGGTATTAAAACAAAACTAAATTTCCCATAGTATTCTCCCAGCAGAATGTATCTGCAGAAAATGGGCAGGGCTGTCCACCATGAGCTGACTGACCCTCCTTCCCCCTTAAATAACTGCGTGTTACTGCCAGTGTGCATTTGTCTAGCTACAGATTTCATGTCTGTTATCTTTTGCTAAGATGAAAAATGCTTGTCTGTTCCCTATGAAGATATTTATATAAACTTTTGATAAACTAAATAAACCGAGCTCCTCGAGTTCTTTTGATGTCTCCCGTCTCTCGATCAGCGCCGGTGGCCGCTGCTCCGTCAGGACCGTGAGCCAGCCCTCGTGGCCTCTGCTGGGGATGGATGGGCCCTGGAGCTGCTGCTGGGCAGGTCCCCACTGTCCCCAGCCCCAGCTGTCCCCTGGCTGCGGTGGCAGCACCGCGTGTGCTGTGCTCAGTGTCACCCTGATGTGCCCCAGGCAGGCACATCTGCGGGGCGGTGCCTCTGCTAGGCAGCAAACAGTTGCTGACACAAACATCTGAAGCTTCCCAAGCATGGATTTAAAAACATTCTGAACGTGCCTGTCTTTCCTTAGTTTTTTCCCTTGCATTCTTCCTTACCAAAATTAAAGCAAAAAAAAAATTCTGGAGGATTTCTTACAGCCAAGTAGGAACCCAAATTTTAATCCTATTTGTACATGCAGAGCATTTGAGAGGTGTGGAATGTGTGCTCAAGCCTTTGGCTTGTCGTGCATTGGCAAACTGGGGTAATGGCCCCTTTACTGTAATTTCCCCTGTTTGTCTGAAATGTCTTATTCAGAGTAATTGCAGTGAATTATTTTCACATGTCCTCGCAGTAAAGATGAACACCTCGGTCAGGGCTTCTGTATTTTCTACTTTCATGCAGGTATACATGAGGAAAAGCAGTTGGCTGAAATGTCTATTTAAAATAATACAAAAGTGCTTTCTTGTTCATCATGTAAGATGTCTCTGGAAAAAATCCAAATTGTGCACTCTCACTTCTGAATGAGTCTGCCAAGCATGCTGAAAATTTTGAGATTTCAAAGGCAGAATGTCAAACTGCATCAAAAATGAGTCATTTGTCTTGTTTTCATAATGTTAAAACAATTTGGCAGGCATGCTTTTGGGCTGCTCACTGTTACACTGCTGGGGTAAATTCCCTGTACCAAGCCACCACACTTACCCGGGCTGTTGGTGCAAGTGCTCGCTGTGGGTGACTGAAAAGGGCTCTTGGCTATCAGACCCAGGGAGAGGGCAGATTTTTCCTAAAATTCCACTTTTGCAAAGTTCCGTCTGTTCAGTGTGTAGCTGTTGAACTTGGTGGAGCTGTTCCTGTGTAAAACTGAACAAGTTAAAGTCTTTAAACAGAGCAAGCAGATATATTTTGAATATTCACCAAAGTGGAGTTCAGAAGTCCTTGGTGAGTTGTTCTGACTTGAGCTGTACAGAGGGACACAGTTCCTGTGGGATAGCAGCACAGCATGTCTGAACAGGCTCCTTCAGGATAATCCTGTGAGCAACTGGAGGAGCAGACAAGGCGTAGGAGAAGTGCTCGGAGCCTTTACTGCCCAGGGGATTGACTGGCAGCACTGCTGAGCACAGGGAGATCCACCATCCCTGCTCCGAGTGCCTCCCCCTTTCCTGCCCCCCCTGTCCAGAGACAGAGGCATTTCTGCAACAGGTATGTCGTGCTTGTGGAAACACTTGGAGGGCAGCTCGAGAGGCTGCTGCCGTGTCTCAGGGCAGTGTCAGTCTGTCTGCCATGCAGAGAGGTGTCTGCTCCTCCCGCACAGCCCAGAGCAGGAAGGTCCCTGCCTGCCCCAGGCAGTCAGCTCCAGCTCCTCACCTTTCCAGCAGAACTGAGAACTGAGAACCCTGCCCAGCACAGCCCTGAAGGATGTTCTCTCTCTGCAGCAGTACCTTCAATCACTGTTTTCTGCTTTGCTTCCTCCTGTTCTCACCCCTGTCAATCCAAAGCCCCACAGTTCAGTCCCTTTTCATCTCTCACTGGTCACTTTGTAGGACCAGTGCTGTTCCATAGCTTGGCTCACTCAGGAGGAAGTTTAATTTCCTATAACCTGGTAAAGCTGTAGGTTTATGCTTTACTGATAGATTTACCAATTGGGTGTCACTTCTATTAAAACTGAACTAGTTCCTCAACTGTTGTGCTCCTTTAAAAATCCCTGTGCATTTCTTAATTAGCACTCAGATTTGCTCATGAAGGAGCTGGATGATGTGTCCTGAACTCCTCTGGTGGGACAATGGCTCAGTCTTACACAGTTTTGGGAGGCAGAACTTGGACAGGGCATTTCTTTGGCAGAGGTGTCACTTTTCCTGCTGGACAAGGCCACCTGGCCATCAGTGGGTGGGAGGTCCTTGGCTGGCTGGTCCGCAGTTTGCATTCATTGATCAGTGAGTTGATAGCAATGAAAACCCACCGACAGCAATGAATGTTGATTGCAGCCATTAGGAGCTGAAGATGCCACGGCAGGACGATGGTGCGTCGCTCCAGAGCAGCCCAAGACAAAATTCCCTGGCACGTGCTTTGGGTCTTCCCTTATTTCATGGATTCTGCAGTTCCTGTACAGGCAGAACAAGTGCCTGCACCCTTGTGAAGGCTCCTGCTGCCAGAGCCTGCAGTCCTGGGCAGCCAAGCTGGGCTGGAGAAGGTTCCACGTGGGTGCCCCTGCTTGGTGTGCCTTGGCAATAAAGGCTGGTTCCTGCCTGCCTGGCTGCAGGGTGACAGCCTGAGCCCTGGGAGCAGCTGGAGCTGCTCCTCGCCCGGTGAGCAGCTGCTGGAATCAACTGCAGGTTCCCGGGAGCAATGAACTGACATTCCAAAGCTTTCTCCAGCAAAGCTCAAGTTGCCAGCCCAAATGGAAAGGTTTCCCTCCTGATCTGGCCTATATTCTGCTGTTTTCAATATATACCATGCTCAGATTTGTTTCCAAGTGTCCCATATGGTGTGGATACGTTCCTGCTTTTGTGCTGCCCATACAAAACCTTCCATTGATCTCTTATACTTTGTTCTGCAGAAATTCTGTGCTAGTATAAAGCTTTAATTCTTTTTTTTTTTTTAAGAGAAAACAAGCATTTCTTATACACCAATTCACTTTTAGAGAAAGCAGAACTGGAAAAACTCAACCTCTGTAGCTCTTAATATAATCTGTAAATCATGACCTGCTAATGGCAACCACATGTGAAATCTCTGAAGGTTCAGGCTCTCCATTTAACAGAGGGTTTGTGATAAACCTCAAGGTACAGTCAACGGTCGATGGTTTTTTCTAGTTCTCAAACTCACCGACAGCGTTGAATGTTCACTGAAGCTATCCAAAGATGGCTGTGCACATGCACCGTGCAGATTTTCCATGCATATGTTTTCCATAGACTGGCAGTGGAAACACTGCTGAGGACTGCACATTCTTTATTGTAAAGCCTTAAACTGCAAAGTATTTTAATTACGGAATGGAACCTCGAGGACTAATGAATTGCAGAAGTGTAACACTCTGGTTATGGATGCTGAGTTCACTCAGTATTTCTTAAACCAGCTTTGAATATATTGGAGTTGCAGTTGTGGAAAAGCCTTTCCTCTTGTGGACATGCAGGTTCTCAATAGGAGCACTAAGGATGTTTATAATGATTCAGATTTCTTTATAAAGTTCACTTGGAAAAAAACTGGGGGTGGGGGCTCACCCCCAGTGCTAAAACAACAGAAGGGAGAGGAGGAGATCTACTTAGTGGAGTAATAATGTCTGTGTTTCCACAGCTCCTGTCCCTGCTCTTCTTTACCCTAAAAAGGGGTTTAGTCTCTTTAAATCTCTATATTGCATCTAATTATCTTCACCTTTTCCACTTGGCTTGCATGGTTCCAGAGGGAGGACTTATTTGCAGTTTGTTTGTTAAAAAGTAAATCTGCTGCTGTATCTGAAATAACTTTGCTGTGAGTGCAGTGGAGCCTACAGAGTCAGGGGGGATAATTTACTGCTTAAATGCTGGAAAGTTGCTTTAAATTCAGAGTATTTTCTCTTGTTGTAGGGATCTAAGAGTTTCTCTCTGAATATCCTGAGCTGATACATGTAATTTCACAGTAAGTGTATTGTCTACTAAAGTACTTGAAGCAATCTTGCTCAGGAATACAGATTGTAGCCTGCACTTAAACTGATTGATTTTAATGGAATCATTAAACATCAGCTGATACTGAAAATCAAAAGAATTCTCCAAAAATTAGTTTCACCTTTTTCTTGCCATCATTTGGAGTAGGAGCTGGTGGAAAGAACAAAGACAATTTGAATTAATCACAAGCAGTGCTCAGCCTGGAGTGTTAAGACTCGGGAGCGTCCCAGTGTGAAGGGTGACTACATGTGGTAGGTGTAACATAAATCAAGGAAACTCAGTTCAAGTCAAGCATGAAATTTTGGTTTTAACAAACCAAAACAGTGTGTTTATATTTAAATGACATTGTGAGAGAGACTTTTTTCTCAATTTACTACTTCTTCCTCCTTTATCCCTCCAGTTACCTTCGAGGTAGGAACTTTCATCTTCTTGTTTCACAATTTCAGAGCCTGAATTTCTACTGTAAGTTAAATTGTACATGTTATTTCTATATCCTGGCTACACACTGCTTCCCCTTTGCAAAGTTCAAAGTTCTCCATCAGATTTTTTTGGACAGACTCTGAAATGATAAAATAGCTCTCTGGAAACTGTAATGGGCAATATGTGCAAGGCACACTCCAAAAGTGATGGTCTGCATGAACCTCCAACATACCTTCCTTTCCCTCAGACTTCTTTCACCTAGGAGGCACTGAAACTAGACCTGACAGCTGCCGCCTCTATTGCTATTCCTTAATTATTATTTTTTGTTGTGGAATCATGAAGTGGACGCTCCCCAGATGCTGACAGGGTCCCTGAGACCCAACTCTGTTCTCTGCATGAACACCCTGTAAGCTGGGGTCCCTGTGAGGCCACCAGGCAGGAGGCAGCGCCTGCCGAACGAGACCTTTTCTATTAATTGAAGTATTGAACATTGGGAGCACATGGGGGTTCTTCCAAATTACAGTGGAGAATGGCTGGCTGTGTGAAGAAAATGGTTTCCTCAGAATTTGCATACAAACCCTGAAACACAGTGGTTAACCTGTTTGTAAGAGGTAACTGTTCAGGATTGAGTTAATTTGGTGCAGGTTTCTTGTGCTTTTGTATTTATGGTGCCTGAACAATTCTTACACCCTAATCCAGTCATTCTACTGGCTCCTCACAATAAGGCCTTTATTTAGCAGGGCAGGAATCCCAACAGCACTGCCCTAAAGTATCACTAAATAAATTTTACATATGCATCTGGTAGTAAAAGAGCTTCCCTTTTCCTCCCACCCCTGTGCTGTAGCTGTGACTCTCATGAGGGAGGTGTGTGACCCCAGTGAAGGAAACTGGGGCCAGGATTGTCCTCAGCACGTGACAGAGTCTTCCTGTCTGCCTGGAGCATCCCAGAAATGCCATGTGCAAGCACATTTGCTTTGTCCTGGAACAAGCTTTAATTGTATTACAAAAATGTGTTTTCTTTGTCGAGGTAAATGACTTCAGCAGGGTAAGCATGCAAATACCCCTTGGGGAGACAAGAGCATGGAATTGCTGCCAGTAATGTTAGTTATTGCTGTTTCACTGAAATTGGGGTGAGTGTTTAACTAGCAGTGCCATGGCCAAACACTCAGATTCAGCAGTCTTCTACAGTGAGCACTGGAGGTTATTTTTAACTGTCCAAAATTCCTTGGGACTACTGCTTGACGAGTCTGGGGGCTACACAAAACTGGGGGACAAAGTCACCAATCTGTTCCATGTGCCCTTTCAGAACACAGTGCTGTGATGATGATCCTAGAGAAAAGAGATGCAGAGCTCTTCTGGGACCTGGGAGAAATGCTGTTAGTACCAGTTTCCAGCCAGATTTAGGGAGGACTGATCAAGTTCTTTTAATCTCAGTCTAAGTTGACAAGCCTGCCTGTGGATGCAGCACACCCTGGACTTTTGTAAGGTGTTTGACTTAATACCAAATGACAATTTAAACTGGTATGATACAAATTTGCTGTGGCAAATGTTAAAAGGATTAACAAATGACAAATGGGGAGGTCTAAATGCAGTTCCAAGTAGGAACTTGATCCAGTTGGCGCAGCCTTAGAATGACTTGGCCACATCCTAGAGCATGGCTTTAGGCCTGGGGAAACACAGTATATCCTATATTAGCAGCTTTGGGGTTTTTAGACAGAAGAGTGACACAGATTTGGATCTCTAGATAAATCAAGTGCAAGTGAATGCTTTGGTCCAGCTGAATGCCAAGTTCCATGTTTGGGAACAGGGAATACAGACCATGTGTGAGGATACAGGGCTGGCCCATCAGCAGTTCTTGCCATGGAGATGATTAACTGCATGTGTGTGCACAATCTGACTCCTACTACTGTGCAAACAATGAAATACTGAACAGCAGCACAGGCCGGTGCATCTGCATCTAGTTCTCCTGAAAGTGCTGAAAGGATGGATGCTTTAGCCAGTTTTGGCACAGGCTGCCCTGGAGACATCACTGAGCTGAGCAGGTTTCTCAAAGTTTTCAGTGGGGAGCAATTAAAGACTGTCACCAGGAAAATCAGGTTCTCTGAGGTAAACCAGAGAAGGTTCAGGAGTTCTGTCCTGTCTCCTGACATCTTGACCTGCACAACTGAGCCAGCGAGAGCACAGCAACCCTGCCCTGGCCTTGGGAATGGGTCTGGCTTCACAGCAGGGAAGCAGAACCTTGGCAGTGGATGTTAGCAGGGAAAAATGGTTTGAGTCTTCAGAAACTCAAGACACTAACTTGTGTTTCAAGAGCATATGAAAGAGTGGAAAGCTTTTTTGACCTGTTGGGATGTGATTTTGCAAGAAAATTAGACATTCTTGCTTAAAAAGGATAGGCTAAGACTCAGCAAGTAATTTCAACTGAAAAGTAAAATTATTTTAGTTATGATTTTTTCCCCAAATATTTTAAAATAAGGCATTTATGAATGAGGTACTCTGAATGTTCTTGCAATCTGACATCCCAGCTTGAGTAATGCAATGTCCTGTGGTTTTTTAGGTGCCTCACCAAACTCTTTCTGAGCTATCAAAATGGTGAAATAGATGCATTTTTAAAGTGAAACTTGTTTTATGTTTCTAGAACAAAGACAAGCTCTCAGAATCAAACTCTCCATCTCCCGTGACTCTTAAAGGAAGCAGTTGTCAAATTTGCTTGCTGGGGAGGGGGGATGGAAGACACAGCCATGGGCAGGGGCATCCTTGCTGACCTATTTAGCCAGGAGTGACGGGATTAGAGCCAGCTCACTGTCCTGTCTGCAGAGCTGTGCTGTGCACGGTGGAGGGATCAGCACGTCATGTCTCCCGCCCTGCCTGCCCCCACTCCACATTCCCCCAAGGACTGAGCCCAGTCCCACCCAGGCAGGCTGGGCAGGGCATCAGGAGCTCCTTCGGCACTGCAAGAGCTCCCCAGCACCCAAGGGTGCTGGCAGGGATGGTTTGGAGGGAGCTCTGTTTATGAACTGTTTGTACCTGGCCTGGAACAAAATGACCTCAGCCCAGGATGTCTCAGTAATGGTGTCGTCATCTCATTTCACAGAACTTCAGAAATTGTCTTTGTTGGGAAAAAACTGCTTTGGATGTCTGGGACCACTACTGAATTGCAGCTGTTGGCTGTAATCAATAAAGCAGTTCTGACTCTTAAAATAAAATCAAACCAGTGGCTAATGGATGTTTAGAGAATGCTACAAGGAGGAGAAGCTTGCACATTTCCTGCTAATCATCTCCCGTCTTCCAGACATTTTTCAACACACAGACTCCTGGAGACAGACTTCTGTGCGTTCAGTCACCAGGAATGCATTTTTCTTTTCATGAATTTGCACAGCTTCCCTGTGAACTTTTATCCCCTGTCTTTTAAGATAACATTTGTTGCCATGAGGATGATTGGCCGTGTTAGATCCATCACTTTTAATGGAGAGGAATCTCAGGTGTCCTCCTGATGGATTCCTGCAGCTGCACTATGGCTGGGCACATCTAACGCTGGGTAAGCAGCTTTGTGAGATATAAATAACCTTGTCTTCTCTGCTTTATTAAACATGCTCACAGGTCTTCATCACTGAGCACTGTGCTGCTCCAGACCCAGGATGTGCTGCATTTATGGTGGTGGTGAATTTAGGATAAGTGCTTCCTCAGAAGGTCCCCCTGTGCTGACTGCTCTTCTTGGCTGGCAGCTTTGTGTCTGCGAAGATCAAAAGATTTCCCATTAGCTGTGAATTCAGGCATAGTTCCTGTGCCTGTTTTGGGAAGGACAGAGATGATCCTAACTGCAGATGATTCTGTTACCGAGATTGTTTTCCTCCTTTTAGCTTTTTAGAAATTGCTGGCAGAGTCATCAGTCTGGCAGTTTTCACAAAAATCAGTTCCTGTGTGGCAGAGCATTGCCCCGTTGTGCTGAGGCTGGAAGGAGCTGGAGCAGACTTTGCCAGGGCAGGGAGGGCAGGAAGCACCTCTGAGGTTCCCTGGTCATTGTTTCTGCACGGGTATTGCAGCTGGATGATGTCAGAGAAGCGGGTTTGGAGTGAAGGTCTCCTTGGCTTGGGTGGGCTCACCCCAGCACGGTGCCTGCCTCTGGATCTGTTTCACAGCAATCACTTCAGTTTTCCCATGTGGGATACTGAAGATGTGCCCAGAACCTGCACTTGTAATAGGCAAACATGGGGAATACATGGTTCAAAGTAATTGAGAGGAAAATCTGAGGCCTGTTTTGTTGAGATGGCTTCCTGTGACTTCAGACCAGGGATGTGACCCCCATGGAACTGCTGCCATGTGTCCCTGTTCACACACTGATCATGCACAACACTAGAAAAATACAGAGTTTCTTACAATATGCTAATTGGGACTTCTATATTTGATTCCCTGTTTGGAATATTAGTAATTCCATATGGATAAAGCTTAGGTTATCTGCTTGGGAAGCAGTATGGATGGAGAAGGATCAAATGGAGGATTTGCTTTTCATAATCATAATGTCTCCTCGTGATTCGTTGATAACTGTCCCTTTGAAGATAATTAGTTCCTGGTTTTCATCTTTATGATACAGCAATTCTCATCTGATAGACTTCAAGATTTGAAGTTCTCCTCAGAAGAAACACCTGTAAAATCTCACTTTTTGGCTCAGTTTTGGCAGTGTGGCACCTCCGGGTCAGTTTTATGCCACCACCCTCTAAGACTCCATTTCACAATACACTCACTGTAATAAAGATTTTACTTCCAGTAACTGTATAGAACTGAAGCAAAGAAAATGACATTATGATGACATTGTAATGAGCAGGAAAATGAATCCTTAGGTGGCTTTCTCGCCATCCTCATAAAGGTTATGAGATTTCTTCTCCCTTGCCAACATCTGGCTTAGCTGGAAGTGTGTTATTCTTCCCACGAGGAGCGTCCTCCTTGAGCTGAGTGCGTGCTGCCCCACAGGACAAGTGCCCTGATCTCAGTGAGCCTCTGCCAGGCCCTGCTCCCATCCTCTGGCCGTGGTCACTCCCCGTCAGCCCCAGCAGGACCACAAGGCCGGGGTGGATGTGCTCTGGGCTGGCAGGGAGACCTCACACCCTCAGCACGCTCCCATCCACAGCACAGATGGATCTCCTGTGTTTCCTTGCTCTTTTTTCCCGTTCTCACACCAAATTCATTCAGCCTTGTTTACTGAATGGTGGTCTGAACGTGCAGTGTTGGCTTCAGAGCTTCAGCCGTGTTTCTGTGAGATTGCCTCCCACTGTGTGTGGCTCAGCACATCTTGAACTGCTCCTTCAGGTGTTAACATTTAAAATAGAAGTGTCTTCAAAGACTTGTAGAACTAACTGTGATTTGGGGGTAAAAAAAGAGGCGGTTTCTTCTATCTGGTTACCAGGCAAATATTCCTTGGAAGAAAAGACTTCCTCCCCCACCTCTTATATATTTAATTTCTTTGCTTTTGCGTGCTTTTAAATATTGGATGGATGTGAATATGACCCCCAGGTGGGCAGGACTCTGCCATTCTTCTCTGAATTATACATTTAGCCTATTTAAATGCAGCCATCATGTGAAACAAAAAGGAGAAAATGTACTTATGTTCATTTAGAAGAATGATCTTTGGATAACGTCACCAAATATTGCAGGGTTTTATCTTGCCTATAAAATAAATTGGTCCCAGTGTGCTGTGAGATGCACATAAAAGTTTGAATATGAAAGTAGTATAAAATTCAGATGAGTTTGTAGAACTGGCTTTAGAATTTTGAAAAAATGGGAACAGATTTCCTAAGACTGACGTGTGAGGGAGGGAGGGACATACCACGGATTTTCATTTGTGAATCTCAACCTATTGGCATATTTTCTTTTCTGGTGCCCTTTCTCCTATGTTTGATTGTATGACTGACCTTCTGTGATGAGAGCACAGGTGTTCCAGATGTGCTTTGTACCCCAGCACGATAAAGCCACAGAGACTGATGATGATGGTAATGCTCAAATTTGGTTGGTGGTCTTTGGATTGTGAGTTCTGCAGTCACTTCAAGATTTTTATAGTTTTTATTTTACACTGAACTCACTGGTGATTAGAAAATAGTTTCTAATATTTTAAGACACACCTCCTTGTCTTCCCTCTCCCCAGTACTTACACCACCAGCACGGGGTTTGCATGGGCTCTGTTCTAGTAATTGCTTTCTACCGGAACAATTAAGAGCTGTGAGGGGAGAGGAAATTTGGCTAAAATGTTCCAAATGGAAATCTGCTTTTATGTGGTTTCAGAATGACCCAGCAAGCATAGGTGGATGTACTGAGAAGGGTCAGGATTCAGACAGCACCATCCTTATCCTCAGTAAACAGGCGGGCTTGGGAGGCACGTCTGGATCTGGGCAATCCACACCAACTCTCCTCCCAGGGCACCACAAAGCCACACAGGTACAAACAGCCTCACTCACACATTTCAGTACTTCCTTCTTTTCCAAAGTAGACTGCAGAAATATTGCATCTACACACTGGTTACTGAAGGCAAAAAATGAATTAAATAGGGCAAACAAAGCTGGAGCTAAGCTATTATGTATTTCAGACTGCTTAGTATTTGGCATGTGGACCAAATGCTTTAGATTATAAGGCATAAGCCTTTCAGAACCTTAAGTTATTTTAAAATTAAATGGATGACAGGCGCAGGTCTGCTGCATGGATTTGATTTTCTTTGTGTCTTAGCAGAAGTAGTAAGCAATGTCTCTAAGTATCTAATAAAGCTATTTTCTGCTATTACGGAAAGGTTTGCTATGAGAAACAACTGAGAAAGGATCACATTTTCAATAAAACAAATTGAACAGATTCTCAGAAATCTAGGTCACAGTAACAGATGACCTATACATGGTCCTAGTTTTTGATGCAACTGTCTAATCTGCTCTGAGAGTACTAGCCAGACATCATTCCTAATTGACCTTGATATTCAGTGAACAGAAAGAAAGCTAAAGCCACATGATATTTAAATCTTTAGCAGAAAATAATATATGGCAAACTTGAATGTATTCTGTTTTGTAACTAGGACCTTTTTAATGTGAACCTTGTCTGCAAATGTGTTTATCATCTTAACAGTCTAAATTTGAGGCTCTACCTAAAGAGCTAAATCTGAGTAGGAAGAGGCACTCCTCACAGGCAGTTGCAGGGGAGGGTTTCTGTCTGCCACACAAGCACCCTCTGTACCACGGCTGCCCTGGGGGCTCCCCCAGCCTCCCCAGGGAGGAGCAGCCTCTCACAGAGGTGGGAGTTCTCTCCTGGCCTGCACTGGGGGCTCAGCTCCAGCAGGAGCCCCGGGGTACCCAGCCCTGGTTATGTAAACGGAGCTGCTGCCACTCCAGGGCACTGGCGTGCGTGCAGCTGGAAATGTAAATATGGGAGACTGGGAATTGCAGTGCGTGGTGAAACCCTGACCGCTCCTGCTCCTAGACCAGATGAATCCTTTTTGTTCATGACACCAGACTCAAGATGTGGCACTATTTACAGAGGCACTGTGGACTTGTACACGGCAACAGAAGGATGAATGTGTGCTCTAATGCTTAAGTAATGTGTGCTCAAAGCTTGGAAAAAGCCAAGTAGGAAAGCCTTGAATACTCGTGTAGTTCCAAGAGAACTATAAACTGATTTGGTTACCAAATTGAGAATTAGTAAATGTATTGACAGAATTTTTGGGATTGATGCCTTGCTGGACTCACTGCGTTCCAATGCACTGGATCAGCAGTGCCTGTGCCACCACTGGGCTCACCCTGCCTGGGCTGGAGCCACCCAGGGCACACAGCCCCTGGAGCCACCCAGGGCACACAGCACAGCCATCCCCACAGCCCCTGTCCCCTGGGCTGGAGCCACCCAGAGCACACAGCCCCTGTCCCCTGCCTGGGCTGGAGCCACCCAGGGCACACAGCCCCTGTCCCCTGCCTGGGCTGGAGCCACCCAGGGCACACAGCCCCTGTCCCCAGTGCTGGAGCCACCCAGAGCACACAGCCCCTGTCCCCAGTGCTGGAGCCACCCAGGGCACACAGCCCCTGTCCCCAGTGCTGGAGCCACCCAGGGCACACAGCCCCTGTCCCCTGCCTGGGCTGGAGCCACCCAGGGCACACAGCCCCTGTCCCCAGTGCTGGAGCCACCCAGAGCACACAGCCCCTGTCCCCTGCCTGGGCTGGAGCCACCCAGGGCACACAGCCCCTGTCCCCTGCAAGTGCTGGAGCCACCCAGGGCACACAGCCCCTGTCCCCTGTGGAGCCCCCAAGGCACACAGCCCCTGGTGCTGGAGCCACCCAGGGCACACAGCCCCTGTCCCCAGTGCTGGAGCCACCCAGCCCCTGTCCCCAGTGCAGCCCCCTGACACACCCCTGTCCCCTGGGCTGGAGCCACCCAGGGCACACAGCCCCTGTCCCCTGCCTGGGCTGGAGCCACCCAGGGCACACAGCCCCTGTCCCCAGTGCTGGAGCCACCCAGGGCACACAGCCCCTGTCCCCAATGCTGGAGCTCCCCAGGGCACACAGCCCCTGTCCCCAGTGCTGGAGCCACCCCAGGGCACACAGCCCCTGTCCCCAGCCTGGGCTGGAGCCACCCAGGGCACACAGCCCCTGTCCCCAGTGCTGGAGCCACCCAGGACACACAGCCCCTGTCCCCAGTGCTGGAGCAGCTCTGAGCTGGGGGCACTGCCATGGGGGGACACGTTAATGCTCCACGTGCTGCCCGTGCCCATCCATCCCACAGAGCCTGGCCTTTCCCAGGGGAGCACGGGGTAGCTGCAGGGCTGAGCAGCGTGGTGCTGCAAACCCAAACTGTGCAGGATCCCAAAGCTGCTGTGGTGCAAAGGGACCTGCTAGTGGGCAGCAGAATTCCCATTCCCAGGCTTCCTGCAATATTCATTCCCACACAATTAACTGCTAATGCAGGAGGGTTCCTGGCTTTGAGATGCAGCACTCAGCACTCAGAAATGTGCAGTTTTACCCAGGTCACTGCTGGCAGTGGGTTCATTTCTTTGTGTTATGGTACAGGGCAGCTGCAGATGGTTTGAGCTACTCTCAGGGAGGGCAGGAATGACTGAAGCCTGTTTGAAAAGGTGATGTCATCCGTCTGTATGTCCGTGCTGCTTCTTAGGGGAACACATGCTTCTATGTTATCCTTTTATCAAAACACCCAATTGTTATCTTCTGAGTTCTTAACATTTGAAACTGTTGAGCACTGTTAATCAACACTGTGGGTCTGAAACGATTACAGCATCTGCTGGCTATTATTAAGATAAAATGAAATTCTTAGGATTCCACATTTTTTGTTAAATTGCCAAGTGTATTGTGAGATCTCAGCATACCTGACGCATTTTTATTGGCAACCAACCCTGTAATGCAATACCATCTATTAATGGTTGGATTATGCACGCGCTGGTCTTCTGCATCTGCTGCAACTTCCAAGGCTGTTAGTGCTTGTGACAGTGCTTCAGGCTTTATAAGCTTTCCCTTGGAATAGCTGTAGCTGGAGTTGTGCAAACTGACTTTGGAATTATCTGTTATTTCTATGTGCAGTTTAAATAAACCCTGACCACATGAGAAGAGCCATCAGCATCCTTTTCTTATGTGCCTGATGGGATTATTGCCGTGTCCAGGCTGAGTCTGCGGATGTTGTTGGGGGCGGGTCATGCCCAGCCATTCCCCTTGTGGCTCTTTCGATTCAGCAGAAGTGCTTTTTGCCTGCCTAGAATGGTCTGGTTTCCATTCAGAACTGTGTGCTTAACAGGTACTCAAAATCTTACAACCCAACTGCAAGGACTGAATTTAACTTTTCAGCACATTTTTTTTTAGACAGCACTTTCAAGGGGTAGGTTTTAACATTAGCATTTGGATTAATATTAAGTATTAGCAGTCATACAGGTAACAGAAAAGGTTGAAGAATACCATTTGAAGAACACCATGGAATTTCATCTAAAAGTGTAATTATAGAGCCATCAATATCCTTAACATTTATTAAAAATAATAATGTTTTTGTTCAAAGGCCTACTTAGGTAGGTCCTTCTGGGCTTGTCAGCACCAGCAAAAAAAAAAAATCAAAACAGGTGATAAGAATTGGGCTAGATTACAATCAAGCTGAGTTCTACTGAGAACTAATACACCCAAGGCATTGTACTCCATAAGGAAGAGAATTCAAGGAAGTTATATAATTACTCAGACAAAACTGACTCCTGTGAAAAGTATTTACATTCATTCACATTTATATTTTTAATGTTCCGAAACAACAGCTGAAAATTCCGTGAGCTGGCCCCTCACATGTACGAGCCCTTGTCAGTCGTACAAGAAGCACATTTTTTAGAAGTGTGTTCTTTTAGTCATTTTTTTGCCCTTCTTTGCTCAGAGGACCAGTGGAAGCAGGTCCACCATACCATCATCTGCCCCATGGGCTGGTGCAGAGCATTAGCACGGCTCTCTCAGGTATCTCCCTCGAATATGGACCTGCCTTGCTTTAAAACTTGCCCTTCTCCCGAGCTCCACACCAGGACTGTGTTGATAAAAACATGCTTAACAGCAGCAAACAGCCCAGCGTGGGTTCTGTATTTTTGACGCTTTGTATGGCTGCAGCTCACACCAAACAAACCCACCTCCCAGCTGCAGCACACAACTCTCACTTTCATTGTTTTTGCTGGGTGAGGAAGAGCCAAGTCACGCCACCGGTGCTGCAGTGGGACTCACACCTAGAGACACCCTCACACCGTGTGCCTGGCGGAATTCTAACAGCCCACAGCCCTGCCGGACCAGGTACTTCACCCGGCTCTGAGGCGGGAGGGGAGGCAGGCTTTATGGAAAAACACAGAAAGAGAGCAGCACCAGCCCCAAGGCTGCCGCTCTTCGGGCGAGGAGCGCCCCGAGCCCGCACGGCCGCGGCGCCGCGCACAGCGAGGGGCTGGCTTCTCAGCTAATAAAACCTGCTGGTTGGTTTTCTAGGCTCGATAATTTCTGCTCATTGGCTCCAATCAGCAGATTAAAGCCCAGTCTCTGAGCAGTTCTCATTTTAACTCCAGACTGGGGGGGAAAGTAGGGGAAATGGGAGGTACCAGACACCGAGCGGTTTGGTTTTTCTTATTTATTTTTGTGTTTGCCAAGTTGACACAACTGAACAATGTTCTTCTCCGCAGCTGGTACTGGAGCTGCATGGAGTAAATTTACTGGACCTTTTAAGATTAAATAAGATGCCCAGCCACGTCCCCTTACAGTCACCACTAAACCAAGTCCATTAGAACACCACCCCATCTCAGGCTGGACATCAGCTGCCTCGGTAACAAATCTCAGCTTTTATAAACACTTTGAGGTTTTTTGTTCTCAAATTCTAATTCTACCCCACACAGCCCCCCCCAAATTAAAATCTCCAGCCAGATCATGCTTCTGCCTTCCAGACCCAGGGCAGCTGAAAAGTAACCATATGGACTTCATGATTTTATGTACTGCGACAATAAAGCTTTTATGACATTCTAGGTGGTTAAAAATGGCAGTCAGGAGCTCTTAAACATGGCACAGGCATGTTGCTGTTCTGAACCGACAGACCTGCCAACAGTGCATCAAAAGCTGTAATTTCCTGTGCAGTGAAGCCCCTATCTCTGCTGCCTCCAGCTTTGTGTCCCAGGGCTTGTGCCTGTGTGCTAACAAATCTCTATTGTCCAGCGGGGCGAATAGTGGCTGGGACCAAAGAATTGCTGTCTGGTTTCTATTCAAATCCAGGTAGTCAGAGATATGAATGGAGTTTCTGGAACAGCCATGTGAATAACCTCTGCTCTGCGTGGAGCTGCAGGCGCTGCGTGGCTGCTCCGCGCCGCGGCCAGCACGCCGCTTGGAAATACACTTTTGATGCTCCTCGTGGCTTTTAATACTTATTAACTTTTAAAATATGCTATCTCACATTCCTGGACAAAACAAGGAGGGTAAATAGTCCCCTTCTCAACTTGCTAAACTTGTGGAAGAATTCTACTTAGAGCTTTCATAATGGGTTGTTTTTGCTGAGGAAACGATAGGAAAAGTTTATAAAAATTATTTTCTTAGAAAATAACAGATTTTTTTACTGTACGCCGTACACCTTTTATCATGCACAGAAGCCCAAGCACCACTGCAGAGGATTTTGGGAGAAAATAAGTTAAATTTCTTTTAGCTATCGTATACTCAGCCCATTGCAATCGTCACAGTAAATCACTGCAGATGGTTTGGGGGAGCAAATACATTAAATTTCTTTTAGATATTGTATTGAGTTCACTGCAATCGGCACAGCTAATCACTGCCGACAGTCTGGGAGCAAATATGTTAAATTTCTTTTCGAGCAAGTTACGATTAAAATTCCTCGTGTGATGGAGCAAGAATTGGTGGAATTCTGCACATCGGGGCTCATTTTATTGCATTTCTTTTTGTATTTTTAATGATTTTGTTAATTAACACGAGGCTTATGGAAGCGAGCCCTGCACGGCCACAGAACCAAGCCGCCGAGCCCGGGGCCGTCTCAGCCCTCCCCGCCCGCAACTGTCGCTAATCCGTCGCCGGTCGCGATAGGGTCCGCGGGCGGAGCGGCCGAGCGCTCGCCCCCGCAGGTGCCACCGGAGCCACACAAAAGGGGGGACCGGGGGCATCCTCTCTCTCTCTCTCTCCCCCGCTCGCCGTCCCCGCCCGGGTCTCGGCGGTGCCGGGCGCTGCCGCCGCGGGGCGGGGACGGCGTGTCTGGGGCTGCCCCCCTCCTTTGTGTCCCCGTCTGGCTCAGTTCCTCCCCGCCAGCCCTCGGGCGACACGCGTGTCTGGTTACCGACCCGGACCCGCGAGCAACTTCCAGCGCCGCGGAATCGCTCGAGTTTCTCCTTCTTCTTCGGGGGAGGAGGGAATAAAGCGGGGAGGGGAGAGGGGGGGTGAGGGGGAGCTGCTGCCTGTTCCCCCTCCCCCGGTACCGGCGGGGAGCGGCTGCTCCAGCTGCGTTACATTAACGGATATATATACACACATATGATAAAAAAAAAAAAAAAGCGCTTCTGTTGGAGAACAAAGGAGCACGTGCAGAAATGAGACTGGAAAAATAAAATACAAATAATAAAAAAAAACCCAACTGGCGGCGGGTCGGGGCGCAGCACGACCCCCGCCCCCCCGGCGGCACCCCCCGGCCCGCCGGGACTCGGATTAACGCCTTACCTGGCGGGGCGCTCCCGGGTTCGGCTCCGCGCTGGGCTCGCTCTCCCCAAAGTTGGCGGCGGCGCGGACGGCGCGGCGGCTCCCGCCGCTGACCGGCAGCCCCGACGCGGCGCGGGCGGGGCGGGAGCGGCGGCCGGACCCGCCGAGCCCCCCGCGGCCGCCGCCGCCCGCGCCCCCGCCCCGATATATAGCGCCCGCTGACGGGCGGCCGCGCGCGCCGTCACGTGCGCGCCGCCGCCGCGCCCATTGGCTGCGGGAGCGCGGGGCCGGGCGGCGATTGGGCCGCGCCCGCGCCCCGGAGGGTCCGTCCCGCCCCGGCGGCGGGCGCAGGGCCGCGCTTGTTTGGGTGCCGGGCGGGCCCGGCCTGCACCTGCCCCGCGGCCCCGCCGCGCCTCACACCCCGGCCGCACCGCGGGGCTCGGCCCAGTTCCGCCCGCCGCCGGCCGCGCCGCGGGGCTGTCACCCGGCCCCGGCGGGCGGTGCCCGGGCCTGGTCCGCCGGCCCCCAGCCCCCGCCCGGGTTATCCCCGGGCGTTCTGGGCCACTGGGAAACTGGGTCACGGCGCGGCCCCGCCGCCGGCACGGGCACAGCGGGCAGCACCGCGGGGCCGCTCCGAGTGCGCACTGTGAGGCGCCTCAAAGGTGTCGGAGAGCGGCTCCAGCGCCTTGAGGAGCGCTGTGGGTCCTGGAAGAGCTCGGGGCTGTCCGTCCCCTCGGGCTGCGAGACAGCCCCTCCGAATCCCTGCGGCTGCATTGCCCTCAACCACACGTTCATCGAGGAGATTTTCCACTTGCGGTTGTTGCCTTTCCATTCTTCAGCACAGTGAGAGCAGCCGTTGCCGTTTCTGTGGCAGGACAGAATAAAACACTTTAAAGCACGTTCTCAATGAGACCACCTGATGATGAATGAACTGCACTACCTTGCCAGTTCCAGTGGTTTGACACTGACAAAACTCAGAGCTGCTCCCACAACTGGTCTGCATCCCTTCCCTGTGCTAGGACAGTGAAACAAGGCACTGGATGTCTCTGGAGTTGCAGTAAGATGCACTAACTTTGTTTCTGTCAAGTGTTTTCAGAGGGAACCCAGGGCTGTGCAGTGGGGAGAAATCAATGCCTGTGTTATATTTTCTCTTCTCATTCTCTTCCAGGTGTCTTCGCCTTTTCTTCTCTGCTTTTTTCAGTCACTGACCTTTTCCTCTTCTCTGAGTACATTTTGAGAGAGGAGTCCAAAGCCCTGGACACTCTCCTTGGTGGGAGTTTGGACTGGGTGACTCCTGAGCCCCCTTCTGACCTGTGATCCTGTCCCGTGGGACAGGTTCTCACTCTCTAACACTGCACTGTTCTCTCTCTGTGTTTTGCTGCTGTTAGAATGCGCCAGTAACCACTGCAGCAACCACTGGTGGTTCTGGGCTCCTGTGCTTTGGTGGTCTGGCAGCCCCAGCACCCTGGGACAGGGCACCGGGGCAGCTGCAGGTGAGGGATGAAGGGAAGGAGCCACGGTGGCAGTTCCTGCCCTTTGCTGGTCAAGTTTGTTGAGTTTTTCAGCTGTGCCATGATGTCATTAGCAGGGACACAGAGGACTGGGAGGGGTGGGTCAGAGGGCCCTTGTGGGCACTCTTGACACGGATTTCTGTAGAATTCCCCCTCAAGGGCTGGATGAATGCATAAATGGAAGATGAAAATGGAATGAGGAAACAAATGACAGTTACATGGAACTCATCCAAAAGGAAGCAATTTGGAAAGAAAAAGAAAAAAAAAAAGCTTGACATGCTGCTTTAATGGTGACCCAGGCTCGTATCACTGTCACGCAGCTGCCATTGATGGGGATGAAGAGGTTCCCACCTCCCTGGCATGGGTGTGAGGGAGATAACTCTTATCTGCTGTCCATTCTGCCCACAATCACCCTTGTAGTACCTTCTCCAGCTCCCAGACAGCTTCCTGTCTGCCTCCTCTTTTGAGGATTGTCTTTCATTTCTTGAGTCATTTAGTTACACTACTGAAGCACAGTTGATGCAGTTGTCAAAACATGTATTTTGGTGCTTGTTGAGGTAAGAGTGGGCTTCTGACTGAAAAACACATAGTATCTTTGATCACATTTATGAAAAATAAAAATGAGCCCATAAGATCGTTTTTGAGGCGGATATGGGCTTTACAAAGTATTGAACAGCTATGGAACCCATTTTAAGATTAGCAGAAATACTCTAGAAGTCCTCAAATATGAAATGTTAGGGTCTGGAAAAGGGAGCAGGGCTTTGGCACAGTGTATAAGCACAACCACATGCCAATCTCCAGGTGCCTCCTTCTGTCCCCACATCAGAGGTGATCTTCAAATGTTTGAGTCGCTTGAATATTTTGAGGCTCGTCCTAATTATTTTGCTCTCATTCTCAAAACACTCAGTCGTGCACAGTGGGATGAATGTGGCGATTGCTAAATTAGAACCGTGTTTCACTAAATCCATGGAAAACATCATTTCCCATTGGGAAGTGAGCTGCTGGAGCAGCCGTGGAGAGTGAGCTCCCCAGGCAAGGGCACTGCGGCCGCGGCTGCTCCTCCGAGCCGGAGCTGGGCCCCGCAGGACCCTGTCAGCGCTGATGGGGCTGGGGGCACGAGGTGGGGCTTGACCCACTTTGCAGCCTTTCAGCCATTTTACAGTGCTGTCATCAACTTGGTGTTAAATTTTGCTGCTCAGAATTGATCCAAGTCAAAATGAAAAAGCGATGGAGATACGTTGAGGCATCTAAAGGAGAGGCAATGCCGGCGCTCCCTTGTGCTTCCCCCAGTTATCCTCGAGTCTTTCTGGCAGTTCCAATCCTGAAGAAAGGCTGTGAAAAAATCAGGGGAGGGAGGAAGGAAGGAAGGCTTCCCATGAGTTTGGTCAGATCCAGTGTGCTGATCCAGACCCGGGGCAGATGGGGCTCGTTTCTCTTCATACCACAAAAACCAGCAGCTGAAGAAGTGCGGGCTTAAAGGATACATGTCCTTTTTCCCTCCCGTGTCATCTTTATGGATAAATAAAGAGAAATCCAGAGTGTTAATCTGAACCTCCCCTCTTCCACCACCCCAGTGTGGGAGGACAGAATAAAACACTTTAAAGCACGTTCTCAATGAGACCGTGCTGGTCAGACCAACTAAATTATCTTCTTATCCCTCCCCACTGCTGTTCTCTTCCTTTCCTTGGGAGACTGAGATGTGCCTATTGTCAAGTCAGTTCAGGCAAGACTATAAAGAAATTATTTAAGAAAATAGTTCGGAAAAAGTTAATTTGGGTCAAGGAGGGATTAAGTGAGGAAATTGTTTCTTTACATCCTCTGCTAAGAAGTAAGCAAGGGAAGAGATTGAAAATAAACCTTTTGAGCCCATTTTTGGAGTTATTTTGTACGTGCCCTGTCCTTTTGGTAGCTGTCATTGCTTAAATCCATCTAACTTGATGAAGAAGGAGAGAGATTCAGCTTGAGAGCAAATTCAAAGTGAAAAGATTTGGCCAGTGACATGATGAAAGGGATAAGTGTAGGTAGAATGGGATTAAACAGAAGTATTCTTGGTATTGAACACATGGCTCAGAGGCCTTTACTCTTGGCAGCCTTATTTGAAGCCAAATTTGTATCCCTTTTACATGAAAAAGGAAGGATAAAATTAATTTAAAAAATCAATGTGAAACTGAGCGAGATAGAAATTGTTTGATAGAATTGATAGGCATTTGTGAAGCCTTGCTGCAGAACGTCAGGAGCAGCATCGGGGAGCAGCTGTGGCAGGAGGGACGCCTGGGTTTGGAGGGCTGCAGCTCTGCCCAAGAGGGCCTGGCTGCACATCCCCCTGACAAACAGCACTGCGCTGCTGCGTTCCTGCTCATCCTCCTGGCTTTGGAACCTCAGTGTGAAAGTGGCCCGTGAGACTGGAACTCCCCGGGCCTGCCCGATATTGCCTCTGCTTTGGAGAGCATGTGTGCTGTGTGCGCCTCGGGACAGTGGCTGGCACCACAGTGTGGCACGGTCACTCGGCTGGGCAAAGCCAGTTGTGCTCACCACGCTGAGAGTGACAGACCAGCTCGAATTGTCTCGCCTGGGGAGTAAACACAAGGGGGAGAGTGAGGCACAAGACCAAAACTGAGTAGCAAGTCAGTAGAAGAGCCGGAAACAGGGTCTGCTAACCCTGTGCATTATTTGTTTTTTAGGGTACGCTGCCAGTATTAATAACAAAAGAATTGGCTCAGTTTGCACACTCGGGCTATGAAATATGCATGCCTGTGTTCCTGCAATCAGGGGAGCGCTGTCCTCCGAGGAGCAGCGCTGCAGGTTAGCACTCTGCCAGGGTCCCCGTGGCTGCCTGCTTCTCGGTGCCTGTCACCTTCTGTACTCATCAAGTGCATAAAGAATTTTTGTCATGCTGCTTCATGAATGAAGCCTGTGCTCCTAAAGAGCATAAGAATTAGCTCTGAAGTGTGCATTAGCACAAAGCCGAGGATGTTGAAAATCATAAAAACTAAAATACACATGCGCTCCATTTTCCCTTTCCCTTATCCTGACTCTGAGTGGGGATGGAGTCCGGGTTTAGTTTGTCACGGTTTTTTTTCACCCTGGCTGCCGCTAAAATGCTTGGGACTCTGGAGAGCTACCAGCCCTTTGCTTTTAGCATCATTCAAAAATCTTCCATTTAGAGACCATTCTGATATCTTGGTGGGTTTTTTTTCTTCGTCGTCTTTTTTTAACTACTAAGGAAATTTGCATGAAAATGGAATCATTGTTTCTGAAGAGTTCCATCTGCTCCTGCTGCTTATTCTGGAGCTGAAGTCATAATCCTCCGTTTGTGAAATTTCCCATTGAAGAGATTTTTGGCTTGTTATAGTTTCAGTGCAAAATTTCAGAACAGAAGAAATAAAGATGCTTCACCTAAGAAAAAAAAAAATTAAAAAGAAAAAGCCTGGAGATGACATCAGAGCTGCCAGTATATCTGCAGTCAATACACTGTAATTCCATAGGGACTGAGGGAGTAGGAAATAGGACAGTACGTGAGGGGTGTGGGGCTTGGGGTGGGAAAATGCATTTCCTCACAGCATCAGAGCTTTGGCTGGGGTAATGAAGGAACTGTAATCTTCTGGGTGGCTCAATAAATAGGATTCCTTTTGGTGGAAGTGAAAGGGCAGGAATGGTTCAGGGCAACAGGAATGCTCAGAGGAGCCAGAAATGAGCAAGTCCCTTTAAAAGAGCTTTTTGGCCAGAATAGAACTGCCAGGCTTCTCCCAAGGAGGATCCAGGGGATGGATATTCACGTAGCCGCTCTCACGGCCCTGTATCTATTTCCGAGGGGTATTCTGTGAACGAGAACAGGATTTTTGTTGTCATTCTAATTCCCTCTCTCCCTGTGTTTACTGACACTCGTGTGCAATGCCTGTGTAAAGGCCGGGCACATCCGATGGAAGCGGCAGGGCGCGGAGGATGCCGTGGGCTGGGCTGGGAGGTGCCGCTGTCCTGCCCGGGCCTCTGTCGCTGTGCAGAAATGCTGCGGGAAACTGGGTCAGGGCAGCGGGGCCGGGCCGGCCGGGGCTCGGCATCGCGTGCGGTGCGGGCTCCCTCCGCTCCCGGAGACATTCCCGGAGAACGCGACCTCCTTCTGCATCCTCACCCGCGGGATTGTTCCCCGCACCACGCGCGGTGCTTGTGAGGAGCACCGCGTATGTACGAACCGGGCTGTGCTTAAAGCAGGTAACACACAGGTCTGCTCGGGAAAGGCGATGCATCCGCAGCGTCTGGCATTTTCTGTGTTCATTGCACGGTGCTGGGCACGTGTGGCCCTGCGTGCAGCGCCGTGCCCGGGAGCTGCCCCGTTAACCCTCCCCGGTGCCGGCAGTTCCCTGAAGAGCTCTCCTCCATCCATCGCTGCGGGCTGCGGTCACGCATCCCATCCCTGCCGCTCATCCGCACTGCTGCGGTGCCTCCCGCCCGTGTGATGGCAATCACGGTGCATTCCGCCTTCTCCCGAGCACCGCCACGTGCACACAGCTCTGCAACTCCAGCAGGAGTTGGGTCATAGAATCATGGAACGGCTTGGGTTGGAACGGACCTTAGTGATCGCCGGGCTGCATCTCTGTGGGCAGGGCTGGCACTCACCAGACAGACCAAGGGACACACGGGTCCCATCCCACTGACCTTAGTGATCGCCAGGCTGCATCGCTGTGGGCAGGGCTGGCTGGCACTCACCAGACAGACCAAGGAGGACACGGGTCCCATCCCACTGAACCTTAGTGATTGCCTGGCTGCATCGCTGTGGCAGGGCTGGCACTCACCAGACAGACCAAGGGACACACGGGTCCCATCCCACCAGACCTTAGTGATCGCCGGGCTGCATCGCTGTGGGCAGGGCTGGCTGGCACTCACCAGACAGACCAAGGGACACACGGGTCCCATCCCACCGGACCTTAGTGATCGCCAGGCTGCATCTCTGTGGGCAGGGCTGGCACTCACCAGACAGACCAAGGGACACACGGGTCCCATCCCACCGGACCTTAGTGATCACCGGGCTGCATCGCTGTGGGCAGGGCTGGCTGGCACTCACCAGACAGACCAAGGGACACACGGGTCCCATCCCACTGACCTTAGTGATCACCGGGCTGCATCGCTGTGGGCAGGGCTGGCACTCACCAGAATGACCAAGGGACACACGGGTCCCATCCCACCCAGCCCGCTCCCCCAGCCAGACCTCACCGGGCTGCCCCTGCACAGCCCTCCCTGGCTTGTTTTCACTTCTCCCTGTCTCCTGGCTGCTGAACTCTCCCCCTTTGTAAAATCTCTTAATGTACTAACCCTTGGTAGGAATTGACTCCTGGAGATGTCAGCCCACAGCTCTGTCTGCAGCTCAAGCATAGCCATTAGCAGCTGTTGAACTTTATATACAAATCAGAGGTACAATATCCCTCTTTAGGGACAAAGGAGGGCTGATACCAACACACAAGCTCTGAGTGCAGCCGTGCTCTGTGAGCTCCACAGGAAATACACTTAGCTAAACACAGTTGTAATTACGTGCAGCTTCCAACCTCTGCTTTCTTGCTGTTCTGTACCACAGTAGTGCTCAAGTAGCAGGGATTTAGGAAAGCCTGGCTATCTACACCTTATCCCAATCAGTCTTGCTCCCTTGTTGCCAGCTGCTTTATCTCCTCTGTCTTCTCTCTTATCTGTCCCTGGCCTTCAGAGCCTTTTAAAGGGGTAATGTTGCTGGTCAGGTAAAGCCTGGTCTCTTGTGGGGCGAGGCACTGCTCAGCTGCTCCATGGGTCCAGGTTGGGCTGGGAGAGCCCTTCCTGCTCTGCCTCAAGGTCAGCTTTTCGTCCAGGGACTGCCACGGACTCCACAGCCCTGCCATCAAACCCCTCTGTGCTGGTCTCTGCCACGGTGCCTTCCAGAGCAGAGAAGCTCTGGAGCTGGGGGAAGGCACTGGGGAGGGCACCGAGCTCCTGCCACAAGGCACAGACCCTGACATCCCCAAAATTCATTAGCTGGACACAGATTGAGATAGTAGATATTGGCAGAGGATAATGGACTGTACTCTGTTGGATATTGAATGCTTTCAGAGTAGAAGCTGGTGCTGGGCTTCAAGGATTAATAAATATTGGAAAATTTATATCTACAGACTGTTCTGAGAAATGTAACATCTTCAAGGGGAAAAGCCTATGCTAAAGTTTGTTATCACTTTTCATACCTTCAGTTTTGAGGAAGGGTCCTTTTCACTTATCTGACAACTGCAGGAAAACGGGCATTTTTCAGATCTGTCAGATCAGTTTGCCTTTGTTTTGTGCTGCAGGTGAGGCTGTGTCACAGGCTGGTCTGGGGCTTAGCTGTCTGGCCTCCAGAGCTGCCCACAGAGCTGTGTGTGAGCTGCAGTAGCATGTACACATCCTTTCAAACATAGCTGTTTGTATTACTGCAGCATTCAACTCCTTTGTTTTTTTCTTTTTAAATTAATTTCATGCTTTATTTCTGTGTGCAGAAACACAGAGACTCACATGTATGACCCGAGCACAAATTCTGCACAGCTACAGCAAGTTCCAAATGAGACGAGAAATTACATGTAGCTTTGTGATTTAATTTTCTCTGACATATTGAGTCTATGTTTTAGCCTACAGAACTCCACAGCTGTGCCCTAATTCTCTTTTCCTTGTGATCTCAACATCGCTGCCTTTTAAGGCATTGCTATTCTTGGATCTCAGCAGGACACCATGTTAGACTGTCACCCTGCTCGCTGTACTGCCAGTGCAGAAAGCAGCCTCTCCCTGGACTTGCAGAGAATATGTGCAAGCAAACTTTGCAGCAATTTAGTGGGTGGATGAGGCTAGATCAGAGTGCTTTATATCCTTCCTACACGGTAGCGTGTATTGAGGTGAGGGTGTACGGGTTCCTCTGTCACTGCTGTCTCCGGGCATAAGGAAAATGTTTATGTTTTGTTGCAAATAACAAGCAATAATGTAATTAGTCTTTGGCAAGACTCACACAGGAAAAGCTGGATGTCTTTTCCTTTAAAGAAGAGGGTCGCTGTCCTGTGGGTATTTGTGTTCTGTTTGGTTAAGTGACATTCGTATCTCTAGAACACAGAAGTCTAATTCCTGATTTAACCAAATACTGAGTGTGTATAACCCCAGTGTGGCTCTTGTCTAACATCTTACATTTGCTCCTGCAGAGTAGTGCAAGTGCAGTTTGCTAGATCTGGTGTAGGAGCTCTCTCAGTGTGATTTGGGCTGTTCTGACACGAGATGTGTGTCTCTCACAGTGAGACCTGTGGGGCTGAGCATCCAGGGTGCCTCCTGTGAGTAGCAGGGGCTGTTTTCAGGAGAACGTGTGCTGCAAAGTCATCACAACACAGCACAAAGAGCCCCGCAGTTTTGCTGATAAGATGCCTGCTGGTGAGCACTGGGAGTTTTCTATTTGCCTTGTTTCCAAGATGTATGATAAAAACCCTAATGCAGATTTTAATTTTTAACTCCTAAAAAAACCGCGTGGGATTATCTTGGGTGAGCAGCTCAAACGTATCATGCCATTGGAATGTCAAAAATTTAATGCAGAAATCTAGGCGCTGTTGTCGGGGCAGATCATTTTAATTTCAAATCTGAATCTTACATGTTTCCTCTCAAACCCTCTCACATTTCTTGCAGCACCTCTCTGTTGCAGAGGATCCCTCGGGCTAAACCTGCTGTGCACTGGGGAGGATTTATGGCAGCCAGCGAGGCTGCAGAGAGCAGGGCGCCCTGTCTGTCTGTCTGTCTGTCTGTCTGTCTGTGCTGCACACACAGACGTGCTGTCAGTGGGGCTCGGCTGGGCCCCGAGAGCAAGCGGGGGAATCAGTTTGGTTTGGCCAAGCTGCCACTTCCCCTCCCACAGCCAGGAAGAGCAGGGGTCTGGAGCTCCAGCGTGTCTCTGGAGCTGCTGTGGGAGCTGTGGCCAGGCTGGTTCCTGCAGAGAGCAGCTCAGGGCAGGCTTAATGAGGGGAAATCAACCCCCCTAATTCGGGGCCGTGTCCCCAGGCAGTCAGGGGAGAGGTGGATTCCTCCAGCAGGCAGTTCAGAGGCTCTGGTAAGGACGGATCACAGTCCCAGCACGGGGCTGCTCCCAGCACCAGGTTCCTGCACAAGGAGTTAAGGCCCCGACTTGTGCTGCTCCGGAGCCTGCTGGGGGAGATGCTGCTCTGTGCCCTGGGCAGAGGAATTGGAGCCTCTTCACACACGAGAAATGACATTTGGAAATCTCTGTGGCCTTGGTTCCTTGGTGTCTGTTGCTTTTGGTGCCCTAAATCCTCACTGTTTCAGCAGCTCCTGTGGGCAAGACCCACTCCTGCTGTTGGATGTCCTGTGGAAAACCATCACTGAAAAACCTTTCCACCACTGCTCCAGCACAGCGTTGTCTCACACTCCTGCTTTCCCAGCAGACTGCTCTGGCCGTGCAGCCACGGGTCCCTTCTCTGTTTGGATGCCTTAATGAGGCCAAGGTTTGTGGTCAGGGCTGCTGACAGGAAAGGGGAAAATAAAAATGAGCATAAGGAAGTGTTGTGGGAAGAGCTTTCCACAGCATTTGTGGGATTTAATGTCCTGAGGACACAGTCAGAGGAATTCAAAGGAATAAAATCTCTATGACAAATCATAGAATTGTTGCATTGCATTTAATGTATTTTAATTGACTCTGGTTTTGTCCCCCATCAGTTTTATAGTGCTGTCATCTGGAAGACAAAGTGTAGAGCTGTGCTTTCCCAGCAGAGCTATGCCTGTGTCTGCACTGGTTGGATCTAGAAGGCCAGACTTGGTGTGAGCTGGATAATTACCCTGTAAATGAACCAGAGCAAATGTAGGTTCGAGGAATCTCTTGAAATGTGAGTGAAATATTGACTAGATACCAGTTAAGTGAGCACGAGGCTGGATCATGTGGAAAATAGCATGTAAAGATGTAGTTAGACTGTATAGTCAGACATACATATGTTGGGATCAACTTGATATCCAAAAAATTAGTTCCACCCTGTGGAAAAGTTCTTGACTCCAAAGCAGACACTTGGCACAGAGCAGATCCTGCTCTGCTTCGGCTGGGGAAGTAGCTGGTAATTAGAGGCTCATCTTCTGTGAATCACCACAAAAGAAAATGAGGGCACAGTGTTTGAATGGGCTTGATGAAAACAGAGGGATATTGGGATTAGAGACTCATGGTTTCTTCTCTGGGTTTGAAGAAGAGTGTGATTTGTCATGGGTTGCATTGTTGGTGCACCCTGCCTGATCCTCTTCCTGTCTGCTCAATTCGTCTGGAGGTTGTTTGGGTTTTCTTGTGCAGGATGACCACTTTTCTCAGTTTCTCCTGCTTTCCTCCCCATTTGTGAAGTCAAGGGAAGGTCCTCAGTACGCAGAAAACCCTGTTTATCTTTGAGCAGCTTCATTATGTAGAACAGTTTTGTGACAATAGAAATGTCATCCTTAAAATGTGCTGCAGTCCTGGGGGCTCGTGTTGTGAGCAGCCAGTTGTAGCTGTTACCACTATGCCGTGGCTTTCCTCCTCAAGTACATTATCGTATTACCACAGATTTAAATATTTGATTTACAAAATGTCGCTGCCTGATACTCCAGCACTATCATGTAAAACACATCACAATAGATACAGAGAGTAAAGATTGTTTTAAATGGCTTTAATACAGGCAGAGGTCAGAAAAGGCAAGATAACAGCAGAAGAGGCTATGTCAAAAAGTAATTAGAGCAGGACAAATGGATTGTGCAGGCATGTCGAAGGCTGTTATTTCTGTAGGCAGTGAGTAGGAAAGGTGTTAATGTAATGTGACAGATCTAGAGCAAAAATGAGGGTGCAGGGAAAACAAATAGGAGCTGACCAATGGAATGGTTTAAATTATGAGGTTTGCTTTAACATAATTTGATTACACATGAAAGAAATGTTTAGTGTAGTTTCTTTGAAAACCTAATTGTCTTAAATACTGCATGTTCGATTCGGCCTTTACACCCAAAGCAGCAGCCCCTGTGCTGGGGCAGCCTCGCTCCCTGTCAGGAATAGGCATGGGAATACTTTGCCCTGTGTGGCTTCACAAATGAGAGGAGGATGGAAGATTTTTTCCCCTAGTGTTTGTCTAATAAAATTGGCTCTTTGCAGTCACGTACATCTTAATTTGGAACCTCGTGCTAACTGGGGTGGGTGGTATCTGGGCCTGGGAGCTGCTGGTGCAGGTGATGCATGAATTATCCAGTTTATCAGAAGGAAAGCATGAGGATCAGGCTTAGCAGGAGGAAGACAGGGAAGTTGCATATGTTTTTTTCAGGATTCAGCTCTTGCCCCACTCCAAATTGGAACCAATATTAGTAGGAGGGGGGAGCAGTGCAGAGATTTCCAGGCTGCTCCAAAGGACTGAACGGGATACAGAGAACTTCCCCAGCACCATTCTGCTCTGCAGTGTTGAGCTGAAGGCACACAGCCTGCTGGACACACAAAGATTTGACCTTGCAGCCAGGACAACCTGTGTAGCTCACGGGGACATTTTTCTCACATTTACAGCAGCAGAAACTTTAAATGATGAGAGCATTTTTCTAGAGGAGGATTTTTTGAATATGGTGATTTCTCCTGCTGTCCTGTGCTGTTGTCCTGAATTGCCCTTGCCTTTCTAATAAATAAATTTTCCATAGATTTTGACATTTCACAATTTGATTTAAGCTTGAATTCCTCTTAATAAGTGATTGTTGTTTATAGATGGTTGTAGATGTTAAATCACTCAGTCTCCAGGCTGAGGTGTTGGCAGGAGGTTCTTACAGAAGCTGGGAGTTCAGGTGATGTGGTTTTTTCAGTGGAATGTGCTGTTTTCTGCGTGGATGTATTCTTGGCTGGCTACATGGGTACAAAGAGGAACTCTGAGGGTTTCTCAGATAGTTCCTCCGTAATTTTGTTCCTGTTTTTGTTAATTTTGGAAGGACATTTCAGGTCCGCTTTTCCTTTTCTTGTATAAGAGGAAAATACAATTACAAACTTCAACAAGTTAAATTGAATACTTAAAGATGATTGGGAGCGGGAAGGGACATTTTAAACAGCTGCTCCTACTGTCAGAACAGCTAACTGCAGAGGAGTGAGCCCGGAGCGCCATCCAGCCGGTGAGCGGGGCCCTTGAGAGCGGCCCGCGGGGGAGAGGAGGGAGCTGCGGGCTGCTGGGGCAGCGCCGGGGCCGCAGCGAGGGAACAAAAACTGCGGCCGAAACCGGGCCCGCAGCGGTGCCGGGTCCGCATCGGTGCCGAGTCTGCATCGGTGCCGAGCCCGCATTGGTACCCAGCCCGCATCGGTACCGAGCCCGCATCGGTACCCAGCCCGCATCGGTACCGAGCCCGCATTGGTACCGAGCCCGCATCGGTGCCGAGCCCGCATCGGTACCCAGCCCGCATCGGTACCCAGCCCGCATTGGTACCCAGCCCGCATCGGTGCCGAGCCCGCATCGGTACCCAGCCCGCATTGGTAACCAGCCCGCATCGGTACCGAGCCCACATCGGTGCCGGGCCCGCATCGGTACCGAGCCCGCATTGGTACCCAGCCCGCATCGGTACCGAGCCCGCATCGGTGCTGGGCCCGCATCGGTACCGAGCCCACATCGGTACCGAGCCCGAATCGGTGCCGGGCCCGCATCGGTACCGAGCCCGCATCGGTGCCGGGTCCGCATCGGTGCCGTGCTCGGGGCGGCCTGGGCAGAGCCGGCTGAAACTCCGAGGGTGTTCCGGGAGGGGCCGGGCTGGGGCCGCTGGGTGTGCCCGGTCCCGCTCCGATGTGCTGTCCCGCTCCGGTGTGCTGTCCCGTTCCCGGTGTGTCCAGCCCCGCTCCGGTGTGCCGTCCCGTTCCTGGTATCCCATTCCCGGTGTGCGGACCCCGTTCCCGGTGTGCCGTCCCGTTCCCGGTGTGCTATCCTGTTCCCGGTGTGTCCAGTCCCGTTCCCGGTGTCCCGTTCCCGGTGTGTCCAGTCCCGTTCCCTGCCGTCCCGTCCCGCCGTGCCGCTCGCCGTGTCCCCGGTCGGGTGCTGCCCTCTCCCGTCCAGCGCCGGCGGCACGGAGCCACCGGAGCCCCGGAGCACAGCCCGGTTACACTCGCGGGAACGCCGCGGGTGCGGATCCGCCGGTGCTTCCCGAGCCATGCTCCGTGCCCAGCAGGGCTGCTCGGCGCCGCATCCCGCGGGTCTCTCTGTGCTGTCGCGGTGCCACCCCCGTCCCTCCGCCCAGTCCCACCGCTGTGTGAGAGGCGTGGAGCAGCCAGGATGTTCCCAAACAGGACTTTCCCCAACGCCAAAGAGCCTCCCAAGCTGCTGCAGTTCCAACAACATGTGGGCTGCAGTTGTAATTCGGAAGGATTTTTCTTCTTTGTTTTGCCATCTGACCTGAAATTTGAGGAAATGTCCTCACTGTTTGTTTGTTTTTCCCTGGGCATACAAAAAATTGCTGCTCACCACCAAGCTGGAATTTGTAAATACTGTTCAGAACTATAATAACTACAGTTACAATAACAAACTTGGGCTGTTGTTGCTATTATTTAAAATGCCAGCAACGGCAGCAGGCTGGTGTATCTGTGTGGTTGCAGTTTGTCTAAATCTGGCATAAAGTCATCTTTGGCTTTTCCGTTTATCACTTTAATGCACAGAATTTTCCCACCTCTTCAAATTTGGGAGATACTCTCTGCCTCCTGGCCTACAGGCCCTTCCTCTGTCCCTGCACCCTGCTGGACACCATCTTGTGCCTGGGTTTGGATGAAGAGTTTGGGCTCATTGTGTCCCCACTGCTGATGGGTGCATGGTTCTGTAGGTGGGACACACTGGGACAAAGCCAGTGCTGCATCTCTGTGGGCTCTGAATATGAACCCCAGGCAGAAACAGCTGCCCCCGGGAGGAGGTGCGAGGCTCAGGCCTGCTGCTGCTGCTCCAGCCATGCAGCGCTGGGGCTCTGTGAGGCTCTCCTGGTGCCAGGACCCTGCCCGAGGACTTCCCCGTGCTTTCCAGTGTGCCCTGGTGCTGTGCGACCTGATTCGGTTACTGGGAGTCACGGGAGATGCACTCTGAGAATGGATGGAGCCATCCCATAGGAAGGGAATGGAGCTCGATTGCCTCCTCATAGAAATGTAAAGCTTCTCCCTTTGCAATTCCCCTTTCTTGTACTTTCCCACTAAGGCAGTAAAACCATATACTTCCCATGCCTACAATCCCATTTGTTTTCCCTTTTTCCTCTGAAGGCGACCTCTCTGAGGAGCCCTTAACCTCCCCCCTGCCTTTCCTCTGTTACACAGAGCTGCTCTCTGCTGTGTCACCCACCAAGCGAGGAGCAATGAAACACTTCTTGTAACCACTCAGTTGTCTGGGATGGCAGATTTGGTAGCCAGGCAAATAAAAATATAAATAAACAGATAAAACCGGAAATTGATAGAAGGATTCAATTTACACCACGACCTATCAAACTAGTAAGAAGGAGAAAATAGCTTAATTTTATGTGCACCAAGTGACCACCTTCACTAGAATTATTAACACCACACTCCTGGTGTATTTAACACCAGGGAGGAGAGGAATTATCTGATCTGTTGTTAAACCATTATCAAGAGCAGCTCAGACATCAGGTGGATGTTTATTATCATTCCTTGCAGTTTCTTCCATAGCTCCTCTAAGCAATTTAATATTAATTTTAAATTTTTTTCTCTGAAATACCTGCATACATAATGAGTGGAATAGATCTTTTGGGGGAAGTACATGCTGTGTTTACCTCCAACCAGCTCTCTCACTGCAGTGCCTGAAAGCAGTAACATCCACAGTACCGAGGCTGTTGAGATGTGCTAATCTGAATTTTTATCATTTTTTCAGCCACATTTGCAAACCAGGCTGGTTCTGGCTGTGGGTGCTGTGTCTCGTTCCCCAGGTTCCTGCCGACCCACGCGGGCTCAGGCACTGCGGAGGTGCTGCCAGCACCACCCTTGTTGGTAACGTGAAAACTGAGCCAGGATCGGGTGTTTCCTTAGGATCTGTTCGTTGCTTGAAATCAAATCCCCTTGGGTGCTGTCGTTCGGTGCCTGGCCAGCTCAGTGGTGTGGGGGCAGCCCTGGGTTTGTCGCCTTCAGCGCCGAGATGTGCTGGGTTTTGTTGTCACAGCCCGGACTTTGTTCCTGCCACAAAGGGGCTGATGGCTCGAACTGCGGGGACACAACAGAGCCCCGATTGTCATGAAAATGGGCAGAGCCCCGCTGCTGCTCGGGGAATTATGGAACTGCGGCCGTGGGTGCGAGAGCAAGAGCTCAGGGAAGGGCTGCCCCTGTCCTGGGGCCACACAGCTCTGCCAACCCTGCTCAGCCCAAGTTCGGGGTTTTCATCCAAGTTTTTGGGATTGGCTGTAACAAGTGATGGTACTGGCAAAGAGTGTCCTGGGAGAGCTGTGCTGGCCTGGCCTGGCACTGCTCAATCCATTTTCATGGCTCATGATGCCATTTCGTCTCCATATTTCTGGAAAAGTCACATCTTTTGAGAATTCTTTCTCTTTGGAAGGGTGATCTCATGGCACATCACCAGGGAGCAGGGGGAGAGGGGCAGGACCTCCTCTTGCTTCCTGTGCCTGTCCCTTATGGCTTTAACATCAGGACAATAAATCCCTTGCAGGCAGCAGTGCCACTTGCCCACTTTTTGGCAATGCTTTTGGCTTTTACTGTTGCGACCTGGTGGGGTTATAAATTCTTAGATGTTGGTTACAGTAGCATCAGGCTTTTCTCTCTGGGGTGGGAATTGGCTGATACAGGCTAAAATAAGAACCAGCTGCTTTATCTTCCTTTTGCCCAGACTTGCTGCATGGCTGTTTGGGTCAGACAACAAAACTCTTTTTTTCCGTCTCTTTGCCTGCCTTCTGCCCATTCCCAGCTGACCTGTGGTTTTACGGAATAGTTTTGGATCTCTGCAATTATTTCAATTATTTTCTGCCCTAAAGGATTTCATATGGATAAACTGCTGCGTGTATTTGATGTGAGTTTTGAATAATTTGGAAGATTTGGGCTGTTTGGACAATTGTAATTTTTCCCAGCCTGGTTTGGTCTATAATTGCAGTTTCAGAATTGGGGGTGTGTGGGAGTGGGTTTGTTTTGGGGTTTTTTTGGGGTGTCTGTGTTTTGGGTTTGAACAGCAGTTGTGGGAGCAACTTTGTGTTATCTGGAGATTAGGTTGCTTCATTTCAGCCTGCTGTGTCCACACCACGCTGCAGCTTTACAAAATAAGCACTCTGCATTCTGGTCACACTCCTCCGAGAGGTGCCGGGAGCCGGCTCAGGGCTCGCAGGGGATGAAGAATGTGGAGCTCTGGGAGCAGCACAATTGCAAACAGCTGTGTCAATAGTGCAGCCAGGGCTGCCTCACCTTGGCCATGCGCTGCCATGAGTTCCTCAGCCAGCCTGGCTTGGTGGCTGTGGACAAGGGGACGTCAGTCCCATGAGGGTCTCACTGACACAGAACTGCACAGATTTACGGCACCAGCAAAGCTTTGAGAGTTTGCTCCTGCAAATGCACCTGCTGTGCAGAAATGCTGGGTTAAAAACAGGATTATGAGTAGAGAGAATCATGGAAGGGTTGGAGTTGGGGTTAGGGTTGGGACTGGTGGCCAGATCCCCTGCCCAAGCAGGGTCAGCTGGAGCAGGGGGCCCGGGCTGCCAGGAGGACACCCCTGAGCTCTGCCCTGCATTGCTGGATGTCACCAGAAAGCAATAAAATTTCAGGCTTGGGATGGAGTGAAATATGACCTCTTTTGTTGCCTCTGAGCCTTGTTTATTCTAAGCCAGGCATTTCTCAGAGCACAGTTGGGTGCTGCAGTCCTCGGGATGAGGAACAGAAGCAAACTGTGGCTTTTGAGCCGAGCCAGTTTTGAGACATCCAGACATCTGGATGACAGGTTGGATTGGGCAGCAGCAGAAATGCTCTGGCCTTCCCTTAGACGGTGTGCTGTGGTGGGCATTGGTTTGGGCTGGTCAAACACAGCTGAGCAGCAGGACAGTTTATTGGGCACTAAGGACACATGAGCTGCACTGTAGCCCAGGCTGAGTTCATCCCAGGGGAGAATGAAGGGACAGAAGAGCTCCCTGAGAATATTTTCTGGTGCAGACACACGTGGCTGTGTCTGATGAAGGGCTCACCATGACCAGTGCTGCCAGTGGTACCTGTTTGGAGGTGGGCAGTTAAATCAGGGATGGATTTATTGTGTTCCATTTTAACTCCAGTGTCTCACTTGTGCAGACCTCACCTTGAACAGGTCCAGGGATGGAGCAGCCACAGCTGCTCTGAGCAACTTTTACCTTCATGCTGGGGATCGCTGGGTTCTGTTGGTGCGTGTGTCAGCGGTACCCATTGCACAGCGCAGAGAACAGCGCTCTCAACTTCCCTGCCAAGGACTGCGCCGAGGGTGGCCGGCAGTGACGGCTGGTGGCCAGTGGCCAGTGCTTGGTGGTCACGGCCAGCATCTGACGCCTCCTGGCACCTGCCCAGGCCATGCCTCTCGGCGGTGGCAGCGGTCAGTCTGTCAGTCTGCCAGTCGTTTGCTTGGTCGGTCAGTCTGTTGGTCAGTCGGCCTGTCGGTCAGTCTGTCAGTCGATCAGTCAGTCTGTCAGTCAGTCTGTCGGTCGGACGATCGGTCTGTCAGCCGGTCGCTCAGTCCGTCTGTCTGTCGGTCGGTCTGTTGGTCGGTCTCTCGGCTGGTCAGTCCGTCTGTCAGTCGGTCTCTCGGTCGGTCTGTCTCTCGGCCGGTCGCTCAGTCGCTCTGTTGTTCTGTCTGTCGGTCGGTCTCTCCGCCGGCCGGTCGCTCAGTCCGTCTGTCGGTCGGTCCGTCTGTCGGTCGGTCTCGGCCGGTGGCTCGGTCCGTCTGTCGGTTGGTCCGTCTGTCGGTCCGTCTCTCGGCCGGTGGCTCAGCCGCTCTGTCGGTCGGTCCGTCCGTCTGTCGGTCTCAGCCGGTGGCTCAGCCGCTCAGCCGGGCGGGCGGGGGCCCGGCCCCCCCGCGGCCGGTGCGGCGGGGGCGGCGCTGACATCACGTCGTTAGCATAGGGCGGCCCGCGGCGGCGGCGATGGCCGAGCCGGGCTGCCCGCCCGCCGCCGCCATGAGGCGGCCCTAGGAGCCGGCCGGGGATGAAGCGGGACTCGACCTGCATGGAAGGTGAGCGGGGCCGGGCCTTTGTCCGGGCGGTGCCGCCGGAGGCTGCGCGGGCCCGGGGCCGCCGCCCCCTGCCGCTACCGGCCCGGGGCCGCCCCGTCCCGGCGCCCGCGGGGTGCGGCGTGCGGCGTGCGGGGCTCGGGCCGCCCGGGACCGCGGGGACAAGGAGCCGTGCGGGCTTTTCCTGCCTTTTCACGGCTCCCGGGGCGCGGGGCCGGGCAGCGTAGCCCTGGGCTGCGTGCAGGATTATGCAATTAAAAAAAAAAAAAAAAAAGGGCATTAGTTTGTTTTGTAGCTTAATTTGTTTATATTTTAAACTTCCTAATCCCTCCGACCATCTGGAGGAGCTTTTTTTAGTATCGTTAATTATGGATAGTATCGGGGTCACGGAGGCGCTCGGTAGAGCCCGTCCGCCCTCCCGGGACCGGCGCTGCCCCCCCGGTATTTGCAGCCTTTTTTCCCCTCTGTGACTGAAGCCAGCGGTAAAGCTCACCTTCAGAGTACGGATGAGACATTTCAGGAGAGAGCATGGCGTGTTGGGTAACACACGCTGGAGAAGTCGCTGTTTCTGTTGTGCCCAGGCCCTGCTCCCGCAGCCCGGACTGCTGGGGGTGGGGTTAGTTTCAGATTTTCTTAATTCAGCATCCTTCTCAGTGGTTGCACATCTAGACAGCTTCAATAGGGCCAAGAGAATAGGTTTTAGGGCAGGTGAGTCAGGGCTTCATCCTACCGCTTTGTAATGTACCAATTAATAAAAACAACCCGGGGTAACCTCCTCGTTAATCCAGAGCGTGCGGCCGGGCAGGGGCAGGGACCGCGCACGGAGCTTTATTTTGCTAAAATTGGATCAGCGAAAGTTGATCCCTTGAGAGAGCGACTGAACCCGGGGTCGGTCTGTGAGCGTGGGCAGCGCGACCGAGACCCTCGAGCGTGTCCCCAGCTGCGGTCCCGGCCATCGGGCACAGTTTGGTGTGCGGGCTTTTGTTCCAAACTCTTTGTGCAACAACCGGCCGGGGTGAAGGACCCGTCCTGTCCCCGTCCCGCACAATGGAGCGGGGCGGGGGTCCCGGTGCCCCGTGTCCCTCGCAGCCCCCGCCCGCCGCGACGTGCGGTCCGTGGGGCGCGGGGCCGGCCTCTGGGGCTCCCCTGCCCGCGAGAAGTTGCATTGCACAGATGAGTTTTTGATATGCAAATGGAGATGTGTCCCAGGCAGGGGAAGGGTGATGGGTTTCATCAGCTGCACGCTCTTGATTTATACCGAGCCGAAAAGGAGCAGCTGATGATTTCTGGGTGTTTTAATGGGGGTTTTCTTTCGATCGAACTCTACTTGGGCAGAAACGGAATCAGGGTGGAATAAGACTGTGAGTTTGGGGTTTCGTTACTGGAAAGGGAGACCAGAGAGAGATGCACTGGCCATTCCTCTGGTGCAGCATTTCTCCTCTTTTCTTTCCAGTGCTCACTTGCTGCTTTTAAAAATGAGACTCTCTGTGAGTAGAACATCTTTTTACAGTACAGGGAATAAGGTTGCAGGCTTCCTCTTTCTTTCCCCTCCTCTATTTTTTTTTTTTTACAGGAGGCTTGTCCATTTAAATTAACCTTTCTCCCAGCTGGGCACACAAATGTTTTTGTTTTAGTTCACAGAGGGTTAATTCTATTCAGGCCTCACCGCGGCCGGCCTGATCCGGGGCAGCACAATCTGCTCTTTGAGCCGGGCTGGCCAGGCAGGACGCGCTGCCTTCGCCCGCCTCCAGCGTGGGCTGGGACCCCCATCTGCGGCTGGGGAGCAGGAGCGGGACCCCGGCCCTTTGTGCGCCCGGCCGCGGGCTCTGCCGGCCCGAGCAGGGGCCAACGCGCAGAAAATTTAATCCCTGTGTTCATCGATTATAAGTTTAAAAAAAAAAAGGCCCCTGAAGCAAAGGCGCCTGGTTTGGGGGTGGGCTTGTTTGGACAATGCAGCGCTCCACACTGAGGGGGGAGTTCCTCCAGTTCTGGGGCTTGAATTTCACAGGATGGTTTTCTTGAAACTCAAAATTGACAAGGAAAAACATCGTTAGGAAAAATAAAGGGGAAAAGAAACCTCAACGCGTTTGTTTGTGTTGGAGGCATCACCAGAGGCGAGAGGAGAGCGAGATGCGGTTGGGATTTAAGTAACACATGTGTGAGATCTCCCTCTCCGCCCCCCTCCCCAAACAGCTGGTATTTAGCAGCTTGAGATTTAAACCCAGCTCAAGGGTGCTGCAGGGGGCTGCGATAGGGTCACTTAATCAAGAAGCAAATAACTGGCACACAGCTGAAAAGAGGTTAAATATATTAATGAATTGCAGTGCTGACTGTTGCCTGTAATTTTTTTTTCCAGCTGTAAAAGATTTTCTTAGCTGTAAATTCACGTTCTGTTGTACAAATGGGAAGTTTTGCCTGTGGCAGCTGTCCTTGTTCTCCCCTTTGCTTTCCAGCCAGGCCAAATCCCAGCACTGCCTGCTCTGGGGTTTGGGTGAGGGCTTGTGCCCTCACTTTTGGCCTCACTTTTGGAAATCAAGTCTTTGTTTCCCTTCCATCGTAAAGCGCCGCTATGGAGAATCCCCCAGGCTGGCTGCACCAGGTTTCCAAGGTAAATCTCCCAGGGAGCTGTAGTTGCTGTAGAGTTTTCAGTCACATCTCCAGGGGTGGCTGTGAGCCCCCGGCAGCTCCCGGTCCCCTCCGGGAGTGTGGCAGTGCCACTCCCAGCAGGGACTGCTGGGGTGTTTGAGCACAGGGCTGGCAGGGTGGGAGCAGTGACAGGGCTCTGCTGGCTGTGTGTCCCCGTGCTTTGGTTCATTTGCTGTGTGGTTTAGAATCTCATCCACATGCCGGAGTGCTTTCTGTTCAGGTCTTTGCTATGTGTTTCACCAGGATTGTAAGATACTTCCTTTTGGGAATTCACAGGAATTTTGTTAAAAAAATTATCAAGACTGCTGATTTTGCTGAGGGCAAAAGGCAGTTTCTTGAAAAAAATTTAATGTATTGCTTTTTACAGTTTGTCTTATAAAACATAGATGGGGAGGTCTTTTTTTTTTTTTTACTCCATCTTCTGTGAGTTTCACAGGATGGTTTTCTTGAAACTCAAAATTGACAAGGAAAAACATCGTTAGGAAAAATAAAGGGGAAAAGAAACCTCAACGCGTTTGTTTGTGTTGGAGGCATCACCAGAGGCGAGAGGAGAGCGAGATGCGGTTGGGATTTAAGTAACACATGTGTGAGATCTCCCTCTCCGCCCCCCTCCCCAAACAGCTGGTATTTAGCAGCTTGAGATTTAAACCCAGCTCAAGGGTGCTGCAGGGGGCTGCGATAGGGTCACTTAATCAAGAAGCAAATAACTGGCACACAGCTGAAAAGAGGTTAAATATATTAATGAATTGCAGTGCTGACTGTTGCCTGTAATTTTTTTTTCCAGCTGTAAAAGATTTTCTTAGCTGTAAATTCACGTTCTGTTGTACAAATGGGAAGTTTTGCCTGTGGCAGCTGTCCTTGTTCTCCCCTTTGCTTTCCAGCCAGGCCAAATCCCAGCACTGCCTGCTCTGGGGTTTGGGTGAGGGCTTGTGCCCTCACTTTTGGCCTCACTTTTGGAAATCAAGTCTTTGTTTCCCTTCCATCGTAAAGCGCCGCTATGGAGAATCCCCCAGGCTGGCTGCACCAGGTTTCCAAGGTAAATCTCCCAGGGAGCTGTAGTTGCTGTAGAGTTTTCAGTCACATCTCCAGGGGTGGCTGTGAGCCCCCGGCAGCTCCCGGTCCCCTCCGGGAGTGTGGCAGTGCCACTCCCAGCAGGGACTGCTGGGGTGTTTGAGCACAGGGCTGGCAGGGTGGGAGCAGTGACAGGGCTCTGCTGGCTGTGTGTCCCCGTGCTTCGGTTCATTTGCTGTGTGGTTTAGAATCTCATCCACATGCCGGAGTGCTTTCTGTTCAGGTCTTTGCTATGTGTTTCACCAGGATTGTAAGATACTTCCTTTTGGGAATTCACAGGAATTTTGTTAAAAAAAATTATCAAGACTGCTGATTTTGCTGAGGGCAAAAGGCAGTTTCTTGAAAAATTTAATGTATTGCTTTTACAGTTTGTCTTATAAAACATAGATGGGGAGGTCTTTTTTTTTCTTTTTTACTCCATCTTCTGTGATTTTTGTGTAACATCATGATATTCTTGGAGAATTTACATTGTATGTGGTATGAAACCTACCATGACCTCTGAAAACAATACATCCTTTAATGTGGCTTCAGGGAGGGGCTAGCGAGGGAGTAGCCATAAAAATCTTCAGGGTTCAAGATGAGGTTGAGATTTTTGTGAGTGCTTTTGTCGTAGCAGCAACTGTTTGATTTAGTGGCCCCTGCTACAATGGGTTGGGAGAACAAAGCCAGAATATCCCGTGTATGAGTTTGTTAAATGTAAGACCCGTCAGGAAAATTGGGGAGGGGGGTAGGGGGAAGCTTCCTCAGCTCTGTCTCTGAAATAAAACAGGTATTTGAAGAAATATCTTACCAATTGTTTTGTGTCCTAATCTGGGTTGTCTTGTGTAGCGTTTGAAACTAGAGGCATCAGTGAAATGAGAGGTGACAGGGAGGAGGGAGGGCTTATTCACTTTAAAATTGCTGTTCTTGTTATCTGTTTTGCTATTCTAGTGAAATTTCAAGGCTAAGGGAGGTCAGAGCACCCTCAGTGCAAAACTGCTGTAGATTTGCTGGTGCTTTACCATTTCCGTGCAGTTCCCTGTGGTTCTGCCCCATCTCTCCCATCCTTCACCCACACCAGGAGCTGCATTACGTGGGGTGAAAACTGGCAAAGGTCAGGAGCAGCAAACCCGTGGGCACAGGGCAGCAGCGTGGGCCTGGCCGTGGTCCCTGCAGGATTTTTTAAAGATCTAACCTCTAAGGCTTTCTGCAGGCCATCATTTTTCATCTCCCATTTGTTTGTGGGGAGCACGGACACCTCTGTGGTCCTGGGGTCTGTCTTTGTTGCCAGTGTGTGCTGCTGCCGTTTCCAGCTCTAACCTGCAAACCCAGGAGCAGTTTCTGCTGGAGGTGAGTGCAGTTCCTGTGGCCATTGGCACCATCTCCCCCTTGGCTGGGGAGATGGAGATGGCGAGGGAAGGGCTCTGATTCCTCCTCGCTTTAATCATCCGGGCTTCCCGCACTGCCTGGGTGACGGCCCCATTCTTCCCACAACAAAACGAGCTGTGCCTGGAAATGAGCCCTCATTGACACGGTCAGCCGGGGCTGCGGAGGGAGCCCTGGCGCTGGAGCAGCCCTGTCCTGCCTTTGGCCGTGTGTGGGAGCCGCTGCCACTCCCGGTGTTCTCCCCGAGCCGGGCACTGCTGCCGAGCCCGGGATTTATGGCTCGGCTGTGCGAGCAGGGGGAGGGCCGGGAGCGAAGCTGAGCCTGAGCTAAACCCTGCAGATAGAGGACTCCTCTGTCCTGCCTAATCCCCGGCCCCCTCCCCGCGCTTATCAGATTGCTGAAGGTGGAGATTATGCACTTGGGGGCTACAAAGTCATGTTTAGCTGCCTGCCTTCAGAGATGCTCAGATAGCCCCACTCCTGGTTGTACCCGCATTCCTTTGGGCGCAGCACATACCTGAGGTGGTCTGTCACGTGAAACTGGGAATGTTTTGGTGCAAATCAGGAATGTTTCTTCACTTAAAGTTTGCATTTCCTTTGTTCACCCTTTATTTTAATGTTTTATAACAGTGAAATTTGCAGAACAGTGCAAATGTGCATGCTGTGCATAGCAAACCTTTTAGAGATTAACACAGATTGGTTCTGGTTTCTACTGGGTTTAAGCTCTGGAGAAAGCTGCTTGTGAGTAGGAGCAGCTGGTTTAGATTTTTACTTGGCTTGTGTAACTGAAAACTGGTTTAATTTCTGGTCCCAAAACATTTGGCTCACTCATTTCTCTTGCATTCACATGTGCTGCAGCAGTAAGAAGCTACACCATGGTTTGTGAGCTTGCTTGGGCTTTATTGAGGCTGGAGAAGATTTCACTGTGACTCTTACCTCCTGCTGCTCCACAAATCCATCCTGTGGATAAACACCTTTGTCTCAGAAAACTCCCTGGTCAAATCTAAAGGAGGAAAATCGGCTTGGTGTTGTGCTGGAGCGAGTTTGACCCAGCTCATCTCCACCAGCCAGTGCTGCCCAAAGGCTGGGGAAGGTCTGTGTGCAGACAGGAGCAGCGGGTGTGGGCAGCACCCCAGGCATGGTGTGGGTTTGTGTGTGCCCACTCTGAGCTCCCCTTGGCTCCCAGTGTGGGTGGTGGGCACTGGGGAGCTGCTGTGCCCTGCTCCATGCCCTCCTCTGTGCCCAGGCAGGCACAGAGCCCTGTGCCACCCCCTCTGTGCCCAGGCAGGCACAGAGCCCTGTGCCACCCCCTCTGTGCCCAGGCAGGCACAGAGCCCCTGCCACCTCCTGGGTCCCCAGGCAGGCACAGAGCCCTGTGCCACCCCCTCTGTGCCCAGGCAGGCACAGAGCCCTGTGCCACCTCCTGGGTCCCCAGGCAGGCACAGAGCCCTGTGCCACCCCCTCTGTGCCCAGGCAGGCACAGAGCCCTGTGCCACCCCCTCTGTGCCCAGGCAGGCACAGAGCCCTGTGCCACCCCCTCTGTGCCCAGGCAGCCACAGAGCCCTGTGCCACCCCCTCTGTGCCCAGGCAGCCACAGAGCCCTGTGCCACCCCCTCTGTGCCCAGGCAGGCACAGAGCCCTGTGCCACCCCCTCTGTGCCCAGGCAGGCACAGAGCCCTGTGCCACCTCCTGGGTCGTGGTGGGCAATGGCACTGCCCTGCCTTCAGGCCAAGGAACACCAGAGACAGGCTGGTTTAACCAGCATCCCTAGGAGGGGTGTGAGGGAGTGAGAAGCAGCGGAGTGGTTCCTTTCTCTTCTCGTGCCTGGCTCAGCCAGGGTGATCCAGTCATCTGGGTGATGTTTGACATTTGGGAAAGCAGCCCCATGGAGAATACTGGAATACTGCAGATCTGTGAGTTCCTAAATGTATTTGAATGGCTCTCTCCTTTGCAGTGCAGATCTGTTTGCAGCTGTTGGGATTTTAGTGGGTTAAAATATGAGATGGGGGCTGGGGCAGCTTGGCCTGGTGTGCAAGGGGTTAAACTGTTGATCTGTGGAACATCTGCTGCAGGAAGAGCTGCTGGTGCAACTTGCATTATTTTAAGCATAGCTGACTTGGCTGAAGTGAGGTTTAGGCCTCCCTGTGCAGTAGGAGGTGATGAGATTCTGGGTGCACTACCTGGGTCTCTTCACCATCATCTTCTTCCTTTCTGTTTGACATCCCTGTCTGGACCAAGGCCAGCATCATCTCTGTTCCCTCCCTCAGGCAGTGTTAGAGTCTTAAAATACTGAATTTAATGTGACAGCTCCTGTTGTGGAGAGCCCTGAAATTTACATCTTTAGTCATCCAAAGGCTTTTGAAAGATTTGGAAAAGGACCAGTAAAATCACATCGCTGTGGCTCAGCTGTAGGATGGCTTCTGTAACGATGCTCTCTCAGGTTCTGGGCAGTGGCTTGTGAAGGCAGTGAGGCTGTTGAAGCCCAGAGGTGCCCCTGGAGTCTGAGATGTGACAGGATTTCACAGTCACTGCTGTCTGCCAGGTTTCTGTATTTGCACTGTATTTGTGCAGTTGAGGTGGGACATTTTGGAACCCTTTTTCCCCACTGGAGTTTCTGTTCCTCTCTGCTGAGAACAGCAGGAATGTCGATGGAGGCTGCTGGGGAGAGCCCCAGGGGCCCTGCCTGGCAGTGGGGAAGGGGAGGATGGACCCTGTGGCCGCCCCTCAGCCAGACCCACCTGATAGAAACCAGGCCAGGCTCCCCTCAGAGCTCCCTCTTGCCTTGCAGATGAGCGGGTGGATCAGCGAACCTGCCTGATCTGCGGGGACAGGGCCACGGGGCTGCACTATGGCATCATCTCCTGCGAGGGCTGCAAGGGCTTCTTCAAGCGGAGCATCTGCAACAAGCGCGTGTACCGCTGCAGCCGCGACAAGAACTGCGTCATGTCCCGCAAGCAGCGCAACCGCTGCCAGTACTGCCGGCTGCTCAAGTGCCTGCAGATGGGCATGAACCGCAAAGGTAACGCCGGGAGAGGGGACACTGCCACCGTGGGGGCTGCACGGCCACGGGGAGAGGGGACAGTGCCACCGTGGGGGCTGCTACAGCCACGGGGAGAGGGGACACTGCCACCATGGGGGCTGCCACAGCCACGGGGAGTGGGGACACTGCCACCGTGCGGGCTGCACGGCCACGGGGAGACGGGACAGTGCCACCGTGGGGGCTGCACAGCTACGGGGAGAGGGGACACTGCCACCATGGGGGCTGCTACAGCCATGGGAGTGGGGACACTGCCACCGTGGGGGCTGCACGGCCACGGGGAGAGGGGGCAGTGCCACCGTGGGGGCTGCCACAGCCACGGGGAGAGGGGACACTGCCATCGTGGGGGCTGCCACAGCCATGGGAGTGGGGACACTGCCACCGTGGGGGCTGCACAGCCATGGGGAGAGGGGACACTGCCACCGTGGGGGCTGCACGGCCACGGGGAGAGGGGACACTGCCACCGTGGGGGCTGCACAGCCACGGGGAGAGGGGACACTGCCACCGTGGGGGCTGGCACAGCCATGGGGAATGGGGACACTGCCACCGTGGGGGCTGCCACAGCCACGGGACACTGCCACCGTGGGGGCTGCACGGCCACGGGGAGAGGGGACACTGCCACCGTGGGGGCTGCCACAGCCATGGGGAGGGGGGACACTGCCACCGTGGGGGCTGCCCTTCTCTAGGCTGCCCCTCCATCAGCTGCCATCTTGTACTGCTATTCTGCCTCCCAAACTCCCCGCAAAATAAACCCCCCAAACCTTCAGCAAAATCGTGCAAGGATTAAAAATTATGCACAGGTACTAAGCTCTGAGCTACTTCATTCCTGTACGGAGGAATGCTGTGGGTCTGGGGGGGTGTCGGGGGTGTGCTGTGGGTCTGGGGACAGTGTGGGTCCCTCCCCTGGGGGTCGGGGCCCTGCCACGGCTCTGGGATCAGCCCGGGTCCCTCTCCTGAGGTTCGGGCCTGTGCCGTGGCTCTGGGACCAGCCCGGGTCCCTCCCCTGAGGTTCGGGCCTGTGCCGCGGCTCTGGGACCAGCCCGGGTCCCTCCCCTGAGGTTCGGGCCTGTGCCGCGGCTCTGGGACCAGCCCGGGTCCCTCCCCTGAGGTTCGGGCCTGTGCCGCGGCTCTGGGACCAGCCCGGGTCCCTCCCCTGAGGTTCGGGCCTGTGCCGCGGCTCTGGGACCAGCCCGGGTCCCTCCCCTGAGGTTCGGGCCTGTGCCGCGGCCCTGGGATCAGCCCGGGTCCCTCCCTGAGGGCGGCTCTCACCTGCGGGGGCGCAGCGCCACCTGCCGGCCGCGCGCCGCCCTCCCTGCTCCCCTCCCGCCCTTCCTTTCCTCCTTTCCCCTTCCCTTAATTTCCTCCTTTCCTTTTTCTTCCTTCCCCCAACAACCGTGTGAATTTCACTCCCCTCTGGTGTCTCCTCCAAGGCTAGGGAGGCCTCAGGCAGCGCTGAAGGTTCTCAGTGTTGGGTTCTGGAGCTTTTTCTTCCTGCCCTGGCGCCCAAGTTATGCCATTGTTGGGTTGGAAAATCCCTTCAATATTAGCTAAGTACAATAATTTTTAAATTCAGATAAGGTGCAGAGCTTAGCATTTGTAGGAAAACCAGCTTTGAGGAGACTGGCTGTCATGCAGCCCAGGACCAGGATGGTATTCCAGAGTGTCCATCTGTATTTGGGAACCATTCTTGAGGCCTTTTTGATGGACCACCAGCAAAAGCATTCCTATGTTTTGTTGCAGGTGTAAGCTGTGGTCTGCTAAAATTATGCTTTGAAATCAATCTGAAATCAAGGCAATTTGGGAAGCTTCTAAATCACAGTTAGTGTTATAATATCTTGGAAAATGAGAACAATTCCCCCGGAATTCCTGTAATTCCAGTAAGTTAAAAAAACCTAAAGGGGGTAACAGCTGACGGACAGCTTTCCTTACTTTATTTTTTTTTTTTTTAATTTTTTTTAGTGAGAAACGGATTCTTTTTTTAAAGACCTTTCATAGGAAGTAAACAGCCAGTGCTGTGCCTTGCTTGGGTCAGTGGTTGGGGTTTGGGCAGGCTCAGCTCAGCCCCTGTGGCCCTCTCCTCTGCCCTGCTGAGGCACTCCCTGAGCTGCAGGAGCAGCCTCGAGGCACACGGGGAGGATTCCAGCTGAGGATATCTCAAACCAAGCAGCAGCGTGGCTTCTGTGGGACAGCAATTTTTGCTCAGATTTTGTGTCATTTTCTGCTCCGGGAGGGCCTCCTGCAGCCCCTGTGCCAAGCAGGGCGAGGCTGTGCAGCAGCAAGGTCACCGTGCAGCTGGGCAGAGCCTCCTGCCAAGTCTGGCCAGGTCGTGGTGGGAAAGAGATCAAGCCCTGATAAACAGGGACCAGCCTGGGAGGGGGGACAGGGGAGCAGGGCTGCCACTGGCCTCTGCAGGGAGAGACAGAGGGAAGGCCAAGGTACAGAAACCGCTCCAGGTTTATCCCCTTAGCTGGATTTCACTGCAGCTCCCTGGAAATTGATTGAAGAGCCTTAAAAAAGCTGAGAAATGAGGCTGCCCCTCTGAAATGCAGCTGTGCAGCTCGGGGTGGTAACTTGAGGTTTAAACAGCAGCTTTGCAAGCAGCCAGCAGGGTCCAACATCTCCCCTCTGTTTTCTGTGGTGGCCGTAGGAGATGTGACCCTCTGAAGGGACAGCAGGGCAAGCAGCCAGCAGTGCAGTGCTTTGTGGCTGCACTGGGGGTGTTTCTCTCGTGCTCCACGGGGCTGTGGCTGGTGGGGTTGGACGTGCTGGCCTCACATCTCATTTTCCAGCAGTCCTGGGCATTCACTGGGTTATTCCTAGGGCTCAGATAGGGTTCCTTGCCCTGTTCCGCTTCTCAAATTATGCTGAAATTAATTGTGATAAAGGATTGTTATTTCTTCATTACCTGTCACTCAAGGAGCACATGAAGAAACTAAAATCCTTGAGTAATGCTTGTAGCCCCATTGATGTGTCTGTGCCTTTTGGGGTGAGAACCATGCTGTGTGCTGCTCAAGCGCTGGAGGTTTATCTGTAAACTTCTTTAATGAAAAAAAATTAATCTTTTAAGGTACAGAAACTTCTTTCAACATAAATAGCTATCTGCTTGATACCCTGCAATGGTGTTCCTCTCTAAGGTTTGGTTGTATCTTTCAGCAATCAGGGAGGATGGCATGCCGGGAGGCAGAAACAAAAGCATTGGACCTGTCCAGGTGAGCACGTGTGGCTGTCCCTTGCGGTTCCCTTCAGTTTTGGCCTCCTGGGCTGGGCTGGGCTCACAGCACAGCAGCAGCTCAGCCCGGGCTGGGGCTGGCTCAGCCGAGCCTCCATCACCCCTGGCCGTGCCTCCTGCTGGTGTGGCAGGCTCTGGCTCTGTCAGGAACGCGTCAGGAGCTGCAGATTGGTAAATAGAGCTGGGTGCTGCCTGGACACACGGACAGGCTCGCTGCACCCTGTCCTTTGTGAGCCACACAAGGACGTCTGTCCCTCCATGACTCCCAGTAAATCTCGTCTGCCTGCTGCAATCCCTTCAGCTGTGGCAAGCAGGGCACCAGTAAATGTCTGCCTGATTGATGGCCCAGCTTGTGCAGAGATGCCTTGTAAACAGAGAGGGAATTCAGCACAGCAGCTTGTGCCACAGCCTGAGGAATGATGGCCATTTCCAGCTTGCTCCTGGAAGAGGGGTCTTTTAAAAGTTTAGTGTTTATTTTAGCAAAATAGAAATAACACTGAAAGCAATTTCAGTGAGTCTGACTGCCTGGGAAGGAGCCCTCAGCCCAGCCCAAAGTGTGAGGAGCCAAGCAAGCTCAGCCCTGCTGGGCAGTGTCAGACACAGATTGCCTGGAACCACACAAACCTGTTTCCTGCTGTTCACATTAAGGGACATACACAGAATTTAAAAAAAAAAAAAAGCCTCTAAATTTTTGTTGCATTTTCCCCATTAGTGGTGGAATATTCCTCCAGGAGCATGCCCAGCACTTTCTTGAAACTTTATATTACAGTGAATTCAATTAAAAAAAAATTAACTCTATTTTAGCTTTGTATATGTTACTCTCTAGAACTTAAGTGCTCAATTGCTACTTCAGGTACCACCTGATTCTTATCTGGAGGAAAATAGGGAGCTCTGTCTCCCTGTAAATGTTTTCCTGACTGATTTTATATGTGTCACCTTGCCTCTCTTGATTGCTTTATCAAACCAGAGCCTGCCCCACCTCCTGTTTGCCATTCCCTCTGCCAGTCCTGAGTGATGTTCCCAATGCACTGGCCTCAATTACTCCCAGGTTTTTCAGGGTGTGACAGTGGCTGATTTACAGCTCCTTGCCATGTCCATCTGACATCATCTTTTCATGTGTCAGTTCCTGTCTGCTGCTGCTGGAGGTCACCACGATTACCTGTAAATAGAATTTTCCCTGTGCGTTGTTAAATGCAGGGAAGGATGTGGTACCTGCAGGGGGGCAGGAGGCTCAGCCCTGTTGGGGCTGTTTGCAAACAGAGGCTCTGCTTTTCTGTTCCCAACCATTGTGTCCTGTATTTGACAGATATCAGAGGAAGAGATTGAGAGAATTATGTCTGGGCAAGAATTTGAGGGAGAGGCAAACATGTCATGGAGCAACAATGGAGACAGTGACCATAGTTCCCCTGGAAATGGAGTTTCTGAGAGCAACCAGCCTTCACCTGTTTCTACTCCATCTTCAAGGTGGGAATGAAGAATTTGGTGTTACAGGAATCTTGGATTTCTCTCCCTGAGTGATATTTGGGGTCAGTGTAGGGAAAACATGTGAGTGCATCTTTGTGTAAACTGGTCATGCAGCAGGTTCTTACCTCTCTGATTGTGTTCCAAGACAAACAGGCACTGGGTTGAAAAGAATTGAACTGGGAAATGAGATGCTTGTGAACAAAGGAAGAAATCTTGAGATACAATTATATTTAAAATATACCTCAGTTTATATTGTTTGTGTTTTCTGCAGATCTTGAGAACGTGATCACCTTGCACTGCTCATTTTGCATAAGCTCTTTCTCTGCACTTTGCTCAGATTCTGAAAATAAAACCATTTATGTTAGTAATTGGTGGTGTTATGGTAAAGTTGGCTGCTGTGAGTGCAAACCGCCTGATGCAGCCTTTGATTGCAAACACTGCAACAATCTCAGACCTGGTCCCATCTGCTTTCAGTTGCAGCTTAAGCTTGGCCTTGTTTGTGTTCACTGGCTGTGCAAGTACTTAATGTACAGTCCTAAATTCTGGCCCTGTGAGGAGGCTGGGGTGGAAGGGCTGGGCACAGGTGGGTTTTGTGTTTCTGCTTTGCTCCCTGAATGGCAGCAGCTTCCAGATCTCCATCACGTGGGACCAGTGCCCAGCCAGGCTGGGTGTGCATTCCAGGGCAGGGTCTGAACTCAGAGACGTTTCCATTCTGTTTGCTTTCCCTATTTCTGTTTGCGTTTCTGGTGGAGCTGAATGCAACACTGTACTGCATCAGGTGGAGTTTTGGGCGTGTACTGAAGAGCCTTTCCTTCTCCAGTAGGTCGGTGGAGCTGAACGGCTTCGCTGCACTCAGGGATCAGTACCTGGGCACGCCGGTGTCCGCGCACTACCAGTACCTGCCGCACCTTTTCAGCTACTCGCCGCACTCGGCGCTGGTGGCGCCGCAGCCGCGCAGCCTGGAGCCGCAGTCGCACGGCCTCATCAGCCAGCTGCTGTGTGCCGAGGACCTGGAGCCCCTCAGCACCCCCATGCTCATCGAGGACGGGTGTGTGGGACAGGGGACAGTCCTGGGGAGAGCACAGCCACGGGGCAGGCAGCAAACCTGAGCCCATCCCACCGGGCTGGGGCTGGGGTACATGGGCCTGGCAGCGGCAGGGGCTGGGGTACGTGGGCCTGACAGGGACTCTAGGCTGCATGCTCTGGCCAGGCTGGGTGCTGGGCAGGTGGGTGACCCCAGGGGCTCTGAGGACTCCCCTCAGCCCCTGGCCGGGCTCCTGACATCATGGCTCCTGTCATCAGGTGACACCCGATTCCTTTGGCATTTGCCTTGTTTCCAAGTTCCCTGTCAGATGATGTCATTCAACGTTTTTAATGGTTTTTCTGCCTTTGTACTTACTGTGCCTGCAGGTACAAAGTGACTCAGGCAGAGCTGTTTGCGCTGCTGTGTCGTCTGGCGGATGAATTGCTTTTCAGGCAGATTGCTTGGATCAAGAAGCTGCCGTTCTTCTGTGAACTCTCCATCAAGGACTATACCTGCCTGCTCAGCTCTACGTGGCAGGAGCTGATCCTGCTCTCCTCGCTGACTGTTTACAGCAAGCAGATCTTTGGTGACCTTGCAGATGTCACCTCCAAGTACTCTCCCTCTGACGACGAGCTGCACAGGTGAGATGGGCTGAGCTCAGGGAGATCTGGGGATGAGGAGCCGTGGGAGCCCAACAGACAGGTGTCCTCTGACCACCTGCTAGGACAGGTCACTGTGCCTGTGGGTGTTTTCCTCTTCTGTTTTTTAGGGAACAGTTGTTCCAGGCTTAGAAAGCTCATCATGGTTAGTCAGTGCTGAATCACAGCTTGCTTCTGCAGGGAAGGGCACAGTGATGTGTGGGGCTGTTTGAGTTCCATGTAGCAAGGCTGTTGTCCTCCAACAGAGCCTTACAAGCCACTATTTATGAGGAGGGTAAAACTGACCAACACTTTGGGTAACCCTGACACACAGGAAAGAAAGTCTTATTTAAAAACCCTTTGGGCCAGTGGAAAGGTTGTTCACATAGCTGGTTGTCTGTATTATCAAAGTGTTCATTATTAATTGCTATTTCATTGTTTTGATTAGATAAATTTTAAGATGTTGCAACTTAGCTCTTGTTTTTTCCATGGTACAGACTATCTGATGCTCTGAGGAACCTGCCTTTCATTTATCATGTTGGTCAGGGTGCTGTTTTTTGGTTTGGATATTTTATTTTGTAGTCTTGGTGCCAGACAGCTTCTTTTGGTAGTAGAGTCCCAGTCTCACCATACTTTGGCAGAACAGGTAGGATTTAGAGAAACTGCTGCCCATCCTCCCTTTAAACACCTGCCCTTTGCTCTCTGCCCCTGCTGGGCTCACGATGCTGCCGGAGTCGCCAGGGGATGTCTGATGAGCAGAGATTTAAAACGGTGCTGTTGTCCTCGGCCATTGCAGTGTCTCATGGTTCCTGGGGGCTCCTTTGTGCATCTGTTGTGACAAGCAGAGGCACTGGCTGGCTGAGCCCACACTGGGGAGCAGGGAGCTGGCCCCAGGTGTCTCATTTCCTGGGACAGGTTGCTCTGCGGCGCTGCTCTGCACAGCCATTCATCGTGCATCTGGTGCAGCTCCTGCGAGGAGCACTGAGGGTCATAGAAAGCCACAATGACACTTGTTCTTGCATTCAGCTGTCCTTTTGTTCCTGCTGTCCTGGTCAGAGCCTCACAAGAGAAGTGTTTGTTTCATTTTGAGTTTGTGATAAATACAAGCGAGAGGTAAGACAACGAGACAAAGGAGGAATCCTCGCCCTGCAGAAACCGGCAATTCAGAGCTGGTCGCCTTGAAGGTCCTTCAGAGAAGATCTGTGCACATGGATGAAAATAGGTGTTCTTGGAAGAGGAATGCTTCTGCAGTCTCCTCTTGTGATTTAGCTTTTCAAGTGTCATTAATTGTCATTAGTAACCTGGGTCATTAGTAATTTGGGAGAATGCGCACCCAAAAAGCCATTTAGCGGGAAGCTGCACAGATGAGGGGACTGGGGCTGTGTAGCTCCCTCCTGCTGGTCTTCATGGTCCTTCAGCCATGGCTTGACTGTCTCCAGCAGCAGTGGGATAGCTCATGGGTATCAGTCTCCCTGTCCAAAGCACTCATGGAATTATCTGGTCTCTTTGGAGTTGAGAGGGGCCCTTTAGGAGAGGTGTCCCATTTGTGGCTGTTCTCAAAGAGCCCCTGGCTCCTCTGGCATTGGTCAGGAATGACTGCAAAGGGAACTTCATTAGAGCTCACACCTGGTTGGAGAAATGTCACTGAGCAGGGATGGTCTGACACTTCAGGGTTAATTTCAGCTCTTAACAAAATGACAAGAGCAGTGCTAAAGCATAGGTGACAAACAAAGGCATAGAATGAGCTCCCCAGCTCCTTTGTTTTAATTGCTTCTAACAACTGGCGAAATGTTCTGTTTGCCTGCTAGATCAAATGTTTTCTTTTATTGTGCTGTTTTTCTGAAGATGAATATGAAATGAATAGACTCCTGACCTCCCCCAGCACTCCCGATAGCGCTTCCCTTCCCCCTCCTCCCCAGCTGATGCCGACAGCTCCCAGCCAGAAACTTGCCTGGTGTAAACTGTGAGGAAAAGTGTGTGGAGGAGTCAGTCCTCGAGAAGAAATAGGGCTGTGAAAAACAGAACAGCTTTGTTTGAAAGGGGGAGGAAAGTATGTGCAGAAAAGTAAGACAGTTCAACTGCAGGGATGAGAGAAGAGCTCTCCTGGATTTATGAAGTGATGAGTGGCTGGTAAAAATGTGCATGCTCTAAAAACAATTAAACCCCACAGATGACTGAGTGGTCTTTGTGCTCATTAACTTCTTGAGCTTTGCAATCTTGCACCTGCAAGATTTTTAATGTCAACTGGAGAGCAAGAAAACTTGTACAACTTTAGATTAGCCGACAAGGCTTTCATCGCTTACAATATTACTTTCTTGAAGAACTGACCTGGAGTTCAGACAGCTTGTTTTCACTTCACAGAGGTCAAACCCCATCATGCATTTTACAAATAACTTTGAAGTAAACAAACACACATGCCAAAATAAGGTATTATTCAGTGAAAAAGGTTCTATTTCTGTTCTATTCAGAGATGGCTTGCTGGCTGTGCTCTTATTCTTTGTACTGCACAATGCCAGAGCACGCTGAAGCTTCCCGAAACACTTCTGTCCCACTTCTGAGCGCTTCTGCAATATGTGCCTGCTTTGAAGCCGGGGCTGTTGCTGTGAGATGTGTTCCCAAGAGGCTGTTCTGGCCCTGGGCAGGCGTGGGATGGTCTGGAGGTGCCTGCAGACACCCACAGCCCTCCACACCCTCCCACTCCAGCCTGGTCCTTCCCCATGGCTTTTTCACGGTGCACGTGTGGGGTATTTCTCCTGATGAAGTGTGGCACCCTCTTTAGCAGGAGGACTTCATTCTGCACCCACAAAATCTCCATCAGGCAATTTTCCAGGAGGTTTTGGGGTGTTCCCTGTGCATCAGTGTGCCCTGTGCTGCCCATCTCTGTCACTGGCTTTGCTGCAGATTCCTGGCTCTGTGAAACCTTCTCTGCTGTTAGAACAAGCTGGTGGTGAACTGAATCACCAAGAGGAGTTTTTTTCCTAAAAAAATCTGTAGATTGTGGAGTCCCCATGTCTGGGCCAGACAGGATGGGGGTCTGAGTAACGTGGTCTAGTCAAAGGTGTCCCTGCCCTTGGCAAGGGAATGGGACTGGATGAGCTTTGAGGTAATTTCCACCCAAATCATTCCGTGATTCTATGATTCTGCATTTGTAACTGAGACATTTTCTTCTTTATTTCTGGTACCAGCAGACTTCAGGCAGTTTTGATGACTTTTTTTTTAAAAATTCTCTTGCAAGGTGTTAAAATCTCTGAAGTTAGGTTAATGAGCTTCATGCCGTCACTGTCCAGGCCGTGTGCTGTGTGTGCTGATGTGATCCCTGTCCTGCAGGTTCAGTGAAGAGGGGATGGAGGTGATGGAGCGTTTGATCTACCTCTTTCGCAAGTTCAACCAGCTGAAGGTCAGCAACGAGGAGTATGCCTGCATGAAAGCCATCAACTTCCTAAACCAAGGTGAGGCAAAGGGGAGCTACCAGCCTCACTTGCTCATTTTTATGCCTCAAAGGGTGAAATTGTAAGACTGGTTCCTCTTTTTAGAGTTGTTCAGATTCATTAAAATGTGTACATTCAGGATATATCCTTAGGTTTCTTAGCTGGTTTCCTACTTTTTAGGTTCTGTACCTAAATCTGACTCTTCACAGTGAAAGGTAATCACAAGTGAAGTGTTTACATGCAGGCCGTGAATTCATCCTAGGAAAGGGCTGGATCCTCCTGTTGATTAAGCAGCATATTAAAGCTGGCAGTTCAGGCTCCTCCAAGACCCTGGGCATTTCAAAATCCATGCAGAGAAAAATGCTCAGTGAATAGTGTTCAGCTGTAATTTTGGAAATAAATGTCCCCAAAGTCTTTTGTACTGTGAAAGATAGTTGCAGTCTGTAAAAATGTGCTGCGGGCTCCGTCCTCCCCCGCTCATTTCCAGAGGGAGATAATGCTGACACTTCAATCTGTGCCGGGCTGAGGTTCCGGTTTGCTTCCCTGGGCAGTTTCCTGACACTGGATAATGCACTTCTCGAGCTGTCTCCATTGTTTTCCAAAATGTATTTTCATTAACTTCCTGTCTTCTTTTATTTTTAGTTGAAGTTTGCAATTTTTTATGTGAAATACCTGAGACTGATTTTTAAAAGTCAGCTTTTGGGCAGTAGATCAATGTCTCTTCCGTCAGATGGTCTCCCAGCACCAAGCCTGCTCTGCAGCTTCCTCGCTGCTGTGCTGGATCCTCCCAGGACCTGCCAGTGCTGCTGCTCACACTGCCAGTGGGGCTTCCTGCCTGTCCCTTCTTCCTCTGTGTGTGCTGCCTGGCACTGGCAAAGCTAAATTTAAATAGAAGAACTTGACAAGTTTATAAAGCTCCCGTGACATAATTAATAAGCAGATGGGGAGGAACGTGATGATATCTTTAATTATAGAGCTGAGCACTGTCCTCAGCCAAGATGATACACCTAAAATCAATGTGTTCCTGTGTGAGGAGGTGTTACACTGATCTGCTGTGAGGACTAAACCCTGACACCTGGCTGTGTTGTGCCAGGCAGGGATTTCAGGTTGCTGAGGCTGTTCTCTCCAAGAGCATTCATTGAGCTGTGGGTGAGCAGTGTAGGACATTAGCTGTTCTCTTCCCAGCCTTGTGTGGAGGGAAATCCTGGATCCAGACACACATATAAAGACACATCCGTGATGCAGGCACAGCAGGAGGGGAGATGGGAATTTTAGTATTGGTCTAATCAGGTGCTAGAAGCCAGTCTCCAAAGCAGGGGCCAGGATCAGAGTGACAGAAATCAGTCTGTTGTGAAGAAGTGGCAGTAAGTGCGAGGCTGCTGCTCTTCTGAGATGTTTTTTGTCGTGTTTTCATGGCTTTGATTGTATTCCTTTCCAGACATCAGGGGTCTGACCAACGCCTCCCAGCTGGAGCAGCTGAACAAGCGGTACTGGTACGTTTGCCAGGACTTCACAGAGTACAAATACCCCCACCAGCCAAACCGCTTCCCGGATTTGATGATGTGTTTGCCAGAGATCCGCTACATTGCAGGTAACTGAGCACTTCTGAAAGACACTTAACTTACTGCAGTGAAACTCTTGTGGACTTTGGTCGAGGATGTTTGTGTGGGACCATTTCCTGTCAGAGCTTCTGCCCATCTTTAAGCCCATCCTGCTGCCCTGAATTCATCCACTGAGGGGCTCTTGGCAAGGTGTCCTGGTGGCACTGGTGGGCACAGGGTTAGTCCCACTTGGGGAAGAGGTGCCTTGCTCCAACCTGACACCCTTTAAGTGCATTGTTCAGTCTCCCCTTATTGTTCTTTCACTCCCAGATGGAGTGCATTTTGTGTCAAAAGGATGTAATCCTGGTTTGAGTAGTTACCTCATCAGAATTAGGGAGATCCCTGAACTGAGCAGAAAGTGATCAGCAGAGTTCAACCAGATCAGTGTAACCCCCAGGGTTCCTCATCTGGACCTCGGAAGTCCTCAGGTGAATTCTCAGCTGCAGTTGCATTGCTAATTAGATATCCAAGGCCTAGTGTTACTAAAACTGTTCCTGGATGTTATGGCAAAGGGAGATGCTTGCCTCCCTGTGTCAAGGCTCCATATGCTTCATCCTACTCTGTCATAATGAACTAGATAATAATCTCAGAGTAGCTCTCGTCATTTACTCATGGAGATCAACAAGGGGGTTTGAGGTGAGATGGGATTTAGCCTTTCCCACTTTCTATAAATACTTCTCCATTGTGGAGAAATCATTTTGGTCTGACTTTGCCCATTTATTTTGCTTTCTATTCAGTAAATAAATCATATTGTGTCCAAATGCATATCAAATGTCTAATGTAGCTGTAGGATGATTAACTGTTTCTGCGAAAGGTTCAAGGTAAAACCGTCTCCAGTGCTGCTGGCTTAGGTGTCTCTGAAATCTGATTCAGTGTGGCTGCTAATTCTGCTTTCTTTCTTACCAGGAAAAATGGTGAATGTCCCTCTGGAGCAGCTGCCTCTCCTTTTTAAGGCCGTTCTACATTCCTGCAAGACGAGTGTGAGCAAAGAGTGAGCGCAGCTGGCCCCAGCCGGTGCCTTACGCTGAGCCTGGGGCCGGGCCCGGCTCACCTGGAGAGGGGCAAAGGCCATCCAGGCAGGAGACAGGGCACCGCGCCTCCCTGCCCTCGTAGCAAGAATCTTTTTTGTTTGTTTTTGTTTTTTTACTCGTTTTCCTATGTATTTATTTCACGACAGAGTTGAATGTATGATCTTCAACACGATGCACATGGTTCTGTAAGAATGCAGCAGATGCATTCTCCAGCAGTTTACAGAATGTGAAGATGTTTAATGTTACAGTGTTTGTTAGGGTTAGTTCTTTTGTATTTGGGGCTGGGGACCGAGATGACTAAGACTACCTCAAGGAGAAGATGCTGTTCACGCACTGCTCTTTCCATGATTTGCATCCAAAGCATTTGTCACAGAGAGCAAATGTTGGCAGAGCTGTTATTATCCCAAAGGGACGACTTTGGAGAAGTGGGTGCTAGAGAAGTGCCAAGCTTTTTCTTTAATTTTAGAAAGGCAGGAGTGGAGAAGTCTGTCTAGGCAGTTGGTTTCCAGTGGGATGGCAGTGCTCTGAGGGGCTGCCTGGCCCTGTCCTGTCTGGGGAGCTGCAGGTGGGGTCTGTCCCAGCTCCTCCTGGCCAGCTGCCCTCTTACTATCGCCACAACACCTGCCAATTCCTCTGAATTTGTGTTTCTGCAGTTCATGACAGGCTCCTGGCATTACACAAAGGTGCTTCTGTTACTAGAGGATGGCAAGGACTTTATCATCACTTCCTTAAAATCCATTTTAGGTTTACAAAAGCAGGAAAAGCCTTCTTAGAGAAGAGGCAGGATTGCTCCTGTTAATGTGTTCCTCCAACATGGTACCTGACTCGTGAGACTTCTGAATTGCAGCAATCCCCGTTTTGGGAGCAGTTAATGTATCCTGTGTAGTGGGGTGAGGAACTCCAGTGCCTCTGGCATGGCTTTCTCTGCTGGACTCAGGGAATGGGTGTTCCATAGTTAGATCCTGCCAGGACTGTTCTGTTCCTTGTGGAATCCCAGGAAAAACTGCATTACTGCCATGTTCTAGGTGTTGCCAGGCTTGGATTTCCATCTCGCAGGCTCTCCACAGCTCCAGATGGAGAACTGGTTTAATGACAGCTGATTAGCTGATTAAGTGATTGCTAGGTGCTGATGTTTAGCTAAACTTGGGCATTCTCATGAGTGACCTCATGATTTCCTGCTCATGATGGGGAGGTTTGGATGAGATGCTCTTGATCTCATCTCCCTCATTAGGAATTAATATTCAAAGACTCTGTCACTCTCCTACTCAGCCTTGGCTGGATTTCCTTCCCTGCCTCCTTCGATGTAAATCTGGCATTCACTTAGCAAGGTGGCTCCTCGATAAGTGTTTGAATGCTGATTTAAAAATACTTGTGGGAACAACTTTTGTTCCTTCACGGCAGGAGGGACGAGTCACTACCTTCTTGTCTTTCCCTGGAGGCAGCTGCGTGGCACAGAGCAAGCACAGCTCAGCAGGGCTGCGGCTGCTGTGCGTGAATGTGGTGGTGAGCAGGAGGAGAATCCCATTCCCCAAAGTCGTCCCTGCCTGCCTGCCTCCTGTCCCAGTGGGTGCTGCTGGCTGCAGCCCGAGGGGGGCTGTGCCCTGCGGGTTTGGCACAGCCTGGTCCCACCACACCAGGGCCTGCTGCTGCCTCACCACGGGCATCCATCCCGCTGGGGCATCTCCCAGCTCAGTGTTTCCCTCTTCTCAAAGTCCATAGCTGTTCATTTTCCATTGTTTAAACAGGAGGTTACGGGTACCGGCTGCTGGGCACAGCAGCGGCTCAGCTCGGTGGAGCTTCGCACCCAAAGGTGGTTCCATAAATCTCATTTACTTTCTGTGTGTATTCTCAGGAAAGCCTTCTGCATACAGCCAATACCTCACGTGTTCAGGGGAAGATTTTAGTGTATCTGTTTGTGAATTAGAATGTATTTCTCAGCTTTTGAGTTTAATTTCCAAATAGCTTGATATGATCTTTTTATTACGGGTTATTTCTGGCTTGCTGTTCTATACACTCAAGGAATTGTTAAAATTGCATAGGAGTGATTTGATTCTACAGTTACTGAATTATTATAATCTGTTGATGAATAAGTGTTTTAATTAGTGTACATAAAAGCAGTCATCTTGTTGCCAGCTACCCAACAAAAATAATCTATTGGGTAATCTGTGGTTTTCCAAAACAGCCTCCCAAAACTAATGCTGTACCAACAACAACCAAAAACTTAAATTCAGTTATGATGACAAACAGACGTGAATGTTCCACTTTCTGTTGTAGAAAGCAAATTTTACAATGGTTGATTGGCAGCAGTATCCGTTCCCAAATACACATTTGCCATAGGGAGTAGAAAATCCTTCCTGAACTGACAGGTAAGGAAGCAGCAAACAGACCAGATGGAACCACGGGACAGTCATTCCTGATATCTTCTGCACAAGTCCTCTAATGACTTGTATTTTTTAAACAGGGTAATGTGAATGTGTTGCATTGCAAACTCAGGTATTATGAGAAGGTAGGAATGTAGCTAGAGACGTAGAGACGTTAGGTAGATGTATTTGTGAATTTGGTTTGAAGGACACCCTGGAAAGGTTGGAATTTTTGTTCCATTCTTCATGTAACATTCAGTTTACAGGGACTCATATTTTATTTGTGCTTAATGCTACTAGGGGGAAGTTCATTATCTTTGGTATCTATCTGCTCTTGCTTATCTGACCTTCTGTCATAGAGAAATCTATCAACAATAATAGTCTTTGGTAGAATTTTCTGCCATGACAAGTCAATTTTTATCCCCGATTTGAAAGATAGATTGGCTGGCTGACCCCTCTTCTCCTTCAAAGCATCTGTGCAGATAGAAAGCTGAAGAGTTACTTTTAATCCGAGCAGAGATGTGGGACATAAACTTGGAGTGCTCAGGGGCGGCTGCTGAGGAGCAGCTGGAAGGGTCCCGCTCTCGGGGCTGCTTCCCAGGCGAATGCCAGACTCCGGGGCCTCAACAGAACCTTCTGGAAAGTGAGTGAGTTTTCTTCCCCTTCAGCTCAGGCTCCTGCCAGGGGCTGAGCCTTGACCCCTCAGCGTGGCTGCTCTCACTTGCTGGGGGGGCCTTGGTGGCCCCATCCCCAGCCATGCAGAGGTTCAAGTGGCTCTGCTGCTGTCCCTCCCCTGTGCCAGCAGGACCTGCCCTTGCTCCTCAGGCTTCTGCACAGACCCACAGCCACTTCAGCTAAAGAAGTTTAAGTCCTGTCCTTCAAACCAACTTTTTTAAAAAAAAACAACACTTGAATTTCTTTTATCTTTACTACATTTTTTTAAAGAAAAAAAAAAAATATTCTCCTGTGAATGTGCTATTTCCCATTCATTCTTTCTTCTTTCTTGGTTTTGATTTGAAGCTGTGAAGCTTGGTGTCTGTGAAAATGTTGTTATTTCTCAGGATAATAAGCGGCAATCATCCCTGCCACATGAAAGGCAGGAGAAAGGGGAAAACTTGGGGAACTAGTTAAAGTATGAAACTAATTTTTAAGTTGTAGATGATGTGTAAATGGAGGGGAGTGCATAGCTATCAGTATCAAACTGTGGTGTTTCTCTGGGTTCACGGTGTGTTGTTTCAATGCACAGAAGCTCAGGGATAAGTATTTAAAATGTGACCCAGAGAAACCCTAGTTTTGATGTTGCAACAGTTGCTTCTTTCCCGACTTGTCTGGTGGACCCCGGAGAGCTGACAAAGCCCAGATGGGGATTCTGGGGGGAAAGCTTTGGCTTTGGCTGTGGGAGGTTTGCCTGCTGAAGGCTCAGACGTGGTGCTGTGGGCAGAGCATCCCGAAGGTGCACGGGGCTGTACGAGGCTGTGCCCCTGCACCAGGCAGCAGCTGGGGACCAGCTCTGTCTGTGCGGCTCTGTTCCTGCATTCCCTCATCCTAAATGTTTGACTGTTCATGGAAAAGGGGAAACACGAATTCCTCATTGTGTCCCTGGCAGCCAGTTGCAGGGCTCTGTGCTCTGTTTGTTGCTTATGAATTCTTAATTTTCATCAGAACAGCTTTCTCACTGTGATGTAGGAACAGTCAGAGAGCATGAGAAGGGCACTGGTGTGTGACTCTGACTGGGTTACAGCTGCTGTGAGTGTCCAAACCACCCCATCCAGCTATAGACAGGGCCAGCACTGAGAGCCAGCAAAAGTCTGAAGGGCTGAAATCCCCTCCCAGCACTAGACTCTGTGAATCTGAGTTTAAACCAGCCTCACAAAAAGCTGGGGAGGCCGATCCAGGCAGTGTCTTTCCCTTGGAAAAAAAAAAATCAAAAATTGCTCCTGTGAGCTGCCCTCTGACAAGTCTGTGAAAGAAGCAACATGGATCAGTGGAAGAAATGCCCCCAAGGGCAAAAAGAAACAGAAATTGAGACCAGATGACGATCAACCTTAACAAAGCCTTTTGTGATTCATTGTTTCTTTCAATTTATAAAATGTCGTGTAATAGTTGATAACATTATTGACTCAATTTCCATAACTAAACTACCTCGTGTGACATCCTGTTTATCATCTCAAAGGGATTGTGTGAAAAACTAAACACTGCCAGTGTCGGTTGCCAGCGAGGAGCAGGGGCTGTGAGTGCTGGAGCTGTTTCCCTTCCCGTGGGCCGGGGTTGGCTCCTGTCGCTGCTGTGTGTCCTGTGCTGAGGCTGAGCTCCGCTGTCCCTCCCTGGGGCCATTTGGGGTTTGGCGGTGCCCATTCCAGCTCGGTCCTGGTCAGAGGCTGCCTGTGTGACCTGGGAGCTCGCAGCGTGTCCGCCCTGGGCGGCCCGGGGAGGCAGCGGCTCAGGTTTGCTGCTTGTGTTGGCCCCTTGCTGGCGTGAGGGACGTTCCCAAGAGGGTCAGTCCCAGCTGTTGGCTCCTTGCTGATGTTGCCAGTGATGGTTTCTCCCGTTGATTTTTCCCACAATCCCTTGTGTAAATCAGGGAAGCAGGATGTTCGGCATGGCACACGGTGAGCGTTGGCGCACTCGGAGCCGGGGCTGGGGCAGGAGGGTGTGCCCGGCCCCGTGTCACCCGTGGGGACGGGCACCGGGAGCTGCCCCCTGCCCACCCTGTGACCAAATGAATGTTTCTGCCGGCGGCCCCGCCTCAGCCCGGCCCGCCCCTGCTCCGCTGCTCCGCTCTGGGACTTGACTACCTGTGGAAATGTGACCAATAAGTGTTGAATGCATGTTTAGTGAGTGTTTAGCTGTATGAACTAATAAATGTGAACTGTTCTGCACCGCCGGTGTCCCCAGGCTGTTTGTGCCTTCCCCTTTGGTGGTGGCTCTCTCTCAGGGTGGTGCTGCCCTGGGTGCTGGCTGTGCTTCTGGAATGGGCTGTGGCTGGGAGCTGGGATAAGGGCACTGTGCCACACGGGATTTATTCCCAGTGAGGGGCACTGAGGATCAGCAGTGGTGGGGCTCCCTGGGAGGTGGCAGAGGATGCTCTGTGCGCGTGGGCTGCCAGGTTTGTCCTCACCTTCAAAGGAAGCTGGAGCCACACAGAGGTGACAAGGCAGCCTCTCCCCTCAGCCCGTGCTCGCACGAGGCGCTGCCTGGAAAGCCAGGCTGGAGTGGGAAAAGTACCAGCACCTTTTAATTTTCAGCTCAACCCCTACTGACCACTGTATTTTGATTAGAGCTCTGCTTCCTTTTCATCTCGGTGCTCGGGCGGGTGACAACTGCGGCGGCCCCGCGCGCGCGGCGCAATAGTTTATCACCGAAGGCCGGCGGCTCTATGAATTCAGAGCCAGCGCGGAACAAATCACGCTGTCACTAACGTCAAACTTGTTAACCTGATCTTTGGTGGATCACTAGTGTCAACATTGCATGGGACATACATTATCGGGCCCAAGGACTTAGGGAGATGTGTTTGTCAGGCTGCTCTGTCACAGTCCCACTCTTGACCTTCGCTAAGTAACTTTCAAGGGTAAGCTGCTTTCCCCTTGACAGGAGTGGCTGTTCCCAGGAGGTGTCACCCCATGGGCACTGCCTGGGACAGGGCTGTGGGGTCAGCTGGGTCACCGCCCTGCAGTGGCACAGTCAGCCCAGCAGTGGGTGAAAGATCTGCTGGGATGGTCCTGGGGCCCTCTTCCAGAGCTGGGGAACGTTCTCCATTGATGTCCACCCTGCCCATGTCTGTTATGAGCTCTCCCCCATCTTGTCACCAACTGCTCCCACATCTCTCCTCATCCCTTCCCCAGTCACAGTCTGTTTGGAGCTCACACCTGAAAGCCAGAGTTCTGAGTGCGGCAGACTGGTGGGTCTCCATTGTCTGGTCCATCACAAGTCCCTCACATCTCAGTTTGCCAAATGTGGACGCTTCCAATGGGATTGGTCACCACTGCGGAGGTCAGATGAAGGATATCCATCACCATGGATGGGGTGGTAAGACCATGGAGGGAAGGTGTGTGGTCTGGGTAAACTCCTGTCCAAGCTTCTGGGGTCAGTTGGGATTTTCAGTACCTTTTTGGGTGGTGGCTCCCCTCCCTGCAGCCTGCCGTGAGTAGGAGGGGAGCAGTGCCATGGGCATGGGCTGGGTGCTGGGGGGCCAGCAGGTTGGGGCTGTGCTGGAGAAGATGCCTCAGGCTGGGGGGACCCTGAGACAAATGCTGGGTCTGTGCTCCACATCACTGTCCTCATGGGCCGACCCTGCTAATCAGCTGTGAAAGAGAGAGAGAAAGCTGGAGAGAAATCCTTCTCTCTGCTAACCTCATCACAATAAAGATTCCTATAAAGAGCTCTTATCCTTGAAGAAAATGAGGCACATAAGCAGGAATAGTAAACAAAAGGCTGTCATTTTGACCCAGGAGTGCTTCATGTTGTTGGCAACTTCCAAGAGGAAACATAAAGAGAGGCTGCATCCAAGTCCCAATTATGCAGAACTATGTGACTGATATGTCAATGAGTCCCCCCGGGAGGAGACCACCAGCACTTCCCAGCGCTGCCTGCGCAGCATCTGCACCCGCCGCCATGGCCGGGCCGCGCGCGCCCCGAGCGCAGGCGTGTGTGGCATCGGAAGAATGCGGGGGACAAGGTAATGTCATGGGGAACGCTATCGCCAGAGTCCTCGCCGCACGCGCATTATCAGCGCGGGCCCCGGAGTCAGGGACTGCGGGCAGGCAGCGGCGTTTGGCAAACAGTAGTGCTGGCCACACCTGCTGCAGGCACGCTCCGGGAACGTGGCGCAGGCAGGAGGGCTGCCCCGCGCCGATAAGCTGAGTGGATGGAGATAAAATCCGAGCAGGAGATATGCTTTGCTGAGCATCAAGGCTAAGCACCAGCAAGGAGCCAAAGCACGCTGCAGCCCGCCGCGGGTGGTGTGGGTCCACGGGTTCCGGCTGCGCCGCGGCCGGCGGGGAAGGAGATGGGACCAGGAGACTCCAAACCAGCTGTGGGAGCTCTGGTGACAGATGTGCCAGTGCATGGGCCCATTGGGGGCACAGAGCTGTGCTGCTCCCATGGCCAGGACAGCACTGCTCAGGGCAGCAGCTTTGGGGCCTGTCCCCAGCCCTGAACATCCCCTCCCCAGCAGGTCCCATGCTGCTGGAAGCCAGACCCACCTCATCCCTCCCTCCCAGGTGCTGTGGCTTCCAAAATGTCTCCTGTTTGTGCCTGCTCGCTGTCCCCAGGAGCCCCTAAGGCTGCTGGGAGCCGGCTCTACCTGGTGCCTGTGCAGCCACTCCAGCGTGGCCTCCCCAAATCCACCCTCAGAAATCCACCCTGACGCCACGGCCAGGCCGCGCCGGGCCCATGCGCTGGCCCTGACCATGGCTGCGCGCCCGCTGCAGGAGCCAGGCCACAGCCTTGGCCAGGCCCCGCGCAGAGGAAAGTGCCCAAGGCCGGCAGGGACGTATTTACCCCCGAAAGCACCTTGCTGCAAAAATAGCAAGTGGCCGGTGTGAGGCCGGGGCTTCCCAGGGGAACAATGCCTGGCAGGAGGAAGCGGCCGCGGCCGGCCCGCAGCCCTGTCCCGCCTCGCGCGGCGCTGAGCCGCGAGCGCTGTGTGCCGGCCCGGCAGGGACCTTGAACCTGACACAGATTTATTTTCTCTGACATTGGCATCGCATCGGAACATCTGGCATGTGGCTGATAATTGCTGGGGATCAGGGCGGAAGCCACTCCAGGCCTGGCGCTTCTTCCAGAGCTCTGTTTTCATTAGTTTTTCTCCTCTCTTCAGCTGCAAAGCAAGGAAAAAACAAGCAGGGCTGTGCAGCCCGCACTCCCACTCCTCTCCCCTCGGCACCCGGGGCTCACTGCTTCCCTCACTCTGCATGGGAGTACTGCAGGGCACCTCACTGTCACACCATGTCGGGGCTGTGCTGAGACAGAGAGGATGAAGCTTTCCCTGAGCCAGGACTGTGGGTCCTGCTGCTCCACCCTGGTTCCAGAGCAGAGCCGTGGCACAGCCTCTGCTGGGCTGGTGTGGGGCTTGAGGCAGCCACCCCTTCTCAAGGCTGTCGTCACTGTGGGATGAAGCAGAGAGCAGAACGCTGTGCAAACATGTGGGGAGACACCGTGGGGATGGATGGACAGAGCATGGGGCTGGCAGGATGGAAGGGTTTCTCATGCAGCTTCTTGCCTTTGCACTGCAGTTCCTGTGTTGCACAGGGCAATTGGAAGCCGAGATCTGCTAGCACAGCGCCTGTGGGTAGGATGGAGCATGGCACAGTGAAATGTGGGGAATCACACATGGCAAAAACACAGCCAAGGTGTGGCTGCCTAGGCCCAGGAGGGGCACTGGCTTTCAGTGAGTGCTGTTCTGGCAAACGAAGAGCTGCTGGCCACGGGCACAGTGAGCCCCAGGGACCTGGGAGTGGGGCCCTGAGTGTGGAGGAGCCTCCTCCCATCCTGCCCTGCAGAGGAGAGTCTCAGGGCCGAGGAGGCCGTGGCTGCATCCCGGTGCTGGGTGGGTGAGGTGAGCTCTCGTTCCTCCCAGAGGTGTCCTGCCCCGTGCCCTCGGCCGCCTCCCTCCTGCCCCGGGCCATAAATCAGGGTGGCCGTGGGTGCTGGGGCACTCTGGTGCCCCCCACCTCCCTGCGGGGTCTCCCTCCCGGGGCACCTTATCTGCTCCAGGGGTTCCACTTATCTTCGCTGTCACTTTCTAATGCTAGTTTATGGGCAGCGTTTTGTAGCTTAATTATGATGTTTTTCAGCATGGTCACGTGGCTCCAGAAGCCAATAAGGCACCGAAGTGGGTCCATCCTGGCTGAGCCTGGCCCCCATGGGGAGGAGATTGGCCGGTGTCCTGCCCGGGGCGGCGTGTGCGCAGCCAGAGCCCCAACACCTTCCCAAGAGACGCGGGTCCCCATAAATCCCCCGGCGTGCCGTGGACAGGGCACGGCACCCACGCCCCACGGAGGCTCCTCGGGTCGCAGCTCCTGGCCGGAGGAGAGCGAGGCTCTCCCAGCCGCCGGCCACACGTGCAGCAGCCGTGCAGCCGCCTCGCGGTGAGTACGTGTCCGTGGGGGGATCCCGCTCCCCATCCCGGCCATCGCCCAGCCACGGCCGCCATTCCTGCCATGGTGGCAGCCAAGGCCGGAGCTGGGGACGCGGCAGGGCTCGCTGAGGAAGCGGGAGTCGTGTGTGGGCCTCTGCTTCCCGTCCCGTCCCTCGGCGGGCGTGGGGATGGCGGCTCTGCCGATCACGGGCAGCAGAGCGAGGCCTCACCACGGCCTTGGCCCTGCGGCCGAGCTGCTGCTCAGAAGTGACAGATCGGGCTGCTAAGGGGCTCTGGAGCCCAGCTGGTGGTGCCTGGGGGTCCATGGTCACCCAAGGGTTGGGAGTTGCCCATTGGAGCACAGGCAGCCTCCACAGCCTGCAGTGGGCATGGGAGGCATCTGGGACCCCTTGACTCCTGGGGTTGGCTGAGCCCGTGTCCCGTCCCCATCCCACACTGGCGGGGATCACAGCCTTCAGCCCTGAGTTGCTTTTGTTCCTCGCAGTGTTTGCTCAGTTCTCCCAGCTCGGAGCCCCTCCCGGGCTCCTTTTCCAGGATGGCAGGTCCTGCTCCGTGGCTGCCTGGCAGCTCCCCCGGGAGCTGTGCTGACTGTGGGGGCCCTGGCCGAGGGCTGTGCCGGCGGTGGGAGCGCTCCTTCCCGGCCGAGCAGCGGCTGACCCGCACTGCAGAGTGCTCTGCTGCTATTCTTAGCCCGGGCTCCATTCCTGGTGCCTCTGGAGTGATGCTCCACTGAGCCCGTTTCCTGCTTGCTGCTCTCCCTGCCAGCGCTGCTTCCTACCCACTGCACCCGTGGGCAGCTGTGTGTGGGGTGAGCTGGGCGGGATGAGGTCTGTGGGACGAGAAGACAAACCATGCAGGGTCAGCCTGGCAGGATCAGCCGTGTGGGGCCATCAGCCAAGCCTTTCCCCTGTGGGGCACTGCCCGCAGCTCAGTCCCCAGCTGTGCCGGGCTCCCGGCACCCAGAGCCTCGGCCCCAGCGCTGCTGTGCTCCCACCATGCTGGGACAGGCTCTGCACCAGCCACAAAGGGTCCCTGCCTCGTGGGTCAGCCCTGCAGGACGGGCTCAGCTCCAGTGCCTGGCTCAGAGCTGGAGCCTGGAGCTCCCCACAGCCAAGTCCCAGGCAGGGTGTGTGGCCCAGGGGCATCCTGATAAACGGGACATGCCGGGAGCCGGGGTGCTCCTGTGCTGGTCTGCTGCCATCATGAACATTTCATCAGGAAACCCTAATTGTGAAGCATGGATTCAATAGCTGCTGTCTGACAGGCAGACCAGGACACCATTGGGTGCTCCTGGTGGGGTGACCAGTGCTAGGTGCAAGCTCATCTCCTCAGTGGTGGCTCCAGAGGAGATTCCAGGAGCTGCTGCGCACCCCGGTGTTCCCCACACAGCTCTCCTGGGCTGCCAGGAGCTGCTGGGGGGGGGTGATTTCTTTCTCACAGAGCTGGTGATCCAGGTCTGAGCACCGAGCAGAGCAGGCTCTTGCCCAGGCATGGCGAATTTTGCTCCAGCCCTGAGACTCCTGGTTTTCAGCTGGTCCTGCCTCTCTCAGAGAGACTGGGGGACGTGTTGTTCCCCACAGATGATGTCGGGGAGCAAGGAGGGTCTCACGCCCCTTCCCGCAGAACGGTGCCCCTTGCCTGTCCCCGGGGGAGTCCCCGGGGGGATCCCCGACGCTGCCGAGGCCTGGCCGAGCCGCTCCCCGGGCCGGCCGCGGTGTCCCCGCTCCCCGGGCCGCCGGGTCCCTCCGCCCCCGCCCCGTCCCTGCCGCCGCGAGCCGCCCGCTCTCCCAGAGGAGGTTCCCCAGCCCCGGGGGGCTGGCCGTGAGCCCGCACCAACATGGAGATGCTCTTCCAGGCGCTATAAAGAGCTCCGGCTCCCGCACCTGCCGCTCGGTCTCCACCGCGCCCACTCCCGGTCCGCACCCAGCGCCGGGGCTGGGGCCGCCCTCCGTCCCCTTCCCCGTCCCATCCCGTCCCGCTGACCGCGGCTCGTCCCGCAGCAGGGCCGCTGGAGGGGATGGACTATTCCTATGATGAGGACCTGGACGAGCTGTGTCCGGTCTGCGGGGACAAGGTCTCCGGGTACCACTACGGGCTGCTCACCTGCGAGAGCTGCAAGGTAGGACCGGCCGGGGCTCTGCGGGGTCGGGGCTGCGGAGCCGGGGCTGTGCGGGGCTGGGGAAGGCGGGGCCGGGGCTGTGCGGGGAGCGCTGCACGGGGACGAGGGGTCCGGGGCTGTGCAGGGAGCGGGGACGGGGCTCTGCAGGGCCCGGGGCAGCGGGACCGGCCGCGAGGCTTCTCTCGCCCGTTTTCGTTAGCGGCGGATTCGCGCCCGGTGGCGGGAGGGGAGCGCGGCCGCGACGGGAGCCCCGAGCGCGGCGGGAGCCTCTGCCGAGGGCTGGCGGCGGGGACGGGGTGCCGGGATGCCGGTGTCGGTGACCACCGCATCGCCGCCGCCCGCCGCCGCAGGGCTTCTTCAAGCGCACGGTGCAGAACAACAAGCACTACACCTGCACCGAGAGCCAGAGCTGCAAGATCGACAAGACCCAGCGCAAGCGCTGCCCCTACTGCCGCTTCCAGAAGTGCCTGACCGTGGGGATGCGCCTGGAAGGTAGGCACGGCACGGCACGGCACGGCCCGGCCGGGCGGGGGGCGGCGGAGCCGGGACCGGGTCGGGACTGGGTCGGGACTGTGCGGTTGCCGGGACCGGTCGCGCTGTCCCCGCCGCCGCCACCTCCCCGGGTCGGTCAGTCCCGCCGCCGCTTCGATTCCGTTTTTCCCTCCCAAGTTAAGAAAAAAATCGTTTTTTCGCGTCGTCTCCTTCTTTCCCTTGTTTCATTTTGTTTGTTTCCCCGGGGTTCCTGCTGCTACGGCTTCAACTTTCCAGGATTTTTTTTTTTGCTGGCAGGAAGGTTGGGAAATAGCAAATAAATTACTGTTTTCCTTAAGCACATAATTCCAGGAGCCGAGACTTAAGGAAAAACGTTAAAAATTACGGGGATCGCAATAAAACTGCCGCAGACCCACCACGAATTATATTTTTCCTCTCGGTGACATTTAGTATAACGGATTTCTGACCCCGGGGGGACGCTTCCAGCCCCGCAGCCGCCGCCTCTCTCTGATGTCGGCGCAGAGGATCCCGACATCAGAGTCGGGCCCCGACAGCCCGCGCCGCGGGTTCTGCAGTGCTCAGCGTCCAGGAACGAGATGTGTTTGAGGGGACAGGTCGCTGGCACGGGATGGCAGAGCAAAGGCTGGCGCAGAGGAGCCCCCCAGCCCCGAGCCGGCCGCCCCCTCCCCGCATCTCCCCTGAAGTCGTTTGCGTTTTGCAGCGGGTGGCAGCGGGCTGGGTGCTCCCGGCCGAGCCCGGCGGGGCTGGGCCGGGCTCGCCGCTCGGGACACAGCGCGGTTCATCGCGGAGCCCTTGGTGCTCCGGCGGCGCGGCCGCTCGCCGGGAGCGGGCTGGGAGCCCGCGAGCAGAAGCGCAGGAGGCAGACACAGCATCGAGCTGCAGATTCAGCCCCTGCAAACTCCCGGCGCGGGCCGCCTTCCAAAACAGATCCCAGTTCCACTCTCATCCCTGGGCTGGGGTTACTGGTGCCCTAAATCCCTCGGTGCATGCTCTGGCCCTTTGGATCGATGTCGCAAGGGGATTTGGGCGCTGGGCAGGGGCTGGAGACCCCACGGCAGCCGGGCAAGGACGGCACTTGGGGTGCCCGGGGGAAAAGGCATGGTCTCAATCTGTCCCTTTCCAGCAGTTTCTGTCGTGTGTGTGTGGAGGTGCTTTAGCCCCAGAGCTGTCCCAACAGCCTTTTTGTGTGTGTTTTCTTGCCGCTGGCTCCTCAGCTGAGCTGGGCAGACGAGGCAATCACCCAGCAAAGGTGATATTCCATGGAACCGTCTCTTTTGCAGTAAAAAAGAGACCGCCTTTTCAGCTCCGAGTATTTTTGGGCAAGGCACCTGAAGTGGTGCTCTGGAGGTGAGTCTACAGGTCCCCACGGCAGAGCACCCCCGAGGTGATTGATTTTGGGAACGCGGTGTTGCCACAGGCACCCCTCAAAGCGCCTGCAGGGAGGTGGCAGAGGGAGGAGAAGCACAGCCCTGGCCAAAGGCTGCCCACAGCCCTGGGGGCGCTGCCCGTGGCACCTCCCATGTCCCTGCCCAGGCAGAGAAAGGTGGCCAAGGGCAGGCAGAGCCTGGCGGCAGCCTGCCCCAGCCAGGGCTCTGCCCTGCAGTGAGAGCAGGCAAGGCAGCGCGGGTGGGAAGGGGGCTGAGGGTGCTGGAGACCCCTCCTGCCACCCCACCCGTCTGGGTGTGTGCCTCGGGGGTCATCTGCAGATGCTTTTGGGGTTGTCGCTGGGTGGCTCCACTTGAGCCCCTTTGCCCTGGAGGTCAGGATGCATCATCTTCCTCTCGGCTGTCAGCTGGGACACAGCAAATGGCAAATTGTTCCCAGTCCCGAGCGTGGCACAAATGGCAGGAAAAGCGGAGCAGGAGGGAATTAGAAGGTTTTTTCTCCCTTTGTGCTCTTGCTGGGAGAGGGGAGGAGGTGTGTGCAGTTGCCTTTGGAGGGCTTGTGAGACCAGGCTGTGTGTGGGAGTGCAGGCAGCCCTAAGGAGGGTCTCTGCCTGTGCCCCCTTGCCCAGGGTCACAGGGGTTTGCTTTGGGATGCCATCCCTGCGTGTCACCGTGCCCGACCTCGAGCAGTGGTGGGATAGCGTCGCTTCGAGTGGGTGTGAGATTCGGGGTTTGGTGTGCCCTGTTTGTGGCCAGGGCTACCAGGCCTGCCCGTGCCAGCTCGGGCTGCCGTCCTGCCTGCCTGTGTGGGACCCCAGCCGGGGTGTGCTCAGGTCCGAGTGTGGCCTGGGAGCTGCCCCGGGACAGCTCTGGATGCCCGGAGGGGCGCGGGCCGGCGCCGGGGAGCGGGGACACTGCACCCCTCTCTTCAGAGGCTGCCGCTGGCAGCCGGCTCCCAGCGAGATGCTGTTTTCATGAATAAAGAATGAGGGAGGAAGCCAGGGCGGCTCTCCTGGGAGCGCATTCCTGCTCGTCCTGGAAATGCTGCTGCTCCCGGCCACCCTCCGCCTTTCCAGCCTGCCTTGGGAGCGCTGGGGAGCTGCTCCAGCTCTCCGGGGGGGCTGGCTGTGAGCCCCAGGAAAAGTAGGCGAAAGAAAGGCAGAGGTAACAGCTGAGAGGCAAAGCAAGACCCGCTGGCTGTCAGCAGGAACGCGAGATAGCGGAGGGGCTCTGCCTTTGATGCTCGCTGCGGGCTGTTCTGGCCGGCGCCCTCCTCCGCGGCCGCCCGGCCCCCGCTGCTGCCTTCCAGCGGCCTGGGGCTCTTCCGAGGGTTCCCCGGGCAGCAGCCCCGGAGCACGGCGGGGCAGCGCAGCAGGACAGGCTCCTTCTGCAGAGGAGCACCTGCTCCCTCGCACGTTGGCAGATCCTGGGGGTTTTTTGGTTTGTGGAACATCTGCTTTGCTGCGGCGTCAGAGGGACTCTGCCAGCGGGATGCTCCAGCAGAGCCCCCGCCAGGGCTGCGATCCCCAGGGCAAGTGCATCCACTGGGACCTGCCAGGGATCTGCTGAGAAGTGGCACTTGCTGCCTGGACGGAGGGAACCAGGGTCCTGAGGGGGCTGTGGGGACCCGGGCTCTGCAGGGACAGAGAAATCCCAGGGCCGGTTCAGTGACACGGGTTGTTAAAACTAGAGTGTGAAATCCCCTCCTCTGCTCAGGCTTTAAGGGCTGTCCCCTCAACCCACGGGGAATGAAAGCTGCTTTTTCCCCCAGCTCATTTTGTAGTGAAAGCCAAATGTCTCTTCCCTTCCTGCAGTCCCCAGGGGCTCTGAGGGTGACATTGGCTGGGCTGGGAGTGACACAATCTTTCTGGGAAGGTTTCCCCAGTGCTCCCCAAACTGTTTTTGCCATTAAGTCGTGTCCCCCAGCATTTTCTCTGTGCCCTGTGGAAGCCCTGGTCTCTCTCCATGTGGGTTCAGTGCAGTCTCTGCCCTCTCTCTGTCTCCAGCTGTCCGTGCAGACCGGATGCGTGGAGGGAGGAACAAGTTTGGACCCATGTACAAGCGGGACCGTGCCTTAAAGCAGCAGAAGAAAGCTCTGATCCGAGCCAACGGCTTCAAGCTGGAGAGCGTGCCTCAGCTCATGTCCCCGGTTCAGAGTGACTACGGCCTGTCCTCCACCATCCACAGCATCCACGCCATGTCCAAGCCCCTGCCGCCCAACCCGGCCGCCCTGACGCCCGTGGACTACGAGCGCAGCCCCTACGGGACCCCATCCCTGGGCATGGCCGTGCCCGGCCACGCGCCCCTGCCCGGCTACCACTACCCTTCCTTCCCCAACCGCACCATCAAGTCCGAGTACCCCGACCACTACACAGCCGCCCACGAGGCCGTGCCTGCCTACGTGTACCCAGAGAGCTACCCCAGCAGCTCCCCCCCCGACATCCCCGAGCTCATCCTGAAGCTGCTGCAGCTGGAGCCCGACGAGGCCCAGGTGAAGGCGCGGATTCTGTCCTGCCTGCAGCAGGAGCAGGGCAAGGGCCGGCACGAGAAGCTCAGCACCTTCGGCCTCATGTGCAAGATGGCCGACCAGACCCTCTTCTCCATCGTGGAGTGGGCACGGAGCTGCATCTTCTTCAAGGAGCTGGAGGTAGGAGCTGTCGGTGGGGTGGGCGCTGCTCTGGGGGGACGATGGGGCAGGATTGAGGCTGCTGTGATGTGAGGATAGGATGGGGCTGTGGGCAGGACCGAGGTGAAATGTTGTGAGGGTGGGGAAACAGCCGTGGGCACAGGCCTGGGGCCATCGCTGCAGATCTGCTGGCACGTGCCAGTCCTGCTCCCAGCTCCCTGCAGGGCTGGAGGTGCTAGGGCCTGGCCGCGATGCCAGAGCGATTCCCACTCTGTGCGGGGCTAATGCTTTCAGATCCATCACAGCGGGGGCAGCTGTTGAGGCAATCGTCGGCAGAGTGACTGTGGTGTCAAGCTCAAGACATAATTGAAAAATGTAACGTTGAGGAATTATAGTTGAGACAATTCTCTCCCCTGCCTTTAGGAGGAAAATCGATGTGGTCGGGTGGGTGCTATTAGCACCAGGCAGCAGGGGCAGCCCGAGCCTGCTCCAGAGCCGTGTCTGCTGCCAGCAGCCCACGAGTGCCCAGCTGGGGGATGTGGAGCTGACCTCCATCCTGCCAAGACATCCTCTCCAGCAAATGTCCCTGAACATTTACTGTGGCCAGGGAATGGTTAGCAGGGCTGGAGCAGCCTCTGCCATCCTGCACACCTTGACAAGCTTTCAGAAATTTTCCATTCATGTTCTTAGCTGACCTAAGATCCCAAACTGGTGCAAAAAAAGGAGAAAATTTTGCAACATGGCCAAAACCCAGACAGCAACATCCTGGGGCAGCTGCGATGAGACTCAGGTGCTTTCTTGTGTTTCCAGCATGCGATTGTGCTGTCTGGCTCTGGCCAAAATAATTTTCTTCCAGTGGGACTGTGCTGTAGGACAGGATCAGGCTCTTCCCTGTGCCATGGGTGCCATGGGGCTGAGTGTGGCGGAGCCTCGTGGCTCAAAATAGCCCCCATCGTTCAGAACAGTGCCAGGAAATGGCATTGTGGGGGTGGGTTGGGCTTGTTTCAATCATATCAGTGTCCAGCCTGGATTTTGGGAACAGGGTGGTTGTTGTTTTGCAGGAGATATTGTAAACAGTGTAAATTCAGTTCCCAGCTGTATAGCTGTGTAGCCTTGTAGCTCCATTGTCAGCGTGATTGTGCCACCAAAATAGGCTGTTCCTGTGTGAATCGGTGTTGGCGGGCGCTCCTCCTGCCGTGGGACTCCGGGGGGGATGGCAGTGCCACAGGCCTCACCTGGGCAGAGCTACCAGTGTCCCTCTGGAGCAGGGCACGTGCCCTGCCGTGCTCAGGACAGGGGGTTCGGTGCTCAGTGAGGGCTCTCATCCATCACTGCCATCCTGGGGGTTCTTGCCTTGCCCACATGGTGATTGTGGGGTGCCCTCCCAGCGCCTCCCGGGGCTGGGGACTGCAGGGCCCACAGCCCACCCTGACTCCAGTGGGTGAGGGAGAAGGAGGCTTGGCTGTCCATGGCTCCCTCCTGTGCGCAGAGCCCTGGGCAGCTCCAAGCCCAGCGCAGAGCGGGGGTGCCCGGTGTCCTCAGTGCCCCCACCTGGGGCTGCCCCTGCCCACCCAGCACGGCTCACCCTCCTTGGCCAGGGCAGAGGCTTTTCCTCAGGCACGGGAGAGCAGCCAGCGGGAAGCAGGAGCAGGTCTGAGAACCTGAATCCCCGTTCCTGCTCCTGCCTGGCACATAAAAGGCAGCGGCGCCGGGGCGGTAAATGAACTCCTGCTAGCGCAGGGTTTATGGCTCTGCCCTAAAGCCAGCGCAGAGCAGCATCGCAGTCTGTGGGATCGATGGCACTGGCAGTCCCTGCTGGGGGCTCGGGGCTCTCAGGGCAGGTCTGCAGCAGCCCTCTCCATCCCCTGGGAAGCTCTGTGTGAAGGGGGCTGGAAAGGCTGGGACACCTCTCCAGGGCATCGTGGCGCTACACGGGAGGAGGTGCAGGCAGGTGAGAAGGGGGCGTGGGCAGATTGCCCCATCATGGACTGCCCTGCCTGAGCTTGCCCAGCACGCCCGTGCTCCTTCCACAGGGCTGTTAGCAGAGACCTGGCTTCTCACAGGGAGCCTGGAGAGGAAGGAGCAAATCTTCAGGGGCACGGGGAGCTGCTGGCTCCCCAAGCCTTTGGTGCCTGCCCAGGGACAGTGGGAGCAGTTTCCCCTGGAGCTGGCCAGTTTTGTGCCCATTCCCATTCCCACCCTAGCAGTCTGCCGAGGGCCAGAATGGGTGCTCTGCTGTCTCCGCACTCCTGGTGTGGTGGCTGGGCTGGGAGACATCGGGAGAGCCCCCCTGGCTCCGCTGCTGCGCCCGGGGAAGGAGGGGGCCACGGGCTAATGGCCTCTTGACATCGGCTCGCACGCCACGTCCGCCCGCAGGCGCAGGGCAGTCAGATTGAAAACAGATTTAACTTCCCAGATATATCGTTTCATTTAAGGGCCAGTAATTCTGTCAGTCTGCCACTGACAAACGAGGGTCCCCATGCCAATCCGCCGGGAGACTGATGTCGCGGCGCTCATCCCGTGTCACCAGGAGGAGAATTACGGACTGCGCTGGCCTTCGGAGGCAAGACTAATAACGCTGCTGGGCAGAGGGGATTTGGGGGCCCGCCTGCTCATCGAGGGCCGGCCAGAGCCGCGGCGCGAGGCCGCGCGGGCGGAGGGGGAAGAGGTCAGCGCTGACGCCCATAAATACGAACTTTAACTGAGTCTAGATGAGATGTGTCAGGACTGAGGGAAGATTTGCAGCATCTTTTCAGGAAGAAAAATATAGGCCGGGGGTGAAATATATTTTGTTGGGTTGTGAGTCTCAGGCAACTTTGTCCTTTCAGATGTAATTTTTTTATATGTATATGCAGAGACAGACAGAGGGATGTGCACGCACGCAGGCGCTTTTGCACACTCACATTGTGTCTGGTTTTGGTGAGGTTTATACACATGTGTCTTGCACAGCCTGGTTTATATAGGTGTCACTGCCATACCTACATATCAATATCGTGAACACAGGGTTGCAGTGACCTTTAGATTGGGATGAGCAGCCAGGAATGTTAAACAAATTGCCACGGTTTCAGCGCGAAGGCCAGGCTGGGCTGGGTGTGCAGTGTGTCCCTGAGGCGCTGGAGGGGCACGGCGCGGCCGCAGGGTGGTGGGATGGTGCCGACCCTTTCCTCAGCCCTTTTGTGCCAAGGGCCCGGGGCAAACCACCCTCCATGCACAGGCAGGCTCCAGGGATGGGGGCACGCTGAGGGCAGCACTGTTCCCACAGACCCAGGGGTCCCTGAGGTCACTGGGTCTGTCTGCTGGGCTGCCCTCCCTCAGCTGTGCTCAGAGATCCCAGAGCCACGACAAAGCCTATTTGCAGTCAATTGCTCCTCTGCCTTTAACATGTGGGTCATCTTGACCCCATCTCCTGGCCGATGGCCAGAGCGTTTTTGGCAGATTTAAAATCTCCTTCTGGTGGTGGATGCTGCAGCGATGTTTAGCATCCCGTGCACTGGGGGAAATGTGATGCTGCCCAGGCTGCAGAGCCGTGGCGCCCGTGCCGCCAGGGCTGCAGCAGCCTGGGAGCCAGGAGGGAGATGGGGTCCTGGCCTAGCCACACTGGTGTTGATGGGTGTTTGTTTTTAGGTGCACGTGGCATCTGGGCAGGGCAATGGGGACCTGCACTGACCATTAACGCCTTGGACGTGTGTGGGTTTTCCATGGCGGGTGGCTGGTGGACACCAATCCACTTTCCCATTTCTCATAGCCAAGCTGAGGGGTCCTGGTTGCACTGAGGAATTGCTGCACTCGGGGTGCTGCCATGTGCCACACAGGTGCCAGAGGGCTGCGGGGCAAATCCTGCGCCTGAGAACTGGGAGGAAGCCCAGAGGGCATCTGCGTGGTGGGGACGGGTCCGGGGCAGCCGAGTGCTGCTTGGGCCCGTGGCTGGGGATGGATGTCCTGGCGCCAGCTCAGGGCCTCCTGCCAAAGAAGGGCTGCTGAGGGGTCCCTCTCCTTCCCAAAGCAGTGGTGCCCAGGTGGGGCTGCCCTGAACCAGCCGTGCAGGGAGCAGTGAGCGCTGAGGGGCTGCGCCGTCCCTGCCTGCCCTGGGCACATTCTGGGAGCCCCAGCACTCACAGGGGCTCCCTCACCTCGTACCTATGAACCCACAGGGAAGGCTGCAGAAGATTTAAAACTACACCACGTGCAGGTCCTGCATTCCCGTTCCTGGGCAGCACCATCCCTGCCTCTGCATGCCCTGCCTCCCCTCCAACACCTTTCCCACAGAGAACTGCATTTCCTGCGGGTTGCAGCCCATCAGGGGTTGCTCTTGCAGGGTGGGGAGGGTTTCACCACGTGTTTTGTGAATGGGTTAAATGCTCACTTCAAAAAAAGATAAGGATTGCCTCTCAAAGACAGCTTGTATCAGGCCTTTGATAAAGCACTCTGAGGAAAAGCCTTGACATTAAAAGAGGAAGATCCTTTGCTTAACTTTTAACGGGAGCCGTGTGTGTGCTGCCGCCTCGCTGGGAGGATTGATTGCCTCTGAGTGCCCTCCATTAGCAGCCCCTGCTCCTTCAGGCCAGGCCAGGGCGGGGAGCACCGGTGGCCCCCAGCCTGAGCCCCCTGCAGCAGAGCCTCAGTGCCAGAGCAGGGCCGTGGGGGCTGCCGGCTGCCCCCCAGCCTGGGCACAGCACAGCCTGCTGGTGCTGGGCACAGCTCCACAGGCCCCAGCCAGCCCTGACTGCCCATGGAGCCCCCAGCCCACCCCAGCATGTCCCCTGGCACATTCCCCCACGCCGTGTGGCTCTGGTGCACTGCGACGTTCCCAGGAAACACCACAGCACGTCGGAGCGTGCTGGCAAAGGAACAGCCCTGCAACAGCCGTGAAGGGTGAAATGTGCTGCTGAGGGGCTTCAGCCAAACACCCCTCAGAGCTTGGGAGAAGCTGATTACTAATTTTTAAAGGAAGAAAATAAGATTTCAGAATTATTGAAGTGCTTTCTTTGGAAAAGCTAACTTTTTAAAATGCCTTTCAAGGCAAAACCTTCTGTCTGCCTCTTCTGGAGCTCATCCCGCTTAGGAATGAGGCACAGGAAAGAACTTCCAAAACAACGCCCTGACTGAGCCAGAGCGGAGGCGCTCAACACCGGCCGGGACCGTGCAGCTGGGTTGGCCCCAGCTCCCTGTTCAGGCTGGGCACAGCTCCCTGCTTGGGTTAGCCACAGCTCCCTGTTCAGGTTAGCCACAGCTCCCTGTTCGGGCTGGGCACAGCTCCCTGCTCAGGCTGGGCACAGCTCCCTGCTCGGGTTAGCCACAGCTCCCTGCTCAGGCTGGGCACAGCTCCCTGTTCAGGCTGGGCACAGCTCCCTGTTCAGGCTGGGCACAGCTCCCTGCTCAGGCTGGGCACAGCTCCCTGCTCGGGTTAGCCACAGCTCCCTGCTCGGGCTGGGCACAGCTCCCTGCTCGGGTTAGCCACAGCTCCCTGCTCAGGCTGGGCACAGCTCCCTGCTCGGGCTGGCCCCAGCTCCCTGTTCAGGCTGGTCACAGTTCCCTGCTTGGGTTAGCCACAGCTCCCTGCTCGGGCTGGGCACAGCTCCCTGCTTGGGTTAGCCACAGCTCCCTGCTCGGGCTGGGCACAGCTCCCTGCTTGGGTTAGCCACAGCTCCCTGTTCAGGCTGGGCACAGCTCCCTGCTCGGGCTGGGCACAGCTCCCTGCTCGGGTTAGCCACAGCTCCCTGCTCGGGCTGGGCACAGCTCCCTGCTCGGGCTGGCCACAGCTCCCTGCTCAGGCTGGCCACAGCTCCCTGCTCAGGCTGGGCACAGCTCCCTGCTCAGGCTGGGCACAGCTCCCTGCTTGGGTTAGCCACAGCTCCCTGTTCAGGCTGGGCACAGCTCCCTGCTCGGGCTGGGCACAGCTCCCTGCTCGGGCTGGCCACAGCCACAGCCAGCCACTTGCCTTCTGGCAGGGGGCACCATTTTGGTCTCATTTTGGTTTAGTGCAGAATGAGCTTTTCCCCAGGATTTTGCTGAGCAGCTGACCAGAAGCCTCACGCTCTGAAGTGCTGGGCCATGAACAGCAGCAGCTGCACTGGCTGGGGGTAGAGGGGCAGCCCCGCGGGTGGGCAGGAGTGGTGCCACAGCCCTGTCACAGTGCCCACAGCCCCACAGGTGGGAAGGAGTCACTGCCTTCCCACCCCACCCCATTCCCTGCACTCCACGCTCCCAGCTCTGGCCACCCACCACCCTCGAGAGACAAATCCCGGCGGCTCGCGCGGAGCGCCGGCTCTGAGACCATAAAGCTCTTTCTCATCTGGCTTCTATTCCTTTTGCAATCTCCCAGGGCGGGTTTATTGCAGCCTCTTCAGCAGAACGAGGGCATTATCCAGCCCTGTGATGCTGCATCTGTCTTCCCTCTATTAACGGGGGAGCACAATGGCCCTGCAGAGCTCGGCTGCTGGCACTGGATTTGCTCCTGGGGCGGTGGTGGAGGCAGTTCCGTAATCCCAACCCTTTCCCTGCACGGGCCCTGCAGCAGAGGGGAGCCCAGGCAGGGCAGCAGCTCAGCTCTTTGTGGGAAGGATTTGGGGTTCTGTGGAGAGCAGTGCCGAGGGAATGAAGCTGGTGAGCTGTGGTGTTTCTTGGCAGGACGTGAGGAAGGCAGCGTGCCCTGCATCCTGCCTCAGCTCCAGGGGCTTTTAGTTCTTCCACATGCAGCTGCTGGCTCTGGCAGCTCATCCCACCAGTCACTGCTGCTCCTGCAGTCCCAGCGCCCTGTGAGGCCTTTGGGGACCCTTCCAGGCAGTGTCCTGGCTCAGCCCCGCTCAGGAACAGTCCCAGGTGTTTCTCTGGGCACACACTCACAGTGGCACACGTGCACGTGGTCACAAGTGCGTGTGTTGGTGCGTGGGCAGGGCCGGGCTGGCAGCTGCAGGGCACAGCGATGTCCCACACCCAGCAGCTCCCCCACGGCCCTGCTGCCCCCCCAGCCTGCCGTCCTGGCCAGGACTCAGGATGGCCACTGCCTCCTTTCATTTTAAAGTATCCAGAGGGGCTGTCTGGACACACAGGCCCTTTGTGCAGCCACCGCGTGCCCCTCCCGCAGTCATTTTGTTAAAATTTGTGTGCAATTTGAGGAGCTTGTGCCTGCTGGGGGAAGACCCGTGCTGATAAGAGCCAGCAAGTGCCGCTGAAACATGCTGAGCTGCTTTGAAGCCAGCTCTGCAAAGCCACCTGCCCGGGGTCTCCCTTTCTGGGGTGCAGCTCCAGCTCTCCGTGCTCATCCAGGGGATGCCCCCTCCATGGGATGCCTGCCAGGCGCAGGGTGGGTGCTGTGCACTGCAGCACGGTGGGTGTCAGCTCCTGCTCTCTTTCAGGTGGGTGACCAGATGAAGCTGCTGCAGAACTGCTGGAGCGAGCTGCTGGTGTTTGACCACATCTACCGGCAGCTGCAGCACGGCAAGGAGCACAGCGTGCTGCTGGTCACTGGCCAGGAGGTGAGGAACAGCCTCTGGGACTGTGGGGGTGCTGTGGAGGGGCAGAGGGGACGGGTAGGGGCTGCAGGGGGGAAGGGAATGACTTCTTCCTTTCTTTCATCCCAGTGTGGCCAACTTGGTGTGGGGCAGGCAGGGGGTGTTGTTACGCTCTGGGTCTGCTTGTTCAGAAGGTCCCATCCTGTCCCATCCTGTCCCATCCTGTCCCACCCTGCCACACAGCTCCTGGTTCTGGAGAATAACGTTTTTTGAGGAAAACCAACAGCCCCACCTGTACTGTCAGCAGTGGGATGGGAGGAGGGGCCCCTTCCCTTCCTGGAGGTGGCTTTTGGAGATGTGGTGCCTATAATTCCAGCTCCCTGTTTAAAATGGTGTTCCCATTTCACCCATCAATCTTTTTTTGACACCCCTAATTCTCAGTCAGTGCTCAGGGCTGGGCCTGGCTCCGGCCCCGTGTGAGGTGTGAGGCTGTGGGGGGACTGGGGCTGCCCAGGCTGATGCCACCCCTGTCCTGCTCGCAGGTGGACATGTCGGCCATCGCAGCCCAGGCCGGCTCCATCCTGAACACGCTGGTGCTGCGGGCGCAGGAGCTCGCCCTGCACCTGCACTCGCTCCAGGTGGACCGGCACGAATTCGTCTGCCTCAAGTTCCTCATCCTCTTCAGCCTCGGTGAGTGCGGCAGCGGGGCGCTGGAGCAGCGCTCGGGGTCTGGCCGTGCTGCACACGCGGCCCGGGGTCCGGCTGTGCCACCAAGGGGCTTTGAACGAGGAGCAGGGAGCGAGAGCTGGCTCCTGCCTGTCCCCCTCTCTTGCCCGGTATCCAAAGTGTCTCCCTTTGCGGGGCCGGGCTTCTGCTCCAGCTGCAGGGGACGCGTTCACCCCGCTGGCCGAGCGCAGCCTGTTGTGGTGGCTCTCCCATCGCAGCGGGCAGGGAAACAAGCGCTGATACGGCTGCGGAAAACAGGCGTGTTGACAGAGGCGGCCGGGCCGGGCCGGCCCTATCAGCCGGGATTTGCGTCAGAGAGCCCGGGCAGGGCCGCTGGGCTCGGCTCCGCGCTCTGATTAGGCTCAGCCTGGAGCCTGCGGTCGGGCACAGCCGGCGCGTTCACACCTCCCACCCCAGCCAGACTAAATAACTGCAGAGCCGTGGGCGCTGCTGCCGCAGCCGAAACGTGCCCGGGGCGGCAGAGCCCGCTCCTGCCCCTGGCATCCATCCCGGTGTCGGCCGAGCGCTGGCGCTGGCACGGTGAGCTGGGTGAGCACGGTGAGCCCTCCGCCGCCCTGTCCCCGTGCCCATCCCTGTCCCCGTGCCCATCCCTGTCCCCATCCCTGGCCCTGTTCCAGTGCCTGGGCTCTGTGCTTGCGCTTCTGCACCCGCCGGGTCCCGCCCGGGGACCAGCGGTGGGAGCCGCGCTGCCGCCCCGTCCTGCACCTGCAGCATCTCCTCCCTCGGCTTTCCTTTCCTCTGGAGCTGTTTGGAAACGCAGAGAAGCGAGGGGCGATAATTCGCCCTTCCAGCAGTGATAAGGAGCGGCACAAACAGTGCCCGGCTGGGAAATGAACGAGCCGGGGGGGCTCGGACCCCGAGCCGGGACCTGCCCCGGCTGCTGCCCCGCGGGCTCGGCTCCGGCACGGCCGGGTCCCCCCCTGTGCCCGGGTCCCCCCCTGTGCCCGGGTCCCCCGCGTCCCCTGGCACAGCACAGCCCGGCACAGAGAGCAGGAGCAGCGTCCCCCCGATGGCTTCCCCCGAGCAGCGGCTTTCAGGGAGGGCGTGGAATCCGACAGCCGTGTTTTCCCTTACATCATTTTGCCCCAAATGCAACTTTTTCTCTCCATATTGCAGAGCTCACTTGGAGTAATTTGCCCTTCGTAGGCTCAGCTGTAGAGGACGGGATTGTGTATTATGTGCAGGATGTAATTGCCTTTAACAAGAGAATTTCCACATTTACCACTCTGCCACAGCACAGTCAAAGCCAAGCCCTGTTCACAAGAGCTGCCATTTGAGTTCTAAATAGATTTCTCTCCTGAGCAGGTAAAGAGATTTAATTAAAATTAGGGCTTCTCAAAATAGCAATATTTATGAGGACGGCACAGGTTAGCTTTGTTCTACAGAAGGGCTTAATAGAGCCTTAATGGATTGACCTATCATTCGATTTCATGACTTACATTCATGAAGCAGCTACTCTTGGGGAGGGGAGGAAGAGAGGCTTTTATAGCCCACATTCCCTTAAGCGTTTGCAATTTATCAGCAGCTTCTCCCAAACAAAAGGAGCTGTGAATAGGAAGAACACTTGAGGGCATAGAAATAATCCCAGGCATATCTGTATGTGTGATGGGAGGCTTTGTCACAGGACAGTCTTTGCAACTGCTGCAGTGTCTCTAAATGAAGTGAGTCAATGTTATTTGGACAACATTCTTTATTCCTTGCAGGAATGAAAAGATTATTCAAATATTCAATTAAACAGTGAATAGGGTCTTTCAGAGAACCAGGTGAGTTCATCGAGTAGAACTAGCTATTGTTGAGCCAACTCAGGGGATAGATTTGACATTTATCAATATAACTTCTTTTTTTTAATGACACGCACAATAACCTTATGCAGATAAAGAGATTTCATAACAACAACCTGGGTAGCAGGAGACAATAGGAGCAAATGTGCTGTCAGAGTGAAAAGGGAAGGGTGATCTGATCCCCTGCATCTTGGCACAACCTGTGCCCTTTGTGCCTGCCCCCGCAGTGCCCGTGGCCGTGGGCATGGCCCGGGGCTGGGGCTCCCCGGGGGCTCACGGCCCCCCCGGCTGTGCTGTGCCTGCCCTCCCTGGGGCTCCACAATCCCCCCGGCCGCACCTCTGCTCCCAGCTCTGACCCCCTGGCTGGGCTGCAGCAGCCGTGGGCGCCACAATCCCTTCAAGGGACCCCAAACTCCCAGCTTGGCCAGACCCTGAGCCCAGATTTCCCCGTTAGCAGCCACTGAGTGGGGATTTGGCACATCAGGGGCTGTGTGCAGCACAGCCAGAGGGGCTGCGAGCGAGGCAGTGCTCCCAAGTACCTCGTCCTGCACAGTGAATCCACTAAGTCCACTTGGCCTGGATGGACCGTGCCAGGGTTCCTGGGGTCTCTGCTGGGCAGGTGTGTGCGACCATGGCTGTGTGCAGCTGCAGGTGGTGATGGGCAGTGCCCAGCACTGGTTCCTAAAGCCACCAAAATCTGTGTGCAGGAACGACTGACCCTGCCTGCCCTGGTGCCACTGCCAGCTGAGCTGTCACTGCCCCGCTGAGCTGTCACTGCCCTGCTGGCACCGGAGCTGGCAGCAGGATTATGGGAAGCTGCTGTGGCCCTGGCCAGGCGTGGAGGATTAGGGTTTCCAGGCTGGTGAGCCTGGTTGCCACATTGGAAAGACCAGGTTTATCAGGGAATTAATTCAGCCGCTTCCTCGACCTTCAGGAATTAAAGAGAGCTGACGGCAGCAGCTCCCAATGTGTTGGCACAGCTGGCAGCACCTTCTGGCTTTGCAGCCTCCAGGGCAGCGAGGGCAGGGAGACAGCAGCGCTCCTGCCAGGGGGTTCGGAACCTGTCTCCAGCATCAGGGAAGACCTGGGCAGTAGGGCAGGGAGGGATGGAGAGCCCGTGGCTGGGTAGGGATGGGGTGTGGGACCCCTCCTGCACTGTTCTCATGCAGGAGCGAGGGTCCCTCCCGGCTCACCCGGCACGGTGTGGCACAGAGGGGGCAGACCCGTGAGTTCGGCGCCATTTCATGCCCGTGCTCCCCCCTGCAGACGTGAAGTACCTGGAGAACCACACGCTGGCCAAGGATGCCCAGGAGAAGGCCAACGCGGCGCTGCTGGAGTACACGGTGTGCCACTACCCCCACTCCACGGACAAGTTCCGCCAGCTGCTGCTCTGGCTGGCCGAGGTGCGGGCGCTGAGCCTGCAGGCCGAGGAGTACCTGTACCACAAGCACCTCAGCGGGGAGGTGCCCTGCAACAACCTCCTCATTGAGATGCTGCACGCCAAGCGGACTTGAGCGGCCACGGCAGCACCAGCGTCTCCGGCAGGGGCAGGGCCGGCGCCGGGGCTGGCAGGAGCCCCCCACCGTGGCCCCCTCAGTGACGCTCTTTAAGCTCCGCTATCGGAAACGCCCCGGCAGGTATCGAACACGGCAAGGACAGCTGAGGCTGCAGGGCCGCGGCTTGGTGCTGCCCCGTTGGCAGCGCTGACCTCAGCTCCACCGCACACCTGGTGCCCAAACCTGTCGCTTGCCAGCCCGGCTCAGCAGCGCCAAGGAAGGGGAAAGCCTGTCCCGGTTTTTCTCCTATTTCTGCTCCTCCTGCTGCCCCCACCAGCTGTTTCTCGACTGCCGCCATCCCTCCCCGACCCTGCCCATGTCTCAGGGCCCCTCGTGCACAGGGCAGGAGAGAGGGGAGGTGAAACCCCTCCAGGCTGCGGTTTTATGGCGGCTGAGGTGTCTCCAGGCACCAGGGAACACACAGAGGTGGTGGATTTCTGCAGGAATCCGCACAGAATGTGGGGGCTGTGCTGGAGATGTCGGCCCCGTGCAGCAGTGTCAGGACCCCAGGGCGCAGATGCCGGGTCCCAGTTGCTGCCAGCTCTGTCCTGAAGCTGCCCTGGCCAAGACAGGGCAGGCAGGGCTGGGCAGTGCGGAGCCCTCAGCCGAGGGGCGTTTTCCCAGTGCCTGCTGGTGCTGGAGGCAGCAGCTCTGTGCCAGCCACAGTGCCCAGAGCTGCCCGCGGGCACCACAGCTCGGTCCTGCCCACAGCTATGGGGGCAGAGCAGCCAGGCTGGAGGGAGGCGCAAGCTCCAGCATGTGCTCAGGATCCTGGGGACACTTGGGGAGCTCTGCAGTGCCCCCCTGCATTTATCTGCTGAGCGAGTGGGTGAGGAGGAATAAAGATTGACCTGCACTTCATGCTGGGCCTCCCGGCCCCCTCCTTTGCTCTGCCAGGTCCCCAGGGGACAGCAAACGCTGTGCCAAAGCCACGGGCAAGGAGCTCTCTGTTCCTCCCCCACCATGGGACTGGGGCTCACGGACAGGACTGGGAGCACTGGGGTCTCACCCCCCCCAGACTGGGCCGTGCTGGACTCTCACTGTCGCTTTCTCTTGGTCTCAGCCCCAGCCCTGGGGCTGGCGCAGCCCCTGCCCCACAGACCCCCAGCCCTGGGGGTCCTGCAGCGTGGCTGGGGCTGTGCTGGTGCCCAGCGCCGCTGCAGCTCTGCAGAGCCGGTGCCTTGAGGAGCCACGGGGGCTGTGCCCGGAGCCGTTTGTGAAGCTTGTTAGACACAGAAGAAAGAGCATGTTTGTCTCTGCTTTAACACGTTTGTGCATTTTCCTCCTGAAGTCTGTGGGTTAGTTTCACCTTCTTCTTTTTGTGAACTTAACTGGAGAAAATGTTTTGGGAGGTAAAAGACGTTTTATTTTCAGAAAATGAAAAGTGTCCTTAAGTGTCTCTCTCTGTCTCTTACATCCTTTCCTCCCTCTCATCCCTGCCCTTCCCCACTCCTCCCCCTTCCTTCCCAGGCAGAAGGTTACCAACTTCCTTGTCAGGAGCAAACCACTGTAATAAATTTTGCAGTTCATTTAAAATGGCAAACTTTGTGGTTTTTGGCTGTCTTTCTAACCCTTGTGGCTGGTGCTCGGCATGGGGAGGGCTGGGTGTTTGTGGGTGCCCTCCTGGGGTGTCTCCTGCCTTTGTGGGACAGGGACAGTGTGGCTGTGGCAGGGGCTGCTGCTGCCTTTTCTTCTGGGCGCTGGGGACCCCAGATTGGTTGGAAGTGCTGCTTGAATTGCCACAGTGACTCCTAAAGTGTTTTGCCAGTGAGTGCAGGAACAGCAACCTTTGTGGGCAATCAGTGGGCAGTGCCCTGGTCCTTGCACCATGGCCAAACCCCCGTCTCTGGGCTCAGCCACACAGAGCTGGACATGAGCCCCTTCCCTTGGACACAGTGCAACAAGGAGAGGAGGTTGTCTTTAAAATCAGCATTTACTGTTGTTGTAATCAGCAAAACCCACCACATTTTCTGTGTCCTAAACACTACAGAGGCAATAGGAGGAGAGGGAAGGAAAGCAGCGCCCAGCTGGCGAGGGGCCAGGCCAGCCGGGCAGGAGCCCAAGCAGGAGCAGGGAGAGGATGCTAAGCAGCAGGGAGAAGATGCTGTTGATGTCAGCTGGTTCAGAAAGGGCTTGGAGCCAGCTGCTGGCTTCCCTCGTGCATGTGCTTCATACCCAGCCCTGCCCCAGCTCAGGGCGCTCCCATCCCCACCACCACGGGAGTGTGGGCACTGCCTGGGCACGGCTGCGCTGGGCAAAGCTGGGCTGTCCCCATCCCATCCCACTGCAGCCAGCTCCCCAGGCAGCAGCAACAGGGGGGAGGGACAGGAGCCACCACCCTGCAGTGCCAGTGCTGCCAGCAGGGACAGGGACAGGGATGGCAGAGCCACCACCCTGCAGTGCCAGCGCTGCAGCCAGCAGGGACAGGGACAGGGAGCGCTGGACAGGGAGAGCCACCACCCTGCAGTGCCAGCGCTGCCAGCAGGGACAGGGACAGGGACAGCAGAGCCACCACCCTGCAGTGCCAGCGCTGCCAGCAGGGACAGGGACGGCAGAGCCACCACCCTGCAGTGCCAGTGCTGCCAGCAGGGACAGGGACAGGGACGGCAGAGCCACCACCCTGCAGTGCCAGCGCTGCCAGCTGGGACAGGGGTGGCAGCGCTGCCCAGGCCAGCCCTGGCTGCCCTGGCAGGGGCTGCAGGAGCTGTGGGGGCCCCAGAACACAAATACCCACCCTGGGGAGGAGCAGGGCAGTCAGCAGCAGCAGACCAAGCCCCATGGGACCCCACATGCCCCTGCCTTGGTTTGGCACGTGGGGCTGGGAAGGAGCGCAGGGCGGCAGCTCTGCCCGGGCTGGAAGCTCTCCAAGGGAAGCCAGATCCTCCAACCTGCCATCCTTCCTGCTGGAGGACCCTCTGCACTGCAGGATCACCACCAGAAACTTCTCAGAAACCTGGAGCAAAAGAGAGAAGGCCTCAGCTCTGCTGGCAGCAGGGGAGGGCAGGGGTCCCTCCCAGGGATGGGGGGGAACTGGAGGGACCCCACAGCCCAAACCTGCCACAGGACAGAGCTGGGGGTGCAGCTGGCACGGGCTGGCACAGCCCTGCCTGCCAGTGGTACAGCTCTGCCACCCCAGAGATGCCCTGTCCCTTTGGGGGTCCTTGTGAGTGGGAGCCAAAGCAGCCCCCATGCACGGGGCCATGGCTGCAGGGAAACCTCTTCTCCCCTGTCAGCCTGAGCACAGCACCCAGTGCTGGCAGCATGGAGCAATGAGCTTTAAATGGCATTTAGGGAAAACAGCAGCTCTGCCACGGCAGCAGTGCCAGTGCCCCATGGGCTGCATCTCTTCCCCAGGGCACACAGGGACTGCCCAGGAGGGCCTTGGCACCAGGGCTGGTCCCACCACGGTCACCCGGCCGGGCTCTGCCTTCCTCCCCGTGACACTCAGGTGCTTTTCTGGCTTTGAATCCCAAAGACTCACAGATTCCTCATTATTTCAATGCAAGCTTATGGAGCACAATATGGTGAGAGTTGCAGAATTACTCAGTATCGATCAGTGGAAGGCTGGGCTGCGCAGACAAGATCCATGTTGCTATGTGTGGCTTAGCAACATATAAATGTATTCAAACAGAATAATGAAATTATCGTGGGGAAACAAAGCAGCCATCACTTGAGGAGATGGAGGATGTGGAGGCCTCTTGGAGCCCTTGTTTGTCAAGACAAGGAAGATGGGACTTATTGTTTGTGCAAATATGTGAACGCCCCAGCCATGCCCTGCTCACAAAATGTGTGTAATGAAGGCAGGCAGGGCTGGCTGCACAGAGCAGCTCCCTACAGCTGCCTGGAGCTCATTACTGCAGAACTGCTCCTTGGACTGAGCCCTGGTGGGGGGAGGCCACGCTGCAAAACTGCCCATTTCTCTGGCTCTGGCCTGGCCCTCACCTGGATTTCATCCACCCTTATCCTCACCCATCCCTGCTCCCACCTCCCCACGGACCCACGGTCTGTCCCTCCTCCTGGAGCCAGAGCTCTCTCGGGAGGGTGGCTGAGGCCCTGGGGCAGAGCGGCGCTGGAGCCCACCCCAGAGCCAGCACAGCTTTCCTGGGACACACGGGTGGAACAGGGAACATCTTCCCTGCCTCTGCCACAGCTCCTGCTGGCAGCAGCACCATTTCCATCAGCTGGCTGGCAGCTTTCAAATAAAGGTGTCTGGCGCTAAAAACATCTCTTTCCATTAAAGTATTTGAGAGAGAACAAACAGGAGGGGGACAGTGTCTGTGCTGGGTTGGTCTGTCCCCATCCCGGCACTCGAGGGCTCTGCAGCGCTTTGCTCTGTGAGCAGAATGTGAAGGCACAGCCTGCGTGAGGCTGAGCTGCCCTGGGGTCCCCCAGCACCCCTCAGCTGGGCACTGCAGCCTTTTATCATCTGCTGCCAGGGCTGCAGGCTCTCTGGCAGAGCCTGGAGCAGCGGGGGCAGCACCACTGCATGAGAGTGAGAGGAGAGCCCTTCTGCTTGGAGACCTTCTCCTCCACCCCGGGCTCCAGGATTGCCCGGCCACGGGGGCAGCCTGGGGGCTCAGCACAGCTCTCCTTCCACCCTGCCCACAGCCTGGGGGCTCAGGGGGTGCACAGCTCTCCTTCCACCCTGGGCACAGCCTGGGGGGCTCAGCACAGCTCTCCTTCCACCCTGGGCACAGCCTGGGGGCTCAGCACAGTTCTCCTTCCACCCTGGGCACAGCCTGGGGGGCTCAGCACAGCTCTCCTTCCACCCTGCCCACAGCCTGGGGGGCTCAGGGGGTGCACAGCTCTCCTTCCACCCTGGGCACAGCCTGGGGGGCTCAGCACTGCTTTCCTTCCACCCTGGGCACAGCCTGGGGGGGCTCTCCTTCCACCCTGGGCACAGCCTGGGGGCTCACAGCTCTCCTTCCACCCTGGGCACGGCCTGGGGGCTCAGCACAGTTCTCCTTCCACCCTGCCCACAGCCTGGGGGGCTCAGGGGTGCACAGCTCCTTCCACCCTGGGCACAGCCCTCAGCACAGCCTGGGCACAGGGGGCTCAGCACAGCTCTCCTTCCACCCTGCCCACAGCCTGGGGGCTCAGCACAGCTCTCCTTCCACCCTGCCCACAGCCTGGGCACAGCCTGGGCAGCCTGGGCAGCTCAGCACAGCTCTCCTTCCACCCTGGGCACGGCCTGGGGCTCAGCATGGCTCTCCTTCCACCCTGGGCACAGCCTGGGGGCTCAGCACGGCTCTCCTTCCATCCTGGGCACAGCCTGGGGGCTCAGGGGTGCACAGCCTCCTTCCACCCTGGCACTCCCCATGGCACCAGGCCCAGCCTGGTGTTCCATCACCCTCTGTGTGGACCTGGGCTCCTGAAAACACACTGAGGGCTCACCTGAGGAAACAAAACCAAGCTAAACAACCCACTTTGCAGAGCTGGAGTTTAATAACACATCTGAGCTATAAAGATACGCAGCAGAAGGTGAGGGTGGGTGGACAGAGCACAAGTGCCCGTGGTGGGTGCAGGCCTTGCTGCCTCTGAGACCCCAGTCCTGCCCGAAATGCTGCTGCACATGCTCATATTCCAATAGCTGCACATGCTAATATTCCAATAGCTGCACATGTTAATATTCCAATAGCTGCACATGCTAATATTCCAATAGCTGCACATGCTAATATTCCAATAGCTGCACATGTTAATATTCTAATAGCTGCACATGCTAATATTCCAATAGCTGCACATGCTAATATTCCAATAGCTGCACATGTTAATATTCTAATAGCTGCACATGCTAATATTCCAAGAGCTGCACAGGGTAATATCCCAATAGCTGCACAGCTACTCCTGGGTGCTCCTGCCTTCCCACGTGTCCAGTGCGTGGAGGAAAGCTGCACTGCTGCTGGGTGGCATCGCCTCGAAAAGAGCCTGAGGATGCCCTGCTTGGACACTTCATGTGGAGCAAAATCAGAGACCTGCGAATGCACTGCTTGCCTTGACAAAAAAGAAAATGCCACAATGCAGAAGAAATATGATCACTGCAGCCTGGCGTGTGCTCACTGCACTGTCCACCTGAGGGTCCCCACCCAGGAGCTGCATGGGAGTACCCAGCAGTGGTTGTTAGAGAAAAAAGTGAAATACGCTGCATTTGTATTCTGAGGAGCTGGGACTTGCCCAAAGCCAGGCTGGGAAGATGAGGTAGCAGGGAGCTGCCACCCAGCAGAGGGCTGGGGCTTGGGAGGATTTCTGGCTTTAATTCTACCCACCTCCATGGTGACATTGGCCTTTCCACAACCTGAAACAGAAGGAGCTAAATGGCTGCTTTTAAGCCCTAAATCCAGCCCTGTCTGAATACCCACCTTCCCCAGCTTCCCTTCTCTGGGACCATGGCTCTCCCAGCGCCCACCGTGTTCCTGCCACAGCTGCTGGTTTAAAATAGCCCGGGGCAGGAGGGCTGCTGCCCTGGCACCCAGAGCAGTGGGGCTGGGGGCAGGCAGAGAGCTCAGCACAGGAGCCCTCAGGGCCCCTCTGCCCCTGGCCCTGCCCAGGAGCTGGGGCAGCCAAGGATGGGCAGCAAGAAGGGGTGCAGAGACGTGGGCAGGAACCCGGCAGGTGCTCTGGGATGGGACCTTGGGCGAGCCACAGCGCTGCAGGAGGGCAGTGCCCTGGGCTGCACAGCTCTCACCTGTCCCTGTCTGCCCAGCGGACACAGATTCCCCACAGCCCGGCCAGGGACAGCACCCCAGGGCAGGGGATTTAATCCTGTCCTGCAGCCTGAGCAGCAAGCAGCAGCCCCTGGGCAGCCTCCAGCACACAACCACAGGAACCAGCACCAAAAGCTACAGAACAGACGGAGGCAAACGTTACCTGAGCACTTGAACGCTGTCAGCTCCACGGCCTGGAAGAGGGGAGAAGCTGTTAGCAGAGGGCATGGCTCTGGTGGCTCTGCTGCTGGCTGCCCCAGCACATCCCTGGGGCCGGGGGCCCCAGAGCCACCCAGCCCTGTCCCAGAGCCTCCTCCCAGAGCCCACCCAGCCCTGTCCCAGTCTCGGGGACAGGACTGGGAGCACTGGGGTCTCACCCCCAGACTGGGCCGTGCTGGACTCTCACTGTCGCTTTCTCTTGGTCTCAGCCCCAGCCCCTGGGCTGGCGCAGCCCCTGCCCCACAGACCCCCAGCCAGGGGGGTCCTGCAGCGTGGCTGGGGCTGTGCTGGTGCCCAGCGCCGCTGCAGCTCTGCAGAGCCGGTGCCTTGAGGAGCCACGGGGCTGTGCCGGAGCCGTTTGTGAAGTTTGTTAGACACAGAAGAAAGAGCATGTTTGTCTCTGCTTTAACACGTTTGTGCATTTTCCTCCTGAAGTCTGTGGGTTAGTTTCACCTTCTTTTTTGTGAACTTAACTGGAGAAAATGTTTTGGGAGGTAAAAGACGTTTTATTTTCAGAAAATGAAAAGTGTCCTTAAGTGTCTCTCTCTGTCTCTTACATCCTTTCCTCCCTCTCATCCCTGCCCTTCCCCACTCCTCCCCCTTCCTTCCCAGGCAGAAGGTTACCAACTTCCTTGTCAGGAGCAAACCACTGTAATAAATTTTGCAGTTCATTTAAAATGGCAAACTTTGTGGTTTTTGGCTGTCTTTCTAACCCTTGTGGCTGGTGCTCGGCATGGGGAGGGCTGGGTGTTTGTGGGTGCCCTCCTGGGGTGTCTCCTGCCTTTGTGGGACAGGGACAGTGTGGCTGTGGCAGGGGCTGCTGCTGCCTTTTCTTCTGGGCGCTGGGGACCCCAGATTGGTTGGAAGTGCTGCTTGGAATTGCCACAGTGACTCCTAAAGTGTTTTGCCAGTGAGTGCAGGAACAGCAACCTTTGTGGGCAATCAGTGGGCAGTGCCCTGGTCCTTGCACCATGGCCAAACCCCCGTCTCTGGGCTCAGCCACACAGAGCTGGACATGAGCCCCTTCCCTTGGACACAGTGCAACAAGGAGAGGAGGTTGTCTTTAAAATCAGCATTTACTGTTGTTGTAATCAGCAAAACCCACCACATTTTCTGTGTCCTAAACACTACAGAGGCAATAGGAGGAGAGGGAAGGAAAGCAGCGCCCAGCTGGCGAGGGGCCAGGCCAGCCGGGCAGGAGCCCAAGCAGGAGCAGGGAGAGGATGCTAAGCAGCAGGGAGAAGATGCTGTTGATGTCAGCTGGTTCAGAAAGGGCTTGGAGCCAGCTGCTGGCTTCCCTCGTGCATGTGCTTCATACCCAGCCCTGCCCCAGCTCAGGGCGCTCCCATCCCCACCACCACGGGAGTGTGGGCACTGCCTGGGCACGGCTGCGCTGGGCAAAGCTGGGCTGTCCCCATCCCACTGCTCCAGCTCCCCCAGGCAGCAGCAACGAGAGCCACCACCCTGCAGTGCCAGTGCTGCCAGCAGGGACAGGGACAGGGATGGCAGAGCCACCACCCTGCAGTGCCAGCGCTGCCAGCAGGGACAGGGACAGGGATGGCAGAGCCACCACCCTGCAGTGCCAGCGCTGCCAGCAGGGACAGGGACAGGGACAGCAGAGCCACCACCCTGCAGTGCCAGCGCTGCCAGCAGGGACAGGGACGGCAGAGCCACCACCCTGCAGTGCCAGTGCTGCCAGCAGGGACAGGGACAGGGACGGCAGAGCCACCACCCTGCAGTGCCAGTGCTGCCAGCAGGGACAGGGACGGCAGAGCCACCACCCTGCAGTGCCAGCGCTGCCAGCAGGGACAGGGACAGGGATGGCAGAGCCACCACCCTGCAGTGCCAGCGCTGCCAGCAGGAGCAGGGACAGGGACGGCAGAGCCACCACCCTGCAGTGCCAGCGCTGCCAGCTGGGACAGGGGTGGCAGCGCTGCCCAGGCCAGCCCTGGCTGCCCTGGCAGGGGCTGCAGGAGCTGTGGGGGCCCCAGAACACAAATACCCACCCTGGGAGGAGCAGGGCAGTCAGCAGCAGCAGACCAAGCCCCATGGGACCCCCACATGCCCCTGCCTTGGTTTGGCACGTGGGGGGCTGGGAAGGAGCGCAGGGGCAGCTCTGCCCGGGCTGGAAGCTCTCCAAGGGAAGCCAGATCCTCCAACCTGCCATCCTTCCTGCTGGAGGACCCTCTGCACTGCAGGATCACCACCAGAAACTTCTCAGAAACCTGGAGCAAAAAGAGAAGGCCTCAGCTCTGCTGGCAGCAGGGAGGGCAGGGGTCCCTCCCAGGGATGGGGGGGAACTGGAGGACCCCACAGCCCAAACCTGCCACAGGACAGAGCTGGGGTGCAGCTGGCTTGGGCTGGCACAGCCCTGCCTGCCAGTGGTACAGCTCTGCCACCCCAGAGATGCCCTGTCCCTTTGGGGGTCCTTGTGAGTGGGAGCCAAAGCAGCCCCCATGCACGGGGCCATGGCTGCAGGGAAACCTCTTCTCCCCTGTCAGCCTGAGCACAGCACCCAGTGCTGGCAGCATGGAGCAATGAGCTTTAAATGGCATTTAGGGAAAACAGCAGCTCTGCCACGGCAGCAGTGCCAGTGCCCCATGGGCTGCATCTCTTCCCCAGGGCACACAGGGACTGCCCAGGAGGGCCTTGGCACCAGGGCTGGTCCCACCACGGTCACCCGGCCGGGCTCTGCCTTCCTCCCCGTGACACTCAGGTGCTTTTCTGGCTTTGAATCCCAAAGACTCACAGATTCCTCATTATTTCAATGCAAGCTTATGGAGCACAATATGGTGAGAGTTGCAGAATTACTCAGTATCGATCAGTGGAAGGCTGGGCTGCGCAGACAAGATCCATGTTGCTATGTGTGGCTTAGCAACATATAAATGTATTCAAACAGAATAATGAAATTATCGTGGGGAAACAAAGCAGCCATCACTTGAGGAGATGGAGGATGTGGAGGCCTCTTGGAGCCCTTGTTTGTCAAGACAAGGAAGATGGGACTTATTGTTTGTGCAAATATGTGAACGCCCCAGCCATGCCCTGCTCACAAAATGTGTGTAATGAAGGCAGGCAGGGCTGGCTGCACAGAGCAGCTCCCTACAGCTGCCTGGAGCTCATTACTGCAGAACTGCTCCTTGGACTGAGCCCTGGTGGGGGGAGGCCACGCTGCAAAACTGCCCATTTCTCTGGCTCTGGCCTGGCCCTCACCTGGATTTCATCCACCCTTATCCTCACCCATCCCTGCTCCCACCTCCCCACGGACCCACGGTCTGTCCCTCCTCCTGGAGCCAGAGCTCTCTCGGGAGGGTGGCTGAGGCCCTGGGGCAGAGCGGCGCTGGAGCCCACCCCAGAGCCAGCACAGCTTTCCTGGGACACACGGGTGGAACAGGGAACATCTTCCCTGCCTCTGCCACAGCTCCTGCTGGCAGCAGCACCATTTCCATCAGCTGGCTGGCAGCTTTCAAATAAAGGTGTCTGGCGCTAAAAACATCTCTTTCCATTAAAGTATTTGAGAGAGAACAAACAGGAGGGGGACAGTGTCTGTGCTGGGTTGGTCTGTCCCCATCCCGGCACTCGAGGGCTCTGCAGCGCTTTGCTCTGTGAGCAGAATGTGAAGGCACAGCCTGCGTGAGGCTGAGCTGCCCTGGGTCCCCCAGCACCCCTCAGCTGGGCACTGCAGCCTTTATCATCTGCTGCCAGGGCTGCAGGCTCTGGCAGAGCCTGGAGCAGCGGGGGGGCAGCACCACTGCATGAGAGTGAGAGGAGAGCCCTTCTGCTTGGAGACCTTCTCCTCCACCCCTGGCTCCAGGATTGCCTGGCCACGGGGCAGCCTGGGGGCTCAGCACAGCCTCCTTCCACCCTGCCCACAGCCTGGGGGGCTCAGGGGTGCACAGCTCTCCTTCCACCCTGGGCACAGCCTGGGGGGCTCAGCACAGCTCTCCTTCCACCCTGGGCACAGCCTGGGGGCTCAGCACAGCTCTCCTTCCACCCTGGGCACAGCCTGGGGGGCTCAGCACAGCTCTCCTTCCACCCTGCCCACAGCCTGGGGGGCTCAGGGGGTGCACAGCTCTCCTTCCACCCTGGGCACAGCCTGGGGGGCTCAGCACAGCTTTCCTTCCACCCTGGGCACAGCCTGGGGGCTCAGCACAGCTCTCCTTCCACCCTGGGCACAGCCTGGGGGGCAGCAGCTCTCCCTTCCACCCTGGGCACGGCCTGGGGCTCAGCACAGTTCTCCTTCCACCCTGCCCACAGCCTGGGGGCTCAGGGGCACAGCTCTCCTTCCACCCTGGGCACAGCCTGGGGGGGCTTCCTTCCACCCTGGGCACAGCCTGGGGGCTCAGCACAGCTCTCCTTCCACCCTGCCCACAGCCTGGGGGGCTCAGCACAGCTCTCCTTCCACCCTGCCCACAGCCTGGGGGCTCAGCACAGCTCTCCTTCCACCTTGGGCACAGCCTGGGCAGCTCAGCACAGCTCTCCTTCCACCCTGGGCACGGCCTGGGGGCTCAGCATGGCTCTCCTTCCACCCTGGGCACAGCCTGGGGGGCTCAGCACGGCTCTCCTTCCATCCTGGGCACAGCCTGGGGGGCTCAGGGGGTGCACAGCTCTCCTTCCACCCCTGGCACTCCCATGGCACCAGGCCCAGCCTGGTGTTCCATCACCCTCTGTGTGGACCTGGGCTTCTGAAAACACACTGAGGGCTCACCTGAGGAAACAAAACCAAGCTAAACAACCCACTTTGCAGAGCTGGAGTTTAATAACACATCTGAGCTATAAAGATACGCAGCAGAAGGTGAGGGTGGGTGGACAGAGCACAAGTGCCCGTGGTGGGTGCAGGCCTTGCTGCCTCTGAGACCCCAGTCCTGCCCGAAATGCTGCTGCACATGCTCATATTCCAATAGCTGCACATGCTAATATTCCAATAGCTGCACATGTTAATATTCCAATAGCTGCACATGCTAATATTCCAATAGCTGCACATGCTAATATTCCAATAGCTGCACATGTTAATATTCTAATAGCTGCACATGCTAATATTCCAATAGCTGCACATGCTAATATTCCAATAGCTGCACATGTTAATATTCTAATAGCTGCACATGCTAATATTCCAAGAGCTGCACAGGGTAATATCCCAATAGCTGCACAGCTACTCCTGGGTGCTCCTGCCTTTCCCACGTGTCCAGTGCGTGGAGGAAAGCTGCACTGCTGCTGGGTGGCATCGTCTCGAAAAGAGCCTGAGGATGCCCTGCTTGGACACTTCATGTGGAGCAAAATCAGAGACCTGCGAATGCACTGCTTGCCTTGACAAAAGAAAATGCCACAATGCAGAAGAAATATGATCACTGCAGCCCTGGCGTGTGCTCACTGCACTGTCCACCTGAGGGTCCCCACCCAGGAGCTGCATGGGAGTACCCAGCAGTGGTTGTTAGAGAAAATAAAGTGAAATACGCTGCATTTGTATTCTGAGGAGCTGGGGACTTGCCCAAAGCCAGGCTGGGAAGATGAGGAGGTAGCAGGGAGCTGCCACCCAGCAGAGGGCTGGGGCTTAGGAGGGATTTCTGGCTTTAATTCTACCCACCTCCATGGTGACATTGGCCTTTCCACAACCTGAAACAGAAGGAGCTAAATGGCTGCTTTTAAGCTCCTAAATCCAGCCCTGTCTGAATACCCACCTTCCCCAGCTTCCCTTCTCTGGGACCATGGCTCTCCCAGCGCCCACCCGTGTTCCTGCCACAGCTGCTGGTTTAAAATAGCCCGGGGCAGGAGGAGCTGCTGCCCCTGGCGCAGAGCAGTGGGGCTGGGGGCAGGCAGAGAGCTCAGCACAGGAGCCTCAGGGCCCCTCTGCCCCTGGCCCTGCCCAGGAGCTGGGGCAGCCAAGGATGGGCAGCAAGAAGGGTGCAGAGACGTGGGCAGGAACCCGGCAGGTGCTCTGGGATGGGACCTTGGGCCGAGCCACAGCGCTGCAGGAGGGGCAGTGCCCTGGGGCTGCACAGCTCTCACCTGTCCCTGTCTGCCCAGCGGACACAGATTCCCCACAGCCCGGCCAGGACAGCACCCCCAGGGCAGTTTGGATTTAATCCTGTCCTGCAGCCTGAGCAGAAAGCAGCAGCCCTCTGGGCAGCCCTCCAGCACACAACCACAGGAACCAGCACCAAAAGCTACAGAACAGACGGAGGCAAACGTTACCTGAGCACTTGAACGCTGTCAGCTCCACGGCCTGGAAGAGGGGAGAAGCTGTTAGCAGAGGGCATGGCTCTGGTGGCTCTGCTGCTGGCTGCCCCAGCACACCCCTGGGGCCGGGCAGGGCTCCCCAGAGCCCACCCAGCCCTGTCCCAGAGCCCACCCAGCCCCGTCCCAGAGCCCACCCAGCCCTGTCCCAGAGCCCACCCAGCCCTGTCCCCGCACAGGACCCAGAGCCTTCATCCCAGCCCCAGGGACGGGCACCCAGCAGAGGGTCCCCAGACCCAGCTGCACCTCTCAGAGCGGGGAGCTGACACCCTGCTCCTGACAGCCGCTCTGGGGACCCTGCCAGCCCCGTGGGCACCCAGCAGGCTGGATGCCATGCTGGAGAGCACAGGAAAAGCCAGGAAAGGATGAGAGCACCCCTGTGCTGTGGTGGGGAGAGCCCACACAGTCTGCACTCTGCGCTCAAAGGATGGTAATGCTCTGGGAGATGTGAAATTCCCACTCCCAGTCCAACAACAACAACAAAGATCACCAAACAACATTTAAAAAGCTGAAACACGAAGAACATCTTGTCTGTGTTTCTATCTCCATTCGCTCAGTGTTTTGTCATTTTAAGTGTTTTCAAACGCCTTTAAGTAGCATCTTCTCTTCATCCAAACCATTGTGCAGCTGCCAGTGACATTCTGGATGTGCTGCTCACCGTGACTCAGCCAGGGAGCAGGGAAACAGCCTGGCTTACGTAACTGAGGGCACTGGCAGCAGCCCCAGCCCCCGTGCAGCACAGGGCACAGCCAGAGGGCACAGGCGTGCCCAGCCCTGCCATGGCCAGCACTGCCATGCCCAGCACCATGCCATGGCCAGCACTTCCATGCCCAGCACTTCCATGCCCAGCACTGCCATGGCCAGCACCATGCCATGGCCAGCACTTCCATGCCCAGCACTTCCATGCCCAGCACTGCCATGCCCAGCATTGCCATGCCCAGCATTGCCATGCCCAGCACCATGCCATGCCTAGCACTGCCATGTCCAGCCCTCTGTGCGCCCAACATTCTGTGTGCCCAACACTTCCATGCCCAGCCCTATCCCGTGCCCAGCCCTGCCATGCCCAGCCCTGTGCCATGCCCAGCCCTGCCATGCCCAGCCCTGTGCCATGCCCAGCCCTCTGTGTGCCCAGCCTTGTGCTGTTCCCAGCCCTCTCCCCTGCCCAGCACCATGCCATGCCCAGCCCTGCCGTGCCCAGGGCTCACAGGCCCTGCCAGCTCTGCCCCGGGAGCTGCAGCAGCCCCGGGAGCAGCCCCAGCCCTGCAGCACCTGCCTCGGCCGGGAAGGGAGGCAGCCCATCAGAACCACAGTGTTTATGCTCAGCAAAGCCCTCAGTGACCCTCACGGGAGGGAAGCACCTTCTGTCTGTGCCTGCTGGGAAATGCCACGGCCTTGGCACTCGGGGGATCTGCTGCTCCTGCCGCCCCTGCCTTGGGGATCTGGGGTCCTTGGGCTCATCCTGGCGCCCACGCCCTACACCTGTGCCAGGAGCTGCCCCTGACCCTGGCTCACCCAGCCGGGCCCTGGGCCTCAGGAAAGCATCACCCGAGGGAGTCCTGGCGCTGTGGAGCTCGGGGGGCCTGGTGCTGCAGCATTAACCTCAATATAAATCGTGAGAGATGGAAATATGGATTTTACTGAGTGGCTCCAGAACGATATGCCAGCTGTAGAAGTATTATCTATTGGATGAATAAGAGCTGTCTATGTGACATAGGTTTTGAAAGGATAAATATTAGAGAGGGAAAGAGAGATCCTTCAGTGAGAGACTCATGAAAGTAGTGCTGGATTTTATTCTGAGGGAATTACAGCACTCGTATGTCAAGTACACAAGGACTGATGATCATTTCAAAGCAGGAGATGGAAGTGGGAGCAGAGTAGTCAAATTTAAATTGTTCCCTGCTTTAGGCCATGCCTTGCTGAGCTCTCCATCCCCATGCAGGCAGCACAGCCCTGCTGGGAGAGGTGAGACTTGCCCATGGCACCTGCCCCACCGCCTGATTCAATCTGCTGTGCTTGGGAAAGCCTCCTGCTTGATCCCTACCAACCCCAGCCTAGGCCTCTATGGCCCAAATTCAGCAGCACCTCGTGTTCCTGTGGGGCCCTGCTCTGAGCCCCCTCCTGGCTCCCCGTGGGCTCAGGGTGAGCCTTTGCCTTGGAATTTGGCTGTTCTGGGACCGCTCCTCTCCTGGCCTTGGTGCCCTGCCCCGTTGTCCCCTGCCCAGCTCGGGGCTGTCCCCACAGACCTGCTGAGCTCTGGCAGGGGTGCAGGTGGATTACAGGAGCTGTTACATACCGGCCTCTCGGGTGACATGATGGATGAGATGCCCATGGGAATTCTGGCTCCAAAATTTCCTGAAGGGTGAAGCAGCACAGTGACTTCACAGACCAGAGAACAGAAATATTCATGCTTTCCCAGGAACCCGGCGCTTTGTGTCCCCCACCGAAGCAAAGGGACCAAACGGGCTTTCTGCACCACCGCACCCAAAAACTGGTTGGAAAACGCAAAACCTTTTTGCCCCAAAGCCAAAATCCCTATTTTCAACTGCCACCTTTGCCTCTCCTCCAGAAAATTCATTTTAAGACACTAAGACGGATTTTTGCCTCGGGAGAATGCAATGATGAGACCACCCGGGCTGGGCTACCAGCAACAACAACGCTCTCACCTCTGCTGGTGATGTTCTTCACTGGAGGCTCTCTGTGCACAGGGCTTGGCAGGGCAGTCTCAGGGGCAGGACTCAGCCTCCCTGCGTCCCAGGAGCTCGTGTTCCTTGGGCTGGATAAGTAGTTGATGGGATGGGAGCAGTTCTGGAACGGCAGGCAGGAGATACAGGACAGGGAAAATTGCAACGAGTCTTTGCTACACCCAGATCCGACTTCAAAGAAGGATTTCATCATCACTGCTTTGGCTCCCATCCCACCCTGGCAGAGCAGGGACAGGCTATCTTTGGGTCTGTGGTGGCCAACAAGACCACAAAGGAGGCAGACACAAATTAAAAAATGATATTTCTTTCCATCATCATCTCCCCAGAGCAGACCCACAGCACAGCTGGGACCCTCCTCTGGTGGGCGGCTGTTGGATGAAGGGGCAGCAGGGATTCCTCCCAGCTTACTGTGAATGAGAGGGCTTTCTTCTTGTCCTTCATCCTCTGGATGGCATTCCTCACCTGCAGCAGAGCAAGGACATGAGAGAGGCCACGGCAGCCCCAGCACAGCTGGAGATGCTCCAGCAAGTCATGGAGAAAAAGCAGCCAGGGCTCCAGCAGCACAGTGGGGCTGTGTGGCACTGCCAGAACCAGCTCCCCCCGATGCCAGCACAGCTGCTGTGGCTGGGGACCGAAGCCATCTCTTACCTCGCTGTTATAGACAGCATAGACCAGGAATATGTACAGGCCCTGGAAGGGACAGAGCAGAGGACACTCAGAGGTGTCCGGCGGGTTTGTGCTCCTCTGCCCGGAGCAAAGGGGCTGAGGAGCCCGGGGGTGGGCGAGGCTGGCACAGAGGGTGGGCACAGCCCAGCGGGGACAGCCAGGCAGGGCAAACCTCCCACACGCGGGACCAGGCTGTGCACAGAGCCCGCTGCTGTCGCACACCAGGGGAGGAGCAGGGAGCAGCGGCACCTCGGGCACCGCTGGGCACAGCTGTGTGAGGGACGTGCCCAGAGCGAGCCTTGCCTGGGGGCCACAGCCTGGGGCCAATTACAGCTCCAGACCCACGATTCTGGCCTTAAGGCAGCCGTATCGGGCCCACCAGATTTATGTTATATCTGTGGGTGTTTTGTTATCGCAGCTAGATAAATCAGCTGCAGCAGGAGATGCAATCCATCTTGCCTCCAACGAGCTCTGCTCTCATCTGCGAGCTCTTGGCAGGCCATGGCAGCGGCCCCTGGCACCGTGCCCTGACCTGTCCTTCAGCCAGCAACGCTGCTCACTCCCCCAGGCCAGATTTCTGGCCAGCCTTCCAAGGCAGGTCTTCCTTGAAGGAATCATTCTGGATGAGCGCGGGGAGGGGCAGCGCGGAGGGGAGGAGGAAGGAGAGGAGGCCCAGCTGCAGCAGAGGGTGGGAGCGGAGCGGCAGCTCTGGGGGAGCCCCTCCTGGCCCTCCCCTTCCAGCCCTGCTGCTGCCCCAATTTCTGCCCTGCCCCTGCTCCTGCCCCTGTCCCTGCCCCTGCCCCTGCTCCTGCCCCAATTCCTGCCCTGCCCCTGCCCCTGCCCCTATTCCTGCCCCTGCCCCTATTCCTGCTCCTGCCCCTGCCCCAATTCCTGCTCCTGCCCCAATTCCTGCCCTGTCCCTGCCCCTGCCCCTGCCCCTATTCCTGCCCCTACCCCTGTCCCTATTCCTGTCCCTGCCCCTATTCCTGCCCCTGTCCCTGCCCCTATTCCTGCCCCTGCCCCTGCCCCTATTCCTGCCCCTGCCCCTGTCCCTGCTCCTGCCCCTGCCCCTATTCCTGCCCCTGTCCCTATTCCTGCCCCTGCCCCTGCCCCTATTCCTGCCCTGCCCCTGCCCCTATTCCTGCCCCTGTCCCTATTCCTGTCCCTGCCCCTATTCCTGCCCCTGCCCCTGCCCCTATTCCTGCTCCTGCCTCTGCCCCTGCCCTTATTCCTGCTCCTGCCCCAATTCCTGCCCTGCCCCTGCCCCTGCCCTGCCCCACAGCCCCAGGGGCTCCCTCCTGCTGCTCCGGCTCTGTCTGTGCCCCTGCCCTGCCTGGCTGCAGAAGGAGCTGTCCTGTTCGGTGCCAGCACACAGAGCAGCCCTGAGGTAGTTAGTGCAGCTTGGGCTGCTGCAGACGAGCAGAAAAGAGTCAAACAAAACCCAACCCCGGCCACAGAACAACTGCGCAGGAGCCACACATGAAGGAACACTGGCCTCAAAGGAAATTCCAAGTGGTCCATAGGAAGTAAGCAAAGGGGCTGGAACAGGATGGCTTTCTCTCAACTCTGCAGCTTCTCACCAGCACTTTTTTCTCCTCTGGGACAATCTGCAGATTGTCCTGAATTGGTAATGACAGGGCCACCGCGGGCTGGGGTTAACCCGGGAGAGCAGGGCCAGCTCCAGGCTGGAGACAGCCAAGGGTGCCAGAGGGGAGCACGGCACACCTGAGCACAGCTGGAGCCCTGTCTATGGAAACAGAAGGAAAATGGGAGATGGGCTGCAAAACTCTGATCCCAGAGGTTTGGAGGGCAGTGCCCCGTGCTCCCTTGGCTTGGGTTGCCTGGAGAAGGATTTGTCCTCAAGCACTGAGCAAGGGACCCTGAATACACAGTGCCAAGGGCTGGGACAGTCCAGGGAGTGCCCGTGGGCCCCTCTGGTGAGGCACCAGGGCTGGGCTGCCCCTCCCTGCTCCCACCTGCCTGCTGAGAACTCTCCCTTCCCCTCTGGACCGTGCTGGGAGCCGTGGTGTGTGGGGCTGTACAGGGATGTGCAGGGATGTGCAGGGATGTGCAGGGATGTGCAGAGGTGTGCAGAGGTGTGCAGGTGTGTGCAGTGCTGTGCAGGGATGTGCAGGGATGTGCAGGGCTGTGCAGGGATGTGCAGGGGTGTGCAGGGATGTGCAGGGATGTGCAGGGGTGTGCAGGGATGTGCAGGGCTGTGCAGGGCTGTGCAGGGGTGTTCAGTGCTTCTCTAGCTCCATCTACAGCTGCCTTCTCTCAAGGTTTGCAGGCCTCTGTTGATGCTTTGGATCGCAGGTGACAAGCGCATGTTCCAGGAGGTTTTGTGCCCACGTGTCCCTGAGTTCAGATACCCCCAGGTCCTGGGAACAGCCCCAGGGCCAGCCCTGTCCTGCAGCAGAGGCTCGTTCCCCAGGTGCAAACAGCAGGAGGGACGCCTGCAATCTGGCTGCACAGGTACCATGTTAATTAGCCATTATACGAGCAAATAAAAACTCTAATGAGCTTGTCACTGCCATTTTGGAGCCACACTGATGTGAGGAAAACTAGCACAAGGAACAAGGTCTTAACTGGAAACCTGTGGCACCAGCAGGACACTGCCAGAGACTGGTGCTGAGGGCCATGCAAGGTCTCCAGAGTTGTATTTTGTATCTTGGAAGGATGAAATGAGTTCCCTCAGACAAAATGGCCCAGTGGCTTGGGAAAACTGGGCTGGCTTCAGAGCTGCAAGGACAGGCAGAGTGCCCTGCATGTGCCAGCCCGGCCGTGCCCAGGAGCAGGACTCACCTGGAGGGAGTTCAGCACGATGAACACGTAGGCCCAGACGATGCTGAGGTGCACCAGGAGCCCACAGAGCCAGGTGAGCCCCAGCACGGGCAGCAGCACCAGCACGGGTTTGGCCGTGGCCCTGGCGGGAGGAAGAGCTCAGGGTTAGCCGGGCACATTTCAGGGATGAAACACCAGCAAGACAGGAGCTGTGGAACAAATTCCTCTGCAAACAAAATAAGTTAACACAGGAAAAACCAAATATTTCACCTCCCAGACCCCAGTGTGCCAGCCCTGCTCTTCATTTATCACTGCAAGTTAGCAAGAAGGGAGCTCTTTGACGTCATCAGCCAAGAGAAAACAGCGATTTCCCCCAATTTCTGCTACAAGGAAGGTTTCTCTATTTGTTTTATTTGCACATGGATGTCACCCTGCCCTCCAGCAATGCCCTATCTTTGTGCTTCTGTAAATTTGGGAAAATTTATTTATGCTACAGGGGAACAATGCGTGTCTAGCAGGGGTATCCGGCGCCAGCTAACAACAATAAAAATTCACAGAGCATGATAAAGCAATGACTCAGGCAGCAGTTTTTTAGAGGTCTCTCAGTATTGACTGATTACAGAAGTCCCCACTGCCTCTCCCCCTGTGTGTGTACCCCCACCAGCCTTACTTTCAACCCACCAAGTCCCAAGCTCGGATTTCTGCAGGCACTGCCAAGGGTCTCCTGTCCCAAAGGGGTGAGATTGAAGAGTGTGAGAGCAGATGGAGACCAGCACTGGTTCCCTAAGCTGAAGGTGCTCACTGGGCTCCTCAGCTGGGGTTAGAGGCTGTCTTTGGGTGGGACACAGCTGCCCTGGGAGAGAGAATCCCTCCTGCCCTGCTGCTCTGGCTCTCACAGCTCACTGTCTGTCACTCGGCCGAGCTTCTCCGGGCAGTCTGTGTCAGTGCCTCAGCCGCTTCGCTGCAAAGGATTTCTTCCACGTATCTAACACTACCTCACACACTTCACAGCCAGGGCAGCCCAGGTGGGAGAGCCAGGCCCTTCCCTGCTCACCAGAGCTGTGCTCCAATCTGGCTCTCCAGGCTGCTCTTGGGTGTCAGCATCTTGGATCTCCTGCGCGCGCTGGCCACGGTCACGGTCACCACGCGGAGCAGCACCAGGCTGTTCACCTGCCAGGGACAGAGCTGGGCTCACTGGCATCCTGCAGCCTGAGCCTCCTCTGCTGGAAACCGGGGTCAGAACTTGGGGACAAATGTCACTACCAGGAAAGCAGTGAAATCAAGAGGCTTCACAGGGCTATCTGCACAGGTATGAAACCTAGGAAACTTATCCCAAAACTGCTCCTACAAAACTTCTCCCCTTCCCTGTTAAAGGTCTGTTCTGGACCTCATAAACATTGGATCGTTTTCTGCTGCTGTGTTTTGTATAATGATATTTCAAGGATGTAGATACCCCTGTATTAAAGTCAGACCCTCAGCTAAGGCAATGTCACACACCACATTCTTAACTGTACAGCCAACCAAGACCCGGTCAGCAAAATTTTCTTAAAGCGCTTTTTCCCATCAAAAAGCTTTTTTGATTAAAGAAATTTACTTGTGCTGCAGAAGTCTATATAAAGCAAAACAACACTTTTCCTCTAAAAGCAGCAGGCAGAATGAGCTGCACCCCTGACTGCGTTGCTTTTCTGGGAGCAGCCCCAGGGGACTCCCCCCTTCCCAGGAGGGTTTGGCACTTACAGCCAGGATGAGGAGCACAGGCCCCACGAAGGCCCAGATGACGTTGGTCTGCACGTTCAGCCAGCAGTGGTTGGCTGCCACATACTTGTTAAAGGAACTGGCAAGGGTCACCCCCACGACGAGGACTGGAAGCCCTGCAGAAAAACCCACAGGTTAAACCCTGGGAAAAGCAGAGATGCCCCATGCAGGGCACTGTGCACCAGACAATTGCTTCAAAACCCCCCAGACCAGACAGACTTCAGCGTGAGCCTCCAAAACCCCACGAGCAACATCAATCCTCTGCAGCTGAAATCTGTCCTGGCTCAACACAGCCAGATTTACAAGCTGTCAGCATCTTTCTCTGAGGTATAAAGCATCCCAAGTCCTGACCAAAGCAATTTATTCCTCAGATAGCTTTTTTAACAAAATGGACAATCAAAGACATAAACCAATCCAAAATACTTGAAGTGGTTGCCCAGTGTCCAACGAGGTGTGTGCTCCTTGAGCAGCACATTCCTAAAGAGGCTCCTCTTTGACACAAACCTCAGCTTATTCAAATAATTCTATGTCCCTAAAGGGCTCCCTTAGAATAAAAGGTGCTTAGTGAGGAACACATTTATATTTAATTACTGTCAGACAACACTGATGCTCTTCAAGAACAAGAAATTACCATAAATCTCCTCCTCCATTTTTTTTACTGAACTTCTGGGTTTAGAGGTATAACAGAAATGCTGGTCAACTTATATTCTAAGACTAGCAATTTGACAAATTAAATTATTCCAGAGACCCTCTGCACAACGCTGGCATCCAGTTCTCATATTAAATTAAATCAAACAATTGTGCATCTCTCCTATCAAAACTTTCGCTAGGAAAGAAAAAGAATATTTTCCTGAGGAGCCAAGGCAGAGGAGCGTGCAGATACCCCAGCCTGTCACGTAGTAGAACTTCATTCTCCTGCCTTCACTCATGTTGACTGCCACCACTTTGCTCCAGAGGAGAAGCCCCTCCACCAGCATCCATGAGAAGGCTGCCATGAAGAAGAGGTGCAGGAAGGCAGTGACCATGAAGCACAGCACCTGGAGGGGACAGAAACCACACTGCACAACGTATTTATGTGCATCTCCAAACAGAGAGAACTTCTACCAGTTACAGGTAATTAATAAAAGGGTAAGGTAATTCGCCTTTAATTAATAGAAGGAAATTAATAAATACTTCTGTTCTGTTGCTCCGACAGAGACACTGGAGCCTGGCCACATGGGCTGGGTGGGCCATTCCTGCTGAGCTCACCTGGCTGGGCTTGGCCAACTCACTGACCATGAGCAGAGCTTCTCCTGCAGCCAGGGCCAGGATCAGGTTCTTGTGCACAGTGGTTCGTTCACTCTTGGGGACACTGGGGAGGGACAGAGGGAGCCCTGAGCTGCAGCCGCACAAAAGGGCCCTCCCTGTCCCCTCGGGCTGTGCAGGCCTGTGGTCTCTCTGCCAGTCACTGCAAAGATGACAGCCAGAGGGGCAGAGGACAGCCCTGCTGTGCAAGCCCTTGGTGCTGGGGACACTCTTGGGTACAGCTGCCCTTGGCCAACTCCAGGGCACAGGCAGGGAGGGAGAGGCGGAGGAAGCCCCTGCCATGCTCACAAGGCAGAGCTCTGTGCTTGCCAAGTGACGCAGAAGGGTTGGCAATCAAAGAAATAGTCCTTGCTCCATTTATTTTATAAAAATTAATTCTAGCAGAGCAGCTTTTATAGTAAACATCGTTAGCAATGGATGGAAGCCTTGCCACAGACATGCAGGTGTGCGCACAGATCAGTGAGCATCTCCACAGAAACAGCCAGGGCTGAGCCCCTCTCCAGCCAGCAGCAAGCACTGCCCTGTGCCACGGAGCAGCTCTGCCCACCCCACGCTGACAGAGGACACTCTGAGAAAGGCTCCGAAGTAAAATATCAAGTAGAAAATACAGAGAAGGCTGTAAGTGCCCAGGCTTTTCTTACCCAACTACCAGGAACAAAACGAAGGTAGCTATCAAGGCACAGAAGGAAACTCCACATCCAATGAAAGTCAAAGTCTGCAGTGTGAACTCCTCCTTGGTGGTCCTCTGCTCCAGACGTGAAACAACAGGAGACTCGAATCCCTCGTGAGTTAACCCCACCAGCTGGCAGTGCCAGCACCCACCCAGAGCCAGGCTCCTCACATACCTCCATCTCATACACCTGCAGCAGGATGGCAAAATTGGTGGTGTGGTTGCAGAAACAGGCAGTGGAGTCTGGGAGAGACTTGGCCACCGAGCAGCCAGCTGTGGACCACATCCCACCAGAGTCTGGGCTAACGTGCAGCAAAACCAGAGAAAACACACAGAAATGACCTTTCACTTCCACAGAAAGCCAGGGCACGGTGGGAATTTCATTGTCCCAGAAAAAGCAGAGTTTAAAGGAGGAAGATGAGGGTGTCAGAAACAGGTCTTCACGTGGACTTCCCTTTGGCTCACCCTTTGTGTCAGCAGCTTTGCCTCATCCAGCAGGCACACAATGAAAACAGATCTGGTGTCAATGTGTGCATTGAAGAGCGGAGCTCAGCCATGACAGCTTCAAACAGAGCCCAGCTATTGCATGGCTCCGGGAAGGGCTCCCTGCACAGCCCCTTCACTGCGAGCAGCACCGGGCTGGCTGTGCCCAGCTCTGCCTGCCACAAACCCAGCATGGTGCCCTGGGTGCCCTGGACAGGCCTGTCCCAGGCTCCAGCAATGCTCCCATCTGAGTTCCCTGGGCAGGGACCACGGCTGCAGCTCTGTCCCCGCTGCCCCCTGAGCCCCCCAGCACCACGGGAAGGTCAGGAGCAGAGCAGGGCAATAAAGGCTCTTGCCAAAATCACCCTTCCCACCTTCCCCTACCTGATCCATGCCTGCTACAAGTCTGGGATGCTAAGGAGGTTTTGTTCACTTGAATGACTTAATTACCCATCTATAATATATCACAGCTCCAGTGTTCTCACCACTGTGACATCCAGCAAAAACACACCCCAGTGCCGGGCAGGATTTATGAGGCTGGGAGTCCTGCACGTCTTTGGGGTGTGTATCTTGGGCTAACTCTCCTTTATCACAGGAAACGACCATCATTAACTGGGGCTTTCCATTTGGGTTGTATATACCTCATTAAAGGTCACTTGCTTGTGAGTGACTTCTCCAAAGGAAATCTTCCCAGGAAAGCATTCTGCTCCAGCAGACAGGGGATGCCAGCATGCAAAGGAGGCAAAAAATTCCAGATCTCTACTCTTACCATTACGTTTATACTGAGAGGTTTGGTTTTCCAGTGCAAATAAAAAGCTCATAAATCTGGGGACCTGAACTGAGACAAGGCACCTGAGGCTGAAGTTCCAGAAGGCACAGACGGGCCCCACCAGAGTATTGGGCAGGTCCTGCAGGCGGAGGGGAGAGAAGGGGTCACACAGGCGCTCACGGCCGGACAGGGGCGCAGCCACTGCCCCGGCTGCGACGGGTCTGACAGAGCCTGGCACAGGGACAGAGCACAGGGCACAGGGACAGGGCACAGGGACAGCACCAACACAGACAGGGACACCAACAGGGACAGCCCCAGCCCAAAGCTCGGGGGCCGTGCCGTGCCGGGGCAGCCGGGGGGACCGTGCCGGGACAGAGCCGGGGGACCGTGCCGGGCGGGGCCGTGGGTGCCGGGTGGGGCTGAGCCGTGCCGGGAACAGCCGGGCGGGGCCGTGGGTGCCGCCGGCACCTGCGCAGCCCGGGGGTACCTGGGCACGGTGCTGCAGGCGGTAGCGCACGGCCGCGCTGATCTCCTGCTGGTCGCTGAGCAGCGTGGCTGAGATCACCGCTGTGCCCACCGAGGTGCCCAGGTACCTGCCGGGGAAGGAGCTGCTCTCAGGCACAGGAGCCACGAACGGGATCCCCCGGACGGCTGCGGGGCTCCGGGTCCTGCCGAGGGCCGGGCACGGGGCACGGCGGACCCTGGGGTACCGGGCACAGCCCCAGCAGTGCCCGACACTGCGGCGGGCACCGGAGCATCCGCGGGGCTCCGGCGGAGCGGCTGAGCCGTGCGCGGGATGCGCGGGCGGCCATCCCCACCTAGCGTCCGCAGCTCCGGGAGCGCAGCGAGCCCGGAGCCGCCATCCACCCCGGGGACACCCGTGCCCAGCCGGGGCACCTGCAGCAGCGCCCGGGGGCTCCGTGCCCCGCACCCGGCGGGACCCAGAGGCACACGGGACACCCCACGGGACAGCCCCGGTGCGAGGACTGAGGTGGATGGGGATGAAGGTGACCCCAAAACCGAGGCACCAGCTCGGTGCAGCTCCGCCGTGGTGCCGAGGGCAGGGGGGCGGGGGGGCTCAGTTTCACTCACTTCTGTGCCCCATCGGGGGCAGCCGTGTCCTGGGACACTGCGCTGCCCGACAGGCAGCGCTGCAGGGAGCCGTAGCCAAACCACATGTTCTTCAGTGTGACTCTGTGCAGACCTGCGGGACAGGGACAGGCACAGGGACAGGGACAGGGCACAGGGACAGGGCACAGGGACAGAGCACAGGGCACAGGGACAGGGACAGGGCACAGGGACAGGGCACAGGGCACAGGGCACAGGGACAGAGCACAGGGACAGAGCACAGAGACAGGGACAGGGCACAGGGACAGGGCACAGGCACAGGGCACAGGGACAGGGCACAGGCACAGGGCACAGGGACAGGGCACAGGGACAGGGCACAGGCACAGGGCACAGGGCACGGGGCACAGGGACAGGGCACAGGGACAGAGCACAGGGCACAGGGACAGGGACAGGGCACAGGGACAGGGCACAAGGAAAGGGCACAGGGCACAAGGAAAGGGCACAGGGACAGGGCACAGGGGACAGGGCACAGGGGGCACAGGGGGCACAGGGACAGGACAGGGACAGAGCACAGGGCACAGGGACAAGCACGGGACAGGGCACAGGGCACAGGGACAGGGCACAGGGCACAGGGACAGGGACAGAGCACAGGCACACAGGGACAGGGCAGGGCTGGGGTGGGGCACAGGGACAGGCACAGGGACAGGGCACAGGACAGGGCACAGGGGCAGGGCACAGGGCACAGGGCACAGGGGGCACAGAGCACAGGGCACAGGGACAGGGCACAGGGGCAGGGCACAGAGCACAGGCACAGGGCACAGGGCACAGAGGGCACAGGGCACAGGGCAGGGCACAGAGCACAGGCACAGGGCACAGGGCACAGGGACAGGGGACAGGGACAGGCACACAGGGACAGGCACAGGGACAGAGGGCACAGGCAGGGACAGGGGCACAGGGACAGGGCACAGGGACAGGGCACACAGGGCACAGGGCACAGGCACAGGACAGGGCACAGGGACAGGGCACAGAGCACAGGGCACAGGACAGGGGGCAGGGACAGGGGCACAGGGACAGGCACAGGGCACAGGGACAGGGACAGGACACAGGCACAGGGCACAGGGACAGGGCACAGGGACAGGGACAGGGACAGGGCACAGGGCACAGGGGGCACAGGGCACAGGGACAGGGACAGGACACAGGCACAGGGGGACAGGGCACAGGGCATGGGGCACAGGGACAGGGACAGGGCACAGGGACAGGGCACAGGGCACAGGGACAGGGACAGGACACAGGCACAGGGCACAGGGCACAGGGACTGGACCCCTGCCCTCCCCTGGGGGCCCAGAACCCCCTCAGCTCGGAGCTGTGTCTCTGGGGGCTGCACAGATCCTCTGCCCCAGAGCCCATCTCCCTCTCACCGAGGGTGTCCCTCCCACGCTTCCTCCAGACCTCACATGGCCACGCTGAGGAGGAGCTCGTGGCACTAAGGAAGGCCATGCAGGGGTGCCAGGGGGGCTCAGGCGTGGTTACAAACCTCTGGATTTTAGCCTTTGCATTTCCTCTCATGGAACCTCGATGAGGTCGTGCCTGCCCTTCTCAGGGGTCTGCACCACGAGGCCCCACCGCTCAGCTGCTGCTCGCTCAGCTCCAGCTCCCTCACCTCCATCCCTGTGCACAGGTAACAGCAGGTGCTGAGCCAGGGTGCAGCCTTCCTGCAGAGCCACTGCTGCAGCAAAGCACCACGGGCACACTGCAATCCCAGCCAGGGCCCACAGCAGCAGCAGCAGCAGCAGGCAGGTCCCTTTCTGTGCAAACCAAGAGTATCTGGGCTCAATTTCTCCCAAAGGCTTCTTGCAATGCTCTTGCAATCCACAGCCTGAGAGCTGCCCTCACACTGTGACACTGCAGAGGAAATGGGGAGCGGGCTGCAGGGCTGGCAAGGGCTGAGCCAGAGGAGCAGAGGAGCCAGGAGTGGATTTGGGATGGGAACCAGACAGGGCGACTGATCCAGGTCTTGGTGAGATGCCCTCCAGTGCCACTCACCAATATTCCCATGCTGGATTGTGATCTTTGTCCTATCTGTGGTCAGCAGTGGGACCAAGAGTGACACCATTCTGTCACAGAGCTCAACCACAGCCATGGGCCCCCTGATAACCTGCAAAGGCAGAGGGAGCAATGGAAATCAGCACCTGCGCCGTCAGCCCTCCCTTGCCACAGCTCACAAGAGTTCCCTTAGACGTTTGGTCCTTGGCAGGAACAAAAAAAAGCAAAGCTGAGACTCGAGGACAGCGCGACAGGCCGTGGTGTGCGGCCGGCCAGGGAGGAGCGGGTGAGGCACACAGTACCTGGCTGACCAAGGACCACGTCCCAGCGTTCTGCTCCTCCAGAATCAACTCTGTTACTTCCATGTAAAACTGGCCCAACTGCTCCAGCATCTCCAGCTCGTCTCCCTCCTGGAGTTCCAAATCTGAAACTTGCTTTAGTAATTGAAGGACTGCAAGGAGGTCAGATGGCTCAAGCACGGGCACTTCTCCTTCTCTCAGAACACTTGCCAAGACATCCAGAGCATCAAGAGCCACAGAGAGGTTCATGTCTTGCACACCACTCGTGAAGACGCTGTCAGGAATCTGTCATGGAAAAGATGGTTTAGTTCAGTGCAGAGCCCTGACTCTCCCTGATCCTCAGCTGGGCCTTGGCAACGCCCTGCGTGCCCCTGCTGGCACCAGGACCTGTCTGGCCAAGCAGGAATGTCCTGGGAGAAGGAATCTCTTGTCCAGACTCCCATCCTCAGTGAGATGAGGGACACAGACAGGGACACCAACAGGGACAGCCCCAGCCCAAAGCTCGGGGGCCGTGCCGTGCCGGGACAGCCGGGGGGACCGTGCCGGGCCGGGTGGGGCTGAGCCGTGCCAGGACAGCCGGGAGGGGCCGTGGGTGCCGCCGGCACCTGCGCAGCCCGGGGGTACCTGGGCACGGTGCTGCAGGCGGTAGCGCACGGCCGCGCTGATCTCCTGCTGGTCGCTGAGCAGCGTGGCTGAGATCACCGCTGTGCCCACCGAGGTGCCCAGGTACCTGCCGGGGAAGGAGCTGCTCTCAGGCACAGCAGCCACGAACGGGATCCCCAACGGCTGCGGGCTCCGGGTCCTGCCAGGGGCCGGGCACGGGGCACGGCGGACCCTGGGGTGCCCGGGCACAGCCCCAGGGTGCCCGACACTGCGGCGGGCACAGGAGCATCCGCGGGCTCCCCGGACTGAGCCGTGCGGGATGCGCGGGCGGCCATCCCCACCCGAGCGTCCGGGCTCCGGGGGCAGCGGGGCCGCCATCCACCCGGGGACACCCGTGCCCAGCCGGGGCACCTGCCAGCGCCAGGGGCTCCGTGCCCCGACCCGGCGGGACCCAGGGCACCAGGACACCCCGCGGGACAGCCCCGGTGCGAGGACTGAGGTGGATCGGGATGAAGGTGACCCCAAAACCGAGGCACCAGCTCGGTGCAGTCCGTGGTGCCCTGGGGTGGGGGGGCTCAGTTTCACTCACTTCCATGCCCCATCGGGGGCAGCCGTGTCCTGGGACACGGGGGCCCGACAGGCAGCGCTGCAGGAGCCGTAGCCAAACCACATGTTCTTCGGTGTGACTCTGTGCAGACCACGGGACAGGGACAGGCACAGGGACAGGACAGGGTGAGGGGATGGGGAGGGACAGAGCACAGGGCACAGGGACAGGGAAGGGCACAGGGACAGGGCACACACAGGGCACAGGGACAGTGCAGGGACAGCCAGAGGGGACAGGGCACAGGGACAGGGCACCCAGGGCACAGGGGGGCACAGGCACAGGGCACAGGGACAGGGCCCCAGGGACAGGGCACAGGCACAGGGCACAGGGCACAGGGCACAGGGACAGGGCACAGGGACCAAACCACAGGGCACAGGGTGTGGGACTGGGCACAGGGACAGGGCACAGGGAAAGGGCACAGGGCACAAGGCACAGGGCACAGGGACAGGGCACAGGGACAGGGCACACAGGGGCACAGGGGACAGGGCACAGGGACAGGACACAGGGACAGAGCACAGGGCACAGGGACGGGGCACGGGGACAGGGACAGGGCACAGGGCACAGGGACAGGGCACAGGGACAGGGCACAGGGACAGGGACAGGGCACAGGGCACAGGGCACAGGGACAGGGGCACAGGGACTGGGGCACAGGGACAGGGCACAGGGACAGGGCACAGGGGGCACAGGGCACAGGGGCACAGGGCACAGAGGCACAGGGCACAGGGCACAGGGCACAGAGCACAGGGCACAGGGACAGGGCACAGGGGCAGGGCACAGAGCACAGGGACAGGGCACAGAGCACAGGGCACAGAGCACAGGGCACAGGGACAGGGCACAGGGGCAGGGCACAGGGCACAGGGCACAGGACACAGAGCACAGGGCACAGGGCACAGGGCACAGGGACAGGGGACAGAGCACAGGGCACAGGGACAGGGCACAGGGCACAGGCACAGGGCACAGGGCACAGGGACAGGGCACAGGGACAGGGCACAGGGCACAGGGCACAGGGACAGGGCACAGGGGCACAGAGCACAGGGCACAGGGACAGGGCACAGGGACAGGGCACAGAGCACAGGGCACAGGGACAGGGCAGGGCACAGGGACAGGGACAGGGCACAGGGACAGGGCACAGGGCACAGGGACAGGGACAGGACACAGGCACAGGGCACAGGGACAGGGCACAGGGCACAGGGACAGGGACAGGACACAGGCACAGGGCACAGGGACAGGGCACAGGGCACAGGGACAGGGACAGGACACAGGCACAGGGCACAGGGACAGGGCACAGAGCACAGGGCACAGGGCACAGGGACAGGGCACAGGGACAGGGCACAGGGCACAGGGACAGGGACAGGACACAGGCACAGGGCACAGGGCACAGGGCAGCGCTGGACACCCCTGCCCTCCCCTGGGGGCCCAGAACCCCCTCAGCTCGGAGCTGTGTCTCTGGGGGGGCTGCACAGATCCTCTGCCCCAGAGCCCATCTCCCTCTCACCGAGGGTGTCCCCTCCCCACGCTTCTCCAGACCTCACATGGCCACGCTGAGGAGGAGCTCGTGGCACTAAGGAAGGCCATGCAGGGGTGCCAGGGGGGCTCAGGCGTGGTTACAAACCTCTGGATTTTAGCCTTTGCATTTCCTCTGCGGGAACCTCGATGAGGTCGTGCCTGCCCTTCTCAGGGGTCTGCACCACGTAGGCCCCACCGCTCAGCTGCTGCTCGCTCAGCTCCAGCTCCCTCACCTCCATCCCTGTGCACAGGTAACAGCAGGTGCTGAGCCAGGGTGCAGCCTTCCTGCAGAGCCACTGCTGCAGCAAAGCACCACGGGCACACTGCAATCCCAGCCAGGGCCAGCCAGGACCCACAGCAGCAGCAGGCAGGTCCCTTTCTGTGCAGACCAAGAGTATCTGGGCTCAATTTCTCCCAAAGGTTTCTTGCAATGCTCTTGCAATCCACAGCCTGAGAGGTGCCCTCACACTGTGACACTGCAGAGGAAATGGGGAGCGGGCTGCAGGGCTGGCAAGGGCTGAGCCAGAGGAGCAGAGGAGCCAGGAGTGGATTTGGGATGGGAACCAGACAGGGCGACTGATCCAGGTCTTGCTGAGATGCCCTCCAGTGCCACTCACCAATATTCCCATGCTGGATCGTGATCTTTGTCCTCTCTGTGGTCAGCAGTGGGACCAAGAGTGACACCATCCTGTCACAGAGCTCAACCACAGCCATGGGCCCCCTGATAACCTGCAAAGGCAGAGGGAGCGATGGAAATCAGCACCTACGCCGTCAGCCCTCCCTTCCCACAGCTCACAAGAGTTCCCTTAAACGTTTGGTCCTTGGCAGGAACAAAAAAAGCGAAGCTGAGACTCGAGGACAGCACGACAGGCCGTGGTGTGCGGCCGGCCAGGGAGGAGCGGGTGAGGCACACGGTACCTGGCTGACCAAGGACCACGTCCCAGCGTTCTGCTCCTCCAGAATCAACTCTGTTACTTCCATGTAAAACCGGCCCAACTGCTCCAGCATCTCCAGCTCATCTCCCTCCTGGAGTTCCAAATCTGAAACTTGCTTTAGTAATTGAAGGACTGCAAGGAGGTCAGATGGCTCAAGCACGGGCACTTCTCCTTCTCTCAGAACACTTGCCAAGACATCCAGAGCATCAAGAGCCACAGAGAGGTTCATGTCTTGCACACCACTCGTGAAGACGCTGTCAGGAATCTGTCATGGAAAAGATGGTTTAGTTCAGTGCAGAGCCCTGACTCTCCCTGATCCTCAGCTGGGCCTTGGCAATGCCCTGCGTGCCCCTGCTGGCACCAGGACCTGTCTGGCCAAGCAGGAATGTCCTGGGAGAAGGGAATCTCTTGTCCAGACTCCCATCCTCAGTGAGATGAGTCAATCTGAAGCGACATTGCTTGTTTGATCACAGCAGAAGTTACAGCTGTGTTGGTCACAATCTCCAGCAGCAGCTCAGGAAAGGTCCCAGGCAGAGCTGCTGGCAAAGTGACCCCAAGCAGCTCTAGGTGCCAACACGCCCAGCCCAGCAGTGCCTGCCTGCTCCGTGCCAGCTGCCCGTGCTGGGGCTGCAGGACTCACCACAGTCCTCGCTGCCAGGGTGTTCACACGGCGGGCGAGCGCGTGGCTGGGCTCCAGCTGAGCTCTTTTCAGCTGCCAGTATGCATCTGGGGACAAACCAGAACCAGAACCACTGCCGAGGTGTCCCACAGCGTGGTTAGCGCATGCCACGCTCAAAGCCCGGGCAATGGTCCTCAGATGGGGGCTAAGTCTGCAGGACGGGCAGGACAAGGAGACTTCACAGCTGTGTTTTGTTTTTAGCACAAGATCCCATCTGGAGAGACAATTCCACACTCCCTGTCTGCCTCTCCCCATGCTCCCCTGGCCAACGAGCCTGGGAATGCCTGGACCGGGGGGCACTCACGGCCCTGCACCCAGGAGCCATGCAGGGTGTGCCACCGCTGCCCAGCGCAGCTGGGGGAGAGCCAAACCCCTGCCAGAGCGCAGGCAGCTGCAGCAAAGTGCCAGCCCCGGAGGGTTTGCGTGTGACCCCATTCAGAGCAGGGGCCTCCCCCTCGCTGGCCACCAGCCCAGGCAGGACCTCCAGGAGGGTGTGTTTGGAGCCATGCATGAATAACTAACAGATGCTGTACCCTTGCTGTAGTGACAGATGAAAGGCAAAGGCTGCGAACAAGACGCATAACTGAATCCACTGCTGCCAACTTCCAAAACTCTGCATTCCTCCACAGGCCCTGCGGAAACACACAGGGACAGAAGGGTTTCCCAGGGACACGCCATCCCCAGCAGGCACCGCCTTTCCTGCGAGCCCTGGCACAACAAACGCTCTGGGCTGTGCCTTCAGAGCCAGGGTGGTGGCCGCGAGGATCCTGAGACTTACCTGGGCAAAGAAGCTGCATGGCCACTGCCTGGACAGTGCTCTCCACTTCCAGGGCATTGGAGCTCCAGCCAAAAACCAGGTCCTGCTCTACCACCCAGCAGGAGCGAACTTCCTCGATGTGCTCGGTGCTGAGGACCTTGTGCCAGATGTGCAAGTCAGTGATGTTCCCACTGAAGGACTCCTTGGCCCTGAAGGTGCCCCCCAGGGAATCCTGGTCCTGCCCAATGATGAAGGTGCCCTGGCCGGAGATGGCCTGGGGGGCAGAGGGTCCCACGGAGCACAGACCACTGGCTGCTGCCCTCCTCTTCCCATCAGCGTAGATGGCCCAGGTCCCGTTGTCCTGCTGCCAGGTCACGCAGAAGTGATGCCACTGCCCATCGGCACGGAACACGGGCAGGTAGGGGGAATGGTGCCCGTGGACAATGAGAGCAAAGCGGACAAAGCCCTCCTCGTCCACAAAGCCACGCAGCTGGAACTCGTTGATGAAAGCAGGCACGGCGTAGGAGAAGATGGTGGCAATGTCCTGGCTCCTGGTGTCCCACTGCAGGTGGGCACAGGCCGTGACAGCAGGCAGGGCCGGGAAGTCAGAGAGCACCTTCACATATTTGGTGTCTGTTTTGTCTCCGAATACCAGGACTGGGACAGTGTGGCCACCTAGAAGGAGAAATTTCGGTCAGCGGAAAGGAAGAAACATAGGCCAATAAAGTGACAATAAAAAACCAAGGGACAGCTTCTCCAGTCATATTTTTCAGTATGAAAACACCTCTAAATAGCCCATGTTCTCTTATACTCACGTCTCCTCTTTGTTTTGTGCAGGACACTGTCCCTTTCCTTTAGCCAGACAGAGCCTCTGATGCGGTGGGCCTGCAGCAGTTTGCTGAGGGAGCCGTGCTCACTGTCCCGGGGTTCACGGAGCAGCCGGGCAAAGCGCTGCTCGCAGTACCTGTCAGCTTGCCACCAGTCCAGAGCGGTGCCCACGTACTCATACGTGTGTCTTGGGGTCTCAACTGTGACAGGAGCAAAGCCTGGAGGAAGACACACACACAGCCTGGGGAAACAAAGCCCGTCCAGCCCGCGGTTCAAAGCGCTGCCTCGTGCGCCTGGCGGGAGCTGCTGGCAGGAGCTCGTGTCCCCACGCAGCCCTTGGGCACGGTGTGACAGAGCCCAGGCCACAGGGGACGTGAGCTCAGGGCTGCTGTGACTGCCCACGGGCACGCTCCTGTGGGACACACAGACCCTGCTCAGCTCAGCACAAAGGAAAAGCTCACTCTGCTGTGCCGAGGGATGGCCCTCAGAAAAGCTTGTTCAAAGCAGCTACGCAGAAACAACTTTACTTGCTTTATCCCAAAAAGCTCATCCCAGCCTCTGCGCTTGCAGATGCAATTTTCAGGCACAAAATAATCTGTTTGGTTTGCAGATGCGGTGGGGCACAGAGCAGCAGCTGAGCAAACAGCCTGGCAAATGCCAGCTCTGCAAACAGCATTTTAGGCACAAAACAAAGTAACAGAAAAAGTTTCTTTACCATTGTTTGCACCACCAGACACTTTTTGTTTCTCTGTGCTGGATATTGCTAGTAAAACACAGAGAGAGTGCTGATAAAAACACTAACCTTTGGAAGTCTGGTTCTTGGCAAGGGCTGCAATGGCAAGGAGACTCCTGGACAGACAGACCTGGTGGAGAGGATGTGTTGTAACACGCAGAGAAACACTAATATTATCTCAAATACCCAGAATAAAAAAATACCCCAGTAATACTCACCAGAAAGCTGAAGAAGCAAGAATCAGGTCTCAAGTGTCTCCTAACCATGCTGACCAGCTGGGAAGATTTCACCCTTTGCTAGAATAAATAATCACTGGAGATGCATCATGGAGACAGAAGCAGTCTGCAGAAATGGCATTCCCTGGCAATGCTGCTCTCCTCAGAATGTCTCAAAACAAAAAGGAGAAAATGACTCCCTCTGAAATACCTGTCCCTAATAGAATCTTATCCAAAGAATTCCCAGATCTTCTTGAAGACCTTAAGGTCTCAGTTAAACATTTGTTTGCAGGATACAAAATAATTAAGCATAAAACATGGAGATGTGCAATATCGAGGAACAGGCAAGATCGCAGAGCCTCTTCACCCGCATTAACTAAATAAAAAAGCCACCATAAATGGCATCATTAAACTGTGTTGCATCACTGGCAGCTTTTCTCGTTGCCTTTAAAACCTGCAGGAGCAGAGCAGCAGAGCAGACCCTGCAGAGCAGCAAATCCAGCCTCTGTGAGCCCAAACACAGAGCCCGGCACCACGGAGCCATCCCGGGGAGCTCAGGGCTCGGCTGCGATCCCCATCTCCCCACCTCTGCCCCGGGGAGGAAACCCTGAGTGCAGACAGTAAAAAGCCCAGTAAAATCATAGATGAGGCACGTAAAGACACAGGATGGAAACCGGCAACGCCAATGCAAACAAGCCCCAGAGCTCCGGGCACCGGCACCGCCGGCTGTGAGTGATCTCTGCTCCCCCGGGCTCTCCCCTGGCGCTGTAAAAGCGCATTTAAGCACTTCGCTGCTAAGGGACTTGGGAGATCCGCTCTGCAGCCCGGGCTCTGTGCTCGCAGTCTTCCAGAGGTCAGCAGAGACTTTGGGAACACCCAGCACAGCTCTGGGCCCTCCCGGAAAAAGTGTAAATCTGATGGGTGAAAGGGAGCCATGGCATTGCCAATCTCCCTCTCCTCAGCCTGCACCCGCAGCCTCAGGCGTCCTCTTCTCCAAGGAGGGCCCTGGAGGTAGTGCGGATGAACCTGGGACCCGCTTTGGGCAGGAAAACAGGGCAGTGCGGAGAGCCCGGTAACCCAGCGGGGAGAGCCCGGTGTTCCAGCGGGAGAGCCCGGTAACCCAGCGGGGAGAGCCCGGTGTCCCTATGGGGTGAGCCCGGTGTCCCTGCGGGGAGAGCCCAGTGTCTCTATGGGGTGAGCCCGGTGTCTCTATGGGGAGAGCCCGGTGTCCCTATGGGGAGAGCCCGGTGTCCCTATAGGGTGAGCCCGGTGTCCCTATGGGGAGAGCCCGGTGACTCTGGGGGTCAAACCCGGTGTCCCTATGGGGTGAGCCCGGTGTCCCTATGGGGAGAGCCCGGTGTCCCTGCGGGGAGAGCCCAGTGTCCCTATGGGGAGAGCCCGGTGTCCCTATGGGGTGAGCCCGGTGTCCCTATGGGGTGAGCCCGGTGTCTCTATGGGGTGAGCCCGGTGTCACTATAGGGTGAGCCTGGGGTCAAACCCGGTGTCCCAGGGGGTGAGCCTGGTGTCACTCAGGGTGAGCCCGGTGTCCCTGTGGGCCGCCCTGGGGGAGCCTGGTGGCATAGGGTGAGCTCCGGTCCCTATGGGGTGAGCACGGTGGGACAGGGGTGAGCCCAGCGGGACTCTGGGGGTCAAGCGACAGCCCGGCGGGGGACAGTGGCCAGGACAGCCCGGGTCGGGACAGGAGCCACAGCCCGGCGGGACAGGAGCGACAGCCCGGCGGGACAGGAGCGACAGCCCGGCGGGACAGGAGCGACAGCCCAGCGGGACAGGAGCGACAGCCCGGCGGGACAGGAGCGACAGCCCGGCGGGACAGGAGCCACAGCCCGGCGGGACACGGCCGCGGTGTCCGGAGCGGCGGGGAGCGGGAACCGCGACCGGTCCGCTCCGCTCCGCGGGACCACGGCTCCGCACCCGCTCCGCACCTCTCTCCGCACATCTCCCCGCTCCGCATCCCTCTCCGCACATCTCCCCGCTCCGCATCCCTCTCCGCACATCTCCCCGCACTCCGCAGGTGCCGCCGCTCCCCGCCCCGGGCCCGCTGGGCAGCGGGACGGTGACTCCGAGTCCTGTCGGGCACCCGCACCGCGCTGCCCCCGTCCTCGCCCCACATGGCCCCGGACCCCCATCCAGCCCACCCCATCGCGGACAGAGCACTCACAGCCCTCCCTGCTCCGCTGGGCCAGCGGCACCGGGATCCTCTTCCCTGGCGGTCACTGCTCCGTGGAAGTGTCCAACAAACCTTCCCAGAAAATCTGGTGCATGACCAGGGCAAAGAAATCAGGGAATGGGGCAGTGACTGGGGATCCTCGCAGCAGAGAGAGCCCGAACAGCCCAGGAGCGCAGGTGGAGAGGGACAGCTCCAGGGATGTCCAGAGGGCTCCTGGTGCAATGTCCTCACCCAGCAGCTTCAGCATCCCGGCGTTTCCTCCCAGCAGGGCCTGCAGCTGCCCCGGGGGGAATGCCAAGGCTGGAGGGTCCAGGCCACCCCCATGGCTGTGGCACTCCCCAGCTCACCAGCCAGAGCTGCTCCTTTGCTTGGTGCCCACTCACCTTTGCTACAGCAACAGGCACACAGCTCCCACTCCTCCCGCCCCAGGAAATGCTTGAATCACACCATGGATTAACCAGCAACTGGCTTTTGTTCTTCAGGGTCTTCGCCTGGGAATGAAGGCAGTTTTCCCATCCCGACGCCTCTGCTCTTGGCAATAAATCTCCCACAGAAGAATGGACCTTGGAGGCAGCTGCTCTGGAGCTTGGGTGCCAGTTGGAAGTGGCCTGGCACTCCTGGCAGTGTGGCACGGAGCACCAAGGGCCTGCCAGCAGCATGGCAGCCTTGCAGGAGGCTCTGCTGCCCACCGAGGCTGGGCCAACCCTGCATCCTGCTTCCCTTGGGAATGGAGGGAGCAAAGGGCACAAGGCAGAGCCCAGATTTACACCAAAGAACTTCAGAGGGAAACTGCAAAATTATTTCAAATTTAGAGCTGGATTAGGCTTAATGAGAGTTAGAGTTTCCCAGCAGCCAGCAAAACCGTGGTCTTTGTGCCTGTGTCTTAGAGAGAATGAATCACCTTTTGTAAGAGCACAAAGTAGAGTTTTCTGGTAGCATTAGAAAAGGGATCAATTCACTCTTCTCTGTACACTCAAATAATCCTTCCTCTGCGCACATGCAGGGAGGTGAAGGGAAGTTTGCTGTGATCACTGAATGCCTCCCAGGTTTCCAACCTCACCTACATCAGTAACCTGGATTTAAACATGAACTGATTTCCATAAGTATACACTGAATTTTCAAATAAGACTTGATGCTTTGGCTGGCATCAAGGATGGCTCCAGAGATCCTGGCAAGAAAGCACCACTGGCATTTCAAAGGAAAGGTCACAGCCAGCAAGTGGGAACCAGCTGTTGGCACCCATTGGCTTCACCTGGAATCACACTGGGAAGGCCCAGAGAGCACAGCCCAGGAAGAGTGGTTCCCTTGGACCTCCCAGCTCTCCAGATGATGTCTGTGCCCACATGGGCACTGCCAGCTGTCTGCTCCCTGCATGGAGCGGATTCGTTGCCATCAGTGCTGGCAGCCCCTCGCTGTATCAGCGCTAATTCCCACAAAGCCAGTCAGCTCTCTCCTCAGGGCAGCTCAGCTTCCGGAGTCACCTCCACTCATACATCTTAACATAAATCAGGGATGGCAGAGTTCCTGGAGTTAAGAGGTGTCTGTCCAGCACATGAAGACCTTGGCAAGCAGACATACAACCTTGGGATGGTTGGATGGCAGAATCCCAAAGCACTTTTAATGCTGGTAAATCTCTCTAACAAGCAGCTGAGCAAAGGGCAAGTTGTTTTGTGCCATTTGGGTGATGCTGTCACTCTGGGTTAGCTTGGTTTGGAATAGGTTTCAGTTCTGTTTATACTCAGTCAATTTAAAAAATCAGCTCAGGTGCATTTTAGGGAACGTTTCCTTAGCAGTGAGTAAACCCTGAGCTGCCACCCTCAAGGCACATCTTTCACACAACCCTTCCCAGCACATGGGCGAGCAACATGTTAGCCTTTATAAATCAAATATTTGCCAAATGGAGTAGAAGCCATGTGTCTGAGCAAGATGCACTGAGAAATGGAACAAAGCACGGAGCATGTCAGAGATCACTCAGTCATGTGCAAGTCTGTCCCTTGCAGAGTTATCCTTCAAAAAGCATTCCCTTAGCCCAGTTGTACATATTATTTTCCTCCAGTCTTTCTTTGTCCTGCTGTTTGCTGCTCAGAACTGACACTCTCTCTAACCCAACTCCTCCTCATTTGATTTAGTGTCACCCAAACTTTCATCAGAACCAGTTTTGACCCAAGGCAGGGTTTCCCAAGGGCTGAATCAGGAGGCACCACTAGAAGAGGTTCAGACTTACCTCCCTCCCCAGCACTGGGGCTGTGAAAGCGTGTCACACCACTGCCATATCACAATCATTTCATCCTTTCGCACATCTGAGTGTTTCACAAGCTGCTGCTGCTGCGGGTTCTCCACGAAAGGAGATCCATCAGCACTCAGGAAGCAATTAACCCTGCATTGCAGTGCTCAGGCCATGGCCCAGCTCCTGCTCCTGCTCCCAGGGAGCCCTCAGGCAGGAGCCCCAGGACTGACACCCCATCTCTGACACTCACACGGGCAAGCCGGGCAGACGCAGCACAGAAAACCCGGAGAACTGTCCCAGCCCCTCTGGACACAGGGTCAGCGCCTGGCCCCACACCCTCCTGGCCTAGAAAACAGGTCTGTGCCTGCACAGCCTCCAACTGGCCAGGGAGCAGCCATCGAGCGCCCAGCCGGGACCTGGGATGGCAGCTGCCATTTCCCATCCACAGCTCTCTTCAGGTGCCCAAACCAGTTCCTCCCCCTGCACACTGGAGGTCTGCACTGATGTGATTTTATGGCCAGACACACACATCTTTTGCAATGCCACCGTTTGTCTATTTCTCTCAGTTTCCTCTCCCCTTCTCCTTTCAGGTCTGTCACATCGGGGTTGCCCAAACTTCCTGATGCTACAGGCTTCCCATCAGGAGCCTGGCAGGAGATGGATATGTCCCCAGGAAGCTGAGAGGAGAGGGCACAAGGTCTCGGGCAGAGCAATACCTCCCCAAGGGGACAGAGTGACCCACGGAGGTCTCAAGAGCCTGCCTGTACCAGCCACCGCCTCACACAGAAAGTGTGCAGCTCTCCTCAGTCCCAGCTTACACCCTGGGCAGATGGACCTGATAGCGAGGAAGAGATTTTCCTAATTTTCCTCTGGCTTTCCTGATTCCTGTGTGTTGGAAGGACACCTGCACCAGGAGAGAAAATGTGTGAGACCTGCTGACCAAATGATGAATTTCTAACAGCAGCTCCCTTCCAGGCTCAGGCTGGTCACAAGCAGCCGCTGACACCGCCTGTGTCACACACTACTTGTGTCACACACCACCTGTGTCACACATTATTTGTGTCACACACCACCTGTGTCACATGCCACTTGTGTCACACACTACCTGTGTCACACACCACTCATGTCACACACCACCTGTGTCACACACTACTTGTGTCACACACTGCCTGTGTCACACACTGCCTGTGTCACACACCACCTGTGTCACACGCCACTTGTGTCACACACCACCTGTGTCACACATTATTTGTGTCACACACCACTCGTGTCACACACCACCTGTGTCACACGCCACCTGTGTCACACACCACCTGTGTCACACACCACTTGTGTCACACACCACTCGTGTCACACACCACCTGTGTCACACATTATTTGTGTCACACACCACTCGTGTCACACACCACCTGTGTCACACACCGCCTGTGTCACACACCACCTGTGTCACACATTATTTGTGTCACACATCACCTGTGTCACACGCCACCTGTGTCACACACCACCTGTGTCACACACCACCTGTGTCACACACCACTCGTGTCACACACCACTCGTGTCACACACCACCTGTGTCACACGCCACCTGTGTCACACACCACCTGTGTCACACACCACTTGTGTCACACACCACTCGTGTCACACACTACCTGTGTCACACATTATTTGTGTCACACACCACTCGTGTCACACACCACCCGTGTCACACATTATTTGTGTCACACACCACCCGTGTCACACATTATTTGTGTCACACACCACCTGTGTCACACACCACTCGTGTCACACATTATTTGTGTCACACACCACTCGTGTCACACACCACTTGTGTCACACATTATTTGTGTCACACACCACTCATGTCACACACCACCTGTGTCACATGCCACCCATGTCACACACCACTCGTGTCACACACCACCTGTGTCAGGGCATTGCTGCTGCTTTGCTTTCCAGGGCCTTTGTAGGGCCAGTCATTTGGGAGACCTTTAAACATTCAGAGTGCAAGGCATGCAGTCCCCAGTGTGGAACTTGCATTGGTCAGGTACAAAGTCTTGTCTGGAGGTCTTATTCCTGGCCCTGGCTGAGCAGTGCAGAGCTGCCCGAACTCGGCAGCCCCTGAGTGCAGAACCTGCCCTGGTTTCATCTCCTGTGATACACTGACAACTACAAGACATCTCAGCTGAGAAGAAAGTTTCCTCTGCAGCCCCAGACTCACATTTCTAATGCCAAGGATCCTGTCCCAGTGCTATTTTGCTTTCTAACTTGTTTGCAGAGTTAGAATTAACCAGGGTTTTTATTTTCTTGTTTTTGCTTCTTAAATGGCCCCAAGTCTCGGCGAGGTTTGTTTCAGCAATCTCATGCGGACATGCCAGCCTTAATCTCACTCTTCCAGGCCCTTCTCATTGTGTGGGATGAAAGCCCAGCACAGAGCCTCCCCGCTAATTGCCAGCTTTCTGTTCCCAGTGACAGGTGTATTGTCTGGAGGAACAGACCCAATTGTGTCCCTGCACTGTGGGACATCAGCTGCTGATATTCCAGAGCCTTTCAGGGAGCTTGGGCACGGCTGCTTATTTAGTGCCATCATTTACAAATCTGTGTAGCCCAGAAACTTAATAGAAAAAGCAGGAGCTGCCTGTATTACTCATCTTTTTGGTGTTGCTTTTTTCCTCAAGCTAACTACCCCTAAATCTCCCATCCTCCTACCAGCAAGACAGGGCATTTGGGTCTGATCTGCTTTGAAACACTAAATCTTTCTGATACCTTTTTTCCATCCTTTTCTAATGAAGGGGTTTTGCTGGTTTAACCAGATGCCCACTGTGCATCTGCTTGAACCTGGAACGACAGCTAGCAAAACCTCTGCAAACAGTCATTTCTGTGAGGTGGCAATATGCACAGGCTGAGGTCACAGCCATCGTGGGGAGAGGGTTCCTGTCCTCTGGAGGCCCTGAGGAGCACCCTCAGCAGGGATCTCGACTTGGGGGCCTGCTTTATCGAGTAAAAAGAGGAGCTCTGCTGCTCAGAGTGAGGAAAGGCAGCAGCAAGAGAGCTCCTGAGAGATGAGAGAAAACAAACAAGAGCAATATCGGCCCCAGATTGCATCTGTCTTTCCCGTTTTTCACATGAAAGGCTAAAGCTTTCCATACGTGGCTGTTGCACAACAGCAGAGCTGCAGCCACCAGGAACACGACAGACCATCCAGCAGATGGCCAGGCCTCCTCTGCAGGAGCCTGGCACAGAGAAACCATCTCTTTGCTGGCTTTAATCACGCCAGTCACAAGACAGGAGGGTCTACAAACAACGGGCAGGAGCAGCTCCACACCACTTTACAGGAGCACAGATGTTGAGCAAGAGGAAGCACGTCGTGTCCTGCTGAGCCCGGGGGCCTCCACACTTCTGGAGTTCACATAGCTCAGGTGTGCATTCCCAACCTGGACTGGGCATCCCCCTCGCGTGCCTTTTGCAGACATGCTGTCCCATGAGGGGAGACAGTCTGTTCTCACATCTGCACCTCTGCCAGAAGCTGCTCCCATTCAGAAAATGGCTCTTCAGGAGCTCTGTGGAACTTCCTTCGCATCCCACCTCTTGTCTGCTCCAGCTCCAACCTCTTCTTTCAGTTTCAAAGTAGTGAGGGCATCCTTTTGGACTCAAATCAACGCTCCATTTCCCCTAATGAATTCAAATATGTCAAGTAAGTCTGCTTTTGGGAGTTTCAGTTGCAATGAAGAAGATCCCAGTAAGCTCACCTGTCCTGCCTGGGCAAACACTCACTCCGTTAGCTTTGGTTTAGCCACAGGTTGGTAAAGTTTGAGTCTATCTAGTTCTGATCCTGTCAGAATTGTATTGAAATTCTTCTGACAGGTTCTTGGCTTGCAGCTCGTTAACAGATCGTCGTTGAGGCGAGATGTTTGAAATTAGAGCGGTTTGGAACAGGAGAGACACATGGCGCATTCATTCTCCAGTTCAGCCTTTATCTCCCTGCCTGGCTCCACTCGTGACACGAGTTCACCGCGGGCCATTGCAGGAGCTGCTGTGTGGGAGCTGGGGGCACACAGCAGCCAGGAGCCCGCTGGAAGGGGCACGGGCACAGCCGTGGTGAGGGGGCAGCAGCGCCGGCAGGGCTCTCCCTCCTGCCCAGCCTGCCGTGCCTCTGAGCAGCTCTCATGGAAACCTGCCCTGGGCAGGGCTCGCCCCGTGAGGCTTGCCTTTTCCTGACTCCTTTATTCTAGAGAGCAAGAAATTGCCTGGCCATTTCCTCTAGTTACCCTGCAACAGCGTGTTTGCCTCTCACGCTGCAAGAGCAGGTGCAAGCTTCGTAGAGGGGAACCACGCTGAAGGTTCTGTTAAACATTCCAAGTTACCCAACGTGCCTTCAAAAGGTCCAAGAATTCAAGATGCCATTTGTCATTCACGCTTTGAGAAAGCACTGAACACACAGGCGGGGAAGCAGGCAGGTGTCAGTGCAGGCACCAAAATACCTGGGAGTTCGTACGTGACATGCAGACAGAGCTCAGCACCTGCTGAGATAGCACCAAACACTCTTCCCATCCCAAGCAAGTCTTAAAAAACGTGTCTGGAGTGCTATTTAACTTCCCTGTCAGATGTCTTGTAGGATGACAAACCTGGATTGCAGCTTTGTTAAGGCTGGAAACAGATTTCAGGACTGCCCTAAAAAAAAAGAGAAAAGTTTGTGTTTTTCAGGCTTGGGCGCAGTTCACTGTAGCACATTAAGGTGAGCTCTGAGGTGTGCAGCCCTCTGAGTGTTCCCAGATGTATAACCAGCACTTCTTTAGAGACGGGACCAGAGCATTAACAATTCATTGAACCTGGCACTCTCCTCCCCAGTGTTCATTCTTCTTTTGGACTTTTTGGCTTCCCCAGCTCGTCAGAACAGCACCATCCTCCAGGCCCGCACAGAGGGGGTGCCCAGGGTCACCTCCCGTCACCCAGCACTGCTGCCAGGGCCCAGGGACCCCAAAGGGCTCTCAAGGACATCAGCAGGCACTGCTGCGGTGGCAGCGCACCCTGGTATTGCTGTGCACAACGCTTTGCTGCATTAAACACAGCGGGTGTGGAAAAGCCCATGGCAGACGATCGGAGAAGATTTTGTTCTTTACCCCATCAGCTGTATCCCCACCAATGGCACTGGAAACAGGTACCCCAGAGAGCTGAGGGGGACACCGGGCTGCGTGCGACTCTCGGGCAGGCGTTGGAGCAGTAGATGGGGCTGGTGGCGCACCAGGTGCCTCTGGGGCGGGCAGCAGAGGCTCCTGCACACCTGCAAAGGGCCAGCCCTGCCTACCTGGAGGGCGGGAGAAGGCACTCTGCTTCTGGAAGGTAAAGCAATAATTGTGGGACATCTGCTTAGTTGTCAAGGACCAAAAGGGAAATAAAGCTGTTGTCCCCTCTAGCTAAAACCTGCTGTTTCCTTTTCCCCAGACTCCCCACCACCAACTGCTCTGCAGTTTACATGCCAATCCAATTTTGATGCCTGTAACTCACCCCAGAGACTGTTTATTTTAACTTTATCAAGTGAAGAGAAAAACAACTGTGTTAGAATGAAAAAAGAGCATCTGGCAGCAGGATATTCTGTCTCTCAGGCAGTTTCCCAGCTTTACTGGCGCACAAGAGCTGGGGTTTCAGTTACCCAAGGGCTGCAAGGAGAGAAGAGCACGCAGAGCACAGGTTCTCTGCGTGTTTACTTGAAGGATGGTCTTGCCTGGTCTGGTGGCTTTTTTCTGCAAGACTGGCACAACCAAGAGAGAGGCTGGGGTTTGGATTTCTTCCCCGTTTTTGTTCTCTCCCGTTGGCAAGTATTTTTGAGCATTGGAGGAAAAAGTAGACATTGCCCAGTAGCTTTGCCCACCCATCCCGTTTTTGTTGTTCATCTGAAGAACACCCTGATGGAGAATAGTCATTTTTCAATAATTAGGAGGGGCAGTGCAGACATGCAGATCTGGTTGGACACGGAGGACCCCTGGCTCATTTTCCTGCAAGAGAAGGGGTGTCAAGTAATTAATATTTAATGTTTGGAACAAATGGCACTATATTTTTTTAATCAATGAGGTTTTTAATTTCAGGCACTTATCTAGGAAGCAACTGTGTGTGAACTTTGGAAAAATCTCACTCTCTGTCTTGCTTTTCGCACATCCTTTCTGCAGGTGTTCCAGAAGTTCTGTTCTCTGTGGATACATTTCAGCATTCCTTTAATGGTTCGGGACACTGGAAGAAAAGCTAAACTGGAGGCTGGATGTAGTTTATTCAGAAAGCCCTAAACTAATCTTAGCGACATACAGCAGAACTCCTGCAACTTTGAAAATGGTTTTTGTTTTTTTTTTTTGTTTGTTTTGCCACAGAACCATTCCATCGTCGGTTTGGGGTCGGTTTGGGGTCGGTTTGGGGTCGGTTTGGGGTCCGTCTCATGCCCCGCCCGTCCCTCAGCGTGCGGCCCCGCCCCTCAGCGCGCGGCCCCGCCCCTCAGCGTGCGGCCCCGCCCCTCAGCGCGCGGCCCCGCCCCTCAGCGCGCGACCCCGCCCCTCAGCGCGCGGCCCCGCCCGGCCCCGCCCCTCAGCGCGCGACCCCGCCGCCATTTCGCTGCCCCGGAAGCGCTCGCGCGCCCCCCTTCCCGTGCCCGGAGGAACATGGCGGCCGTGTCGGTGCTGCGCGCGCCCGCCGGCGGCTTCAGCTTCGACAACTGCGCTCGGTGAGACCGGGGGGAGCGGCGCGGGGCCGGGGGAGCGCGGGGGCCGCGGGGCCGGGCCGGGGGAGCGCGGAGGCCGCAGGGCCGCGCCGGGCGGCGGAGGCGGCACCGTTCCGCCCGGCCCCACCGGCCCGCTGTGTTGCAGGAACTCGCTGCTGGAGGCCGAGCTCGCCCAGAAGGGGCTGCGGGTGCCCGCGCCGCGCAAGACCGGCACCACCATCGCCGGCGTCATCTTCAAGGTGAGGCGGGCGGCGGCGAGGCCGGGCCGGGCCCGCGGCGGAGGCTCCGCGCTGCTGAGTCAGCCCCGGTGTGCCCGGCCCATCCCGGCCCCGTCCCGGCCCCGTCCCGCTCCATCCTGGCCCATCCCGGCCCATCCCGGCCCCCGAGCTGCCCCCGGAGGAGGTCTTGGCCTCGGGAATAATTCTCCCTTCCTGCAGGATGGCGTCGTCCTCGGAGCGGATACGAGAGCGACTGAGGGGATGGTTGTTGCTGACAAGAACTGTTCCAAAATACACTTCATTTCCCCTAATATCTAGTAAGTGCTACAGTGCTTTTTGGGTAGTAAATTGTTTATTGGGTGCGTTATTGTGTATTGTTGGTACTGGGGCTTTTAGTGGTGTTCTTTACTGAGAGCAAATACTAAGCTCTGTTTCAAAATGATGTTTTATTAGCAAGGCTTGGGGGTTCCCTTTGCGCTTAAGCAGGCTCTCTTGTTTCACACTCTCTGTGCGGGAACTTAATTCCCTCAATTTTAGAATGAGAAAGTTTCTGCTTGTTGCCTGAAGCCTGGAGGTTTGTGTCTCCTTTTCCTCACTTGCTGATGACGTTCCTCAGCTGCTGCGGTGCGGGCACAGCTGCAGACACCGAGATGACCACTCAGCTGATCTCCTCCAACCTGGAGCTGCACTCCCTGTCCACGGGCCGGCTCCCACGAGTGGTCACTGCCAACAGAATGCTCAAGCAGATGCTCTTCAGGTAACTGGGGGGGTTCTTGTTTAGTACCTGTGCTGGTAGAACCACCAGATAATGCTTAACGAGTGTCCTGTCTCAGCCTTCTTGACTTTCATAACAAGATTTCAGAAAGATTTCATAATTGCTCTTTGCTTCATGGGCTTCTTAACCGAGATGGAAGAGAAATGGAGTCTGTGTTGTTTTACAGAATTATGTAGTGATCACACTACAAAAATGGAAGGGCATTGGTTTAATACATAATCACACCCATGAAAACAGCTGTGTATCCTTATGGTGAGAAGGCTGGGCCAGTAACAGAGTAACGTGCAAGCTTATAAAGCTGGGAGTGATTTGCAATAGGATCACTGCCCCAGAAAGCTTGCTGGACAGTGAAATAAGCCATATTTCAGTTCATTACTTACTCTGTTGCTGCCAGCTGGTGAAAGCAGCCTGCTCAGTGCGGAGCTGGGCCTGCTGGCTGGGGAGCAGTTCCCAAGCCCTGTATGGTGTTGAGCAGCCCCAGACTCACAGCCAAACGTTGCTCCCAGGTACCAGGGCTACATCGGGGCCGCGCTGGTGCTGGGCGGCGTGGACGTGACGGGCCCCCACCTGTACAGCATCCACCCCCACGGATCCACCGACAAGCTGCCCTACGTCACCATGGGTGAGTGCTGCAGCGGGGCCAGGGCAGGGAATGCCTCACACTGGTACCTGCAGGGCTTTCACTTAGTGCGCCTTGTGTGCTGGGAGCGGGGCGGGCATCAGACCACAAAGATAAAGCTGTACCTGCGTTTATAAGGCAGGTGCACCATTCTGTTTGCTCACAGTCGTGAGCTGGGATAAACTCAGCTGCCGGGAAACTGATACTGGGAATGTTGCTGTGTGTGTTCCACACCTTAAAGCACAAGAATTGTGGGATTCCCGAAATCTTGCTGAAAGAAAAAAAAATCCTCAGAAACTTGATTTGCAGGTTGTCCCAACTTATGGTTCGTACAAATTTCGCTTGGGGAAATTGTGTATTGTTTGGAAGACTTGGGTTATTTGAAAAGGAAACTTATGTTTGGTAGAGCCATGGAAGTGTAAGGGAAAGTTCAAATAAATATATCAGAGAACTAATCTGAAAACAAAGTGTGTCAGATGAGCAAATCAGTCAGCCTGTGCCTGGTGCAGCTTTTGGGTGGCTTCTGTGGTGGGAAAATACACATTTATAGATTCTCATCAATATTTGCTGTTTCTGGCTGCCATCTTTGGCTGGAACACCTGCTCAGGCGGTGGCGGAGGTTCCTGTTTTGGCGGGTAGCGGTGTAGCGAGGCCGGGCCGGTTAACGCCCGCGATCAGCGGGGCCGGGCCGGGCCGGGCGCTGCGGCGGCGGCCGCTGGGTGGCGCCGGCGGGCCGGGCACGGCGAACCGGCCGCGTGACGTCATCGGGGGCGGGGAGGGCTGCGGGGCCGCGGAACCGGCCCGAACGGGGCCCTGGGGCTGCAGGGAACCGGCCCGAACGGGGCCCTGGGGCTGCAGGGAACCGGCCCGAACGGGGCCCTGGGGCTGCAGGGAATGGGGCCCTGGGGCTGCAGGGAACCGGCCCGAACGGGGCCCTGGGGCTGCAGGGAACCGGCCCGAACGGGGCCCTGGGGCTGCAGGGAACCGGCCCGAACGGGGCCCTGGGGCTGCAGGGAACCGGCCCGAACGGGGCCCTGGGGCTGCAGGGAACCGGCCCGAACGGGGCCATGGAACCGGCCCGAACGGGGCCCTGGGGCTGCAGGGAACGGGGCCCTGGGGCCTGCAGGGAACCGGCCCGAACGGGGCCATGGAACTGGCCTGAACAGGGCCGTGGGGCCGTGGAGCCGGGCCGAATGGGGCTGTGGGGCCGCTCAGCTCTCCGCACACTCTGGCTTTCTGCCTCAGTTTTAAAAGCTTTAAAATGCGGCCTGTCGGAAAATGCTGGCAGCTCCTCTTTCCCTCCACAAAAATAGCTCGGTAGCAGACTGAAGTTCAGACGAGGGGGCAGTAGAATATCAGAGGGTTTAAGTTCCGTGTAGCTGAAACTTCGGTTTGCTGTGGCAGTACCGGGTGTGTGTGGTGCCCACAGGTTTTTTGGCCACACTGTCAGACAAAGCCCTTCTCAGCATCAGGGTCCTCACCTTCCCACCCCTGGTGCGCTGACACTTTCTCCGGTGACCAGGATCTGTTTTAGTAAAACATTAGGTAATGCATAGAGGTGAAAGATAGAATCAAGACAGCAGAAAAACTATGACAAGTCAAGTTTAACATAACAGTTGGAAATTTATTTCAGTCTTACTTAGACTAATCTACTGGTTTTTGGGGTATTTTATCCCAGATGTTCAAAAGGCTGTTTATTAAATCAGAGGAGGTGTGTGTGTGTTTGGCCAATTAACTTCTGGAAATTAAATAGGAAAGGTGGTTGAGAAGTTGAGTTTTATTTTGGTGTGCTGGTCTGTCTGGATGGACAGTGGTGTCCCACCTTGCAGGAGAGATTTAAAAGGTACACAGTGCTTACTCAGGAGTGAGAACATCAAATTAAACTGTTTATGCTGACAAAGGACAAAATTGGATTTCAGCAAACGATGCAAGATTGTCTGATTGCTTGGCTTGTCTAGGAAAGCTTCTGGCCAAGGCTTATAATGAAATGCATGCATAAAATTAAAGCACTTGAAGTGTGTTGTTGAGCTTTCGGAAGCAGGCGGAGTGCTCAGGAGTCTCTGGTGGCCGGAGCTGCTCCCCCGGTGCCAGTGGTGCTTCATATTCATAAATCAGCTCTTCACTGCAGTGGCAGTGTCGTGCTGCAGAGCAAGAACTCGCACTGCTGGGAGCCAGCCCCCAGCCAGGAGCCACGCTGAAAAATGATCCCAGTCCGAGGGGCTGCCGAGATCACGGAATTCTTACCTGGGATGAGCAGCAAATTGAATAACAATGAGTGCGCGTGAATAAATGCCCTGTCAGGGAGCCTTGGCAGTGATGGATGAGCAAGTGCTAAATGTTGCTCTCCAAGCTCAGCACATCCTCTGGTGTGGCAGCAAACAGGTCCTTGGGTGAGGAGATGGGCTGTACCTGGCAATGAGAACTTGTCTTCAGTGAAGGTTCTGCTGAAAAGATCCAGTGCATCTGCTTTAGGAAAGCTCCTGAGTTTAAGTTCACAGTGAAAATTATTGTGAGCTGCACTTTTTTGCTATGTATCAATAATTATCTTTCACTTAGAATCAGTGCTGAAGTGGTACAACTGCTCGAGGGAGGACCAGATGGTATTTTTAAAGTCAGTTTATTAGAGTTGCATGCAGAAAATTTAACACCTTGGTTGGGAAAACTCAGGAAATGACCACTGTTACTTAAAGAAGAGAACAGTACATTCTCTTATTGTTTCATAACTTACCTGGTTCATACTGAAAAGCGTTTGCCTCAGAGTAGTTCAGCTCCCATAGTTCTGTAGAATTTTTTTTGCAGTCAGTATTGTTATGTATGTAGATACTAGATTAATGCTTCCTGAATAGTTGGATCTGAAGTGTACCGTACTGAAAATACACGCCAAGTAAATTCTTTGCAATTGAGATGCATTTTTTACTTGATGTTAAGTGTGAGCATTCTTAGCAATAGTGTGTTTTAAAGATCTGAATGGATTTTTTCCAGAGTGCTGTATAATACAAATAAATTATGACTTTGGTAATTATCCTTATGACACATTATCACATGGCTTTCCTGGAGGTTTTAACAGATTTGAGGTTGAGCTGCTGCTGAATCTGAACTGATAGTGGCTCAGATCAGTTACTGTGTGTATGAGGTGGAGAATCCATCCCAAGTTAATGGATGGTGTTTTGCTGTGTTTGGATTTTATCCTTCTCCAGACTTTATGTTTGGGAATTGTGAAGCTTGTTTCTGCATAAAGGCAAAGCATGCTTGTTAAAAATGAATTATTGGTGGGCACTGAGTGCATGGACAAGAGAGCAGCTGTTTCCCCACACACAAACAAGTTCTCCATAGACCCTTAATATCCAAGTTTTCTGTGGTTTTATAGGAGCTGCAATAAGAAAACCGTGCTTGCAATGTTTACTTAAGTTCCCAGTTTTATTGCCTGCTCTCCTGTCACAATGCAGCTTTCAGGAGGCAGCTGGGGAGGCTGAACATTGTGAGGCTGTTTGGAAGGCCAGTGGGCTGGGACAGGGACAGGGACGCTTAGCTGTGCCGGGAGGCTTTTGCTAAGGGAGATTTTAAATGTAAGCCTGTTTAGGATTTACAAGCACTAGAGAAAAAAATGAAGCGAGTCTGTTCAGCTTTTCCAGCCTCCTGTTCTGCTAGAAGCTCCTTAGGATCTTGGTTTTCAGCTGTAAATGTCTACATGTAGGTTTAATTAAGTTAAGACTTTAAACAACTCTTTGAAAATTTACATTATAGGACTGTCTGGATTTCTTTATTTAAGGTTGATAGTAGATTTGGCATTTATTTGTGTCTCGGTAACATAGTGAGATAAATAATTAAGTGTAATTCTTTATGTATAAAGGATTTCATGTACTGCAACATAAAATTCCCTCTGCTTTTTCCTTTTTCTGTTTTTTGTCTTTAAGTTACTGATTTCCTGCCCATAGTTCTTTTGGGAACTTCTTAAAAGGAGCTGGAGGAATTCAGCATGAGCCATGTATGCAGTTGTGGTTTTGATAATTTTTTATTTGTTACTAGAAGCTTTAAGAAATTAAGGTCACTTTTCCCCAACTAAATAGCTAATGTAGTAATTTTGGTCAGATATTACATTTTGAGCTTGCTTTTTTTTTTTGCACTTTTTCTAGTCTTTGTAATCTGATTTTGTGAACCTTTCCCCAAGAATAGGGCTGTTTTCCAGCTTTGAGGCTTCCCACTCAGCTCATGCTCGGCCTTCATTTGGGAATAGCAAGAATGTGGGCTTGGTTTGAGACCATAGCCCAGATTTTTTCCCCCTCTCATTAGAAATATTCCTATATAATTCCAGAAGAATTATTATTTTATTGTTCAGATTCCTTTATTTGTTTTGGCACACGCTTTATTTTGACCTTATTTGAAGGGTCAGTAAAATTCCTTTTATTTGTGATTTGTTCTGTGATACCAGCTGTTGGCATCAGCAGTTCAGTTTTGCTATTAGTTGCTTTAAAATCTTCTTTATTCTCAGTTTCAGCATTTAAAATATGGAGTTGTGTATTGCTCCAAGGTGTAAATGAATAGTCATTGCCAGCAATACAAGTGCATACTTAGAGTGTCCTACTGCTTTTAGATGTGATGTATTTGGTACTGTAAAGGTAATGATCCTCAACCACAGCAATATTCTGTAACAGGAATATCTGTCATATTCATCAGGATTACCATGTTCATTGATTTGTGTCTGTAAATCTGCTGTTTCAACCCTTTAAATTTGATCTATAATTGGACCTCCTTAAATGGTTCAGCTAAGGTAGTCTGTATTTTCTCAACAGTGTCACTGTCAGCTTCTCCTTTTTCATTATACATTCAGCAGACTTGATAAAATCAGCAGGACACCTCATTTGAAACTGTTTAATCGCTGCCTTTTGCTTTCACTAAACCATTGAGGTGGTCAAGCGATATACACAAATCATTTTAAATAGGAAATATGGCTTTCTCTGTGACCCAGCTAAACAGATAGCACTATGCAAAACAAGTTAAAAAGTAATAAATGCCAAAAAATCTTCTAATTGGAGTAAAAAATTGCAGGTAACTTTATTCACTCCCCAAAAGAAGTGCTCTCTGAAATATGGGTAGGGCCACCAACAGACAAGAAAATCTTCCTGAAGGCTCACTCTTTCTGAACAAAGCAAGTTTACAGTTTCAAATAGTACCATCCTGCTTTTTGTGTATAAGTGTGACAAAAAGCACATTTATAACCCTGCAGTCACAGTGCTTTGGGCAGAGATGGCTCCTGTTCCATCACTGCACTTGTACTTGCTCCTTTCTGGAGAGGAACATTAAACTGTTAAACTTGTGGCTTTGTCTCTGGCACTTTGTTCAGCTGTTGTTGCTCAGTATTGTAAAAATAATGGCACAGAGCAGGAGCAAATTAACTGTTTAACTGCAGGGGAAATCTGCTGGTGGCAGCAGCCCCTGCCCTTTCCACTGCTGAGCTGCTCACCCCCAGGCTCGGAGCCATCTCCTCTCTAAGAGGGGCAGGAGGGATGGAGGAGTGGGGACTGCAAACTGTGGCATTCTCCTTCCTCTCTGTTTCTAGTCTCATTTTTGTATCTTATGTTCGAGATGGGAAGGAGGAAAGGTGGTCAGGATGGGCCTGTGCTGAGTCTGTGCCCAAAGCTGTACCCCCAGGATGAAATCGGCTTCTGACTTAGTGTAGACACTGCACCGTGCGGAGGAAGCTGTGGTGGGCTTGGTTTGTTTGTGCTGATGAGATGTACTGTATTTTTCTCTAAAAACTTGCCATACCTCAATGCACTGGCTGAAGGGCTGTCCCGGTGTTGTCACCACAGGTTCTGGATCGCTCGCGGCCATGGCAGTGTTTGAAGATAAATACAAACCCGACATGGAGGTAAGTCCTGCGTTTTTAAACCTCACTCTTTCTTCTCTCAGCAGTCCTCGTCATCATAAGAATTTAGGAGGTTTGAAATTAAAAAAGGTAAAAATGCTCTAGTTTTGCTGTACTTAAAATGCACTAATATCAGCTTTCTGCAAAGCTGTAAAAATGGATGGGTAAAATAAATAAATTTGCAAGAAGCTGTACATATGTATGGGAAAATGTGTGTTTTGAATGTAGGTGAAGGCTTTAAAAACATACAGCTTACTGGCTGTAGTTTACTTCAGCGATTTACCAGCCCCTGCACAGTCAATATTTTTGTTTTTCTGTCCTCTGTCCTTCTCTCTCAGTCTTGAAAAGAGAATGCAACTGGAAGTCTTGAGATGCTCCTCATTTTTGTCATGCAGCTGCTGTGGGTCATTTTTTTCCCCTGAGGTGCTCTGTGGTGTCAGGTGATGGCCCTGTAAATTCACAGTTCTTCTCTACAAAGCTGGTAAATGAAGTTTTAAATGTGAGATGATCTCTTGTACCTTGGTACATCTCCTGACACATCACAGTGTGCAATTCCAGCAGATTTTTTAAAAAGCAGTCAGCTGCTCCACCTTGTTTTGAGAAGTTTACCATTAGCTAATTGCTTCAGCATTAATATAAAGCAGTTTTCCAGTTATCCCTGGCCCCTCTCCTGTCAGTACCTAAGCAAGAGTTGTAGGTGTGCAAAGTTAGGGACAACAGTGGGAACAGGATTGCTGTGATTTGGGCAGCATCTGAAGATGCTGGACTTCTGGCCTCAGGTATATTTACAATTGTTAGCAGAAATACTGGAATATGTTTAATGGGCTCCCAAGTGTCTCTGGGAAGGATCCTCACACCAGATGGCTGATAGAGCCACAAGAGAGAGAGGAAGACTCTGGTTTTCCCTCTGCCCTCGTGCTGCTCTAAGAATGAGTCTCCTTTTGCAGCCTGGTGTGTGACTGTGCGCTTGGCACGTGTGCCATCCGCTGCAGACACGGGCTGCGGTCCCTGGCAGCAGCAGCTCCAGCACAGCGCTCCTCTGTCCGAGATACAAAGGGCAAAGAGCTGTGCTGGGGAGCTAAAGGTTTCATTTATTCTCAGCTAGCTTTCAAGCTTAGATTTTAAGTCATTTCTTGTGTCAGAGCAACCGAAAAAGGTACCAAAACCTGGTAAATCTCTAAATTTTCCTATTTAGAAAGGTCATCCTCATTAAACTGTCTTCACACACAACCATAAGTGGCAGCAGATAGTCACTTATAACAAGCATGTAGAAATGCAGCCTACCAATTTGTTGAAATAGATATTTAGATCTTTGAGACTTGCATGCACCTTAACCCTTCCTTTGGTTTTCCTGGATAATCTGTTAGCAAATAACAGTTCAGGAATTGTATTAACCAAACCAGCAAAGTTTCATGAGGTAAAGTTCAATGGTACTCTTAAACACTTCCTCATATTCTCTTATGGCTGTGAGTTTGTATTTACCTTCTAAGTCAGATGTAGGATTTTTTTTTCAATAAATTAATAAAATAACGGATATTTCTATTGAAATTAATCCAAATTAAATCTGAAATATGCTATGTATATTTTACATAAAACTGGCTACAAAATGGCAATTAAGATAAAATTGCTGGAGACTCATTTAATAAAATTGGTAGAAAATTATTATTTTTCTGTCAAGATCAATGCTCCTTTCTTTTGCACTAATTGTCAGAATAGCTTGCTAGGGCTACTGGAGGGTAGTGGTGTGCTTCAAGACCATCACATCACAGAAAAATGATTCAAAGGCAAACTGTCCTGCACCCTCTGGTATCAACTTGCAAATTAGCATCTGGAATGTAATTAAACAAGCTTAATGAAAGTAGCAGCTGAATACTACTGGAAAAGACAATCAGCTTTTTTGCCTCTGATATATATTCTGTACCATTGAAGCTGATCACCAAACGCATCGTGTGAGCACAGTTAAAAAAAATTAGCATTTATTTGAAGAATAGGAACTGTTTTTCATTCTGTTATGCTTTTGGCATGCACTGGTGTCCCAGGAGAGCCATGCCACAGCAGATAGTGCACAATATTTATAAATCCATGACAGGCAATAATAGCAACTTGAAAAATTCTTTTGCTAGAATTTCAAGTTGAGAGCTGCCAAAAGCTGAGAGGATCAAATCTGCAGTGGCAGCTGCTGTGCCCTACAGTTAGAATTGTAGACTTTGAAGATGCTCAGCTAAAAAAAATAAAAAAAATAATGAAATAAAAAAAGACTGCAGGCTTAGCCAATTTTTGCAGGTTTCTAGAGCCCTGGCTCTCTGCCTTTTGAAGATGAGTTGCTGAAGCTTCTCCCAGTGCCTGAGGCATGCTAACACCAGCAGGATGTGTTTTTTTCCATAGACTTAGTGTGTCTTCAGATTTAAGTAGCACATGCTTTGTCAGTGCCAGCTGTGATGGTCCTTTCCCTGGCTGCAGTGCTGGGACGGGATCTTTACCCCCCGTCCTTCAGGGGAGCTCTGGAGATGGATGGTGACGTCCCCGAGTGCCACTCGTGAGCCTGATTTATGGAGGCAGGGTTTGTTTGTGGGGAAGGAGTGCTGGCCTCTAGAGGAACCATTATAGATCGCTGAGGATGGGAACACTTTCAGCCCTGAAGGCCTCTGGATGCTTCAAAAATGTAATGCCAAGCACCTAACTACTGTGCAACAATATTAATCTGTCATGTGGGCAGCTATAGATCTGCTTTAAAAAACGTAAGTGGAAGAACAGCACATCTAATGGAGTGTTTCCAGCTTAGATCTTTCATTGGAGCCAATTTTTCTTCCAATAGAGTCACCACTGGTTTTAAACCTTACAGTCTTTTTGTAAATGCATTTGTGCCTTCTGGTGTTAAACAATAGCAAAGAAATACTTTGAGTCAGTGGATATGGAAAGCATTGTGAGCAGGGAAAAAAGCCTACAGTATTAAATGCTGGAATTCTGCGTTTATCTATCCTGTGGTGGTTGAATTCCTCAGGAGATGGGGAGGGGGATATATTTTCTTCTGGTATTTGATTTCTGGTGTTTGAAAACTAGAAGCATTTTGTCTGTAGAATTACTTGATGCTCAGTGGGGCTATGTTGTAGACTTCTTGTTTAAGCAAGGAGAGACTGCTTGTAACTTCATTTCTTTTCTGTATTTCATCAAAAACAACCAGCTTTAATAATGAGAGGGTCCAAAAGGAAGAGAATCAGAAGCTGCAGAAAACAGAACTTTTGCAAAGAAAAGAAAGTAAATCTTGGAGTAGCAAGTTAGGAGCAGAACTGGTGGAAGACAGGAGACAGTCTGGCAGACACTTAATAATCATTTCTGCGATAGATCACCACAAAGGTGTGAGATTATACTTACAGTCATTTATTGTACCATTTCTTAAATGTGGCAGGAAATCAAGTGGTACTGAATAAAAACAAAAATACCCTGGAGGCTAAGAAAGATGAATAAGAGAGGTCTGTTCTGAGGGTGTTGCACATGGAGCACAGAGCTCTCGGTGCAGCAGCAGCCGTGCTGTCCCAAAAGCTGCAGCTTGCTGTCCCTGGTGTGCCCCAGTGACCACTCTGCCCTGGGGGCTTTGGCTCACCTGTTTGGGTGGGACCTGCCCGGGCTGGAGCCATCTGGTGAGCAGTTTTGGGAGGAGTGGTTTTTGAGGCACTTCTGGGTAGACCCTAATCCATCAGTGAAGTAGCTGAGGAACAGAGAGCTTTCCTCAGGATGCTGCTCCATGTGCTCTGGGATCTTTGCAGTATCGAAATGCAAAGTAGCCTAATGCAGCTTTTGCTGTGCACCTCTAATTTCAGTAAAAAAATGCATCAGGCACACTACAAAATATGAAAACATGTAACTTTCTTCCATTTTTAAGCAGCTGACACATAGATCTTTCAAATGTTCCTGTGCTCACATTTCCTACTGTCCCTCAATATGGTAGAATTATTTTTGTTTATTAGCCAGTGACAACAATGCTGAGCTATTTTTGGGATCTGTCACAAGTCTCTAATCTGCAGCAGTAGTTGTCTCCGCGGCCCTGGTGCCGTGTGTGACAGGGTGGGAGCGGTGACAGGCTGCAGATGAGCCCGCTTCATTAGCGATGGTGATCAGCTCTGGGCTCAGGTGTGGCAGCCGCGCTGATCCCGCAGCTGCCACTGCTGCTTTAATGACTCTGCAGGACGGTCACCACTTGCTGGGAGGTTTGTGGGCTCCACTCTGGCAGCAGACAATGGAGATCAAGCCAGACTATGGGAGTTAGGCTGGAGAGCCTGCCTGAGATACTTGAACCCCCGTTGGTGTCAAACACGGAATTAAGTAAATGGGGAGGGGAGATGAGACAAAATCTGACTTGGTGAGCAAAAATCAGGACTTTGTGTTTCTGTGCCTGTGTATTTCATTATCCAGTGACAGCAACTGAGGCTGTTAGTGGCATATCTTCACTCCTTGCTGCCAGAGCTTGTGGCACTGCAGTTTTCAGCTTTCCTGACATAGCTGTGTTCGTGTCTCCTGGAGACAGGGATTTCCATGGGTAAATATCAGGTCTTAGTGCATAGAGTCAGCCAGAAAATAAAGGCTTATCATACCTGTTTCTTTTTCTTAGGTTAGATCACAATTATCCTGTGGCAGCCTGGTTTCTGCCTGACACGTTAGACAGTTTGTACTGTTTTCATCATCTTTCACAGAACTGTGCTGTGGATCGATTTCCTTTGTGGAACTAGTGTTAAACAGGAAATCTGGGCTGATTTGGAATATGCCAGCTGGGTAGGCTCTGGCCTGGCTGGGATTGCAGGAGAGGCGTTTGGTGGGGCGCTTTCTGGAGGAACGAAAGCCTGGTTTGTGTGCTGGAGTCGGTGGGACGCTGCCGGCAGCACCGGTCTGAGATACCAGAGATACCCAGCAGTGCTGCCTTCCAGTTTGCTGATTGCAGACTGTATCAAGGGAAATAAATGTTACCGTTGTGTAAATTGGGCCTTGCTGCATGTCAAAGAGCAACCATTTCTTCACCTTTATGAAAGTAACACTTAAACTTTGTCTGTAATAATGTAGACAAGCTGGCCCGAAGCAGGGCTCTGTGTTAAGAGATCATTTCACTGCACAAGGTAGGGGGAGGACAGGTAATTATTTTTGATGCATTTCTCAGGAGCAGGTGTTCCAGTTTAAATTGTTCCAGTTTGTATATCTCCCATAACTGCAGAACACAGGCAAAATGTACTGGAAGATATTTCACATGGCACGCAGCCCGAGCGCTGCTCCTGCGGTGAGGGTGGCGGGGCTGAGGGCAATTGCTGTGAGGGAGCGAGGAGGAGGAGGAGGAGGGAGCCAGCCTGGCCTTTATGGAGCATTTGGTATATTAGGAAGGATATATTACCAGAGGGCCCAAGGCTTCTTTTCCAAATAAAACATTGACTTTCATTCCCTTCCATCCTTTTGTCAGAGGTAAAGCATTGGTCAGATGGGCAGAGTTTGCTTTATTTGAAGCCAGACGTGTTATTGCTTGATATTAATTTTTTATATGCAGTAACATAAAGTAACTTTAAGCGTAGTCTTTTGCAGGGTTTGCATATCTGGGTGGCTGAGGGTCAGTGTGTTACTGCAGAGCAGCACAGAGGGCCCACAGGAGGAGCTGCAGCCTGGCAGGATTTACAGCTCTGGTGCTGTTAAGACAGTTCCGATTTTGAGAATCAGTTCCCCAAAATCCCATGAACTTTACTAAGTGATGGATTGAATGAGTTTTTGTAATCATTCTTAGTTCAGAGAATGGGAATAGTGTTAAAAGAAATCCCATAGTTGTGAGAAGAGCTTGTAATTTAATTCTGTGCCATCGGAAATATGGATTGTACTAATCCCCGTGCAGGGAATGACATACAGCAACTAATGTTATTGAATAGTAGTTCCGAGTCATATAAGTTTCTTGTCTTGGCAGGTAATTTGGCATAAATTGTTAATGTAAATCCAGGTTAGTGGGGAAGACATTATTTTACTAAAAAAGATAAACTGCTGATTAATTCAGTATAGAACTCAATTACAAATTGAAAGTGTCTCTGCGGGACGCCAGTACCCTAAAGACAGCAGATGTTGAATTGATACTCCAGCATATTTCACCCTGGTATGAAATATTAACGTGGTTTATTATACTGGTGGTGTATGATATCAGAGAGGGGGTGGGGATGAGCCTGCGATCACAGGCAGCTTCCTCAGAACGGGGGAAAAAACTGTTATCTCTGAGAATATTTACCAGGGACTACTGAGCAGTTTATTTGAAAGTTCTTAGCAGAAGATGGTTAGAAAAATAAACATTTACTGACACTTCAGTCACAACAAATCCAAACATAAAACACATAGGTCAAATTTTAAAAATTTTTAAAAAGAGACAAGTTGGGTCATTCCTTATCCTAAGGCAGCACTGGAAATGCTCTGTTTTGGGAGGGAGACTTGTTAAACCTGAGTGGTTTAAGCCAAACCAAATCTATTCTTGCTGCTGGAGCCTTCTACTCCCCTTACACGAAACAGAAAGTCCTTTGCTTCTCAGGTTTGTTCTCTTTGGACTTAGAGCAGACTTCAGCATCTCTTCCTGGTACAGACCGATCTCCACCCCAGCCCTTCACTCCCTGTATGCTGCTGATTCTCTTCCAGACTCTAATTGTGCTCCTCTAGGTGTTCATGTCCTTCAAGAGGTATTGCTTTCTACCCCCAAATCCCCAACACTCCTTTATCGATTTATTTTTTGTTGCCATTGTCCTTCCTGAAGCTTCTGATTTTTTTTTCTTCCCTTCCACATAAGTTTTGGGGATTCTCATTTTAAGTAGTATCAACTTTTTATATGATAGTACTTGGAAAAAAATCTCGGTGTAAAAGACTATTGTGGTAAGTATTTGCATTTGTTTATTCTTACAAAAATACTTATTTGTGTTGATACTGTACTGATTGAATTTCAAATCTTTCTAAGAATTGCTTTGGAGAACTGCACAATGTATTGCATCTCTAACAGCATCCTGGAGAGCTGCAGAAGGGATTAATTTTATTTTGGTAAGAGAAAAAAAAATCAGGAATTTCTAAAGTTTTAAAATATGGAAAAGACATCTCCTGTTTAACTTGCTTGTGAAGTTACAAAATGTGAGGAAATAGTGTTCACAAAGCCATTCCAGCTGCTCAGTTTGCTGCTGGAGCATAATGATAAACTTGTTTACAGGTTATTAGTGAAGACAGTATTAATACAATGTAGAAGTAGCCTCATCTCCTGTAGGAAAGTCTCTTTTTTCCTTCAGTAGCACTCGAAATTTGGAAATTGCTCAAGTGAGAAGAGAAAGTTGATCCAAGTCATATACAAGAATAATGTGTAAAAGTTGCTCCTTGGTGCTGTTTGGGACTCGTGGCACAGCAGCTGTGAGAGGCAATCCATCAGCTCTGAGTGTCTGCAAACTGCAACTCTCCAGATAACAGGTTTAAAGTAAAGATTTAATACAGCCTCTATCTACTGTGATGTTGCAGTGACAGTTTAAAACTCATTCTCTAAATCTCAGCAGACTTTATAGCCAGCAGTGGGCCCATATAAAGCTTAATGGCATTACAACACATAAATCATCTTTTAAAGATGCTACCAGTAGCGCCAATATTAAATGCAGACAATTGTCTGCGTGATAAATAATTTATCAAACAGCGTTTGAGATGAGCCTTCCATGCTGAGTTATTTATTTTAGCCCTTGCTGCCCCGTTCCTCAGGCAGCCCTCGGCAGTGCCTGCCATGCTGGGGTCAGTGTAATGAAGCTGTGTCCCACAGCTCGGCCGTGCTGACTGCCGTTTGTCAGGCGCGGGTAAATGGAGCTGCACATTGGAGCCGGGGGACACATTGTGGGCTCTGGGACGGGGACAGACAGATCGCCCCATAAAGTGCTGCTTGTCACCGCTGCCTCGCCGTGCACTTCATCACTCGCCTGTAATCTCATTTAAGGAGCACTGGGGGCCCCAGAGGAGGATATTCCCAGTTAGCTTGGTCTTTGCAACCATAAAGCACCAAGTGCTCCTTTTATATACTCGGAACTTTTAGGGTTTTTTAAGATTAATTATTATAGTGGCTCATTGAGGGCCCTGTACTTGAGCCTGTGTCAGCACTTTCCAGCTAACCCCTTATTTTGTGACTGTAAGCAGCAGTCCTTGCTGAACTCCGTGCAGGATCTCGGTAAGGAATACTTGGGGTTTTTCTTGTGGCTGTTCTGTTCAGCTTTGTAAATTGTCAGAAGAGGAGCAGGAAGCAGCACTGAGGCAGGGTTTTCTAATGACAATTACTCCATGTTCACAGACTGAGCTGCACTGTGTCAGTGAAGGAGCTGGGGTTACAGCCTGGGCTCTCTGTGCAGGGGCTGCCTCAGCGCAGTTACAGCTCAGCTCTTCCAACTGCACTTCATTAGGTATTTTTGGAACTATTTTGATAATGTGATAGAGTACATTTTTAAAGCAAATCAGATTTAAATTAGAGGAGCCTCTGAGGTTTGCAGTGTTGACTTAAAAGGATGCAATTAAAAGGAGGAGTGGAGCAAACTCCACCTATCTGCTGTAGTTTTCCTAAGCTGCTTTTCTTACACCTAACCCTCATATAGCTTAAAATTACTCTGCTTTTGCTACCACTTAGTTCTTAGACCTACACATACTTCTTTGGTTTATTTACTTTCACTATAGTACTAAAATAACCTTTGTCTGCAACAAATTATTGACACTCTTATGTCAGTTAAGTGAAGAATTACTTGCTTATCAGGGTTTTATTGCCCAAAACACTGAAGGAAAGGTACAGGAATTATTTCTGCAGCATGGCTGTATTGTTCTAGTCAGCTTGGTAGGAAGTGTAATTCAATTTATTCTTTTTTATAAAGAGTAATAGTTGTAAAGCTGGGAGTGAAGTAAGAATTGCTGCTGTTTCTGTAGTTCAGCGGAGGCTGTGCCCTGCTGCTGTGGCTGTTGGCACAGGAATGCTGCTGTTCCCACTGTCCAGAGGGGCAGGCCCGGGGCAGGAAGGTGGCAGCTGAGCTGATTTGGGGCTCCTTGAGCCGCGCTCGGGGCTGGAGCAGCTGCAGTCAGGGCTGAGGCCCCTGGCACTGCAGCTCCTGGCACACCCAGGCTGTGAGAATGAGGCACACTGGAGAAAGCTGCATTTATCAAATTCAGTGTTGGCCCCATCTCTTGTTCCTGGTGTCTGGTGGCAGAAGATTATTCCAAGGTGTGAAATAGCAGCAAAGCAGTGAGGAGGGAGCCTGGGAGCCTCAGCATCCCAGCAGGATCTGCTGGGTGAACTGAGCAGCCACTGCTGCACAACCTGGGGATGAGTCCGCACCTCTGTGTCCATGGATGTGTGCAGGCCTTACTGTTTGTGTACTGGAACAGGTAAAACACCTTTGAGAGAAAGTAAGGGGTCCACATTCTGTGGTTTGTACTTTCTAGGCTACTGAAAAGATTTGTGTATATATATGGTGTATGCAGATGTCCAGATACATATATATTTATATGGACTCCATCTGTTTTCCTTGCATTCTGACCCTTTGGCCAGGTGACAGGGGCGCAGGCTCAGTGGAGCTGAGGGTGCAGGATGTTCCCTGGCTGGGCAGGGCTCTCCAAGGCCTGTGGTGCCATGGGAAGGGAGCAGGGCTGGGCTGAGGGGCTCTGGCAGTGAAAACGTGTCCTTTGACACAATTTAAAATGATACATCAGGAAAGCTGGTTTGTGACATTTCTTCCTGCTCCCCAGCCTGGGTTCCAGCAGGAGCTGAGGCCATGTCAGATGGTTCCTGAGGGCCCTGAGGTGAGTGTGGTGCTTTGCTGGTTTGGAACAGCCCCAGCCCTGCCCAGGAGCTGCAGAAGGAGCCAGTGCTGCTGGAGGCTGCCAGCCCCATCAGTGCTGCCCAGGCCTCCGCAGCAGCACCAGGCATGCGGTACTGCTGATGGGGGGAGTGTGATCTTACTGATCTGGGGTGGTAATCTAATGGATATTTTGATGAATGTGAAATGGTTCTGTGTAAAAGATACTCCTGAATGCTGTTGTGTAATCTGGACACTGTTGCACTCGGATTCCTTCCAGCTAGTAACTGTGTCTTAGATCCATTATGTAGCAAAAGTTGCTCTTTTGTTTCACTTCAGCGGTACAAACGTAACCAATCTCGGCATTTTGACTGCAGTCCTGGTGAGTGGAGGGTTTGGTGTATCCGTCACCGTGCCAAGCTCAGCCTCCACAGGCACGGGGGCGCAGAGTCCCGGGCAAGGCCAGCGCTGGGGCAGTGACAGCTTTTCCCCTTCGCAGGAGGAGGAGGCCAAGCAGCTGGTGCGGGACGCCATCGCCGCCGGCATCTACAACGACCTGGGCTCCGGCAGCAACATCGACATCTGCGTCATCAGCAAGAGCAAGCTGGATTTCCTGCGGCCCTACGACGTGGCCAACAGGAAGGGGGACAGGTGAGTGGGGCTGAAGCTCTTGTGGGGTTCCTGCTCTGCCTGTTTCCAGTAATGCCCAGTTCTGTCAGTGTTCCCTGTTTGTTCCAACTAAACAGCGCAAAGGAGCAGCTGTAACAGCAGCTGAACAGAGGCAAATACATTGGTGGAATTATTCTGGAGTTGCAAAACATAAGTAAATTGCCTGTTCTTTGGTTTTTAGCAGAAATGTCCCTCCCCACTTTGAGAGCCCACTGATTTCAATAACAACCTTTCCAGTTACGTGGCAGTGTTTTTCTGAGCAGTTTCCTGCAGTGCTGGTTTATCTGAAACTCTGTCAGTTACTGCACTCAGTAGAGACTTTGCAGTAAACACAGCTTCTTTACTTTGGACTTTACAGGAGATGTCTAAAGCTGATTAGTTCTAAAATTTTAAATGCAAGTTTTTCTCTGTACCATCTTCTAGACTAATTTTCCCCCATTTCTTTGCTAGGTTTGGTAGGTACAAGTGTGAAAAAGGAACAACTGCTGTTCTCACAGAGAACGTGGCACACCTGGAGCTCGAGGTGGTGGATGAGACCGTGCAGACCATGGACACATCCTGAGCCTGGTGGGTGCTCAGAGAGCAGCTGGTGCAGAATAAAGAGGCTCTGCCCACTGTCTGTGTGTCTGTACCTGGTGCTGTTGCTGCTGCTTCTCCCTTCCTCCTTTAGAGCAGGTGAGAGCTGTGCTCCCCTCCAGGCACCACCTGGCACTGGGGGCAGCAAAGGAGCTGCTTTGTTACCTCACTCCAGGAACAAACAGGAGTAAAGCTGCTCTGCAGAAGTCTCATTTGATAAGTTTTGATTTAATAGAATGTAAGAAAACAGTGAGCATTGGTGGTTCTGAATTGCTGCCCTTGCACTGCTCTCCTACCTCACTGCAGGGTAGCACTGGTCATCAGGGGACGGTGCTGCTACTGCTTCTCTGTTTGCTGTAGATACAGGGCAAATCCAGCATCATTTCAAGTCTGATTGTCTTGTTATTCACCTCCACTTGGACCTTTAATACTGGACTTTTTTGTTTTTTAAACAAAGGTGTTTATTTTGGAAATATTTTTTTTATTTATCTAAAAAGGCACAGTTGCAAAAAATTACCTTTTCAAATACATTTCTTTATAAGCACTATGAAATTTCACGTAGCAAGAAAGTGAGCAGACTTCTCCAGGTACTCATATTTGAGCTGAACTTCCCTGGAAGCCATGGCTCCAAGGAAAGCTGCAGTGGAACCAGAGAGGTTCAGGCTGAACTCTGGGAAGTGCTAAAGAAGCTGGTATAAATAACCAAGCCGGTTGGCATGGAAATGGTGGGAGCAATTTGGTGCCTCCACGACATTCTCCTGATTTAAATTTCCTACATCTCTCCCAAGAGCAGCAGCCTCAACTTTCTGCTGAGAAGCCTCAGTAAGTGGCACCTTCCATTAATGATACCAACCATATTCACAGGAATTAATGGCTTTTCTTGGTACCCTATACAAATATTCCCAAATTTTACAGGAAGTACTTGAAGATGGCACTGCAGTTTTCCTTTAAGTAAAGAAAAGTAGGTTAAAAAAATCCACTAAAAGCATATATATGTATGTAACCCCCTAACCCTAATCTTAGTTCAAAAAAGTTAAAGATTGTAAGCTTTCTTTAAAAAAACCAAAGAGGCACAGGCTGCATTTGAACTGTGTCACACAAATGTATACATTGGCACGAGCCCTGTCCCACGTGGCAGCGGCACTGGAGCAGCACAGGCTGAAGGTTTCCTCTGGAGCCCAGCCCTGCTGCTCCTGACAGGCACACGGAATGGAGACACTGGAACGTGACTCCGCAGCTGTTCTCAGGCAGTGAGTATTTCCATTGGCAGTAAGGACACAAATCATTGATTCAATGAATGAATTTAGCTGGTTGACAATTTTCATGCAGTTAAAGACGATGACTCCTTCAGATCACGTTGAGATTTTATAAACATTCACATTCTGTAATGAGCTTTCACAGTTTGAGAGAAGGGGCTGATCCTATGCAGAATTCCATGCACAAAGCATTTAATTTATTTTTTTTTTAATTTTCCAAGTGTTTGAAACACTGCTGAAGTTCCACCGATAGTACCTGATGTACTATTGAACATGTAAAAGTCTCTGCACCAAAACTGAGTTGGCTTTGATAAACACTGGTTTTAAACAGGAACCTGGAGGTGAAGAACCATTCCAAAAGGGAAAAATGAGGGAAAGGAGCAGGAGCAAGGCTGGTAGGGCTTTGCTTGGCATGTTTATCTTCTTTTCCCCAGGCTCATGTTTAACTCATCTCTGACAGAGAAATGCATCAGCAAAATACTCTTAAGTTTTCAATTAAAAAAAAAGAAATGAAACAAAAGGGTTTCCCACCCCCCCAACCCTTCCCAGTTCCTAAGTCTGAAGAGGAGGAAATTAATAAAAACATAAATGGCTGCTTTAAAATATACCAAGTAAAAACTGAATTTGCTATTAACCATTTGCAGAAGAGGCAAAGTAGCAGTTATACAAATTACACAAAATCTATGGTAATCCTTACATTAGTATGAAGTGATTTCACTGAAGGAATTATTTCAATATTTCACATTACAGTTAAGATAGAAGGTCTGGCAAACACTGAGCCCTCAGTAATAGCTGCTATCCTAGATTACACACGACAGTTTAAGAAAGGACCCTTAAATGATCTACATCCGTAACATTATTTGCCTTAAAAATAAAAAAATGAAAAGAATCACTTGCAATACCTCACAGAATCTTCACGTTAAAGCACAACCATCTGTAAGAGTCCTTGTCAAATAACCTGCAAATGATGGAGCCTCTGCTGCGAGTGCTCAACTCCCACCTGGGTGACCTGGCACCAGTCGCTTTCAGCTGAGAAAAAGAATTCAAGTAAGACTGAGCTGTGCTGGCTCTGGCTCATGTGCTCGAGGTCCACACGTGCATTTGTTTGGCTATTTGGTGCACGTAGCCGATGTCAGGCCTCTGGTCTGGGTCGGGGTAGATGCACATGCTGACCAGCTCCCGCAGCTGCAAGACAGCAGAACAGGCGCACGTGAGTGACTCCTGTGCATTCCTGGAGGGCTGCGGGAACGGCTGCCCCAGCGCCCCTGCCACGAGAGGGGAGCTTTGCTGCTGGGCAGAGTCCAGGCAGGCGTCTGTCTCATGTCTGTGCATCCCACCTCCAAAAGAGCCAGGAAGAATCTATTCCACCAAATCTTCACTAAAGACTTAAATCTTCCCCAACCCCAGAATATTTTACATCCCAAAGGAGGACCCAGCCTGTGCACCCAGGGCTGGGGAGAGCATGGCACAAAGAGAACAAAGAGAAAGGAAGGAAGGAAACCCGAGATCACTTCCAAGATGTGACTGAGGTGGGAGGTGAGGAGGGACCTGCCAGTGAAAGGGAAGTGAGGAAAGGGGGAGCCTGAGCAGAGTTCTCAGGAACTGCAGATGTGCTGCCCTTCCTGCACCACCCCCAGCACTAAACTCCAGCCTTCCAGCAGGAAGAGTCTGACCAGCACTTGTGGATCCTAAGCTACTGGACACAGCTATGAGACCCTGGTGCTTCCTAAGAAACCTTTATGAGGAAGAGAAACTGGTCATTGATTATGTCTAATAAATAAAATGCAGAAGGGCTGGAGTCTCCCCACCTCCCAGCCCTCTTTATTGTGCACATGAAAGATTGTAGCTTTTAATTATACAGACACTGAAAGCTGCTGGTACCCCTGAGGCACCAGGAAAAACAGCCTTGAGCCTCTGATCTTCTCACATCCTCCCAGTAGCCACAGTGCCAATTATTTCACCGGTAATTAAAAGCGTGGCCATAGAGCTATCAAGCACACGGCCTCAGCTGCATTAACGAATATACCCAAGGATTCCAGCTCTGGATGGAGCCAGGCCAGCCCTTGCTCCCAACTCAGACCTGCTGCCTGGCCCTGCCCCATTCTCTGGTGACTTTGAGCAGCTCAGGGCAGGGACATTGCAGCCTTCACAACCCTGAGACCCCCAAAGATTGAACATGTATCAGCCCTGACCACAAAACTCCCACAAACAACTGAAGATGCTCCTAGAGCTCTGCCCAGGGCCTGTGCTATCAGTGCCATTTGTCCAAACAGGAGCTGTGCTCCCTGTGCCTGCAGCATTGAGACAGCCCAGGCAGCTCTGTCCTCGCAGGGCATTCAGCAGCACCCACAGGAACCACGGGCTGAGCCTGCATCAGCACTGCCAGCCAGCATCTCCAGTTACCAGCAAATCTGTTCCCGATATAGAAACCAATCCTGGCTGGATCCCAGCTCCTCCTCCTGCTTCCAGCAGCAGGGGGATCTGGACTGGTGAGGCACAAAAAGCCACAGAGGAGAGGAACATCCCTGAAAGGAAACTAAAGCTTAAAAAACACTGCCTTATTCCTCTTTCTTTTCCAAGGAATTACACGCTGGATGCTGTTGGTGCTGGAGCCTTGTTCTAATTCCCTGTTTGTGCTGTTCCAGTGAGCACCAGCAGCCACAGGCACAGCCTCCCCAGCATCCTGTTAATAGTGCATGAACCATCTGCAGTTCTCTGGGACCCAGCGCCTTTGAGCTCTAAACCATCCTTCTCACCCCGACTGTATCACTGCACTCCACACACTTCAGCACTGCCAGGGGGAAGCAAACAGACAGTAATTGTAAAGACAGGAAACACATCTGTCAACTTACACTAATTCCTGCTGCCAACAGGCATATCCTGAAATGCAGGCTGCAGCAGCACAGCAAAGGGATGCATGGAGCTGGGCGCTGCTACGCGGCTTGGGGCAAAAAAATGGTAAAATTCACTTCTAGAGCCTAGTTCTCAAAGCACCGTTTTGCACGAGTTACTTGGCAAGGAAAAACAAAGCAAAAAGTGAAGCTGGTGCAGGGTCCCTCCCAGGGCAGAGGCCAGACTGTGCTCGGTGCTTCCCGGCTTCCTGCCGCCTCCTCAGGATGCTGAGGTAGAGTGAAACAAAAGAAAAACCCCATAGGATGTAGTGAACATTCAGAATGCCATTCGCCATTTCCTTTCAAATAGAAGGCAACTGTAAGAAATGAGGAGGTTAAGGAAATCCAGCTGCTTTGTCTGGGTGAGGCAGGAAAAAGTCAAGCTCATCCCAAGAGGCCCTGAGGAAACCCAGCACACGTGTCTGCAGCTGGGCCAGCGGAACTGGGACACTGGGTTTATGCACTGGGTTAGATGCTGCTGCCCATCCCTCATCTCCAGACACACAGACCTGGACAGCCACTGTACAGGTGCTTATTGCAGTAAACTAAATGGCTTTTCTCTTTTTCTTAAAATGAATCCTCTCCCACTTTGTCACACACTGAAGACTTCATAAACAAACATAAACAAACATATCAGTGCTCTTTTATGAAATGTTTTATGGGAAACAAGGAGAGGGCTTTCCCACAGCTCACTGCTGGTTTCTGCCAGCACCATAGACTTTCAGTTTCACAATATTCCCCACATTAAGAAATCTTTTTTGTCTTGATTTAGCTCATCAGTATTCAGACACCACAGAAGTAATTTGCTCAGCCAAGTATCCAGGACCCCCTGGCCATCCCCTGTTCTTCCCTAGATGTGGGGGTTTCTCCTGGGTTCCCTGTGCCTGGAGAAGCTTCACTGCACCTCCCCACTCCCCTGCAACCACCCTCCCAATTTACCTTTTCAGAATAATGTTCAGCTGGAAGAGGTGGGTAGTCACATTGCTCTATTTTTTGGCAAAGAGAAAACAGGTTCATTTTATCTCCATAGAAGGGACTTTGCAGAGCTGCCATCTGGAGAGAAAAAAAACAGAAAATGTTTCAGAAACACAAAGGATTTGAGAGCCCTTGGTGCTGCCAGTTTGCAAGAGCCAATTCTGTTCTCTGCCAGTGAGCAGAGCAAGGGATGCTGCTGCTCCCCAGCCCAGGCTGCTCCGAGACCCCAACAGCTCTGCAGCCCCTGTAGGGCTGGTGCCAGGCTCTGCCAGAGTTCCCAAGAAAAAACCCCAAGAAATAGGATGCTCAGACCACCAGCCCATCAGCAAGAACTCAACGGGCTCTAAGACAGCTCTGAAAACCCTTCTCAGACACAATCATCTCTCTCTGTCTTTGAACATTTAGCTGCTTAGAAGATGAAGAATCTTTTAAGCATGAGCAATGTACCTAATCTTTTAAAAAACCCCTAAACAACCTCAAAACAAATGTATCTCCTGCCAGAAATCTGCTATTTAGAAAAGAGTATCCCAGGCAGATATGAGAACAAAACTACTGAAAATGTTCATCAATCTGCTCCTTTTCCTCTCAGCTTCATCCCAGGCCGGCTGAAGTTGATGCTTCTCACTGCACATCCAGGGGGTTAATTAATGATTAATGGTCTGTTGCTCCTTACCTGTGCAGTGGAAGTGTCTGGAGAACTCGGGCTCTTTCTGACCCACAGAGAGCTCCCAGCACTGGGAGGACTGGAGAGAGCCAAGACCAAATCCTCCAATCTCTTAGCCCACAGTGAGGAACCAGGACTGATGCACGATCAGTGATTTGGTGACACAGAAGCAGTTTCTGTTTGGGCTGGGCTGCCAGAGGCACCACAGGAGGGGGCTGCAGCCAGGGGGTCTCAGCAAAAACACACATCCAAGTGCTGAGCAATGCAAACACACCAAGTTAAACCACTCTGGGTTTAAAACATACACCTGTCTTTTAAAGAACCTGGGGAAGAAACCTATGTTTCTTCTTCACTCCTCACCACTACTATCAGGAGTAACACTAAGTTACTCTTCACAAACCCACAGACCTGAGGGTGAAGAGTCTCCTGACCCCAGCACTGGGCAAGAGCGTCTGGAAGATTTTTGAAGGCAAAGTGTCACTGTTACTTCATTACTGTCATGACAGTAGTAGGCAACTCAGTAGGAGAAAAATTACACAGTCCAATTAGAGACTGCTCCCCAAGTAGGACTGATAGCAAACTGCTCTCCATCAGCTAAAACAAACTGGAGAACCCAGCACAGACTGATCCAGGGAGAGCACTAATGGGGGCATTGGGAAAACACAGCAAGCAAGCAAGGGTTAAACAGGGTCTCCAAGATCTCAATACACACATCAATAATGGCAGGGAGGTTGAGAGGGGTTTTCCAATTCCCATTAACTTTTCAGTCCAGGTTTAGTTAAGTGCTCATGTGCAAAAGGGAAGGAATGAAAAGGACACACTGTGGGGTTTGGGATGGTAAATGCAGGGAATTAAAGTGGAAAGAGAGAGCACCCAGTTGTGACTACAGCAGCCAGGGCTGCAGGGCCATGACCACAGGCACTGCACTATCTCACTAACTACAGTTCGTGATGCTACACTGGGGTTTGCTCCTGACATTTTGATTAGAGCAATTACCCCAGGCCAGGCAGATCTCCATGGCAAACGCCCACCATGCAGCAGGACTGGTTCAAACATCCAGAGATGGGAATCCCTGTTACTGCTTAAATTGATCATCTTGCCAGAACTGCTGAAGTCATTGCTTGTAGCTACATTCTGGGAATTAACAACTTATTTTTATCCCCTCCAAGTTATCTTGCTGACAGATATCTACAGGAAGTGAGGGATGAAGACAGTTACTACTATATTGATAAGATTTAATAAAAATCACTATTATTATCAATGTCAAAGTTAAGTGGTGCTATGTGGCATCATGTCCCAAAGCCCTCAATGTTCCCTAAGTGGATTCCAGTGGACACACATGTCTCTGAAGGCAATTTGTACATTAAATCTCTCTGCAGCTTATCTACACAATCTATCTGGAGAAATATCAGAAGTGACTCATACCCAAACAAGCATCCCTCCCTTACTTCTAAGCCAAATGGAAAAACATTCTCCTTACAAGACATTAAAGCAGATAAAATAATTCCTTCTAAGACACGCAGATCTGATGCCTGATTTTCAAAATTCTAGAAAGTTTAAGAAGTCAAGTAGTTGTTTGACTACTAAACATAAAACTGGTACCTGTCCAGTCCTCCCTGGAATCTGCAGTACCTCACAGCTCCTGTTCCCTAAGTTAAGGTTTACCTACGTAGGAAGGAAATTTAGAAACGCTTCACATGCCAGATTTTTCAGATGGTACTGTAGTACTGCTACTCCTACCAGAGAATTATGTTCAGTGTGCAATTAATTCAGCTTCTTGAAATACAAGGAGTACCAAGACTCCTGTGCCATAAGGGGACCATATTGCCTGCAACAAAAACATATCTTAGCACAACGCTAAATATTTCTCTCTGCATAAATCTGGAATCCCATCTCCGGGAGCTCAGCCTGCAGTGACTCAGAGCACCCTGGCACTGCAGCAGCAGTGGGCACTGGAGTCCAACTGGGCCCACTCTGGCTGCTCCCAGCAGCCCAGGGCAGGGCCACAGCCCAGCTCTGAGCCGCACAGATGAGATGGGAAAGTTTACTTTTACCCCATCATGTCCTACAATGTTTGTTTAATCAACCAGCTGAAGTGCTCACAAAATTAATTACATTTCTGTTTATTCTCTAATTTCATGGGATTACCAGAAGTTGTGTTGAGAAGCAAAATGTCATCAGTTCCCATAATTTGTTAACCAAAGAGGATGTGAGCAATATTCTTGACTATATATCCCAGGGATTTTTAGTTCTCTGGGTGGGGATAAAAGCTTTCTAAATGCTGGCATGCACTGTCACTTGAATTGGAAGAAGCATCCATCTAAAAGAAGATTTAGATTAGATTATAAGGAAGTACAACACTGATACCCTCTGATCCCTGCTAAAAATGAAATCACAAAACCAAAAGCACAGTTACTAAATCATAACACTTATTTTCAAAATACATGTAACAGCTTTCAAGAACAAGTTGCACTGGGCAGTTCATCCAAATGTGTCTGCTCTGAGTCTGTGCCTCAAGCTGTAAGACAATGTACAATGAGAAAACTTCCAGCCATAATACAGTAGTTAGAGACACCGATTTCACTTTACATAAAACCTCTGTTTTTCCTTATTGGAAGCTCCCAAGATTAAAATACCACAATTGGTCAGAATTCCATCTAAGAAACCAGTACCTTGCATTCAAATGAATTTGCTATTTTCAAAACAAATGCAGTCAGGAGAAACTCTGCCTGTGCTGCCCTAGCAGAGCTCTGCTCCCAGCAGGAGCGGGGGATGCAGTGAGCCGGCTTTCCATGGCCCCATCCTCCACATCTCCTGTGACCCAAATTCACTTTGGGTGGCACAGCCCCTTCACTCGTGCTCACAAGGGGCACAAAGAACCCAAATGCTTCTTCTAAGGATTCTCAACAAGTTGGTTACAGGCAGTCTGACCTGCTCAATCCCTGTCCCAAACTGTGGTTATGGAAAACCCAGGAGAGAAAAAAGTGAGAAGATACTTGCCTCGTACAATAAACAGCCCAAAGACCAGATATCAGATTTAAAGTTATAGCCGTTCTCGTGTATTCGCTCTGGGGACATATAGTAGGGAGTTCCCACTGCAAGAACAAACAAACCAGGGTTAGTGCCTCACAAGTGACCGTGCAACCTGTGTCATACAGACAGAGACTTCATGCTAGGGTCAGCTGCAGCACAAAGAGCTGATCAGAGCCAAATATATCATCATAAACAGAGCAGAGAATGGTGAATATGGTTGAAAATATTTTCTGTATTTCTGACATTTGGGAAACGTTTGGTTTCCCTTCCAGGCTCCCAAGAACCTTTAGAGTGCCTTGGATGGACAGAGCTGCTGGAAGGGATCGTGCCCTTGGTTCACCAGGCTGCACTGGGTGTCAGGACTGTGACACCAGAGCCAGCACACCACTGGGTGCTCACCTGGCACCTGGCAGGGCACAGAGTGCCACAGGGGGACCTCGGACAGGTCACCAGGCACTGCAGGGGACACTCAGCCCAGCACCAGCCAGGAGTGCAAAACCTGTCTGATAAAAACCAAGATAATAATTCCAAGCTTTAAAACTCTGCTCCAGCTTGCAGCTATGTCAGAAGCTGGGGGATTTCTATGTACTTCCACAAGTCTGTATTTTATCAAAAGAAATTTACTCAGTATTTTGGACAGAAGTTACAGGAAATTATTAATAAATTCCTTACCTCAAAAAGGTTCTTTTCAAAATCCTAAATAAGTTTCAGTTGTGGTACTGAAAATACAAGACATCCTGGCAGTCTCAAGTACATCAAATAATCCTCAGATACATCATTTATTAAAACATCCAAGGACTGTATATGCTCTTTTCTCCTGCTTCCCCTTGCTTGTCCGTCCCCTGTCAATTTTTTTTTCCTTTTGGCATTCCAGTGTATCATTCTCCTAATTAAAGACCTTTTCTCACAAGATGGCAAATGCTTAATTTGCCTGTAATATTCAGTTTACAATTTCTCTGTTTGAAATGCTGCCTGAAGACAGCTTCAGGACTAATAAGCTGAAGGATGGTGCTGGAGGTGGAAGAACAGCCACCACCTTCCCCAGCGTTCCCAGGGAGGGATCTGCACTCTGTGGGGAACAAATGAGTTCTGGGGCACAAAGCACAACCTGGAGAGGCAAAGCCGGGCCCTGGCACCTGCACATGTGGCCCAGCACACAGAAGGTAATTTATTTGGACCCTCAAGATGTTCAGCAATCAGCTGCCCTGTGTGATGAACTCGGCTCATGCTTCCAGGTCTTTCACTTTAGAAATTACTTCCATTTCAATGTGAAGAGTATCCTAATGGGAAGTTGTATTTTTGCGAATTCTATAAAAACTACAACACAGGGAGATTACTTTGTTTCCATGCTCAGGAGGCGCAGGTCGGACTGGCACAGCCCCAGAGCCGGCTGGGTTTAATTGCCTGTGAAAGGCCCCTGTGCAGGGAGGAGCCCGGAGCCCTGGCAGTAGCTGAGGATTTTTACTGGACTACCCAGAGTAACTTCCTGGGACACCAGGAGCAGGCAGGGCTCCTTCAGAGGCTTTCCATGGCTCTGGCCCATGCGCATGCATCATCCACACGATGGACAGGACAGCTCTCCAAGTAATTCCCACACTTCTGCCAGCTTTCTGTACAAGAACTGACTTGGCTGGGATCGCACTGATTCATTTTCCTGCTTAAAAATATGCAGCTGCAGAAGAAATGGTGATTCATTCCAGGAAGTTGTGGAAGACACTTCTGGAAGTCCCCACTGAGCAGCAGCGTAAGACACTTCCCCAGCTGCAACTCGTCCTTGCGGCTGCTCTGCCAGCCATGCCAGGGGCTGCGGGAGCTGTGGAGCCCGGGGCGGGCAGGAGGGGCACGGGGCGGGCAGGAGGGGCACGGCAGCAGCCCCACTCGTGCCCGCTGTGGTGCCCAGGCTGGGAGGTGTCAGGGGCTGCTCTGGCACTCCGTTATTCCAGGTCACTGCGTGGGCACCAAGAGCAGCGTGCGGGCTCTGGAGCCAGGCCCCACTGCCGGGGCAGCAGCTCTGCTGGGCCCCGCTGTCGGCTCAGATCACACCTCCCCGGCCGTGCCAGCGGTGACAGGGCTGTGACAGGGCTGTGACAGGGCCATGGCACGGCTGTGACAGGGCTGTGGCACGGCTCAGTGCGTCACCAGCCCCGCTGCAGGGGCACGGGGCTGCTCCAGCCCATTAACGGCTCCGGGAGCGCTCCACGCCTGAGCTCATTTCGTGGAGCCCACCTTGCACATTTACCTATCATTACTGTAGCCTTGTCAGCAAATGTACAAACAAGCAGGGCTCTGCGTTTCCAAACTGATGCATTAATTTTTAAATAACTGTCATGATAAAAGACTGACAAGGCCAATTCTCTTTATGGCCTGTCCAACATTACGTGGGAATCTCCTGTAATGAGCATCTTCTAGGAAGCTGCACAAGGCTTCCAGTGCAATCAGTCGGGGCTCGCCCTTGCATCCCATTAGTCAATTTGACAAGAACAGTCTAATCGGAGACTATTAATCAGAAACTTTCTTCAGCGTTTGTCCTGCTGAAAATACAAAATACTGCTCAGATTCAACATTACTCACCAGGTGGTAGAGTAATGCATTTCAAGTTATAAAGGTCGCAAAACCACAGCAAAGATTATGGAAAAGGAAGGAGCTTCCTGCTCTGTTTGTGGAAGTTGGAGCCCTTCATTGGAACATCAGCCACTTCAGAGATGCCAGAGCATTCCTGCTCTCCCAGCACTGCCCACGGGCAGCTACAACAGCCCTGGGATAGCTGCAACATCCTAGGTAGGGAAATGCTAATTATTCCCAGTTAAGATTAGGAGCAGAGTCTCTTCTTCCACAAGGAAAGCACAAAGGCAAAGGTGGCGAAGTTATTCCAAAACTGAAATTCAAATTCCACTCCTCTCACATCTGCAAACACGGCTCAGCCATGAGCAGTGCCCTAGCTGCAGATGAAATCTACTTATTCTTTGAGATAAATATTTTGTGCATAATATTGCAGCTGTTGTTACAAGACCTGTTGTCCTAAGCTCTTTATTTTTTTATCTTTTTTTTTTATTCCATTCATGTCAGTGAATCACACAACCCTACCAAACTCCTTATAGTTCTGTGGTTGGGTTGGGTTTTTTGGTTGGCTGGCTGGGTTTTTCACGTGTAAATAGCACAATCTACCTGCAGCAATTCTGCAGCTCTCTTTTCTTCCACAAATACTGAACTAGAGGCAAGCCAAGAACTCCAAACACACTTGGCTGGTGACATTTTCAGTGGATTTCTTGTGTCCATTTTTTTCTTACCAAGTCCTGATTACCAGCCCCTCCAAGCCCTGGGATTTTGATTCAGATGGCAAACTGGCTTGGCAAGCAAAAGAAAGAAAAGAAGGCAGACAAATGGTCCATTTATTGAAGAGCTCTTCAGTTCCTCCCTGCTCCCCCTGACATCCAAGCAGGAACCAGAAGGAACGTGTAACAGCCCATGTACTCCAATCCAGGGCTATTGGCATGTTCTAAACTGGAAAGATTTGACTTATGTGAATCTCCCAGAAGGAAAATCTGCTCCAAGTATATTCTTGTCCAAGAATAAATAATAAATCATCTGCTCCAAAACAAGACTATTCTGTGTAAAATTGGTTTCTTTTGGGGTTTGGTTGGATGTTTTTCTTACTCCTCTTGTTTCTCCAAAATGTAAAGCCAGTCAGAAGTTCTGGATAATGCCAAGTTTATTGGCTAAAAATGGACATTATACCAGTTCTCAAAAAAGTTATCCATTGTATTATTAATGGAAATTCTCTGTATTTATTATAGCTCCTATTAAAACAAGATCTATCAAGATTAATGTTAAGTTTGCCAAGCCTAAAATTAGGGAAGGAAGGTGAACCACCATGTTGTAACAAGTGGCAAAATTCACCTCAGCTACACCCAGTACCTTTCAAACATGAATTTGCTGGTAAGGCTTGTACAGGAAGAGCTCTTCCCTAGGGAAAAACGTCTCGTGTCTCCTCTCCAGGGAGAAGTGGCGGTGGCAGTTGAGGGGTCACCCTGTGAGCTCCTGCAGCCCCAGCTGGTTCCTGCTGCCTGTCCCCACCCTGTGGGAGGCTGGAGCTGCCCCTGTGGCAGGTGTGCCCAGGGAGGTGTCCCAGGGGCCAGGGCTCTCCCTGCCCCACGCTGTCCCGCTGCCCCGGCGCCGCTCCCGGCTCCCGCCGGCGCTCGCAGCTCGGCGGCATCTCACGAGCTGTGTACAGGCAAATCTTTCATTTTTCTTTCATTACCTCGGCATGTACTGTCACTTAATTTTTATGTATGCAATCCTCCCTGACAAATATGATCTGCTGCCTGGTAATTCATCTGACGTTCATTCTGTTCCTTGCTCTAATTACGGCTCCGTTCCCGCCGCGGCGGCGGGCGCTGCCGAGCCCCTGCTACACCTGTCAGCCGGGTCGGGGCTGCCTGATGCCCTTTCATGCCAGTCTGCTGCTAGCAAATACAAGCAAAGGGAGAAATGAGATGAATATATTTGCATAAGCCGCACGTTCAATTCATGGGTCAGCAGCCAGAGAAATGATGGCTCGGGGCGGTTGCCAGGGCAACGCAGCAGCGGGAAGTGCCCGGGCCCCGCTCGCGCCCGGCCCGCGCCGGTGCCCTGCCCTGGTCCGGGGTGTCCGTCCCTCACAGCTCCCTCAGCAAATGTCTTCATTAAAGCAAACCCAACACCAGGCCACTTCCTGCTGCTACAAAACCTCTAGCTCTGGCAAATTATCAAAAAAATAGAAAGAAGCCTCACGTCTGTGTATTTTCTGATTGTTGAAATATTCTTTTTCACTTGGATCCAAGAACTGCTGGAAATGGTAATGTGTCCGTCTCTCCCACAACACCTGCAGCCTCACTCACTGCTCCCTCTGTCCTGCACCTCTCACCTGTTTGCAGGACAGTGGTGATGTGAGGAGGGGCAGGGTTTGTGCACCAGGGGCTGAGCTCCTACTCCGGCTTTCTCAATTAAGAGGGAGCAGCCCTGGTAAAGGTCACAAGCTTGGCTTACATGTGCAGCCAGTTTCCAAGCCCCAATTTATTCTTATTAATATAATAAGTGCAGCAGTCAAACTGGAGAAGATCACATAATTAGACGTGATCATATTTTGGCCTGTTCAGATGATGTGATTGTAACTTCCTGTGAAGAGGATTTATTTTCATCTATTAAGTATGGTGGGGATATATCCTAGGACAGCTTTTGATACAAAGGGAAATCTGAAATCTCCTATTTTATGAAAGTAAACCATAGAAATGCCTCCTATTTTTTAAGCACACACAAAACAAGGCAGGTATTTTCCTTCCTTGTGCACTGAGAAGCCCAGTGCTGCTGGCCAGGATTAGCAATGAAATTTGTTCACATCCAAGAAAGGATTCAGGAAGACACACTCAGCGGAGGAAATTGCACAAACAAAAATGTGAAACAAATACTGTGCGTTCCAAAGTCAACTGAGAGACATTAGTTTAAAAGAGCTTAAATATTGCACCAAAAGCCAAAGTTCCTTCACTGCTGTAATACAGAAGCACCCTTGGGACTCAAAAAATTCAGACCCCTTAATAAAAATTGAAAATCAGCCACCTCTCAAGAGGTTACAGACACAATTATGAAATACTTTATACTGTAAGACTTGAAGAATGAACTGCATAACTATGCAATTTTCTATAGCACTAGAATTAATGCTAAAACTAAAAATGAGGAAGACAACCTTGAGATATGTGGAAGGTATGAAGAAAAGCTGGATGTTCAAAGCATAGGCCAGATTTCAAGTGAAGTCCCTTTTTGGGCTGATCAGCCATGAGGGCTCACCCACCTCAGGCAGTCCCAGCCCCTGTCCAAGCCCTGACCAAAGGTAAAAAGGTAAAAGGTATTGGGGGAACACTGAATTCCAGCAAGCACCGTGCAGCCAAAGTGCTGTTTAGAGTGGAAAAGCTGCATTTGCCACATGTGCTGTAAAACCCACACCAGGCCAGGCCTTCCAGAAAAAATAACAGGTTTTTAAACAGAAGATACTTATTAATGCCTGCAAAGAGCATTTAAAATGCAGTCCCCATGCCCTGACTCCCACCCGTGTCACCACGGGGGGACGGACACCCTGCATTTGAGCATCAGAGCTGAGAGCACACGCCAGGCCCTGCTTAACGAGTACCAGCTTACCTAAGGAATGTGCTGCAGTGGTTTTAGAACTAAAAAACCGGCCTAATCCAAGATCTCCCAGCTTCACCACCCCTGTGGCTGTTATAAACACGTTGGCTGGTTTTATGTCTGCAAGAAGAAAAAGGTAAAAGGTCAAAGCCACAAAAGGTTATTTGGTTCTAATGCTGCAATAGAAGCATTGCCTGGAGCGCTCACGGTACAAAGGGGCTCGAGCAGAACCTGCTTCTTTGGAGCTTTGATAGGCTCAGCCTTCCAAGGCTTCCAGCTCTGCACAGACACAAAAATCAGAGTGTACTTCCCAGCACACAAGAAATACCAATGAGGGAAAATGTAGGAAACAGCTCAACAGAACAGAGGCAACCTCTTTAACTGCTCGAAATCAAAGACATGAGCCCAGTTCTCTTTGGGAATGATCACTTTGCAGAGGAAACTGCACTGCCCACCACCATCCCCCCATGAAAAGGGTAACTACTGTTCCACATATACATAAATTCTGGGCTCTGCCAGCCCAGCTGGTTCATGGAGGGTAGATATCACTACAACCCCAGTTTCCCAAGCAGTCATGTCAGAACTGAGTGAGAGGCTCTTTCCTCGTGTTAGAGCAGACTCAATGGGAGAGGCTCCCCATTTCAGCCATTACAGACCTAATTCAGGTACAAGTGATACACTGCATCAGGGGATGTGTAACAGAGCAAAAATGATATCACATAGCTGAAAAATATAGTGAAGAATTCCTCCTTCAAAGGAGAAGGAAATAACAAGCAGCCAAGATGGGTGCTGGTACCTTTTGGGAAATTTGCACTTCCTGAGTCCAGTCCTTCCCAAAGCACCTCCCTGACGCTGAAAGTAATAGTGTAATTTTTGGATAGAGCTCAAAGTTATAAGATGTTCTGAGACGAGAGATTCAAAAATAATTAATGAAAATAGAGAACAGGTTATGAGAGTGTGGGACATATTTGTATTAATATTTCAGAAAAGCCCGCTAGACAGGAAAACTCTCCTCAACTCTCTAAGGTCACAGCTAATATAATGACGACTATTTCTTAGAGTTCACTGTATCCAGGAGTCTCAGCATTTTATTTCTGACACTTTTCTAATGGCAAGTTTGACACTTCTACTTAATATCAGTGTCTGGAATACAAAGCAGCTCATCTTCCTAATACCACCCTCACTTCGGCCTGAATGCTTTAACGATGAGGCAGAGACAGAAGGAGAAATCCATCTCGCAGGCTCCAGCCTCTCTAAACATGCATTGGCTGAACATCAGCATAATTGTTTTTGAATGTAGGCGCTTACTAATTGGAACATTATATTATTATTCAGTGAAAAGAGACTGAATTAATGTTACCTCTGTGCATCACCCTGCGGGAGTGCATGTGTTCCACTGCACTGCATAACTGCACAAAATATTTCCACACCGTCCTTTCCGGGATTAACCGTTTCTGCTTTTTAAAATACTGTGGGAGGAAATAAATAAAAGATCAGTGAAAAAGCAACATATTTGACTCGTTCCTGCAATTGTGTTAGTCAGCTGCAGGTCGCTCACGTCTTCCAGATCTGCAGCTGCATGACTTTTCTTCTGATTAGCTTTTAACTCCTCCTTTCTCTGTGTGGAAACTTCGATGCAGTTGGCTAATTAACAACTATTATGAAAAATATGCTTAAATAGGTTTGACATTTTTGAATGGACACAATTATGATTAGCATTAATCTCCTTAATTACCTTGCAAAACATATTTAATGCCTCAAAACAACAAATGTCTCAAATATTTTGCCTTAAGAAACAAAAGGCCATTAAACACCCCCCTTGTAAACATTCGTTATTGCATTGTCTGCTAACAAGAATAAGGAAATCTGCTTTCCTTTTTTAAAAGATGGCCAGAGCATCAATAAAGTATCCATGTTCCTTCTGTGATCAGGTGGAATACTATATTCTATTTCATGCATAATAGGAATACTAAATGCCCTGCACTCTGCAGTGAGGCAGAGGCTCTCCTGATCAGCTGGGTGTGCTCAGGCAGCGCCGAGCGCAGCCGGGCCCCGTTCCAGGGACCTCTGGTGCCTCAAAGCTCTCAGAATAATGGGCAGCACAAAGCAGCACCACCGAGGGCAGCGCGGCCCTGGCTCCCTGCAATACTGGAGTCTTCTTCAAGCCACTACAGGAATAAAGAGCCAGCTGCACACTTCAGTGAAGGCCAAACATTGCGGACCTTCAGCTGCTCTCCCTCCTTTGCAGGGGGGCACCCCAGCCGTGTCTGGCACCGCACCCAGGCATCCCAACACTGCAGGGTTCAGATTGTTGGTCCCTGGCTTCTCACTGAGCCAGCTCTACAGCCAGAGCATTAACAAAATACCCTTCAACACTTCCAGAGGCTTTCCATTGCTCCTCGAGCCCGGCCACACAGGGTGGCACTGGGAGCACCACACACCCTCCTGCCCCAGCACAGCTGCACTTCCTTTGCATGGCACCCATGAGAATTCCCACCTGCAGCGGGAATAACGGAAGGCAATGCCTTGCTGCCCCTTTCTGCATCTCATGCTTTCCCCCTCAGCACCGACATCTGATGTCCGTTGTCACCTTCCCTATTTTATGTGAAATGCTGTTACCAGTTCGTGTTTGACTCGAGCAATGGCAAATTTTCTTTTGCAGATCAGCTGTAAAGGGGCACGACTGTGCAATTCCCCAGGCAGCAAATCTGACAGATTGCAACAGCCTCAACCCAAAACTGGAGAGAGAGCACAGAGGAATTACAGAGGGTGAGGGAGAAAGTGTTATATACACAATAAAATTATTTAATTCTCATTAAAATATTTAAGAGTGGATATGCAAGACCACAAGTGATAATTTTCTAAATGTCATGTCCAATAAGGTTCGCCTGACATTTACAAGGAAGTCCCAACTCTCCAGTGGGTTTTCCTGCAGCTCTACATCCCTCATAAATAATGCAGGCACCGGGGCATGGCAGAGACAGGCCCTGGGCTTATCACCCTCACACCTTGCCAGGGCTGTCACTGCTGCTCCACCAAAAATCCACACAGGAGCTTCAGCTCCCAGGGAGGGAGAGGGTGACACGAAGGAGCTGGTGGGGAAACTCCCCTGCTGCAGTGCAGCTGCATTTAGGAGGCAGCTTTTGTTCCCTCTTGGCTTTAGGCCTTGGTTTTGGTTTTTCTACCTCTGTTAGAAATTTAAAAAAATTAATTCCTAGATTTGTACCAGTTGAAAAACTTCATTTATATGACCTTGAAAAAAAGAAATGCATCTTCTTCATGTCTGAAATACAGAGGGAACACAGAGCTGGACACTGGAAGCCAGCACAATCCAGAACTGGGCAAGGCACCAATCCGAGACTTTACCAGTTATGCTTTGGAAAATGTAACTCTTATAATAATGACACAAAAAGTTATTTTAAAAAATTAAATAGCCAACCCTGATAAGCAAATGAACATATTTGTCAGCATTTTTAAACTAAAAATAAAGATGACTAAAAAATAGAAATATTACGTATCATGAAATCCTACAATTCTGCAGGTAAAACTTTCGTAAGCCAAGATTGCAAACCCAAGCAGAACACTTGCACAGCCCACGAAGGGCTCACACAGCCCTAACTTCTGCTCTCACAACCCTTGGGCTTTTTCCATCTTTGACCACGACCACAACAGGCCCGAGATGAGCGGCAAGTTTCCCAGGAAATGGTGGGAAAAGGGCAGGAGGCAGCGGGAGCCCCAGGGGAAGAGGGAGGCCAAAGGCGGAGCTGCTGTGCCCCCCCAGCTGCCCTTCCCCCTCGGCTGAGGCTGTCCCAGGACCACTCTGCCAACTGCTGCTCCCAGCAGCCGCCCAGGGGCTCTCCTGGCAGAGCCAGCAACCTTCCTGGAGCCTGGAAATTCAGCCATGGACTATGGACCGAACGGGGAACTTGTCTGACAGCCTTTGGCCTAGTGCCTCACGGCTCTGCTGGCAAAGAAAACAAATCTGTTAATAAGATATTTGAACTGTGACAACAAGGAGGAGGAGAACTTTCCAAACATTCGTTTATGATAATTACAGAATAATGATGGCAAAAACCAGGTAAAACATGGAGAGAAGGTTGAGAGTGCTAACAAACATGATATAACACATCTGTTCTCACAAGGGATGTATGTCTAAAGATTAACATGTCAAAGAAAATATAAAAGCAGGTGGTAACAGCTTAACTAAAGCTGGTTTGCAGCAATACAAGTATTCCTAAGAGCAACATAAAAGAAGAACAAGTACTTGAAACATTTTCTCAAACCCAAATCCCCATTGCAAAGGAAGTCAATAGACTTCCTTGAATGTCTTCAGAGTGGCAGACAGGCGATGTGAATAGTGAACCCAACAGTAATTAAATGTCCCCATCAATCAGGGACTGAGTAAATCACTGCAAATAACACACGTGTCCCAGCAGATCACAGACACTTCCCTCTGCAGCAGTGACCACAAACTCAGGGCATGGCTGGGGGTATTTAAAATGCCACCAGCCACTCGGGTTCAGGTCTGGAAGCAACCCATGGGTGTGCAAAACTGCAAGAGGAGAAAAAACTGCTTCTAACCCAGCTGTGCTCACCCCACTGCCTCAGGCCTGCCTAATCCTGGGAGTCTGCAGCACCTCCAGGACGGACACATCCTTACCTTAATCATCTGAGAGAGATCCCCAGCATCAGCCAGCTCCAGGACAATGTTGAGCTCATTGTCTTCAATGAAAGAATCCAAATATTTAATTATGTTGGGGTGGTTCAGTTGCTGCAGAGGGAAGGAATGCAAGAGGAGCAGTTACAACGTGGCCAGGACGACTCCAGGCACAGCACTTGCACCTCCTGTGAGCTACACGGGCACCCACAGCCTGGGCCAGAGTGCTCCAGACAAAATCCTGGGAGAAACAGCATTTCCCACAGGCACAGCATCCTGGAGGTGTCCTGGCAAAGAGCAATTCCACCCAAACAGGGTGAAACAACCTCTTCTATTGCAAACTTGCAAAACATTTAAAAGCCATGTCCTGAAGGATGCCTTGTTAAGCAATAACCAATTTCCCCCCCCATTAAATGGAAACAAACCCCCAGATGTTGGTTACAGTACTCAAGGTCTTTTGCCCCTTCAAAGTTTTAGTTTAGTTTTGTTGTTCTTTTAAGGAGGACAAAACCACACAAATTGTACGTGTCAGTATCTGATTATTTATGCTGGCTTTTTCACTAATTCTTTCATTTCAGTATAGCTCATTCTTACATTCACAACTGATGCCTGATTTTTTTTTTTCTAGAACACAAAAATATATTAAAGATCCTCTTTCTGAATGTAAACCTCAGCATTATTTTCTCCTTAATACTGAGCAACTGGCTCATGTTTATCCTTCCCTACAGCCTACAGACTCAGGCTACAACTGCATGAATTTGAACAGAAATCCCCCAAATCACAGGCACAGAAGTGATTATTTAATACTTTTAGAATGAAATTTGACGAGCTAAACAAAATTTTTAGCCTTTCGCAGTCTGTTAGATTTACTAAAAATAGGTATTTAAAGTGCAATACATCTATGTTTTTAACCAACAATTGAAAATAAGCTACTAAGGCATCAAAATCACTCCTGGTTTTAATCACTTAAACACACTCTGGTTTCAGAACCTTTATCTAAATTATCATTTTTCACATGTGATATTTATACACACACATACATGATATGCACAGCCACAACTGCTTTCTCCTTTACTCTGTAAGCTTTATTTGCCAACCTGAAAACAATTTTTTCCACAAAACAAACAAAAAACAAAACCCCAAGAAAAGAAAAATTAAAAAAAAAGAAAAAAAAGTTTTTATAAAAATTCTTACCTTCAAGAGGTCAATTTCTTTAATGCAATCTTGCCTTGCCTTGGCATCCATCATTTCAAAAATCTTCAAACACAAAAGCATAGAAGATAGAAATGAAACAACAACAAAAAAGTACTTTATACTTTAACAAGCAGTTGGTGTTTCCTTCCCCAGTTTGTACACCCTCTACTGTAATGAGTATTCACACAATCCCCAGATCAAAGAAAGATCAATGTTTTCTTTATTTTGAAACCACCACAGGGATAACATTGGGGTAAAACTAATTTTAAAACCCATAGGCAATATTCTAACCAGCACAAAAAAGAAAGATACAAGTTTGTGAATGTGCTGCTGTGATTTTCATTGGTTTAATGATTATCAATTTCACATAGTAAATAAAAGACAAAATGTTTACTTTTCTCTTTTAAACAGATACAGCTTCCACTGATTTCTCTGTAATAATTAACAATAACTTTGAGCATTTATTCATTCTGCAATGATCACTAAATCACTGGAAATGGGAGTTTGGAGAATTTGTTGAAGGATTAAAGGCAAATTTCTTCAAACAAAATGCTGTTCTGAATACTGCCCAATACTTTCAGCCAAGTTTAAAAAAATCTACACTTCTGACATCAAAGTTCTCACAAATTCTTCTCCAACTCCACGAGCAAGTCCCAGCCTTTTTCCCTCCCATGTTCCTTTCCTGTGGTTCAGCTGTGTTGGGACGGCAGCTCCTCATGGCACCAGCACAGCCACAGGGCCTCGCTGTCTCGCACATCAATAACAATTTGGTGAACCCTCTTCATAAAGTAAAAGGTGAAATTTGAAATAAATATGAAATGGCAGCAGTGCTGTGCAATGCTGATGTGGACACAGGAACAGCCTGAGGGGTGGTGAGGGACCAGACCCTGCAGGGCAGAGCTGGCAGCCCTGGGTCACCAGGCTGGGATGGTTCCCATCCCAGCCCAAGGCGGGGGCTGCAGGAAATGCTCACCTGCACCTTCTTCAGAGCCACAGGTTTCCTGTCCAGCAGACAAGTAGCTTTGTAAACTTCGCTGAACTGGCCTCGCCCGATCTTTTTCTCAATCTGAAAATCTGCCAAGGTGCAGCGATACGGGTACGACGTTAAATGTCTCTGTCAAAGGAAAGGCAGTCAGGGACCCCAGAGAGCCACTCGGCCCCTCCTGCTCCCCTGCTCGTGGCCAAGGGCCCAACCTCGGCCCCGGGGAGTGGAGAACACCCCACCACAAACACACCAACCCCTGGCAGATGGAGCAGCAACACAGGCTGGAGGGAGCCAAACGACTCCTTTACAAAGGGAATTAAAGTCTTGCCTTCCGTGTGAGTAACTAATTAATCCCCAACTGCTCTGGCTCGCTGCACAGCCTCTCCTCAGCCCTGCCTGTGCCACCGGGGAGACGCGGCCCAGCAGCCGCAGGTAAACAGCCAGGCAGGCAGGGAGGCACAGCCTAACGAGGAGCAGGGACCCCACGGAGCCCACGGAGCCCAGGGAGCCCCACTCGGCTCCTCTGGCACCAGCACGGCTGCCAAACAATGCTTAAAAAAGAAATTATCAAAATTAATTACTCCAAGTCAGCACACGTGCCAAGTAGAACATTTTTGAGTTTCAGCGTCTTGAGCCATTTCAGAGTTTGCATCAAAACCCACAAAAAGAGAAGCTCCCAGCACAGGCTGGGGGTGGGGAAGGGCTTCCCAGGGATGAGCCAGGCCCAGCACAAATGTCCCGGGAGGGCTGCTCGGTTAAAGGAACGACATTGCTACCACTGCCATTTCCTAATGCAGCAGGAGAGGCTGGAACTGAGATCTGAAATGCAGGAAAAGCTTTCAGCCCAGCGTTGGGACCTGCAGCTATTTCTGAAGGCAAGTCCCACAGAAAGAGGAAGGTCATTTCTCCAAGTGCTCCCTTCAAGCAGTTCGGGCCATGGCTCCCTTTTAGCACCCTCCAGTCTCCCCTGCACTCTGGAACAAGTCCCCAGCTATTAACTGCAGTCAAAGTTTGGGTTGGCTCTCACTGCTTGTGCTGTGCTTGGAATCCTGCTGCATTTACAGAGAGAACAAAAACCAAACCAAAATTCAAGCCTAAGGGATTCATGTCTCCAAGTCTGGCAGAGTACACTATCCAATAAACTGGGAGCATCCTCTCAGTGATGGGGAGCCGGTATCCTACAGTTAGCAGGTAAAGGGCAGAAGGCCATGATTGCTTTGCTTCATTGTTTCCACACATTCTCATCTAAGTTACTGAATTATCACCAGAGCAAGGCAACACAGGACGCAACAGACAAACAAAAATTCCAACTGATCAGCCCCTGCTGCCTTCTCAGTTCAGACTGGTTGCACCCTCCCTTTGGAGGGGTCTGATGAACAGAAGCGCTCCTCAATACCCATCCCAGGGGACGGGACGGCCCAGCTCACCCCAGGCCGTGTACCAAACACCAGGCCCTGCACTGTGTGCCCGCCAAAGCCAGCAGAGCCTGCACACAGCACCTGTCCCGTTTGCCTGGCTCCCACCAGGGACACCTCTGCTGTTTTACTCACCAGCTGCTAAGCGAGTTCCTTCACCTGTACGCACAAACCGCTTTCCCCAGACAAAACAAAGGTATCAGCATATAAACCTACAAAGCACTTTTTCCCAATTTAAAAATAGAAAGCAATCACAGCATTTCCTTCACCGTGTCCACGTGCCTCCTGAGCTGTTCTTGAGCAGTAAGAAGGTCTGAGCAAAAGCTTTTCTAACTTGTAGTTACCATTCACAATAGAAGCAGCACTTCTAACAATGTTTTATGAGGCAATGACTAGAAAACTTCATTTTTCAGAAAGAAATCCACACTGAAATCAAGGACAGTTTCCATTTGCCTTTCCTAAACTGTTAAAGTGTGGTTTTACACCAAGAGTGCTGAAGTGTATGTTAATATTTCAAGCACGTGCCCAGAAATATCTACCAGCTTCTGAACTTGAAAGCATAAACAAACATTAGGCAAGTGTGAGGGGAATGTGCCCCAGTCTCTTGGCCACAGAGAGCCCCAGAGCCTGCTGGTGCTGGGGGTGATGCTGCCCACGCCTGGACACCTCTGCTGATGTGTTCTGGCACCTCCAGGACTGCAGCTGCACATTTACATATGCAATGACCTAGATTTGCATGGGCTATCACAACCTATCAGACCTAATTAAAGTAACGGAGCTTTCAGAGAGGGCAGGAGATGTTCGATTAGGGAACAAAGCAGGAATCATCCTCAGGTGAGCCCGAAGTGCACCAGAAAGCTCCCTCTGATCAGAGCCCACCTTCCCTTCCTGCTGCGGTCCAAGGGTGGCAGGAAGCTGCCGAGCAGCACCGCAAGGACCCGCGGGGCAGCCAGGACGCAGCTGCCGCCGCAGAGGCACAGCCCTGCCCCAACACACACTGCACCGAGCCAGGACTCTTACACGGGGCTCTCCACTGCTCCCTAGTCCTTCCACAGCTAAGCACCATCACTCTGCAGAAAGCTGGCAAAGAACCAATCCAATCGTGGGTTGTTTCATGCAAACCCATGATCTTTATTTCTGCAAACCTCAGAGTTTTCATGTACAGATACCAATTGTGTGTAGTAAGATACCACCATCATCTTCTAACTTGTCCATTAAAAATACATTTTCTCATTTTTAGGACAGATTCAGGCTCAGGTTTCCATAACTGCAGTAAAATCAAGCCCCTGCCTCTACAGATCAAGTGTTAAGGTCAACAATGGAGCTTGAATTTTAAAAAAACCAATCAAAATGAAAAGAAGAAAAGGGGAGGAAAAAACCAACCAAGCAAAAGGAGTCCCAACCCTGGACACGACAAAAACTGGGCTGTTTGCACAGTTCTGTTCCCAGGGCAGCTGTAGGAAGGGCACAGTCTGGGAAGAACTTGTTTTCAGACAAAGGCTGTTCTCTTCACGCACACAAGGAAGCCTCATTCTTCTCCTACTCCATGAAAAAAAAGCGCTAAAGAATTCACCATGCAAATAAAAAAACCCATTCATTTTGAAGAAGAAATGCAGAGATCATTCCAAGAACAAGCTCTTCTGGACATCTCCTCTGGCATACATGTGCTCTGCGAGATGGAACCACTGGTGCCAGAGCAGAAATTCCAAAGCTGGCAAAAGCAGGCAAGGGCAGCCCTTGTCAGAACTTCAGGAGGAATTCTGCCAGGGCTTCTAGCCTCCAATTTTGAGGTGTCACAAGACTGTCTGCAGAACAGAATTTGTAAGGTTTCTAAGGACGGGCAGGTAGGATGCCTACACACCCTGAACACATTTTTGTTGTATTTTTCTTCATGAGTAGCTGTCCAGAATTTGTGGTTTGGGATGGGGAATAAGAAAAAACTCTTCTGTAGAAAGACGTTCGATCTCCAGAACAATTAGCTTTTGGCCAATACATTTACCTCTTTGTAATGACTTAAGATGCAGAGAAAACCTGACCAGCCCCAAGAGAACTGTGGGAGCAGCTCTAAGCCCCTGTTTTGGGCCAAGGAGCACCCTGAGAGTGAAACCAGAATATCCCAAATACAGCCCCAGTGCAGAGCCAGGCCTGTCCCCTGCTCCCCCAGAGGCACAGGGAACCCAAGGGCTGAGAAAGGGATTGCTCACTGCTAACTGCACAACACAGAAGCCCAGAGTGCTAATGTTAATTAATAATCAAGTCAGTTGTTTTACTGCTGATTGGCATGTGGAAAACAGGCACCAGTCAGCCCTGCACAAAGGGCTGCAGGCATTTAGAGTATTGTAATCAACCTAAAAACTGTTAGGATTAGTTAACCAACAGTTAAAAAGTCAGACAGTCCAATCTTCAGATGCCAATAAAAGCATCTTTCCTGTAGAGCCACGAAATGAAATATTCTTTAGAAGAGTAAAAACATACTCGCCCAATTAATTTTCTGAAATCTCATTAAAAAATTTAGCCCGACTAAGTCATACACTTCTGACCTGAATTTTAATTATCTTTATGCTGGATATAAGGTTTTTTCTGATATTTGCAATGCATCATTAATTTTAAAGGAACGGTTTCCTTGCTTCTAAAGTGCATACTTCATCTGAGTGACATTTACTGTAACTAATTTCACCTTTAAAAGACATCTGCAGCGGTACTGGGGGAGCGCCAGCCCCCCTGCAGAACGTGCACACACCATAAGCAATGATTTACTATCAACAGCAGTATTTCAAACCCTTTTAGGGTGCCCAAAATTATACACCTGCCTCCATTCAATAATGCCTACCTGAAAAGAATTTTGCATACTTTGAGGCTGAAATTCCAGTGTGAATTTATGAGAACACATTAGAACAGATTGATTAAAGAAGGAACTTCTAAGCTTGCAAGAGATGAGGAAACTTTTAAAATATAGATTATCCTTCAAACAGGTAGCCAAGTAATTATTGAAGAATACATCAGGTTTTTCAATTTGAGCTTCAAAATTAGACTACACAGTCATAAAATATCCTTCACCTGACCTGTTACCTGGAATTTAAAGTTTGCTGAAGAACTTGGCTGAAGTTTCAAAGTTTCAGCATCCCTGTCAGCATGATTGGGATCTATCCTGACATCCAGATATTCTGTGCCTATCTAGACATTTGTACTGCTACACCACAAGGAAGAGAAAAATACCAGCTTGGAAATAGTGGGACAAGGTGACATTCACAAAGAAATTAAAATTACCATAGAAATAATCTCTTAACAGCTCTGCTGCTAAAAGGTGAGTATATAAAAGAGCTATTTAAAAGTGAGTTACTGTGTTTATTTAGTATGAAAACTAAGTGAAATATTACAACTCTGTATTTTTATATCACTGAAACTCCTAAATAATTTTTATTGCTTACTGCTACTTAGTGTTTAGACATAAGTAATCTGGAAACTTAAATAATTAACACCTTCATTCTGGAACATTACTAGAAAATGTTCTCCTCTTCCTAATGAACTTCCTTGGGGTATTTCTGGGCAGGTATGAGAGCCAAAAGCCAAAACTGTCATTTTATTGGACATTTTAAAAGTGTTTTATTACAGATAACTTCTAAGTATCCAGCATTACTCAAAGGTTTCATGTTATTAGCTAAACTACAGCAGTTTGGAAAACAGGCACCAGTCAGCCCTGCACAAAGGGCTGCAGGCATTTAGAGTATTGTAATCAACCTAAAAACTGTTAGGATTAGTTAACCAACAGTTAAAAAGTCAGACAGTCCAATCTTCAGATGCCAATAAAAGCATCTTTCCTGTAGAGCCACGAAATGAAATATTCTTTAGAAGAGTAAAAACATACTCGCCCAATTAATTTTCTGAAATCTCATTAAAAAATTTAGCCCGACTAAGTCATACACTTCTGACCTGAATTTTAATTATCTTTATGCTGGATATAAGGTTTTTTCTGATATTTGCAATGCATCATTAATTTTAAAGGAACGGTTTCCTTGCTTCTAAAGTGCATACTTCATCTGAGTGACATTTACTGTAACTAATTTCACCTTTAAAAGACATCTGCAGCGGTACTGGGGGAGCGCCAGCCCCCCTGCAGAACGTGCACACACCATAAGCAATGATTTACTATCAACAGCAGTATTTCAAACCCTTTTAGGGTGCCCAAAATTATACACCTGCCTCCATTCAATAATGCCTACCTGAAAAGAATTTTGCATACTTTGAGGCTGAAATTCCAGTGTGAATTTATGAGAACACATTAGAACAGATTGATTAAAGAAGGAACTTCTAAGCTTGCAAGAGATGAGGAAACTTTTAAAATATAGATTATCCTTCAAACAGGTAGCCAAGTAATTATTGAAGAATACATCAGGTTTTTCAATTTGAGCTTCAAAATTAGACTACACAGTCATAAAATATCCTTCACCTGACCTGTTACCTGGAATTTAAAGTTTGCTGAAGAACTTGGCTGAAGTTTCAAAGTTTCAGCATCCCTGTCAGCATGATTGGGATCTATCCTGACATCCAGATATTCTGTGCCTATCTAGACATTTGTACTGCTACACCACAAGGGAAGAGAAAAATACCAGCTTGGAAATAGTGGGACAAGGTGACATTCACAAAGAAATTAAAATTACCATAGAAATAATCTCTTAACAGCTCTGCTGCTAAAAGGTGAGTATATAAAAGAGCTATTTAAAAGTGAGTTACTGTGTTTATTTAGTATGAAAACTAAGTGAAATATTACAACTCTGTATTTTTATATCACTGATTTACTCCTAAATAATTTTTATTGCTTACTGCTACTTAGTGTTTAGACACTAAGTAATCTGGAAACTTAAATAATTAACACCTTCATTCTGGAACATTACTAGAAAATGTTCTCCCTCTTCCTAATGAACTTCCTTGGGGTATTTCTGGGCAGGTATGAGAGCCAAAAGCCAAAACTGTCATTTTATTGGACATTTTAAAAAGTGTTTGTATTACAGATAACTTCTAAGTATCCAGCATTACTCAAAGGTTTCATGTTATTAGCTAAACTACAGCAGTTAAAGACAGAAAAGAAAAGCCTGACTCATATTCTGTACTGATGAGCTACAAAGCAGAAACACCACCTCTGTCAGAACTGACAAAAAAAGCAGCTTTAGGAAGCAGCATAATGATAGGAGAAGCTTCTGGGAGAGGAGCACGTTGCTGCTCTGGACTCCTGGGGGCTGGCACAGTAGTTTGTAACGAAGGGGCTGCGAGGAAGAGAAGGCTGTTCCACACAAAGCTCCCTCCTCATCCAAGCCTCTAAGAACTCATGTTCTGGTTTTTTCTGCTTAAGTTTTTATCTCTGCCATTAATGACATTTCTCATAAGACCAGTTTGGTCAATTTTATCTTCCCAAATCTCCTCCCCACAAACCATTACACAGCATGTCTGCATTACTCAGATTTTTCAGAAGAAAGGATGCAAGTTCAGATTCTCCAGGTAAAAAGTATCAGAGATTTGGAAAAATTTATATAAACATATTCCTGAGAAATGGAAAAACAGAAATATGACATCAGCAACCCTATCATGCCACCAATGTAAGGCTTCTAAACACTACCTTTTCTATATGCATTTTTCCAGTTCCTTGGTAGACTGTATATTTTTGTTATTCAGGTCTTTCTATGTTATTTTGACAGCAAAACCAAAGGCAGTCTTCCTGCAATTCTAATTCCAAATTAGACCATTCTCAGAACAGTTTACTAGAGCCCTCCATTAACAGAACTTGGGTATTACCAGAGTTGAGGGGAGGTTTCACTGAACAATGACCATACAGCAAAATGAGCCCACTCAGCATCAGCATCACAGCAGAACACAGATTATTAGCTACTAATTACACTTAACTATGTCATTACAAATTCTAACATGTGCTCCAAGATGCCATGAATGTATCTGCTGCACAGGAACACTTCCTAATCTTGTTCATGAAATAATTACAGGGGCACTATCCTGCCAAATGAGGCAGTAATTAACCCTAATTGCTCAAAATGCAACTGGCTAATTCTAGGAGATTAATCAAGGGGATTCAATTATTATTAAATGACTTAATATGACAAATTGCTGCATTAGGAGAGGGGGCTTTGCTCCACACCATGGTACTTTCCCAGCAGTGCATTCACTGTGTGCACAAAACTCCCCCTCAGCAGAGGCTGCGCTGGGCACTGGCAGAGCTTTCCCAAGGAAAGTGGGATTGATCTCCAGCTCGGGGACCCAGCTCGGGGACCCTGCTCGGGCACCCTGCTCACCCTGCTCACCCCTGCTCTGCTCAGGGACCCTGCTCACCCCTGCTCTGCTCGGGGACCCTGCTCACCCCTGCTCTGCTCACCACCCCTGCTCACCTCTGCACTGCAGTGGGAACAGCAAAGTCTCACCCCAGCCCTCCCCATGGTCACCTCCCACCACTGCTGCAATTCTCTTCTTTCTGACAGCTTTCCATGCTCTTTTTTATTCATTCCTTAATACAACACAGGGGCAAAACCTAATTGCTCTGATAACAGAAAACAGGCTGAAAAGTCAAGCAGCTAGAATTCACAAAATCCAAGTTTCATGACTACACAGACTGTGGGTTAATCCTGGTTTTGGCTCCCTTCTGCAGAAAGGCAGGAAGAGAGAGGAGCTGCTACAGTGAAACTTCATTATAGTGTGGACAAAATACATTGCAGGATGAGTTCCAGAGACTCACAGGGAGCCTACAGTTCCATGTAGAATGAGCTTTTTCTTTTATCTGGTAATTACTTCTCCAGCACTTACTATAAAAAGAGATAAAATACATTTATTCACTTACACAATAATCTATTTTACTTTGGCCTTTTCTTCAAAGAATCAAAGACATGAGAAAGCCAACTCAGTATGTTTTCATAAGATGATTTAAAAACACTAGCTTTAAGCAAAATTCAAACTATTTCCTCTTTCTCTTATTATAATCAAAAAGTGGGTTCAGCAAACTGTCTGTCTGGCAGAATCACAAACTGGATATGCCCTAGAACTGCTACAACTGCACTAAAAACAAAAGGAGGGGACAAAAGCAGCTAAATGCTAAGAAATCAGGAGACCTTTATGGAATAAGGTAAGAAAAGACAGAGCAGGATGGATCAGACACCCACACTTACCTGAGGATCATGCTGGAATTCCTGCCCTGGCAGCTTGCACAGAGGGTTGTTCTGGTCCCCTAGATGATGAGGATGGTTGTGCTGCCCTTCCATGGTATCATACCAAACTCTGCCTCTCGGCTCTGCTGAGGCAAAACAAAGGGGAGAGTTTCAGGGCAGCCCAGCACAGCAATCAGAAATGACAGTCTGCTCCCCTTCAGAAATGGTCCCAGAACCTGCAGAAGCTGTAAAGAGCTGCCCAAGAGGCAGCTGAGACATTCCAGTGCTGGAACCACCCTGTGATCCCAGAGTAACTGATTCTCTGGCACGGGGCTGTGCACACACTGCAGGAACACCGTGGGCATTGGTGATGGGGCAGCTGCGGGACACCTCCTGTGCCTGCACAGAAAGAATGAACGCACCCAGATTCTCCAGCCCTACTGGAACCATTTGTGTTCAGGCCCGACTCAGGGACAAACTTGGTAATTCCATCAGCTGCTCAGGGACGCAGGACTGGATCACAGCACTCCCTGCTCCACACCAGCTCTGGGGCCACGCTCCGGCCCCACGCAAAGTCAGGCCCCAAAATACAGTCACAGCACTTAGAGAACACCCACAGTAAATACACCCATGTCCCTTCCCCAGAAAAGGCCATTCACAGGTTTTGGTCATCCCTTACCCACACCCTGCCATTCCCAGTCGCATCATTCCTGTCCTTGGCACTGGCTGAAGCCTAATGGAGACAAGGGAAGATTTAGTGGCCAACACAAGCATTTGCAGAAACTTATTTCAAGAGTTTTGGCAAGTATTCACTCAGGGAAAGAACACAACCTGACCTCATTAGTGTATTAATAGTGCGTGCCTGGCACTTGGGCAATGACTAAGTCTTAGTTTAAAATACAAAGGTATTCTAAATATTTGTGGGAGTGGGGGAGAAAATATGATGAAGAAGAATTTCTGCAGCAAGTAGTGCTCAATTCTTTTAACAGTTGTCTGTGAAATAAAACCTTAGCTCTGGCAGATCTTTCCCAACACCAGCTACCATAACACAGGGGGAAAGCAGAGAGAGGCTTTTCTCATGTCCCAAGCAAAGGAACCTTCACTCTGACAAAAGAGCTGCAGCTCCTGCTACATTACACAGGTGAACACATGGATTGCTCTCAATAAAAACAGTTTTTCAAAGTCAGTACCATGAAACTCCAGTGGGGGAAGGAGAATCACTGCTAGTATGAAGTTTGATTTTAAGATCTTTTCAGTCTCAAGCATCTGTAGGTTTATTAGTAACCAGGTGAAGATACCTAGATAAAACTATGTCTCAATACTGACATTAAAGTGCCCTATGAAATTCCTACCTTATGTTATACTGCTGGAACTATCTGAAGTACTTTATTATTCAAGACCTGGAGAAAGGCGGTTTACTTGAAGGGAGAGCCACATGTTCTCTCTCTTCCAAGGCCACACGCACGGAGCAAAGCCTGGTTCCAACACGGGAACCTGGGCATGGCACATTCCCAGCACAGAGACACATCCAGGCAGTGCCACTGAAGTGTCTGCAGCCTCACACTGATTGAACTGGGCATCCACCATGTCCTGCCTTCCAAACGCTCAAAAACAGGGGAAGGATTTACTGGTTTACTTCTGGACATGGGAACCTGAACGGCCTGATCACAGCCCAGTCTGGGCAGTCCCCAGGGGCCCTAAGGAAACTCAAGGAGCAATCCTGGCTGTGAGGGAGCACCAGGGGCAGGGACTCACAGCCCAGGAGAGCCCAGGAGCAGGAACGGGCCGGGGCAGGAGCTGCGCTCGGGCACTGCTTGTCTGAAGTGCTGCAGCTGGAAGCAGAGAAGGAGTAAGAACAAAATAGCAGCTTTGAAAAGAGATCCAGCAGAGCTCACATGACAGCACGGAGCCCACTGACACCTCGGGACAGCGTGTCCTGCCCAGGCTGTCAGCTTGGCTATTCCAGGCTTTGGCACTGCCCAGGGAGAGGGAAGGGGAATCCCCGGGAAGGGGCTTCAGAGAGGATCTCCAAATAGCAGCCAACAACACACAGGCACTGCACTGCAGCAGGAAAGGTGCGAGGCACACTCTGAACACTGGCCCCTTTTTACTTGGCATTGTCTTAGCTCTGCACTTCCCCTTTTATTCCTGCTTCCAAATTTCCCACAGAGTTCTGCAGTATCACACATTTTCACACTGAGTCTTGACGATGACTGTAAATCAAAACGTCTTTAAATTGCATGAAGCATCACACAGCTTTCCAGAAAGTGAAAAAAAGAACAGGATCATCATTACCATCACAGGAAAAATGGCCACAACCCACATGGGATGAACAGCTCCTTCTCCCACACTACTGTCACCTTACTCTGTACAGTTATTACTCCATGCAGCAGCACTCACAGGTAACCTGGGTTTTTTCCAAATACAGGGAAAACAAAAACCCTCTTGTGCAGTCAGCTCTCCTGTCACATCACCAGCTGCAATTCCTCTCTGGGTACCAGTGTCCATACCCCTAATCAGTAGAGAGCAAAACACAAAATCCCATCAAACCCCTGATACCTTGCAGGTACCTGACAGGTGGGATTCTCAGGGCAGAACAGCCCAGGGCACTTGGTAGCAAAGGCCAGGATCATTAGTTACAAGCCACTCATTAAGGAGCAGAACCTCATCAGCATCCTGGCACTCAGTCCCAGCCGCCCTGGTGCCCCGGGTGCTCCTGGTGAAGCAGCTGTGCCCAGTCTGATCGGGTATCACCATGTGTCTCAGGATGCCTCCAACTCAACTGCAGGCCAAATTATTTGCTCCCAAATGTATAATCAACATGACAGGACCATGCACCTCTCAAGCAGGCAGCAAAGCAGCAGCTTGTGCTCAGCGTTACAACCGCTTTCTGTACCAGCACTTTTCACCTTCCTGCAAGACACAGCAGCTGCTCTGTGTGCCCTGTGCTCAGCCCTGCTGCTGCCCACCACACACACACACACACAGAGCTGAGAGTTAAAGCACAGATATGTCACATACACCAATCTGCTTTCCCCCCAGTTACCGTATGCCTCTCTTATCCTCAAACACAGGCACTTGTAGGGGAGCCAAGCAGGTCTGTGTGGGTACCTTGTGTAAGACAAACAGAAACAAAATGGGACGTCATACATGGTTCCAGAAATCCACAAGCTGATTAAAACCAGTCAAGCACATGACTTAACCTAGTGCACAAATGTCCATCTTTTACCCCACACAGGGAGTTGCCAGAGACTGAAATGCAGCAGGGCACACCCAGCAGGCCCCCAGCTACTGTGATACCCACAGGGATGTGCTGCCCTGGGAGCCAGGCTGTGATACCCACAGGGATGTGCTGCCTGCCCTGGGAGCCAGGCTGTGATACCCACGGGGATGTGCTGCCCTGGGAGCCAGGCTGTGATACCCACAGGGATGTGCTGTCCTGGGAGCCAGGCTGTGATACCCACAGGGATGTGCTGCCCTGGGAGCCAGGCTGTGATACCCACAGGGATGCGCTGCCCTGGGAGCCAGGCTGTGATACCCACGGGGATGTGCTGCCCTGGGAGCCAGGCTGTGATACCCACAGGGATGCGCTGCCCTGGGAGCCAGGCTGTGATACCCACGGGGATGTGCTGCCCTGGGAGCCAGGCTGTGATACCCACAGGGATGTGCTGCCTGCCCTGGGAGCCAGGCTGTGATACCCACAGGGATGTGCTGCCCTGGGAGCCAGGCTGTGATACCCACAGGGATACACTGCCCTGGGAGCCAGGCTGTGATACCCACAGGGATGTGCTGCCCTGGGAGCCAGGCTGTGATACCCACAGGGATGTGCTGCCTGCCCTGGGAGCCAGGCTGTGATACCCACAGGGATGTGCTGCCCTGGGAGCCAGGCTGTGATACCCACCCACTGCCCTGGGGCCAGGCTGTGATACCCCAGGGATGTGCTGCCCTGGGAGCCAGGCTGTGATACCCACAGGGATGTGCTGCCTGCCCTGGGAGCCAGGCTGTGATACCCACGGGGATGTGCTGCCCTGGGAGCCAGGCTGTGATACCCACAGGGATGTGCTGCCTGCCCTGGGAGCCAGGCTGTGATACCCACGGGGATGTGCTGCCTGCCCTGGGAGCCAGGCTGTGATACCCACAGGGATGTGCTGCCCTGGGAGCCAGGCTGTGATACCCACGGGGATGTGCTGCCTGCCCTGGGAGCCAGGCTGTGATACCCACAGGGATGTGCTGCCCTGGGAGCCAGGCTGTGATACCCACGGGGATGTGCTGCCTGCCCTGGGAGCCAGGCTGTGATACCCACGGGGATGTGCTGCCCTGGGAGCCAGGCTGTGATACCCACAGGGATGCGCTGCCCTGGGAGCCAGGCTGTGATACCCACGGGGATGTGCTGCCCTGGGAGCCAGGCTGTGATACCCACAGGGATGTGCTGCCCTGGGAGCCAGGCTGTGATACCCACGGGGATGTGCCTGCCCTGGGAGCCAGGCTGTGATACCCACGGGGATGTGCTGCCTGCCCTGGGAGCCAGGCTGTGATACCCACGGGGATGTGCTGCCTGCCCTGGGAGCCAGGCTGTGATACCCACAGGGATGCTGCCTGCCCTGGGAGCCAGGCTGTGATACCCACGGGGATGTGCTGCCCTGGGAGCCAGGCTGCCGCTCCTCCTGGAGCCACCGTGCTGCTCACTGCAGGCTCCCCAAAGGCTGCAGCAATGCAAACTGTTTTACAGAATAAACACAACCACATCAGCACCACTTTCTTCCTCTCTACTGCCCAATAATATTCTTCCTCTTCCTTGCTCATAAAATAAATCTGCCAGGATACTCTATGAGATTACCTATATATTTAAATGATGATGTGGGCTTATGATTACATTATCGCTGTGGTTCAGGGCATGTGCTCTGGGGAAGGCAGCCCAATCCTAGGAGAGTATTATTTTCGAGTGACTTTTATTGTCCATTACTTTACACCATTTCTGTCACAGCTATGATGCCTGGTAGGAATAGTTCACAACAGAAACATCTTTGTCGTTAGTATTCTCATTGCAATTTAGTCAGATCAACCTTTAAATCTCATCCATCATACTGAAGAGCTTTGGCAAAGCGAGCACAGTAATATATGCTTCCATGCAAAACCTAATTACAGGCTAGGTTAAAAAGCCTACCCTGTTCCTTCTGCAGTGCAAGGTGACAGGAAATCCTGAGCATCCCTTGGTTTCTCACTCTCCCTTTTTGCTGGTGAAGTGCGTAACCCGTTCATTACAGCAGACTGATTCTGTCTGGCACATGACAAACTTACTTGAACCTAACAATTAAACTTCTGACAGCGTTTCCAAAAGCAGAGAGTATTTACTGTAAATGCCTGACAATTTTTTTCCTCTCTGCTCATCTCTCTCAACAGTCACCTTATGATGACTGGAAATTACCATAAGCAAATAGCAGTCTAACATCCAAAAAACCCCTCATGTTAATGTGAAATACACACCTGCCAACACTGAAAAAAAATGAATATGAATGTTAAACGAAACAACACGAGGAATGGCACTGAAATGCTTGAGGAGAGAACACTGCAAGAGCACAGTTAGAGAGTGTGATTCAGTAAAAATCTGCCCAGCAAGAGCTGCCTGTGGAGGGTGGTGGTCATGCATGGCCACCCGTGCCCTGTGAGAGGGACTGGAGCCTCTCTCACCAACAGCTCTGGCTGCACTGAGGGAATTCAAGCAAAAACTGTTAAACAGAGTCCAGTAAATAACCCAGAAACAGCTTCTGAATGTCAGGCCGAGCATCACGATGAAACTGCATCTCTGGAGTCACACACACAAACATCACAGCGCGAGTTACCTGCAATCTGCAACCCCCTGGGAAGGAGCAGGGTCCTGTAACAAACTGACCACTGAAGAGAAGAATGGTGGTTTAGTCACACCTCACATTTCAGAGGGTTGGATTTACCCTGAGAGCAGATGCAGATGGGTTTCTGTTAAGACTTTGTGCAAACCAGATTTTCAACAGCCAGTAAGGGATGGGCTCCTCAAAGACCCCAAATCCCCTAACTGAGAATGTTTCAGTGAAATGGCTGAAAAGCCCTGGAGCTTTTTCATACCCTGTCAACAACCAATACTCATTAAACAAATGCTGTGACAGACACCATAATTCACTGTTCCATACCTAGAAGCAAAATGACATTAAGTCAACTATTTAAAGCTACGCAGAGCCATCTCTCTGTGGATGTCAATAAAACAAATGCTTCCTGCCAATAATTAACTGTATGAAACATCCCACTCTGTTTCAAATCACTACCTACACCCAGCTCAGGTCTGTATTCCCAACCTAAGCAAGTAACATTATAAATTCAAATACTCTGTCTTCTAGTTTGGGGGAAAATCTAGTACAATGGATTGAAAATAGCAAGGTTGGGCAGAGTGTGCTTGGCTGGATCACTGTGTTTGAGGATGCCACTTGAGCTAATACAACACTTTTGAGAAAACATTTCAAGTGCCCATCTCTCACCAGGTAGGCAGGCAGCTCAGCTGACTTCTAATTTTAGTTTTAAGTTTTAAAAGCTTTAGCTGAGTTAAGGGTTGGGTTTTGTTTAGTCGGTTTTTTCCTGTGTTGTAGTACCAGCTCCCTAGAACTTGGTCCTAAACCAAAAAACATAATTGTCTAAGTCTTCTGGACACATTTCAGATGCTCTGCAGATCCATCCATTCCAAGGGACAGTTTCACAGGGCTCCTATTAAATAGCTCCAGGATCAGTGCCAAGAGCACTTGGTGATTCATATTTTAAGGTAAATGTTCCTTCTCACCAGCTTAACTGGACTATTCCCACCCCTTCTTTCACTGCACTCAATTTCCTAGTAAACGCTACATGTAAATATTTATGTGTGATGTTTGTGTAGGATGCAAACATCAAATACATATTCACATCCAGAACTCAGGATGGACGGGAGTCAGCAGCATTTAAAGGGACAATACTTCCTGTGAAGGAGCTGATACTGGACCATGGTACAGCAACAGCAGGTTGCATTCTTCCCCTACCAGTTTTCACTTAGGTGTGTTTCAGTGAAGTAACAAGCCAACCTTAATTTGTATTCTTGCAGTTGCAATTTTGAGCCCTGCAGAAAATTCACTGTATTCATTTTTATCACCTTTGAACCATTAGAGCCAGATCTCTCAGGCCACCACCACTGGCAATGAAACACATGTCAAAAATAAACACATACCAAATCTACCTGGAATTTTACTGTACTGCTTACCAAGCATGTGACAACACGCTCACGTTTTAATTTATAACGCAATAAAGCTTTCAAACACGAAGCCAAATTATTTAAGAACACTTCTGTTATCCTTCTTGGAATTCATTCACTTCTGATGAAGGGAAGATTAAATATAGGCTGGAAATATATTCATAACGTAAATGTTCACAGAAACTGCCAGACATTTTCACATCATGAAATGCTAACTGAAACGAGTCCCATCCCGTGGAACACACACTGTCTGTACCAGCAGCACCACCTCCGTGCCAGGCTGGCTCCTGGCACAGGAGGAACCATCTCACTGCAGCCCCAGCCAGGTGACAATGACAGCTGAAATACAGCGCCACTCTCCTGCAACACCCGGAGAACCCGTGTCAAGAAGAAGAGCCAAAACTCAAGCACTCGGGCAGATGGATTGTTCTGAGGCTATGGTGAAACCCCTCAATCTAAACCAACCCCTAAAATAAGTTTCTATCAGACACAACAAAGAATCCAAACTGCTTCCACAGCTGGATCCTCAGATGCCTTTAGTGAGCACCCATCCCACACGGGAGCACAAGTGAACAGACCATCTTAAGCCAGTAAGACAAAACCAGAACTAAGATCCAAAGTTCAAAAACAAATATTTGAATCAGCTCTGCTGCTACAGGGCCAAACCCTGAACGTGGCATCCATTCAGCCCAGCCCGTCCTCAGAAAGTTTAACAAAGTTTTCTATAAATCTTTATGTACATGTATGTTTGGAAACACCACCACTTAGCACTTACAAATACCTTTTAATTAGAACACTTCCAAGCACTCAAGAAGTATTAAGCAAATCTCACAAAAATACTTCTGGAATACTGCTGTAATTTCTGAAATGTTTGAGAAAGGTAGATCAAAGTACGAGAGCAAGCCCATGTCAGATGGGCTCAAAATCCACAAAACCTGCTGGAACCAACTCTGCTCATGCAGCTTCTCTCTACAGCCATGCTGGTGGCTGTTAAAGACTCAAATTATATCTTTAATCCAGGGAAAAGGAATGGAGGAAAATAGAGATATATGTTCCCCCAACTTCAAAACATCAGAACAACAGCTTGAAGTATTTACACTTCCCATAATCAGAAGGAAAAGGAAATGATGCTGAGAGTTGTGCAGCCTAGCCAATCCAAAGATTCATGTGATTCAAATCCAAAAGCAACTTCAAAGCCACCTCATAAAACTCTACCCAAAATGTGCAGGCAGCCAGATGTTGGCATTGCAGGAAGTGCTTTCCCAGCATCTGGATCCTGCAAGCAACAGCCAAACGGAAGCAGAAACTCTTCTCCACATAAAAATATTTAACATTTCTCTTCTTACAAAAATAGCTATGCTAGAAATAGCATCTGTGGGTTTTCCACCCCAACATAACTGGGGTGGAAAAGCGAATGAGTGACTGCATTACCGATATTGCTACTAAATAAAAGTCAGCCTCCCTGCACATTCCTGAGTACCTGCAATGATGGCACAAGTCCTCCAAAAACAAATGGAGCTCTTTAGTTCATCTCCTCCCTTCTGTATCCCTGCATGCAGCACATCTCCATCTCCCCTCCCACACAGGCACAGCTGTCCCTAAAGAACAAGACTCCTTCACCAGTACCTTGCAGATCAAGGCCACAGGGTAAAACACAGAAGATCTGTTCTTCACAATGTCTGCAGAGCTACTTTGATTACTTATTTTGATGACAGACAGGGTTAATGAAGTTCTTGCAGAGAACTCTCCCTTTCCTGGGCTAAATGCCCAAATTCTTTCAGGATTCACAAGACTTGTCTATTTAAATTGGGTCCAATTTTTTTCCCTACAGAAAGGCCTGCACAGAATGTTCTGAAGAGAAGCTGGGAATTAACCTTTCAAGAAAATTATAACTAAATGTGCAGGCTCTGTATAAGAGACAAATCACATTCCCCACTGTATTCTGCCCTCTGTAACAACTTTCTGTTGCTCTAATAAGCTTCAGTGTTGAAGCATAAACGCAGTAGTATCAGATTATTAAAAACCAAGAGCTTACTCATGGAAACAAGAGTCCTGCCCAGCCTGCATTTCTTTCCCAATCTCCCCAGTGCTGACACCTTATTAATACCTGTGAATAACACACTACAACTCATCAAAAGAAATTCTTCAAGTCCAGCAAAATCCAGGTGCAGCTATGCCTGACCAGGAAGTTGGAGGCCACGTGGCAAGGCAAGTGCAAAAGCAGAGCAGTCCCTCTTCCTGCATTAGTGATGAAGCAGAAAAGTTAAAGTAAGACATTACAGTCACTTCGAAGTGCAAACCACGGAAACTAAAAGAAATCCCAATAAGTCAGTCACAGAATAAGTTATTGCATACCTTAATACACAAAGAACTAAGTGCAAACACAGGTAGAGAACCATCCCCAGCACTGTTTACTCTTGGATGGTAAAGTTCTTACATCTGACACAGTGTTATAAATTGAGTAATTGACCCACAAGGAAGTAAAGAGCTCAAGAGAGTTAAAAATTACCCTATAAATACCATAAAGATTAACAGGTTTGTAATACCCACCCAAGAAGCGCTTACTCTAAGTAGAATGATTATGAACACGCAGCAAGAATATTTACTCCATGGCCCTGAGTTCAGTATATACAGACTCCACAAAAGGCAGCACTGCTTCTTAATACACTGACAGCTGAGAGTCACTCCTTGGGCTTCCCAGCTGATTATAGGGGGGCACGCAGACACATGGCTGTGACTTACTTGGTTCCTTAAAATACAGTAATGTTTTTTAAAACCTTTGAATTGTTTTTTGGGGGGGTTTGTTACAATTTAATATTTCTGAGACTCTCATTTTTTTACAACTCTGACAGAAGAGCTAATGAAACACCAGCAGCACAAAGAATTAATCAGAATCTCCACGAAAGAGGAAGGAATTTTTGTGTTCATGTTTAGTATCTGTGTACCCTGAAACCCTACTCCTGGGGAAAGAAACTTAAAATACCTACAGCTTTTCTCCCTGTCTCCTCACTGCAATGAAAGAGATTTGCTTCAGGAAGCAGAGTCCACCACAAACCATCCAAGAAAGGCTTCACATTCAGAGTGTTCCCAGCAACGCTTTTGCAGGAAACAAAATGTTCCAACAAGGAGAAAACTCACGCCTTTTCAAGATGGCAGCAACAAGCGTCCACAAGGTTAAGAACAGGACAAGACACTTCAACTGGAATTCCTGAAAGGATCGTATTGAATGTACTTTGAAGCTGTCATCTGTGCTGTAGGTGGGCATTCCCCAGCTACTGCACCCTCTGCAGGGACTTTCCTCTCCAACTCCACAGTTCAAAAATCACCAAGTTAAGAAAAAAGTTACTCTCTCCCAAGTCAAAGGGGACAGTTGGCTCTAAGGAAAGAAGAAAAATTGGAACTTACATTATCCTGGACCACTTGAGGCGGGAAACAGCGGCGGTGTGCCACCCCCAGCTCCCCAGCTCTCAGAGGCAGCAGTCCCAACTACCCAGCACCCGCTTCTCCTCTCAGCAGGGACCTAAAACTCCACTTCATGCACTCCAAAAACCATGAGTTTAACAGGCTGGTGGATACTTCCCACCTCACAGCAAGGGGGCTTCCCAAAGACCCAACGACAAAAGTAACTGGAGAACAGGATCTGTCACTGAGCTCTGCAAAATGAAAGACTTGCAAATCCTCCCCAGGGTGTGGAGCAACACCTGCTCTGTCAGCAGGCCGAGCTGGGACCGGGTCACAGCCCTTATCAGAGCGGTTTCTGTCCCTGCAATGCCACCCACGTGGTGAGGAGACCGTGATTCATCTGGAGACACTGCGTGGAGGAGCACGATGGCAGAGCCTCCCCCAAAGGGACAGCACAACCAGTCCCAGAGAGTGCCACCACATCAAACAGGGAAGGTGCTTGGCCTGAAAGGTGGGAGGATGCACTGAAAGAAGACACTGAAACCTCCCCTGGAAGGTCCCTCAGGTCTGCTGGCAGTGCTGCCCTGGCCGGAGGGAACACTCTGACAGCCACTCATTTTGGAAGGTGCTGCGCAGTGCCAAATGTTATCACCCTGCTCTGAGGGGAATCTCTGCCCTATTCTCCAGCACTGCCACACTCGGGTTTTTCACCCTTGGTTCCTCCAGCTTGGCTGGTTTGGGAAGGTTTGAGTTCATACACCCCCATATGTCCTCCTGCCACCAACACCACACCAGGAGCAGTCCCTGCCCACTAAGAGGGCTCACTTCCAAAAGGGGTTTCTGGAACAGCAGCAGCAGCACCTCCACACTTGGGAAATAGCATTTCAACACCATTTCCAACTGATGTTATACAAATAATCCATCCATCCATCTGCTGAATTCAGAAAAAAGCCTTTTACAGCCGGGACTGGGATGAGCCCACGCAGAGGTGCAGCCACATGGAGGCCCGGGGAGGTGAGGTGAGCAGGGACCCCTGCTCCGACAGGGAAAGCTCAACAGCTTCAGAGTGAACTGCTTCAGACTACACCCCAGACCAGTCAGTTCCTGGATAACATAACAAAATTATTGCCTTCCAAAATCAAATGCATTCATCTGCCCACACTGGTGCCCGAGGGCTGTCCAAGGGCAGGGATGGACTGGAACATACTTTGATTCATCCTGTGAAGCACAATTCAAAGGTTGGAGTCCAGAACCAGAGACCAAAGTCACTCAAAACAAATACACACAAAAACTTGAAGAAGTGATTAAGAACTGTAAAATGCCTATAAATAGTCCAGAGGGGTTAAAACAAGAAAGACAACAAGGAAATCACTATAAAGGAGACACTGGACGCCAAAAGCAGCAACAACTTTGTCATTTAAAAAGAATGATCCTACCATCTTCTGCACTTTGTGATTTGACATGTTGTAACTATTTTAATAAGTTTATAATTGCCATGGTGAACTAGCTCATAGAACAACGAACTAGCACATCCAATTTATAATCCCAAACTTCATGCAGTTCTGTGCAAAACTCCATTTCTGCCATCTCAAGATCTCAGCAGAAAACACTCAACCTTAAACCTACTTTTTTTCAGACTTACTTATACCTAGACTCGACTAAAAATGTGGATTTGCTGATAGTTTCTAAACTATCTGATTTTCTTGAGTGAAACACAGTGCAAGCACAGGACAGACAATGCCGCCTGATCTCACCAAAACACGGCAGACTATAGAAGTCATGAACTACCTGCAAGGCCTTCTTTTTTTTTTAAAGATGCAATAAATAATACATCTGACTGCTCAACAAGCATCTGTGAGGTTTCAAGAATGCTTTGGAGTACAAAATTCCCAAGGTTGCATTCACTTACACCACTCGGTTTCAAATAGATACGAGTCTGCTGTCGGTTCACTTAAACGTGTAACAGGAAACTCAAATTTGACTAAAAGGCTGTATTACATTACTACGGGGTTTATATGGAAACCTTTTTAGAAGGAAGAAGCTCAGGGTTTTTTTCCTCTCCCATCTGCGACAGACAGCTGTTCACTGCCTGGAATCTCTGATAGCAGACACTTAAAGTAGCACCATGCTGAAGTAAATAATTTAGAAATTTAATTTCTTTAATTGTAGTGACACTGTAAAATTATTTGCAATTTATTGTATCATGCCATGTTATAAGCCATGTCACAAGATTTAACACTGGAAACTACATATACTGTTTTAACAGAATAGAAAATACAGCTTTTTGCTGAAATATTTTAAAATGTTAAAGAACAATCCAAGAGACTTCTCATGTCTGGACAGCAATGGCGCTTACAGTGAGTCCAGATGTTTAAATACTTAGAACAGGTTAGAACTTGGAGTAATCTTGATTCAATTCAAGGTGCAAATAAAAAAAATGTCAAGATAGAAAAAACTTATCTACCTGTAAAAAGATCTGACAGCTTCACAGGTTTCTGCATTTGAACTACTATTAAAAATAACTCCTTGTGCTTTTCTGTTTTGTTTAAAAACTTTACTTCCAGGCTCTAGAACTGCCACTTGGTCACTGCCTCAGAACCTCAGTTCTACCCATCCTACATTTCAGCCAACTCCAGACAGCAGCTCCCAGCCTGGCTTTAGAAACACACACCTCCGGACCACCCCCAAAACCTGGGAGAAAAGAATTCTGAAGTACTTTATGCAGTTTAATTTTCTACGTATTTTAGACACACTGCAGCAATTCCAAAAAGCATTATGACTTTCAAGTCAGACCTAAATCTAGATTTTGCATGCAAATGTTTTGGCTTCTGGGTTTTTTTCTTCAAAAAGAAAAACACTGACTGGGCCAACATCACCTCTCAGTTTGAACACTTTGAACTCTTCTTTCACCTCCTAGATACTACATTTTCCTCCATTTCACTTTAGAGACACAGCTCAGCAGTGAAACATGGAATTCACAAGGGGAGAGAGCCAGGGTCCAGCCTGTTCCCAGGGCACCATCCCAGTCCCCAAAGCAGGCTTGGATGCCTCAGTCCCACCACGGGAAAAGGCAAGGACACAGCTTGGGAAAGCACCACCTGCCTTTCCAGCAGCCACAAAGAGCCAAGCCCTCAACTCTCTTATTCAATCCAGCCCCTTCTGGCTCCTTGGTTTTCCACCAGTTCACGGAGAGCTGAGCCAGCCCACGGGACTGGGAATGCCAGCCTGGCAACACCAGGGGAGCCCTCCAGCCCAGCAGCAGCTGAGTGACATGAGCCCACTGGTGCTGACACACCGCATCCTCCCCACTGCTCCCATCAGCTGAGATAAGCTGCTCTTATCTCCCAGAGCGCTCCCTGACCTGCCAGGAGAGCAGCAGGGCCTGCCTGAGTACTGGCAACGTGCTTGTACTGAAAGCTTTACAGAGGGTGAGTACAATAAACACAGCTTAGCAGCATTTGGTAACAGAAAAAAGCTATTTTCAAGGCCTCTGCCTTTAAGAAGACAGCGTTCACTTTGCCCATTTTAGACAACCTTTAACTTCCACGTTATTCTGTCCTGGGAAAGGCCACTCTGTGCAGTCCATGGAGTGTGGCACAGGCACAGAGCCTCCTCTGCCAGCGTGCCTGTCCCACAACCAGGAGCAGGGCAGCTCACCATCCTCTTGCTACATTTCAGCATCTTCAGTGACCAGGGCTATCAAGGTCATCATCAACTACATTTCAGTGCATGACTATTAAGTTTTTGCCTTCAATATTACAAGATCTTTTCCTGCACCTTGTATTTATACTGGCTACAAGGACACATCTCACATAATTTCCTACAAACACCCCAGTCGAGCACCTGGGGAGGCGTGCACTGGGTTAGTCACCAGCTGCCCGTAAAAGGTAAAACAGACTGGCTCAGTGAGTTTCCAAGGCAAATGCAGGAGTGTGTGTCATGGGCAGAATGGCCATTCACGACTTCCACAACCATAATTCTGTGCTCAAACCATACAAAGCACCACAACCACTCTGTCTATACAAGTGCTGAGCTGTAGTAAAACTGTGGAAGTTGCAATCAGAAACAGGTTTGTTTAGTGGTGAAGGTGAGCCCAGCTTCTAAAACGAGGTTCCATGTACTTAGTGTTCTCATTGCTGAAGATCACCATGAACAACCTCCTTTGCAACAAGAACCTCTAAAAAAAGCAAGTTAGAATGACAAAAACTAAAGCAGAAGTTAGGCTGTTAAATTCATTTTCCCTAAGGACCCATCTAAGCTTTAATTTAGGACAAAGCAAATGTCCTGCAAGGCCCAGATTTCCACTTTCGTCATTTCATTTTTGAAATCTTCCTGCAAGTACTTCCTCTGCTCCTCCAGCCACAGTTCCTTTTTTTCTTGCTTTAAATTCAGACTGAACACATTTGATTTCTCCCACCTGCCCCGCTGTTGGCTGCTGCAGCCACAGGGGTTGCTCTGTTCTGCCAGGTTGGTTGTTGTTATACATTTTTCATGGCCTTGAGGTCAAATATATTTTGCATCACATAAAGGAAGAAAAGATGCTAAAATACATCCACTAATTAATCCTTTACACTTCTAGAAAGCTGCAGGTGTTCAGGAAGGGTACTTGTTGGCAACCACCCCCATTTTACAGCCAAGAGAGCAGAGGCAGAGCAGGAGAAAAGCCCACATGGGCGTTTCTGGCTCCTACCCCCATTCAAACAAAAATACTCATTTTACTCTGAGTAAACAACAGCTCATTCAATATGTAAAAACCTCTTTCAAGCCATTGCAAGAGCCCTTCAGACCAACAGGTAGGTGTGAATGAAGCCCAAAAACATGCTGCATGAGAAGCATCAGAATCTCTATTTTCTCCAGTACAGCCTCAATAACTGCAAGAAATGAGAAAAAGCCAGTGTAGGCTCAATATTTTCAATGTATAATTCAGTGTTATAGACTGACATAAAACTTTTCAAGCAGGATCATAGAGGGCAAGTTCTGCAAAAAAACTGTTTCCCAATATGGGCTTGGGGTTCAAGTTATTCATCTTCATCTGGTTTTCTCCCAACAAAATGAACAGTGAAGAATTTGAAAAGGTATATTAAAACATTCCAATTATTATCCATCCTCTCTCACAAAATACCTATTTGTCAAAAGACTGAATTCCAGAGGAAGGAGGGGAAAATTAAACAAGCAGAAACATTTTATACATCATAGGTGTTAAGAAAGCAAAAGTTTGGTTCTGCTCTGACAACTCCTTTGGGGTGACAGCAGCCACTCACATTCCACCTACAATCTCACTTCCCACAGAAGATGCTCTTTTTCCATCATAATAAAAGTTTCTCACAGCTCCCATTTTCTTTAGGTCTCTAAGACTCAGAGCCAGAGGAAACAGGCAGCAACAGTCTTATCTAAAAGCAGTTCCTTCTTTTTTTCTGTTGTTGCTTAACAGAATATGACTGTCACAAAGAATGTCTACAGGAAAAAAATAACAGTGGAAAGAGTTTGACTCAATGTCAAGAGATGTCTCAAACGTGAAAGCTGTAGAAATGCTGCAGAAGTTAAACGGTTGCTTACAGTGATTCACAAAAAAAATGAACTTCTAAAGGAGACACAGAACTGACAGCAAGACAGCCACAATGTGTCAGGAACTTGCATCACTGGACTTGTAATTGCTACAATATTTCCTATCAAACTACTTCTCCTGCAATAATGCCATAGGCAATCACCATGGGCAGAGCTATTCCATGTGTGCGAACAGGCAGACAAACAGATGGGCTCAGAAATTCACCGTTGTTCTAACCAAGCATAAATCACACTTTGGAGGGAAAAGATGGTATCTGATAGTTCAGCTGTAGCATGTGCTCTCTCCAAAGCCATGTGTAATCCTCCTCCGGCACCGGGGTTACCGCGAGTTCCCACCCTCGGAGAGAGCGCGGCAGAGGGACCGGAGCGGGGAATCGCCAGGGTGGCTCCCAGGAGACCGCAGCGTGCAGCAGCCGGGCAGGGACTGGGGCCTCCCGCACAGCCGGGGCTCTCTGCGCCAGCCCCGGGAGCCCCACCGAGGACACAACGAGCACATCCCGGGCTCGGCGGCAGCGGCGCTCGGAGGGGCGCGGGGCAGGAGCGGCTCCTGCGGGGAGCGTGGGCTCGGAGCAGAGCTGCTGCTGAAATGGAAACCCCCCAAAGCTCCCCAGAGCCTCTGAGCGACACCGGAGCGCGCAAACGCTCGCGTTTGTGCCACGGCCTCAACTTTGCTCAAGTCGCAAGGCCGCCGCTCGGCCCGTCCGGCGGCGGCGGGGCTGACCCGCCCGCTGCCGCTCCCGGCCGCTTCCCGCTGCCCCCGGGGCACGTGCGGGCCCCGCGGCCCGGATCCCCCGCTCCCGCACGGCCCCGGCGGCCCCGCCGCTCGATCCCACCCGCCGCCCCTCGCTCGGTCCCGCGGCCCAGCCGGGGCTGCCCGGAGAGCGCCGCGCGGCGCCGGGGCCCGCGGCGGGCGGGCGGGCGCACGGCCCCGGCGCGGCGCGGCCCGGCGGAGAGCAGGGCCCCGTGTGCTCACCTGCGGCGCGGCGGAGGCGCGGCGGTGCCGGCGCGGGGCGCGGGAGCCCCGCAGGACCGAGCGAGCGGCGCCGCGTCCCGCACGGAACTTCGCCGCGCGCGCGCGCCGCCCCGCGCTCCCGCGCACGCGCCGCCGCTCGGGCGCGCGCGCCGCCGCTGCCACGCAGGCCGGGCGGGGGGCCGCGCGCGGGGGCGGCGCGTGCGCGCTCGGCGCCACCTGCGGCCCCGCACCTGGAGCAGCCCCGGCGGCCCCGGCCCCGCAGCGCGGCGCTGCCCCGCGGCACGGAAGGGCCGGGCCGGGCCGCCCGCCACTCTCCCCGCCCCGGCTCCCCGGACCGGGATCCCCCCCCCCCGCGCCGCGGCTGCGGGAGGGCGGCCGGGGCCGCTCGGCTCGGAGCGGGACCCCACCACCGGTCCGGCCCAGGCGTTTCGCAGCCTCGGGCCTCAAGCGCGGCGCAGCCGAGTTCCTGCACGAACCGGCCTGAACGGGTTTGGCTCCAAAATCTGTCCAGCTTTTGGGATAGAAAATCCTCAGTCTGCAAATTAAGGCATGGGTACTCGACATAGATTGAATTGGAACTTCAAATCAACAGGTTTTGTTTTACAAGTGAGCACGAACGTGGCAATAAACCCAAACCAAAGGAGCGAGGCTCAGCAGTGGTCCCTGTGCCGCGGCGGGGCTCAGGACCAAGGCAATTGCTCCTGTTTGGTCAACTGTTGTCACTTTTGTCAAACTTTCGTGGAGATGTTTGCTGGTACGACTGGAAGCTCCCAGCGCTGGCACGGCCCAGTGCTAACAGCAGCCCTGGAGCAGCTCACAAATGAAACACGCTATGCCAGCAAAAGCACCCTTGCCATTCCAACCATTCCCATGCAGCCCTTTGCTAGTAAAAACACTACTTTAAAGTGCTTTTTCTTCTTTCCCATCACTCCTGCAGGGCAGACGAGTGGAAGCGCCCAGCAGTGAGCAGGGAGCCGGTCCCAGCAGGAGGGGAAGGTCCCCCCGGGCCGAGCCCCGTCCTTGGGGCAGCGCTGTGGTTTCACCGCGCCGTCCGTGCCCCGGCTCGCTGTCTGCCGGTGCCCGCAGGTGTGCGGCAGCCGGCTGGAGCAGGCAGCGGCACACGGTGCCGCCCTGCCCCGCAGCGCCGGGGATTTGCTGGGCACGGTCCCGGGAGCAGCGGGAAAGGCCCCGCTCTGCATTCCCTGCCCGTGTTCCTGAACGCGCAGCTTCCAAGGAAATGCCTGCAGCGCCCGTGGCGTGTTGCTGCTCTGTCCCCTCTCTCTGGGCTGATTGCGGCACCTCCACCTACACCAGAGCTCTGGGGAACCTGCTGCCCAAGACATTTCGGTTCAAATAAGTCACTTTTTCCAGCAGGCTCCACTTACATACTTTAAAATAATTCTGTGTTTTACAGAACCTGAAACATGACGGCAGATCTTTGTTCAAATGGCTTTTATCCATAGAAACTCCTACTTTTAGGAAAACCTTCTTGCTAAAGCAGTGCCACCCTCCAGCATCCAGAGAGACCAGAAACTGCTGTGGTTGTTTGGGAAGATTTTTTAACTGTTTCTTCTGGAAACATCACTCGGTTTTGGTTTTGTTATAAAGCTGTTTACACCTAGCTAATAGAAATTCACTGTGTTTAGTTTGGGTTAATATAAACAAGATCCAGGGCTTGAGTCTCTGATACATTTAAGAGACAGTGAAAGTCGATTCTCTCTCCTGGAGCATTGCTGATGGCACAGAGTTTCTCTCCGGAGTGCAGATGCCTGCACAGCTCTGCAATGCTTCTCACTAGAGACAGAGCAATAGACACAACAGATGGAAACTAAGAGGCCACCTGGTTTTAAAGCAAATCATATCATCAATCTATCAGTACAAAATCTGAAACATGGGAAAGTGCTTAGAGAAACAAAATTAATTCCATTTTTTTCCTCCAAACTCAATTTTCCCAAAGTCTGTTAATGTATCATTTGCAAAAATGCATTTCTTTCTCTTAAAATGAGAATGTCAGTGGATTGAGGTGAAAGAACTTAAGTGCTTTACATCAAAACAACAAAGAAATATCTATTGTTAGGCTGCCATAAGTTACCATCTTTCTATTCAGTAAAGCTGGTTTTAAAAATCTGCTACATTCTTGTGCACAGCTCCAAGATCCAGGTTTTTCATGGCTAAATTAGACAGACCAGACAGAATTAATTTAAATTATCAACAGCAATTCAGTTAAGAAAGAAAATTAAATTTCCTCAATTAAGTCTTGACAGAAATAGACTTTTGTTCATATCTGTGTTACAGTTCTGTGTGAAATTCTCTTTCAAACAGCTCCTGAAGTGAGAACTTTCAGATGTTTACATTACTTCTTATGTGTTCCAGGGTCTGTAGGATCAGCCACAGATCAAGTCTCCTGAAGTGTAAAAATCGTATTTTATACACACACATCTAAATGAGGGTTGCATCATTCACAGATCCCAGCTAATCATTTCATTTAATCAGTTAATTATTTTATACAGTTCAAGGATGGGTTGATGTACATCTTAATCTGCACGTCTTAAAATTGCACTGATTCAATTGTCCAAAGGAATTCTTGGTAGTTACTGTGAGTCTGTAAGGAATGGAGAATTACCTAAATAAAAGTATTTAAATAACTTATTTTTTAACCTAAAACACGAAGAAATCATTTTTTTTGCCTCTAATGCATTTATAGCCAATACTCACAAGGTTGTAGAGCACCCAGGGCCTCCTCACTATTCACAGCCCAGTGTTGTAGCACTGACCCACTGGGAGTGAGGCCACTTCGTAGTAATTGATCCAACAGAGCCAAGCACAGCGAGGGAGCACTGCAATATCGGGGGCTGCGAACGTTAAACCAGGAACATTCCTGTGTTATTGGGGGTATGGAGATCCACAAATCTGTTTTGGGAAAACCAGAATGATCTTGACCCAAATCCTTAAGGATTTTAAATCAACATAGAGTCAATTCAATTGATTTACTTTATTCTCAGCTAAATGCAACTGTCACTGTATCCTTCATCCTCAGTCCATTATCGATAAATTCCTGGCCTTACTGACTTAATATATGCCTATTGACTTATGTATTTTCCATTCCTAATAGCACGCAGAGAGCAGATGCTAGAAGTTCTTTCTCAGGGGAGGAAAAGCAACACAAAAACCAACCAACCAACCAAACAAACAAAAATAAAGACATTCCCAAAATAACCTTCTTCTTCAAATGTAAATTGTAGAGTTTAAGGAGAGGCAGGCTTCCAGCAGTAGCTGGAGAAGGCAGGCCGTGGATTCCTCCTTCCACAGGCAGGGCTGCAGCTCCCTCCACGCAGGCTGAGTTCCACAGAGCGGCTGCAGCCTGCACGCTCCGGCTCAGATTTCCATAAGGTTGGGTCCCAGAGGAAGCATTAATGCTGAAGGAATGCATACCAGCGTGGAACGAGGCGAAAAGGCAGCACAGAATCTCTCCAACAGATTGCTCACAGAAACACCTCTTTTGTACCATATTTAAGATCTGTAGATTGATCTCATGAGCATTTGTGCAGCAGTTTAGTCTCAAACTGATAAGCGTGCTCCGAAAGGAGAGAAACAGAATCAAGGCAGATTAAAAAGCGTTGGTGTTGGGGCAGATAAGGAACCGAGAGCCACCACGTGACTCAGAAAGCTCCAGCCTGGCCGCCTGCAGATCTCATCAGGGAACCAGATGTGACCAGTGGCAGAATATCCTTCTCAGCGTGAGATCTGGAGGATGTGATTGCCATCCAGGAAAGGGGAGATGGGAAAGTATGATGGGGAAAATGGCCTTTTTTATAGAGTTTAATTGCTTAGAAGAAAGACACGTTTTCCTTTAAAGAAGAAGGGATGCTCAAAAACAGGCTCAGGAAGGTGTCTGGAGGAAGAAGCAGAAGGATTTTTCACATGGACAGAAAACTGAAAATCGCTTCCTCTTTTCTGGTGGTTGTGTGTTTGAAATGATGAAGTGGCAGCAAACAGTTCTCATTCATTTCTCTGGTCAGCTGAAACCAGGGCGGGGCAGTGCAGAAAAAGTGGAAGAGGCCTGTTGTCCTCCTCTCATAGAGCAGGAAATTGTGCATTTTCATTCATGAATTTGTTCATTGTCCTGCATGGAGAGGACAGCTGGGAGAGATCCCAGTGGAGGGAACACCCTGGCCTTAGCCCACTGTCCTTGTCACAGCCAGGCCGGCTGCAGGGTGGGACCTCCACCACCCCAGCTGCAGACAGCTTACAGCAGGAGCTCCACTTGGCCTCACAGGGGCTCTGGGGCAGCTGCTACTGTTGCTTTTGTGGAAGGACAAGTGGAAGATGCAGTTTCAAGCACCCAGTCTTGTGGCTGCAGCTCATTTTGGGGTGAGGAGGAGGAAGAGGAGGAAGTTTGCTGCATGGAGTTGGAGCTGAGACACAAGAGTAAGCTATGTGTCCTACACACACAGGTAGCACTCACTGTGCTCTTGAGAGAAAAAGAGTTGTGGATGCCTGCTCTCAGCCCCAGCAAAAGGTTTGGAGATGAAGCCTGTGCCCTCAGTCTGTATTCCAGCAGAGCAGAGAAGCAGTGCAGGGAGCAGCGTGCTGGGTGAGGCCCCCAGCAGCCTGTACTGCCAAGCAGATGGGCCGCCGTGTTCTCAATCAAGTGCAGTTTTTAAGGTCATGCCTAGATAATGAGCATCACAGCACCCAAGCCTACAGATCATGAATATATGGATGAATATTGGCTCACGCACTTTCCCTTCTGCAGCTCCGTCCCTGGAGCTGTCCCTCTGCTCCAGCCGTGCGAGTCTGGAGCTGCCACTACGGGCTGGTGCTAGAGCTCACGCTGCCCTTGCTGCTGGGCTGTGGAGCACCTGCACTCACTTCTCGGGCAGGGTGTGAATGTGGCTCACTGGGCTGGGGCGCAGAGCAGCAGGATAACTGCAGAGCCTGGGCTCACGTGTGAACTCAAACCATGTGTGAAGCTGATAGTGAAGATAAACCCTTCTAAGTACTTCATTATTGTGTAAGCAAGACACAAGCTTTATTGCTCTGTCTCCCTGTTTTCTTAATGACCTGCCTTAAGTTGATCCCTGTTTATACAGTTTATATAGTTTATATAGTGTCCCTGGTCATTAGTGAGGCTCAAATGCCTCCCCCTGAGCAGGCAGAGAAGAGGAGAGAAGAAAGAAACAAAGAAAAGAGAAGGAGAAAGGCAACTGAAGGCAGATTGAGCAGCTCTGGCTTTAACAGTCCCAGGCCCTGCCCCTGTTTGTGCTGACATTCCTCCTGGTGACCCTTTCCAAGTGTTCCGGGCGAGTTTCACAGGAATGCACGGCTCTGTCTCCGTGAGCTCGCCTTGTTATTCCAAAGGAGCTGGCACAGCTCCCCAGCTTTCACAGCCAGATGTTAGGAGAGTGACCCTGCCAGACACTGCAGGCATGCACCTTCCCATTCCCAGCCCCTTGCATGGGGAATCGTTTCTGAGCAATCTATTCTGGGTAATACTTTTCTTTTGTGATTTGTTCTCTTCCTTTGCTCTGAAGATTGATTCATAGCACCAATGCTGTATCATTTCACAGCTAAGGAAAGTGGGATGAATTTTGCTATAAGCTTTAATGGCAGCAGGACAGATTGGTAACTGAAGGATTTTTGGGTCCTACTCATGAGTCAGGACCCAAGCTGTGCTTGTTGTTGTGAAAAAAAACCAGGACAAAAGGAGACTGCTGCCCAGAGAAAGCTGTGGGTGGTTTTACATTTCAGACTAATCATATGGATCCGCAGAGACAAAAGAATGCAAATGAAAAACGAGGCACTATTGGTAGCAGAACACACGGGGATCATACAACATCAACAGCTCTTCTTCCATCTTCTCTTTGCCTGTCCCGGTGTTCCTGTCGCTTGCGGACAGTTCTGGGGATGCCCACACCGAGGTGCAGAGCCAGGGCCCATCCTTTGGCAGGGATCACATCACTGCACACGGACTGACAGCACAACAACCTTACGATCATAACCTCGTGTCCTGTGTGCTGTGGGACAGCCCACGACCATTTCAACCTCCAGCCTTCTTTCTCTTCTACTGCTGCTCGTAGTTTTGAACTAAACTATAAATTCTGTGGGACAAAAACTTTGTGCATTGTAGGAGCCCACTGGATTCCTGACCACTGTTGTGCTTTCCAAGAGCTACTGCACTGCAAATACTTAAAGTATGTCTCAGAACTAATGACTTGTAACTCCATTTAATTCATCAAGATGTCAAATGGAGATTGCACTTTAGCTCAAAATGAGCTGGGGTGGACATGGAAATAATGTCATTTAAATGTAATACCATCTTATGATGGTAACATTCAAACAAATTACAAATTTAACCTTTAAAATAGTATTTTGAAAGGAAGTTAAAATAATTGCAGAGTGTAGCTCTTAAAGTTGAAGTGCTTTCTGCTCCTGCACTGAAAGGTGCTGCAGAAATGCAGAGCATTATGTTTATTTATTAATAATCGCACAAAGAAATTTTCATGATCGCCACTGGGGACTGTCTGACAGGTGACACAGGCGACCTTCTGCCAGGAGTGACATCTCTCCCCTACAATTTACATTCTCTAAATGATTTGCGATCAAATTACTTACAGCACAAATTAGTTTCTCTCCCCACTGTTCACTCCCACAGCACCATATTCAACTGTTTGTTCCACAGAGCCATAAAAATAATAATATGGAAAGTCAGTGCCTCTGCTTCCAACATGGAAACAGTGCATTGGCCAAGAGATCGATTCCTGCACTCATTTTCTCAGGCACTGGGATTTGCATCTGGGGGAGATGCAGGTCATTGGCTGGAAAAGAGCATCCTGGGTTCACATTTTGATTGCACAACCAGATAAACAAACCAAGTGTCCCAATTAGAGGGAAGAAAATAATCACCATTCAGTAGTAAAGGAATGGAGCAGACTAAGGAACAGCTTTGGAACAGCCAAAGAACAAACCCCAGACATTTACCGGGTGTTAGGGAGACCGTAACAATCAGTGGCAGGGAAATGGTTAAATAATGGTTAATATATTAAAGGTGCAAAGGGTCTCCTGACCTCTGCCACTGTCAGTTCTGTCAATGGGCCAACAGACGCCAGCAGAATAATTATGGCCTATATTTAGATTATGGATGCATCGGACGGGGTGAAGGTTGAACATGGGGAACATGGCTGTTTGCAGTTCATTAGTGATAGGAGCAGCCAAGGGTGGGAGGAGGGCACTGAACTGGATTCATCCCACCAGGAGTACTTGTGCTGAGCTGCATAATGTCAGGAAAAGAGATCTGATTAGATGGGGAAACGAAAGCAATAAACAACTGTGTTCAGCCTGTCACACCCAGCAAGGCCAAGGAAGGAAGGAAGAAGGGAAGGAAAGAGTAGAGAAAGCAAGAGCAGGCTCTGGCTCTCAGCCATGCTGCTCCTGCAGCAAGGAATGCAGCTGAGGCACGGAGTGGAAACGCAGAGCTGGGAGCCCTGTGCATGTGATTGTGGGGTGTGCTTGCACACGCGTGTGTCACACAGAAGAACATCAGGAGTGCTCTGCAGCTGTGCCTGTGCATCCCGCACCCGCTCCCAGCCCGTGTCCCGGGAGCAGGGAGGGTGCTGTGGGCTGCCGTGGGCTGCTCTCCGCGGCGCACAGGCAGACGCACAGCAGTGACATGTGCAAGGACTGTGATGGCCCTGCTGACAAAGGTCTGGGGTGCTGCTGCACAGCTCTCCATCTACTGATCCATCAACACAACTGTTAGTAAATGGCAACTCAGGTAAAGAAGAGGCTGCAGGGAATGCAAAATGGAAACCAGATGCTACAGCATCACATTAATTCTTCAATGCAGACTATAAATGACTGACAGTTTCCTATCATACTGACTACAGAGGGCCCCAGTCAAATGGCTGGCAAAGTTTCTTTGGAGACACTGGGGATAATGAATTCAGAAGTTTCTGAACAGCTGCCTTTCATGGATCATTTGGAATTTGCGATGCAAATATGAAAAATCCATGTTAAATGCCCTCAACTAATTGAGTGGAGAACAGCAAATACAAAAGAATAGATCGCTGACCTTGGTAAAAACAGCACAAAAGCCTTAATCTGCCCAGAGAGACCAAGAAGGGAACTGAGGAGTAGGAGAAAGCAGAAGCCTGTGTACTCTCCCTCAGGTTCCTAATTCTGCTTGCCAAGAGATAAATACAGATTTTCCTTTTGGGACTATCCAACAGCACCTACCTCCCTTCCCTACAACCCACAGCAGCGGAGAAGGAGCGGGTGGGGAGTTCTGACAAACTGCCAGTGTCAAACTTGACAATTCAAGGCAGAATCTGACACTGAGAGAGAAGAGACAACTGTTCAAGGGTAGCTGTTAGCAAAGGTGGGGAGGTGGGTTTTAACAGTTGAGAAGGCACGAGATAAAAGGAGAAGAAAGGCAGGGCTGGGTGGGGAGCAGGACAGCTCAGACCCCTGGGGTTACAACAGTGCTGCTCACAGGCAAGGATGACATAGAAAATGCAACACTGGCAAAACTGAAAACAAGTGACAATTGTGCCTTTCTAGGACGACATGGTAGAGCTGTTCACCTTGAAAAAACAAATTCATGTTGCCTGCCTGTACATGGCAAATCCCTAACACTATTCACTAGCTAGGTGTATGCTCCAAAGGTATTAATTGTTGACCATCAGCTGCCTGGATGAGGGGCTGTTTCTGCTGAGGAGGCTGGACAGATAAGGCATTGCTCTCCCAAGGCTCCCTGTATGGAAAACAGCAGCAAGGTCCAGTGAGCTAGCAAGTCTCCCCAGTTGCAGTTTTCCAAAATTGGAACATCATGTCCGCTGGGCTGCACATACCAGCCGTGGTCCTGTCAGCTGTTTCTCACTTTATCATTGTGCTTCTTCGAGGGAGACCAGATAACTGCTCTTGTGTTGCTGCAGGCACCGCCACACCTTTCCCAGGTTGTGTCTGTGAGGAGCAGCAGAACAGAAACACTGGAGACAGAAGAGGCCAATCTATTATTTATACTCAGCTACTCCCCTTGGGCCTGAACAAGCAAAAAGCTCTCTTTAAAGGCTTATAGTTCTTGGTCAGGTTCCAAGAGAGACAAAGGGATGTTGTAAAAAGAGTTTCATATGAGCTTGGTAAAACACTCTCCTAGGGAAGAGGCAGCAGGTTTCCTTTGTGTGGGAAGGCAGGAGGTAGACAATTTTGTTTAAATTTACATTCACAATGAAAGATTTTCCTGTGTGTTTCAATGGCTCTCATTCAAATTTACATTTCTTTGAGCAGTTTTCTGCATTTGTAGGGTTTCTGTGCCATTTCTAAAGCAGCAGCCCTGTTTCATGCCCTCATAAGTCGGTACCACTCAGGAAGTTGAAAGTGCTGACTCAGCTCTCTGGAGAGCCCGTGAAGCATCGCTGTCCTCACTGTTTGCAGTTCTCAGATGTGAATAACCACAGACAAAAATGGTTTTGGTGCCCCTGGCTCAAATGCTGGGCAGATATGGGGCTTTCTTTTAAAGCGGAAGGAAACAGGGAGGTACCACAGGGGTGCCACTGCTGCTGAAAGAAGAGCAAAGACAACTGAAGCAATCGAGTATTGGGAATAAAGCAGCCTTGCAGTCAGGTGTTGTGCTAGAGGCCTGGGAAAATACTTGGAACGTGCTTTTGCTCCACTAGTTTCAGCCAAGATTTAAATGCCCAGAAAGGATCTGGAAGGTTGCCAAGACAACAGGGTTTTTGAAAACCGCAATGTTCAGGTTTGGGTGGGGATGAGGAACATGTTCAAGTCATTCCACACTATCTGGAGTCACAAGGCAGCAAGAGTGCACATGCGGTCGGTAATGCCCAGCAGGAACCGATGCAGCCGGCACAAAGTTCTATTATTCCTTTCACTCTGCACAAACCACATGTTTTTCATTAGGTCCAAATTGTAAAAGAAAATATATACATATTAAACCAAATACCAGAGTTGTGTGAACGTGTGTTTGGCAGTTTGCGTTCAGGTTACAAATGCTCACAGTGTATTTCACAAAAATGCTGTTTTACAAGGTTGCGATCCGCAGTCAATAATGCCAGACGTGCCATACTCTCAACCATCATTTTGGCCCACACTTCCTCAAAAAGCAAATAAACAAAGTAAACTAAATCATCCTGCACTTCAACAGCTTGCTTGGTTGGGTAGATTAGTGCCTGGGAACAAAAGGGTTCATGGATCAGAGACCTCTTCGGTTTCCTGAATGTTTTAAGCCTGGCTTCCTAAGGACGCAAGACTCCTGCATTCACACCATCCATCTGTCATCTCCCCCCAGCTCCTCCACCCCCATCCTTTTAGCTCACTGGCCAATTTTAAATAATTTTATGTAATTTGGCAGGCAGCTGAAAGAGGCTCCAACACCGAATTCAGTTTGCCAAAGTTTGTAAAAGATCAGTGGACTAGAAAGCGATGAGACAGATGAGTGTCCATGCTGAGCCCTGCGGCCAGGAGGGCACGGCCCGGAGCCCGGCCCCAGGGAACAGGGGACCTGTTGTGCCCAGCAGGGCGGTGTCACACGCACACACCGGGGCACTTGTCACCAGAACAGCGCCGCTGCCTTTGCATGGGAGATGCTGCCGGCCCTTCCTCCCAGCATGCTATTCCCTGGCATTGTGCATGGCCTGGATTTCACTGTTGAGAAATCGCTGAGAACAAGCAGTAACTGTTGAGCAGCAATACAAGTGAAGGTGGTGTTTATGCCATAAAAGTATGCTGTGCTGGTGAGACATGTATAGAAGGAAGCAGGATCTGGGAAGTGATTGTTTTATGAGGGACTGACTTTAAAATGACTCATTTAGCACAGAGCAGCAATTGTGACTTTATTAAAAATCACCATGTTCTGGAGTGAACTCCTTGGCTTGGTTACATGTGCTGCCAACTTCAGCTTCATCAGAAAATAGGTCTTGCTGAATTCCCATGGAAAAGTCCTGGAGTGGCTCCCAACTCTGTCTCCCTCTGCGGGGATGGTGCTGGCACCCCTCCTGCAGGGCAGCAGGGCCGGAGCCTGATCCTGCCCTGGTGCAATCACATCTCCTGCTGCTTTTCTAACAACTTCCTGTTGTTATTTTTGTTCCTCCGCGTTCTTTAGGTACATTTGGTGCAGTGCTCAGACACTTCAAAGTGCTGATATTAAATAAAGATACTAAAAAAACACTTACTTGAGATCAAAATCAGACTTCTCAGAGTTTCAGGATTTCAAGCTGCAGCCCCTTCCCCAGCCCTGCCAGCGGCTGCGGCACACGCCAGGGCAGGATGCTCAGAGAACACAGAACCCAGGGAAAGCAAGTGTGGGAGAACGGGGACTTCTTGTAGTTAAGTTTCCACAGCCTTTAAGAGGATCCAACAAATTCCAATATAAAACAGACTACTTCACAGTTTAAGTGTATGGACTTTACATGGCCAATTTAGAACTCTGCATTAAACTGCTTTCTTCTCTCCCTTCCCCCCAAAACAGGTTTTGGGGATGGAAATCCTGATCTAAACTAAATCCCAGGAGCCTGACAATCCTTCTGCAGAACTTCCCTGAGACTCTGGGATGTTGCCAGCTTCAAGAGATGGAAAGGAAGATTGCCAGGTCACAGGCCATGCCACAGATGGGATTTGACTTCTGAGCAGTCATTTAATTTAGGCCTGGAACAAGATTTATTTCTATCTGAAATCACAGAGAAAGAAAAAGATAGAGGGCTGTGGGGACGAGGCAGGAGATGTGAATTCAGATAAGACAAACTTCATCTGAAGTGTAGAATATTCCTGTGAGGTTTCTAGTTTCCATCTCTGTTTTACAGATTGAGAAACTAATGCTTCAAGTTAAAAATCCATGCTAGCAAAGAAAATTTTAACTAAAGACACGCAAGTCCTGCCGCCCAGCTTTATGGTCTGAGCCTCCTCCTCCTGCACACAGTCCCCGTGCAGGGAGGATGGGGCACAAAGGAAGAAATTTTGTGTAATTTTCTGCTTGTACCAAACAAGGCCTCCACAACCGGAGATGCACCATGGGGTTGGCCTTGCACACGCTTTAGGCAGGAGAGGTCCGAGCAGCAGCCACAGAGAAGCTTGCCCAGCACAATCCCTCCTTGCAAATGAGGTCTCAGCTCAGTGAGAGGGACGAGTATGTCAGTTCTGTCCCCTGGAACAGTCACCAGCTGCCTCTGAGGCACTGTTGCTCCTACTGGGCAGCACCTCACCCAGAACAAGCTGGTCTTCCCAAGTGCTTGTCATTTTCTCTCTTTGGTCTCCTCCCCTCTCAAACCGAACCGAACCAAACCAAACCAAACTGAACCAAACCAAAGCAAACCGAACCAAACCAAACCAAAGCAAAGCAAACCAAACCAAACCAAACCAAACCAAACCGAACCGAACCAAACCAAACCAAACTGAACCAAACCAAACCAAACCAAACCAAACCAAACTGAACCAAACCAAACCAAACTGAACCAAACCAAACCAAACCAAACCAAACCAAGTAACAAAATTGTTTCTCCATAGGCTGCAGACATAAGTGCAGGCTGCAGGTTGCACAAAGCTAATGAGTTCAAATCCCAGCTCCTCACACACCTGCCTAGGAGATGCCCAGCCCTTTGAAGAGTGAAAATAAAAAGAGAAGGAGCACAAGTGGGTGCACCTTTAGGAGCTGGTGGCCACTCCTGTTCCAGTGGTGTTGGTGGCAGGACCCTGCTCCAGGATGCCACACTCATTTCACAGTAATGTCTTACCCTGAAGCACTTTAAAGTACAAGTTAAACATCAGCCTTTGCAGCACTGCAGTGCAGATGGTCATTGCTGTCCCCGTATCACAGCTGTGCAAACCAGGGTGCTGGGTACAACTGGGAACTTGCCTGTGCAGACCATGAGGTTTGTCAGGGCAAAGACACGGGGTGGCTGTGCCCACCCTGCTTTGCTGCTCCCTTCCCTGTCAGCTGTGGCCCCTGAGGTTCCAAAGCTCAGCCAAGGAACTCAGTTCCCTCCTTCTGTTAGTGGCAGTGACTGGTCACCATGGCAAATTTAATGTAGAGGGAGGAAATTAAAATGGCTCCTTTCCATTTTGGAATAGCAGGAGCCATGTGAGACTCAAATTAGGTCAGGGGTAGCAACGTGCCACCACCTGCCCTGTGAACAGCACAGCCCATGGGTGCTTTCCACACCAGAACCCACAGAGCTCCCCACAGGAGAGACACCCGAGCCAGAACCAGACGTGGATGGAGCCAGGGACCAACACCTCATCTCCTATCTCACTTCAGATCCCTGTGAAGTCCTGTACCTCACCCTGTCCCACAGGGAAACCACCTAAGAGCAGCTTTACAGAGGAGTCCTGGCAGTGATGTGTCTTAATCACTGCAAAGCTCTGAAAGTCAGTGGGAGGAGAAACATGTTCCTACAGCTTTAGATGGTGCTTTCCAGAAGCATCTCTCACTTTTCTGCTGGCAGCTTAGATTCCTATTATTTTGCCTGTTTGGCATATCTGGAGAGGAGGGGAAGCCGCCTCCTCCCCTTGCCCTTGACCAGCCAAGCAGCTGCCAAGCCCTGCAGGCCACTGGAGTGACCAGAGGAACGAGGGGCTCACACTGCCCTTGCAGAGACCCAGCTCCACGTCCGAGCTGTTCACTTGCCCTCCCAAAGGTCCCCTTTCCCCACTCCTCAGCCACAAGCCCAACACGTGTCATAAAGCAACTTGGCAAACTTTACAGAATGCTGCAGCACCTCTCCCACACCCCAGGCTGACAGGGACATTTTTCTGCTCCACAACATTCCCAGTCATGTCCCACAGAGCTCTGCTGTTGTGGTGCTTCATATTCAGAGACCGTGAATATGCAAACGCCAGGAACAAAGACACAACACCCACACCCACATGCCAGTGCCTGGATTAAGACAGAATCCATTAGATCCTGCAGCCAAAGTAGAACAAAGTGAAATTCCCCGGGTGCCTGCACATGCCAGGAACAAAACCCTGGATTAAGACAGAATCCATTAGATCCTGCAGCCAAGAGTAGATGGGCGCTGAAATTCCCCGGAGTGCCTGCACATGAACCACTTAACAGGAACAGAGCAGCTCCCGGTGCCCTTGAGACACAGGGTTGGGAGATCCAGTTACGCACTGGATAGATTCCCCTTGGCTGGACTGCCCAGAGGGCAGGACACTGCTCCTGGATTCTTGCTGGGAGCAGCTGGTACTGGTGGGCGTTAACCCCATCCTCCACATGCCACCAGTGCCACCTCTGCAGCAGGTGGAGCGCCCCAGGCTGTCCGTGTGCCACCGGCTGGGACTCTCCGTGGCTGCGGGCTGGGGAAGCCCCCGTGCCGTGCCAGCCAAGCGGCGCCTCCCTGCAGCGTTCCTGCCCGGGCAGCGTTCCCCAGCTTGGCTGCTCTGCATTTACTCACCAGGAAATGTTTGAGCTTCACGGAGCTGCAGAGCTCTTTCTGTTGTTAACCAGGGCAGGGCTGCGGGCGGGGGCGAAGACGAGCAGGGGGTGTTCACCCAGGACCTGGGCACATTCAGCCCACAGCTGACAAGGGGCTAAAAAATTCTCGATGCAAACAAGTGGGACTCACAGCCCAGCCCCAAAAGCCAGCACAAAGCCTGGCAGGAGCCAGACCCCGTGGGGTGGCAGGATGCAGAGCCCAGAGCTCAGAGCAGCTGCTTGTTTCCTCAGGGAGCTGAGCCGGAGCTCTGGCCAATGTGCCTGATTTCCCTCTCATTTATTTTAGATTTTCAGCAAGACATTTCCACAGCTACTCCCGATTTACAGCAGTGGGAATAAACGATGGTCCAGGCCCCTCCTCCCAGAAGCCTGGCCGGGGTTCCTCAGATTTCTTCCTTACAGAAAGCATTGAGGGTCCATTTTTTCCCTGTTAAATCATCCAATTTTTTGGCTTCCCTTTTGAGAGGAATTCTTTCTTTCTCTTGAATTAATTTTGCTCAGTTCCAGCACTGACCCATGTTTATGAAAGGGGCTTATGAGCTGTAATGTTAACTAGCCTCAGTTTGCTGATTCAGCAGCAGAGTAAATAGGTAATTACACTCTGCCATATGTGTCTCTAATTCCAAATAGGTGGTGTCCAAAAGGCACTGTGCATTACCAGTGGATGACTGGAGTTGGGACTGTAAAAATGAGTAAATTGGTCCCCAAGGCCAGAAAAAGCTCTGTCAAATCCCACTGTTTATATCATACTGAGTGGCTGACTTGTGGTTATTTTGTAATTTAATACTGCTAAATGTCAACGGGAAATCCTTTCAACTGCAGTTTGATACCTAGTGACAGAAAATCATTCAAGACTTAGACAAAGCAGCAAGCTCAGAGAGGAGCACTTTTTTCTTTTAATCTATGCAAAAGAGTGATCCTGCAGCAGCTGCCCTACCCTGGGGGGGGACAGGGCAAACACACTGCTGCCCCCAAAGATGCCCCTGTCCTCGGCTGTGTCCGTGGCAGTGACTGCCAGGCACTGGGCAGGGCTGCCTGTGCCTCCGCCTGGAGCAGCAGTGCGCTGGGCTCGGTGTCCTCAGTGCCTCCCCAGTCAAGCCCAGCTAGACAAGTTTCTTTAGTCCTTGTCTTGCAGAGCTCAGTGTATGAGCCCAACACTTCTGGCTGCATGTTAGTTTTTAAAAAAACAGAAAACCCAGAATTGCCGCATTGGAAAAATACTTTCTGTAAACAAATCCAAACATTCAAGCAAGGGCTGCTCAAGCTCTCCTGGTGAAGAAGCTGCAGAGGAGATTGAACATGACTAGCAGTGTGTCTCCTTCAAACACTGAACTGAGTCTCATTGGCTGTGTCATATAGAAGTCCACACTCTCGCAGAGCAGCCTACTGCACTCATTCACGGTGCTGTCCCATCCCAGAGAGCTCTCTGAAGTCAGACAGCAAACTGGAGTCACCTACTCTGGTGCTTCCGGCTGCTGGTCACCTCCTCAGCAGGGACAGTCACCTCCTTTTCCCTGCGATCAGGGCACACAGTGGCACACTGGCAAGGAGGAGGGGACTCAGCTCAGAGCTGGCTGGGCACAGCCCAGGGGCACTGCCACCATCTCTGCGCTTCCGCAGGACTTCGTGCCATGTGGCACACATGGCCTGGGGGATCCTGACACAGCCCAGACATGCAAGTAAAGAGTTTTCCTCTTCCCAACGTGCAAGCACAGAGCTCTGCCCGGCCCAGGCTCAGGCTGTGTCCCTGCTGCTCTTTGTGCTGGGCAGCAGCACCATGTTTCCCAGGGCTGCTGTCCAAGCAGGGTCTGTCGCACCTGATCTGCTCTGCTCAGTCTGCCTGCTGCAGATCCCCCATCTCTGGGGGATGAGCAGAGTAATTAGAGGGCTGAGAGCTGGACAAAGCCTGTCTGGTGGATGGCTAATTTACAAATGCTCAGACTGTCCACAGTCCTAAGCCAAAGAGGAAGCTTAATTAGAGGCACAGGAGAAATTCATCTGGGAGAAAATTAAGGCAGAGAGAAGCCCCACCCCATCAGAGGCAGAAGGACACCCTCAGTGCAGCTGATCCTTCAGGGAATCCTGCTGGCATGGGGCAGGGACCAGGGCTTTGCTTAGAAGCAAAGGGCAAGTGGTGGCCCTGTGCCTAAAAGCAAAAAGGGCACTGCCATTGATTACTGAGTCTCACTCCCTCCTGCTTTGGGAAGCTCTGACAGGATGCACTGTTCAGCTCAAGCATCTCTCCAGGGCTGGGGGCCCGGCCTTATGTTGGCAATTCCAGCTCAGGCTAATGGGGTCTGCGGGGAAGCTGTTTCACACTCAGTTCTGCTGTTCGACACTGCTGGCTGCAAAGTGGGGGGAGCTGCACAAGCTGCTCTGGCAATATGTTTGTACAGATCCCACAGGATCCTCAGTGACCCCTTAGGATCCAGTCTGTTTCTTAAACCAGCCCTAGAAAACAAGTGAGTGAACAGCTCAAACCCTTCTGTGCCAGGCTGGGGTACAGCAGCGTCACACGGCAGGAGCTGCCTGGCTCTGTGTCACATCAGGGCAGTGGACACAATTCAGGCCAGGCTAGAGCCTGTCACAGCACCAGCAGTGCCAGCAGCTTGTGCCACAGCATCTGGGGCTGCGCCACTAGTTCCCCAAAAATCTAGAGAATCCCTGTGACCTAGGAAATCGTATTCTTCTGCCTCTGTCTCCTGTCCCAGTCATGGGGATGGAGCTATTTGGTGGCTGAGGCGGCCAAAGGCTGAGGCACAGAGTCCATGATCTGCTCCAGCCATTTGCTCTGGGGCTTTAAGCAGATACTTTTTGGCCCAGCTTCTTGCATGCACCTAACAGAGACAGAAGCCATCGTTGAATGCATTCCTGCTCTCTACTTCCTGCTTTGTGAGCTGGGCTGATGCTATCCCAGCCCTTCCCAGGACAGTGCATGTGATGCATGCCGAGATCTGCAGGCGAAAGAAACAGGAAAATGCAATGAAACAATCTCTGTGCTAGCCCAGCCTGCAGAAGCTGGTGCCATCTCTAAGGATGATTTGAGTGCTATAACATCATTTCCTTGTGCTAAGCACTGTCTCTCCCAGATTCCCCACTGAAAACCAGTTCTTGGTGAGGCTTGGGGCACCTCGCAGATAGATCAGGTGCTCAGCGCAGGACTGGCTACAGCACAACCAGCTTCTGCTGCTGCTACCTGAAGCCAGACAGGCACAGGAGAAGCAGGGGATGTCTCTAGCCTCTAGGAATTACAATTCATGTGATCCTTCTTTCCCCAAGGCCTCATTTGGCCCCAACCCCAAATTCCACAGCACCCACACTGTGCTGCATCTTCACCCTTTGCCCTGCCCGAGGCTGTTGTGCATTGCATGCCCACACTCTCTGTGAGCAGAGATAAGGCTGGGGGAGTTGAGATTGGATGTGCAGAGCATTTCCCAGCTTGTTCCATATCACAGATTTCTACTTTTGGGATGAACGTGGAAGAGAAAGTCTGCTTTGCACACCAGTCCCTGTAAAGCAAGGCGGCTGCTCTGCACAGTGGGAACAGCTTCGCCCTGATGCTCCCAAAGCCAAGGTAACTCCTGAGCTGCTCACCCCTAAGGATTCCTACAGCCAGATCCAGCCCTCTGGGGTGCTGAGGGGACCCGTGACACCGGGGTGTGGCTTCCCTCTGTTCTAAAAATTTACAATTAAAAACAGCCAGTCCTAGTTTGTTTAATGAGGGCTCTGGGATGGCTGTATCTCCAAGTGAAGTCTGTTTTTCCTTGCTTCCTTGGGCCTTTCACAAGGAACTGCTGGCTTGTGCATTTGGGGCTGCCTGGGCACACAGAGAGGCACTGGGTCCTTCACACTGAGCATGGCAGCAAAAGGGAAGAGGGAACGTGGAAGAAGAAGAGCTTTGACAGAGTGTGACTGACCAAGACAGTCATTTGAGAGAAGCTGGGACACCTGCCCTGGCCAGGGAACAGCTCCTAGCTCCAGGGACAAGGAGAGATGAACTCCAGAGCTGCAGGGCCCATGGAAACAGGGACATTCTCTCTGCCCTGGGGTAAGTGGTGTCTCGGGGAGGAGGCCCCAGAGAGGGGACAGGGACCATGTGGCTGTGCTTGGGCAGGCCACATCTGCCCTGTCACCCAGCCTGAAGTGACACCTGCCAAGCCCTTCCACTGCCTGGGAGAGATTAAAGGATGAAGTGGCTGGCAGTTAAGGCTCAGTTCATTAGAAAGAGTCCTGTTAATTGGGTATTAACTGGCCTCTGGTGGGGATCAGGGACACATGGGCTGGGAATACAGGAGCTGCAGAGCGATGCTTGTCAGACATTTGAACTTTGGCAGGCTGGTGTAGCTGGCATGGGGAGGGCAGCCCAGCCCTCAGCTGGCATGTCAGGCCATGCCCCTCGGAGATTCACGGCTTCTATTGTCTTGGCCACACTAATCCCTCTTACTGGGATGCTGGTCTGGTGTTTCCTCCCCATCCCACATTGTCTATCACACCTCTTGGGCTTTTCTCAGTTTAAAAATACATTTTTAGGGCTTAATCTGTGCTGCTTTAGGGCACAAAGACCAGGCTGGCCCTGAGATCACCTGACGTTAAGTCCTGAAACAAAGCCCTTAGGGCAGAGTCCTCATACTCTGGCACTAAAGTCTCAATTCCTGTCGCCTGGAAACATAACAGGATTGTCTCCGTTTAGTGGGATTATGTCTGAAAAAGCCTTTTGTTACTGCCACTCTCTGCTCCAGGGTTGACAGCTGAATCAAACCAGATGGGAGTCCCACGGTCAGAAGGAGGAAATGGTGCAGGGCTCCCGGCCCTGACACGGGTTGACCTTGGACAAGCCCCTCCACTGCCCTACACTCAGCCTCTCCTCCCCGGGGCAGGGGCGAGGAAAGGCCCTCGGGGATCAAAAGCCTTTTTCTGCAGCCCTGCCAGGAAGCTGTGAGCAGCTCGAGTAGGGCAGGGGTTCCTGTCAGTCGTGTCCCTCCCTGACCCCAGGGCTGTGTGTGCTCTTGGGGGACAAGCAGGGACTGCTGGCAGTGCTGCAGGTCACAGCCACAGGGCGCTGAGGGAACCTGGGGAGTGCTGAGAGCAGAGGGGAACACGAGGCTTCCCCGCCACGGCTCCTGCCTCCCCGTTGTGCCCCATCCCAGCAGTGCCCCTCCCAACAGCACCCTGTGCTACCGCCAGGCCTCTGCCTTCTCAGAGCTGGTGCCATGGAACTGCCCAGCCCAAGCTCACCCTGAGCAGTGCCCGGGGAGGAGGAGGAGGAGGAGGGTGCTGAGGGGCTTCTGAACACCAAGCTGCACCCAGCCCGCTCCCCGTGACGCTTCCAGAGCTGCAGCATTGACAGAAGCCTCTCTACCTCTAAGGCATGAGGTATGCTATACACAGCAAGAAGGTTTGCCTAATTAACTCCGATTGTATATGACATTGTCATGTTGATTTACTAAATATACGCGGGAAATCTCTTTATTTCACCAGCTGATTGGTGACATAATCTGGGTCTGTAAGGAGCAGCCTTGACACCAATTCCCTCTGGTTATGTTACCTGTCTTTTCCACCTGCAATCGCATCAATGAAGCCCACAAGGAACTTCAATAACTAATTTATTCATTTTGCTTCTGATTTATAGTAAAAAGGAAAGAATGTCAGGATACACTTGTCTAGAATGACAATCAAGCCCAGAACCCTTCCAAGCTCACACCTTCTCAAGAGGTAGAAGGCTTCACCTTAGCAGCATGTGCACCGTGCTGATCGCAATTACCAACACTTCTGTGTTACTGCAGACTCTCACCACCTGGGAGAAAGTTTCCAGGTAACACAAGCCTGGAAAAGTCAATTACCTTGTTCCCTTATCTGCTAAAGGTATGGCATCGCTGACTGGCACATGGCATGCTCACCCATGCTCCTCATGTCCCCACTTGCCCCAGAAAAATTCTCCAGGTTTACCAGGCTGTGTTGAGAGCCTGCTTTTGTACAGTGGTGTCCACGGAGCCCTGGGACAACTTGTATGAGCAGCAGGCACAGGGAGAAGACTCAGGTTGATGCAAAATAATCCACAACTGTCTGTGGATGAGTCCCAGTAAACTGCAGTATGGCTCAAGGACTTCCTCCTTATTCAACCTGATTTATACCAGAGTACAGATATTCAATCAGTATTTGCTGTCTAAAGAAAGTGGGCTCCAAAACAGCTCTGCAATCTCATACTAAAGCCTCCCCTCTCATGCGACATGGGAAATTTTCAGAAGTTTGTATTGGCAGGAAACTGTTTCCAGTATCTGACCATGTGCCAGGAGGTCAAGGCTTTCCTCCCCAGATGGAGAGCAGAGGCATAATTACTGCTCTCCTCTTTGGAGGCCCCAAGGAAATCTCTTTCCAAAAGAGAATGCAGCTCCTGGTGATGATCTGAGAAGCAGCAGTTGTTAGTGAGTGGTGCCTGCAGAGCACTGCTGGGACTGCCAAATGCCCAGGTTTGCACTAACAGGGCTGGTCTGTGCAGAACCTGATGTGAACTTTTCCAGGCTAAGAGGGACCAGAAGCCACATTCCCTGCTCTCTCTCAGTGGAAAGAGCACTGCTGTGCACCATTCATCCCACCCTGGCTCAGCAAATCCCAGGCTTCTACAGTGGCATTTCCCATTTCCCACAACTCTGCTTTGATTTGTTTCCCACACTGGGAGATGTTTTTAAGGCTTAGTCCACAATGAAGCAGTAGTTCTCAGGGGCTGGCAATGTCAGTGGCCTTACACTGGCAGAGATACCCTGGGAGACCAAGAATGCCTCCTTCAGCAGTTCTCTGAGCTGCTCCAATTGCTGCCTGGAACAACTAAAGCTACAGACCAAACCCACTTCCTCCCGCACACAGGCTGTCCTCATCAATGCAGCACTCCTGATCACAGTGAAACCAGAGCCTCATTTGGCAGAGCAATCAGGGGAGCAGGGTGAGCTGCTCCAGGGGATGTGCAGACACTCAGCGTCAGGCACGGAGCCCAGCTCAGCAGCAGGGAAAGCGGGGGACAGGGAACACGCAACTCCATTGGAGGAGAGCCTAGTTAGGACCCGTCTGTGTCAGCCCAAAGCTTAATCTGGATTGATGCAAACTGCAGAAAGTATCATTAGAGACTGTCTGGGAAACTCACGGAGCTTCTCTGCTCCCTTCTTGTCGTCCGCAATAATAGAGATATTTCTGTTTACAAAGGTGGACTTGATCCTCAGAATTTCCTCTGTAGACCTCTAGTATTTGCATGTGTCACCCTGTTTTCCCTGGCTCATTAATCACTCCCTGTGCTTGTCAAAGTGGAGCAGAGCCTGCTGTGCTCCTACAACCTGCTAGAGGGGCCCCAGGCTGAGTGTTTGTGCTGCTGCAGCAGCGCTGTTATGGCACTCGGGCCAGCCCCTGGTGTGCCCAACATGCCCCCACAGCCCCTGGGCAGCTCAGGGCACAGCCCTGGCACGGCACATGGCTCGTGGCTGCTTTCCTGCCTGTGGAACTAAAAGCTTTCCCTAAACTCCAAAAAACCATCTCCCCCCATCCCAGGGGCCAGTCTGCTGTCCAACCTTCCCTGTGCCTCCACTGACCCTGGAACAGGGCAGCCACCCTGGGGAGTGCCAGCTCTGTGGGCAGAGAAGGAGAATGTACCAGCAACATGCCAGGATTGCTCGCTCCTGAGCCAGGACAGACAGGTCCAGGTCCAGCCTCAGCAAGGTCTGCGGCTCAGGCCTGTGTTGAGCACAGCGAGGTTTGTCTCTGCAGTGTGCAGTGTCTCTGGCTGATTAGGAGCAAAGCCCATCTCCTCCTTCCTGCCTTTCCCATCAGCTGGAGCACACGGCTTACAGGAACAGTTCCTTGTTTTCTTGTCTCCCATTTTTAATCACCAATCTCTGTGATTGGCATGAGGAGCTGAGTCCTGGTAGCGCTGGGGAAATTCAATATTGCTAAGACCAGGACAGGAAACAGCAATGTGTTCCTGCAGTCACAACTCCACATTAAGTAATTTGTGTATTAAACTGAAGATGACACTATGAAATACTGAAATTATCTGGATCTATTCCAGCTTACAGGGCAAAATAACTTAAAGGGGTTCAGTTTGGTAATTCTAGGACAGCTATCACCTTTTTATCAAGCTTTGAAGCATGTATTTAGGCATTTTGCAGAGCTGATCTATTGGAATGGAGGCAGCACCAAGGGAGGTTCAGTCACAAAACCTTGTGCAGAGCAAGGAACGTGCTGAGAACCCCCCTGGTGAGCCCCAGGGCCATGGGACAGTTGGGTCCCTGATCCACAGGACAGTGGATCAGGGTCCAACGCTCATCCGCTGTGCTGCCTTAACAACTGAAGCTGCAAGAGCTGCCATGGGCTCCCAGATAAGGAAGCTCTGCAAGATCCCCATCGTACTGAGCAGGGCAGGGATGACAAGGGCAGGAGATGTTTCTCTGGGCACTGAAGGGGAAAATCCCACAGGCTAAGGTAGTTCTTTGCATTTGAAGATTTTGAACAGAAACATCACTGCGCTTGCTGCTCTGCAGAGCTCGGTGAGAGACTTCTGCAAAGCCAGGTCTCTCAGGAGGTTTCCAGAGTGCCTATTTTTAGTCAAGTCAGAAGAACTCCAAGACAGTGCCAGTCAGGACTGAGTGACACCCAGGAGGGCAGCTGGGCTCTGACCCAGACATGGAAAAAGTGAACTCTGCCTCGTCTCCAGTGTCAGAGTCGTGGAGCTGAGCGCTCCTGCAGCCGAGACTGGCACACGCTGCCCTTCCTCACTTTGTCCTGCTTTGCTCTTCACCCTACACCGAGACCTGGCTGGGACCTGGGCACTTGCTCTGAGTGTGCCCGTGTCCATGTAGGGCTGTGAGACTCACTGAGGCTTCTGTTCTACCTCCTCCCATTTAAACTGTTCCCCAGTGAAAATCAGAACTTGAAGGGCAGTCTGAAATTTTAGCTTAATGTAAAGATACTTCTGAAGTTCTATTGAAAGTTAAAATGAAACCCTGCAAAACTCTCATCGAGTCCCATGAATAGTTACTAAATTTACCAAAGGAGTCAAGAACAAGTTTACTGATTTGTATGCTCAGCAGCAGAACACTGAAAAGAAAAAAACAAGACCACAGAAATCTGTGAGGATCAGGGAGGGCATTGCCAGAATCACACTAACACAAACAGTCACTGGAAGATATTTCATTTCAGGTTGTCAAATGTCAAGTTAAAAGAGGAAATACAAAATATCTGCTGTCTTCAGAAATGCAACTGAACTGCCATAATCCTATGGATTGTTCCAGGCAGAAACACCTGAAATGCCTTTTGCACAGTGTTTGATTATTTCTTTCCCACTGTTTATTAGGAAATTGCAACAAAAGCCTCACAAATCCACACTCATGCATGTCTGTGAAAGGGAGGAGCAGGCTGGTGGAGCAACCCTGCCCTCCTCACTAACCCACTCAACGATATAAGCTGCTGCTTAGTCACATACCCACAGATACACACACACTTCCAATCATATTTCGTTCATCCCAAACTTAGTATTTCTATTAAAAACCTCTGCAAATGCAGAAAGCCAAGATATGCCCCCAGTATTGAATGGCAATTAAGCAATTTGCTTTCCTCTAAAACTTGTCTTCTGTAATCTTCATCAAGAAAACCAAGCACACCCAAAGCAAATTAATATAGATATGCCTGCTCAAAGTAAATAATTGTTAAAGCAATCTGCCTACTGGGGAGGGCTTCATTCTCTTCTTTTCTTACTGTTTACAGAGCCACTGCCAAAGAAAGGACATGTTTCATTTTCTCCAGTTCAGTGGGGTGATCTAATGGACCAGAGTGGACTCACTAAAGCTCCAGAGCATGGTATAAATGGGCAACAGCCATTAGACTATGCAAGAACAAGACAAATCAACCCTTTCTAGCTTCAGGTCCTCTACATGGCCCATGGGATTGAGCTAATGCAAGAACTAGGCAAACACAAAACCAAGGATGCAGCCCTTAATGACAGGAGCTGCCTTCCCTCAGGGACAGAACGCTTCCCTGCTAGCAAGACAGAGGGACATTGTGAGGGGACATGGTGGCAGGGAGCCACAATTAGGGGGGCTCTGTGGTGAACGTAGCAGGGGAAGGGGATTTTCCACATTGCATTTTTTAGGGAAGGAGTTTGAGGAGCCTGTGGCACAGTTTCCCTGGCCCAGGGAAGGCACAGGACTGTTTTCAGCTGAGGCTGTGGGCGTTCAGGGCAGAGGCAGCCCCACAGCCCAGCCCCAGGTTGCTCTGGGCTGTCCCCCACAATACAGTCACCAGTCAGGGCCGTTCAAATTCCCTTTGACTTGTCCCTCTGGGGCAGCTCTGCATTTATTTGACTGACTCCAGGGAGCAGTCCTTGGCATAAGTGATCAGGAAAAGAAATTTTCAAAGTCACCTGAGTCAGCATCACTCACTCACCAGCCCAACCTGTCCCTCCCACACAAGGCACTCAGACTGGCACTGCTTACAGGCTCTTCCAGTCTAGGCACCAGGAACAAGCCTGTGGCCAATGTCACCCTCAGGCCAAAAGGGCAGAGCTGCAGTGTGGAATATCTGTGATCAATACATGGAACCAGAGAGTCTGAAATAGTTGCAGAACCGGAGTGCGAGTTCTGCTCTGACACTGAAACATCTTCTAGGAAGAGGCACAGAACAGGAGGGGATCAGTCACTGCTGTGCCCTCGTGCTTTGGCCAGCACAGAGTCACAGGGCTGAAACAGTGCCACTTCCTGGGAAAAATAATTCACATTCTAGTGCACACCCCACTTCCCAGCCCAGTGCAGTTTCTCTCAATTCCTCTCTACTCCTACCACTGCTCCAATGCTGTATCCCTTTAAAACCCTGTGAACACACCTGTCCAGAGGGATCCATTCACCCTTTTCCCCCACATCTCTTTCCTTAGCCTTGCTCGGTTTCTCTGCTGTGAAAAAGACCACACCAGCTTTGCCACAAGGTACGTGAAGAGGACATGCTCCACTAAATGAGAGAAAAAAAGCTGGATGAAGATCCAAGAAAAAGGCAGGCGGTACATCCTGCACTCCCAGGGTATGTTGGACGATGATATGAAGACCTGCAGGGCACTTGTTGCTGTCGGGAGGGTGTGTGCCTCTATGTCTGACATTCAGCCAGGACAAGAGAGCTGTGCTGTTCCCGTGTTTGCTCCATTTGGGCTCAGCCCTGCGAGGGGACCAGGTCCATGCTGGGTGCCTGTCTCCTACTGCTGTTCAGTGTCCCGATGCAGCACCGTGCACAGCTTTGGAAACACGAGTGCACTTGAGAGTGTGACCCACTGAAAGGCATTTACAGCTAATGGGGAAAGGCAGAGAGACAATAAATATGCATTCTTCAAAAGCCAGTATAAAAAAGTGTAGAATTAAGCAAGAGAAATAGAAATTACAGCTGGAGCCCATGATCCAGGCAGAATAACTGAACAGCTGGAGGCCTTGTCCTCGAGGTGCCGGGGTGGTTTGTTCCTCAGACAGGTATTTACCACTTGCACTTCCCCAGATCTATTTCAATGTCTTGTTACAGACTTGTTTCAAAACAATGTTCCCCTCTCCTTACAGCAACATAAAATTTAAAAAAAACAGAGTCATAAAATACAGAGTAGCCACACAAGAAACTGGAAGTATGGCAGCTCCTACCCACTGGGTATAATTTTTAACAACCCAAACCAGCTCCAGAATAAAGCACAGAAAATGTCACCCTTTTGTATGAAAGGGCTTTTGAAAAAGCCAAGCTGATTCCAATTTGCCAGAGGCATTAAGACAGCATATGTCACAGTGCCTGGGAGCTGAGAGGAGCAGAGTTGGCTCCAGAGTGCTGGGTAACGGAGCCACTGCTGCAGGTCCAGCGAGCTCCGGCTGCCACCCTGCTCCCGGTAGCAGTTTCCAGCATGCTGGCACTCAGTGCAGGCCACCTGCAAGCCAGATCTGGTCTGTCGGAGCAAACTGGGACCTCTTTTGGTTGCCCAGCTGCAGCTCAGCTCATTTGCACGAGGCAGGCTGCCACATGAGAGCTGCTCGAGGAAGCACCAGGAGGGAAACCAATCTGCTGCCTCCACACACAAGATGGGGAGGAGGGGGCGGCCCTGCCCCTGCTTCCACAGGAGCACAGGGGGTCGCTGTGGCAGGCAGGAGAAGGCAGGGGCTGTCTCCTCACCAAACACCCTCTCTGTTGCCATCTCTTCCCACGCCTGGCCTTTATTAGATACAACTTCCTTCTCTTTAGTCATACGTTCCTGCTCTCCTGCCAGAACTCAATCTCAGACCTAACAGCAGAGATGGCTGAGCTGTCCATGCTCATACATACCCCCGAATCCTCTTTCCTACTCCAGTTGCAAGGTGTCTGCTCAACTACCTGCAGAGAAACAGTAACACTGTCCCTCTACAGTCAGTTGTCAGCTTCCAGGAGAGCAGAGCTGGTCAAGGCTATTGATGTTTCAATAAAAAGCAGTGAAAATACAACCACAGCAAAGAACAAGAGACCTCTGTCCTCTGGAGAGAAAAATTGGCCATTCTCATCTCTATTAGCCTGTTTTCTTACCAGTAACCAGTGGTCAGGTGGGATGGACAGGAATGAGTCAGACCCAGGACTGGTCATAAAGTGAGTAGGAAATGAGAAGTACTGTTTGTGCAAAATGTGCTTATCAGAGGGCTGGAATGAAAATGTTCATTTCTTAGGGAATGTTTTTAATGGAAATGTTCCAAGTATTTTTGTTAAGAAAAGGGCCTAATGCTTCAATTTTTTCACTGTTACTTTTTTCATTACAGAGAAAAGTTTTTAAACCATGTAGAGGCTGTTATTTGAGGGATAAAATGTTCTTCTGACATTAGCCTGCAGCGAACATCCCAGGAATGCCGGTTTACTGGTAGGAATGATCACAGCCCAGCAAGTCCTAAACCACCCTGAAAGAATGTTCCATAAAGGGAATTATAGGCTCATAAACCAGCTTTTGCACCTGATACCATGAGTTATTCTTCCCTGGTTTGGGAAGGGAAATGCTACCACGTGCACTGCATGTCAAACCAGAGCAATACAAACTTCAATTGTACCGGCTGGCAGCTTCCTGTCACAAACAAACTGCAGACCAAGAGCTCCTCATTACTACCTCAGTCATTTCAAAGCGTAAATGTAATTATCATGATCTGATCAGGGACAACAGAGAAAGAGGCATAATTTGCTGACAACAGTATCTGCAATAATTAATCTCCCAGATCTTGTCTTACAGGGTCATGGACGTCTTGAAATGGGAAATGGGATGTTTAAATCATTTGAGTCCCTTTAATCATCTGCACCAGCCAGGGCGACTCAGGGACTCCTGCCCCAAGTCTGGCGTATCCAGAGGGGACAGGCAGGGCTCAGCAGGGTCCTCTTTCCTTTCCCTTTCTTTACAGGGACCAGGACTCAGCAAATCAGAAGGAAAAGCTCTGCTACCAGTTAAGAAGGAACTGTAAAGGCTTTACAGACATCAGTCCAACCAGTATTTATCATGTGGAGTAGTTCAGCATGAAGGCTGCAGCCCTGAACTGAAATGCCATCGAATTCAGTCCCCAGCTCTGGATTTACAACGGGTGGGCATGGGGAAGTTTCAGCTCTACTGAAGACTAAGGAGACACCCAGATAAGGTATAAGATCAGTAACCAGACAGCGTGTCACGAGCAGGCTTGTAGGCAGGGAGGAGTCAGGCACAACAGACAGGGCACAGCAGGGTTTAGAGAAGCCAAGCCAGGCATTAACCTTGCCCTGCAATGTGCTGGAGGAGCTCAACACCCAAAGCCTCACTAGCCCGTGGACTTGCTGACACTGCCCACAACAAAGCAGTGACGCTCTGTGGGAATAGCTGGATGCTGTGCTGAAGACGCCTTCACTCACAAAAATTAAGGATGTGTCTCACATCCTCCCTGTGCTCTGTCTGACAGCAAAGGGCTTCATTTCAGCCACCCAGCTTGCCTCAGGAGGGAAGGGATGGCATGAGCAGGGACACGTGTGTTCCCAGATCTGCCCATGTGCTGCTGGTCCTCACGGCATCCAGACAGGTGGGTGGTGCAGCAGGAGATGGGAATGGCGCTGCTCTAGCAGCAACACACTGTAAAAATGAGCCTCAGAGAGTAGTATTTCTTTCATGGGGAAAAAAAGTCCCTGCTCACTTGAAAGGCAGCTGAAGCAGAGATTAAAAAGGAAGCCTGAAAGAGGCAAATGGAGCCGGAATGCAGCTGCATTTGGAGGCACCATTTCCAGTGCTGAGCTCTGGCCCCTGGGCTGAGATTGCCTCACTTTGCTCCCTGGAATGAGGCCTGTCAAAACTCTCCTACCTTTGATCACCTTTTGCAGGAAAATTATGTACACATTAGATGCTCATTAACATTTATGTAAGTCATCTGCTGCAGTAGCAGCTTATCTTGTCTGCTACTTGCCTGTGGGAGAAAAAAAGAAAACTCACAAAAGGCCTGAACAGAAAAGCACCGGGACCACAGCACTGGAATGATGGTGCTGCAAGGTCCATCTGATCCCTCAGCACCAGCCTTACCCCGTGCTCCCACAGTAATTCCCACTGAGGCAGCTCCCAGGGAGCTCCCAGCCCAAGCCCGAGCACTGCTGTACCAGGTGAAGTGGTTAACTGGATGCACTCTGCTTTTAGAAAATGGTTGGGTGAGCACAGCTGTCACCAAACAACAGCAGCAGAGCCTGAACAAATGCATTCAGGGGAAATCAGATAATAGAGGTGGGAAGTGTCCTGTGATCCATTTAACTGTGCCTGCTCCCACAGGAACACCACAGAGACTGCTGGATTTGGTTAACCAGCATGACCGTGCACACACACAGGGTGGGACACGCTCGCACCAGCAGCCCTGGGCAGGGTAGGACAGGACGTGCAGCCCCGCCGGGCACCTGCACAGACTGTGCTGATGGGCTCTGGGGGCAGGTCTGCAGGGAGGGGTGGGCTCTGTGCTCTGGCCAGGACTCGTTCTGCTGAGCTTGTTCCTTCACAGAGCCTGTTGAGCAGATGAAATCTCATCAAAGCACTGTGTGGCATTCACACTGAGCCAGGTGAGTCTCACAGGCTCCCCTGCTCACCTGGCTCAGACAGACTCAGACTACTCTTCCCACTGCTGGCTTAATAATTAAGGAGTTGTTCTTACCAGGTTAAGGACACATCTTTCTTTACAGAGCAGCCGGCTCAGTTTACCCCTAATTGCACTCTAGGTAAGAGGTTAAGAGGAGAAAGGATCTTATTATCTGGGTAAGCTGAAAAAAAAATCCCCAACCAGGAGGGCCAGTGCAGCTGTTCCTGCTTCTCCAAGGGCAGGACTCTGTGTCTGGAGCCTCCCCAGAGCCTCATCCCTACCCTAGAGAATTAATTATCTACTCTTTGTGCCCGGGCAGAGAGTGGAGAGAGACGACTCCCTTGTGTTAGGAGAGGAATTCTAAGACAGACGAATTAGGGCTCGCTCAGTGTTTGAAGTCAATCCCGGCCCAGCCCGGCACGGCTCAGGTCTGCACAAGGTGTGCGGAGTCCTGCACGTGTCCACACCCCTGAGCCTTGCTGAAACAAGAAAGAGCTGCTCCTGCAAGGGCCTGACACCGCCCAGACCAATCCTACCGACCAGCTGAGTCTGCAGGACAACCCCCGGGCCCCCGGCCGCGCTCTGCAGCCGACGGCCCCGCGGAGAAGGCGCCGCTTCCACAGCTCCTGCACGGACAGACCTCGGGAAGCAGGCGGCAGCGCCTGAGCTCTGCTCAGCCCCGTCCCAGCCACAAAGGAGCACGGAGCTGCCCTGCAGCCGGTGACCTCTGCAGCCCCGCAGCTGGTACGAGCTGGAGCTGTGCGTGCCCAGCTCAGGGATGACGGGGCAGCCCCAGGGCACCCAGTCGGGATCCCGGCCGGACTCGCTCACCCGGCGTTGAACGAAAGGCGCACAGAGGACTTGATACAAACCACCATGACAATTCACCCACCTGGCAGAAAGAGGGATTAAGTACGGAGTTTCAGAAAAAGCAGGTTCAGGAATGCTGAATTTCTGCAGTTGAATTTGATTGGAAATGGGCAGTACAAGACACCCATCGCTCAGCAGTAATTCTGCCGAAGGAATGTGGACCCCGTTTGGGAGGGCGCATGGTCTGGGTTAATTTCCTTGCAGGGGTACTTTGACTTCCTGTGCTGCTCAGAAAACATGCTTACCTTTTCCAGGTAGGGCTGCTTCTGGACACAGCTAAGAGATGCTGGAACACACTCTGGGAAGCACAGTGTGTTCCCAGCAGGAACTGCGTTTCCATTTCCCGAGCGCACCACTCAGTTCTGCAGCAATTTCTCCTTCTCTGTTAACAATGTAAAGCTTTGGCAGATTACCCAACTTAAAAATAATTTAAACTGCACTTATAAAATATTTCATGAAACATTTCTAAAAACATTGCCACTTTCACTCCCCAGCCATGACAGCAGCAGTTGAAAGGAGGAGAGTGCAGTAAAATTTCTCTCTTAAATTCAGATCTCTTGAAATTTCTGCTGCTTCAAGCTGCTATTTCCATTCTGTATTCACTTAAAAGGTGTGGAAAATAGGCATATTCAATATCAGATTTTGTTGTTTTAAAACTCATGGAAGTAAATACTTTGATCTAATCACATGTAAATTATGTGTCACTGTTAAAATATGGGACTGCATGTAAATCTCAGATACAAAAGAAGTCATCACCGTCTCCATGTAGAATGAAAAGAAATATAGAATATTAAAATCAGGAGGTTCAACTTTATTAGCATAACAGCTACAGTTGATATTCATGTGCGCCAAAAATGCATTCACAGCAAAATAACTCAGAAAGAAGAAAAGGCCTGATTCAGCACAGTAATTTAACTCATATTTAGCTTTGAGCATGTGCTTAAGTCCAGCTGGGCTTAAGTCCAGATGAAATGTCCTCTGATAGACAAGGGAAAGTCAGTAAAAGTTGAGCAAACGGTTGCAGACTGAGCAAAAAACCCATAATAGTTTTAATTTAAGTTCAGTCTTTGTTTCACGTAAGTCCCGCTGTTACAAAACTCTTTGTCTGGGCCTATACAAAGCTCTCTCTGATAAATTCATCATAAACACTGTCCTTGAAGGATGCCAGACAAAAGCTTTCAATTTTCCACTGACAGCCAAAGAGAGAGAGAGCAGTTACAAGTAACACCAGCAGAAGTCAAGTGGAGCAAACACGTCCGTAGAGAACTGAGCAGGAGCTGCTCTTCCTCCGCTTTGTATGAAAGAATGCAGGAGGGCCTGAGCTCCCACCTGCTCCCTTCTCCCTCCTGAGCTGGGCAGCAGCCCAGCGCTCTATGGGACCCCCTCCCTGCCCGTCCTCCTAGCCCGGGGCACACTCCCGCTGCTGAGAGGGGTGGAGAAAAACCTCCAGCTGTCCCACGGGAAGAAGGGCAGGAGATCGCCATGTCCCTTCCCGCCCCGCTGGGAGAAGTCGCTCCTTTTGCAGGAGGGGATGCCACGGGCAGATGCTGGGCAGCGCACACAGGCGTCCCTGAGCTGCCAGAGCCCTCAGAGAGCCGGCAGTGCCTTGTCAGGCTGCTCCCAGATTTCCCAGCTCACTGATCAGTGACAGCGCGTCACGGACCATCAGGGCACTGAATCCACGGCTCAGGAGGGGGAGAGCTGAGAGGGCTCCTCTCTGCCCGTCCATCACCGTGTGTGTGCGCTTTTGTGTCTGTCTGTCTGTCTGTCTGACCCACCTCCAGCCCATGAAAACAGGGAAGGGCTTGGGGACTTGCCTGGGTGAGACCATGGCCCAGTAACTGCTATGCTTGAAGAGACAGGGGTATGTTGAAAGCTGAGTAGGATAAAAATTATAGGGAATGGTTTTCAACCTCTGTTAAGTGGAGGAAACTTGTTACATTTTAAGCACCTGGCTCCCAAAGAGAAAAGGATGGAGTCTCAGCTCACGCACATTCCAAGGCCAACAGGTGCCAGCTGGGAGTAAGAGACCCTTGGACTGCCTGGGGAGGGTGGTCTGGGGCTGCTGGGCTGCAGTGGGCAATACTGGGACAAGAGGGAGGAACTGCACAGAGCCACTGATCACACCAACCCTCTGCTGATAGCAACAGAGCTGCTCATTAAACCATCAGCCTTTCAGGGAAACAGCAAATTCTTACTCGCTGTGTACACAGCACCTAGAGAAGGAAAATACATTGTCAGTGAAGGCAAAGACCTTAGGATAAAAATTACAATTGAAGAGAATTGTTCTCAAATTGAGGAGGAAACACACCTGAATAATCTGGCCAGTGGACTGTGCCTCTTGTGAGTGCAGGTGTCAGCAGCATGATAAAACATTTCGTCCTATCTCAAAAGACTTGATGCCCTAAAAGCTCTAAACTCCAAAAAAACCCTCTTTGGTGACATGAATTGAGTGATTTCCCAGCAATCTTCTTTTGGAAAGCAACAGCGAGACACCCTCTTTCAAGGCACTGCAGAGAGTCGCTGGCCCCGTGCACACAGGAGGAGATCACTGCTTCCTCTCGCTGCACATTAGGTGACTTCACTCTGTTTGCTGTGAGCTTTTGCAAAAGGTTCCTTTCATCAGCTGCCTTTGAGGTTCTTTGAAAAATGGAAATAATTAGGCGTGTGTATTTTCATTGGCACAGAGAGGCTGAAGCCTGATCTGAAAGGCTTTGCCTCTGCAAGAAAATAATAGGTCCAATTAAATGTACTTTATTCTGTGAAGTTCAAACGCCATAGCTTTGGGGGCAAGAATTACGTGCCGAACATGGATAAGGTATATATAGGACTGGGGTTAAAGATACTCTGCTTGGGTTTACCAAGTAACAATGCTGGTGATTAACCGAGATGCAAAGGGTACGAGATTGACACTCCTGTCCAGAGGGACAAGGAAAAGTCCTGTGTCCACTGGAGCTAAGTCCACTGAGAGCCGAGTGGCTCCATGTGCACCTGCAGCACCCAGCAGCCTGCTGCAGTGATGGACGGAGCTGGGATAAAAACGCACTGGCCCTGAAGGGAGCTCCATCAGACCCTTAATTATCACTCGTGATTTCTTTTTCAGGTAATGCTTGCAAGAAGTTTCCAAAGTTTCAAAGGAATATAAATCTTACCAAAGTATTTCTAATTGCACGTAAATGCACCGAGTCATTTACCTTGGGCTGCAGGGAAGGGGCAGCAGAGCCCTCCAGAACCCATGCAAAGGTCTAACACTGCATTCAAAACTCACAGAGAAATCAAACCTTCATATAAATGTTAACCGAGAGTAAAATTGCAGTTAAAAAACAGAGAGGATGCTCTAAAAGTAATTAAAAACATGTGAGACAAATCAACATGCTCCTCTGCTTATGGGTCTGGGCTCTCTGGGGGCTAACGCCTGTCTCTGCTGCTTGCAATGGCTTTCTGTCTGTATGCTTGGACAAAAGACACTTTATTACAGTAATTTATCACCCCATAAAAGTGGCTTTCTTGTATTGCTGAATAATTTTGAAAGAAATATGTTTTAAAAATTAAAAATGCAGTCGGTGTACACACACTCAGGTCTGCTGGGAGACATTTCTGCAACTACTGTAACTGCCTGGGTAGTTTTAATACCTCTACCTTCTATTATTTAAAGTATGATGATATTTTTTCCTTCTCTGAGCTTTGTCAGCTATAAATAAAAGATAAGGGTTGAATTGTACAGGGTATCTGTAAGCACTTCCATTATTGATACTTAATGTTACTTGGAGGGGGTAGTGAGACCCTGGTGCTTCTCATTTGCACCTAAACCTTAAGGCCCAGCTGAGAAGAGTGGTGGGTGCATGTTTGAGAGGTCATTTTCTCAGTGTATGCTTCCATTTTTTGTCCTCCATGTGGCACTTTCCAGCAGGAAAATGAGACCTATGTACAGATATTGAATGAAACATAAAACAAAGATGTTTGGGGTAACTGTGAGGACTGCCAGATGGGACCCAGGATCAACAGGAAAGGCTTCCCAGGGTAATTTCAGGACTCAGTAGATGTTCAGACAAGGTCTAGAACTGGGTCCTGAAATAACAAAAACTTGGTTTGCATTTTATTCTCCTAGATCTAAAGTGTTCTTTGCCTGCTGAACTGCAGCTGCCTTCTCTCTATCTCCAGAAGAAAGGAAACCCTTTTCTTGGCACACTCTTGTCATCCAAGGTGTTGCCCTTGTTTTTAGCGCCACATCAGTCTGTGGTTTCTCAAAAGCAATAAATTGCAGGATGACATAAGGAAAAAGAACACACAGAGATGGGATTAGCAACAAACACACTCATCAAACTGCTGCAGAAGCAGAAGGGTCGTGTGACCTGGAGTCAGTCTGAAGGAAAAGGAATGTGTTAGCAATGCTGCTTTTAAGGCAGAGCTGTAATTTGGTTTTGCAGGTTCCAGTGTCTTTGTTCCTCCCTCTGCTGTCCCCACCTGTCCCAACTCAGCATCCTTAGGCAGGACATTTGCCCCAAGGTGAGCGTCCCTATAAATGCTTTATTTACAGCTGACTCACATCCTTGTTCCTCAGGAAAGCTGTGGCAAACCAAACCTCTTGTACATTTTTCTGCCCACTGATGTTGGTATTTCAAGAAAATTTTTGCTGTTCAAACAGACTCTTCAACGGGGTGAGGACTACCCACTCCACAGGAATCTTCATCGCCACAACCCCCTGGGATTTGCAAAGTAGCAGAAACTGGGCTCAGAACAAACACATGGAAGTAATCCTGATGGATAAACTGGATGAATCCTGCCCTTTGTCTCATTTCTTTGATGCTTTAAGGATGGTGTGGCAAATTCCAGCCCATCCAGCCAGCTACAATACCAAAGCTGGAGAATAACTGGGAAGGGGAGTCAGAGTGAGACAGCTGTCCATGTACCCACAGGGTCACACAGGGAAAGGGACCACTCAGAGCAACAGTGCTTTCAAAACAGGGCATTTTCCTAAGAGCTAATGACCACTCTGGTGTTTACTGAAGCCCAGTGAGATCAGAGTAACCAGACTGCTTGGCCCTGGAACACCCAGCATTTCCCTGATGGATCAAAAAGCACCCTGAGCTGAGTATCTCCTTCATGCTCTGTTTTCCACCCTGAGCTGAGTATCTCCTTCATGCTCTGTTTTCCACCTTGCCTCGGTCCTGGTGAGGACTGTGTCAGATACCCTGTGCCAGCTGATTGCTGATTCTAACTGCAGACCTGCAACCAGCCTGATGCCTCTTCAAACCACAACGTGCTAAATTTGGATCATTACTCACATCAGCCTCTTTGCCGACAATTATCAGAGGGATGCAACAGTATCTCCCCATTTCATTTTCTAAGAAGTGACTTCAAGACCCGGAGAGTGAGATAGTGACTCATGCTCAGAGGTTTCTTTACTAGCTTTTGTTTAAGCAGAGCTAACAATGAGAAGAACTGCTCTCTGTGCACAGAGACCTAAAAACTGAACACTCATGTTCACACTGCAAGAACAGCCACACAAACCCCAGGCAGTGTGTAAATCCAAATCACTGATCTACATTTTAAAACTAAAGGGGCTGCTAGGCAAATTTCAGGCACCACTGAAAGCAGAAGAGTGGGAGCCTGCATTCAACCACGAGCATAAGGGAGAGTCCCTTATCTTACTGCCAGATGGGCTCCTTCTGTGTCACACATCCTTGAACTGCCACTGCAGTTGGAAACACACAGCAAACCATGACAGAGACCCAGCAGGAGCTTGCAGGAGCCTCGACAGACACACAGGTATTGCACTGGCAGGTTTTGGTAGAGGTACAGAGCTGTGTGTGGCCACGGCAGAGATTCATTGAGCCGGTGTCCCATCTCCAACAGTAGCCACAGACAGATGCCTACACAGGGTTTAAAGTTAGGCCACTGTCTGTCAGGGCTGACCCAGGTCAGCTGTTCATTTAGGGGCTCATGCAAGGAAAGACACGCCGGGTCGAGCTGGAATTTCCCTCATAAGCATGACAGCATTCCTGATTTCCCAAAGTGTTACAGCACCCCCAGCCCCACTGCTCACACTCTCCTGCAGCCACCTGTGTGTGTCCCTACCAAACACTGCTATCCTTCCAAGCATTCCCAGCCAGTCCTGCAATATCACAGACACTTTTACAAACCTGCCCTGATTATGCTTCATGTTACAGTCCCAGTTTTACACTGCTCAAAAGGCATTAATAAATAATGAATCGGAGTGGTTGGCCTGTTATATATATAAGCAGCATGTGTTCAAAACGGCTACCAGCACATCAGAGCAAGTTACCATAGATAATGATAAGCTACAATTAAAAGCAATCTATTGCTCTGCTGGACTGTGTAACAGTATGTAATAAAAGATTAATCACTTATTAAAACAGCTACAAGTATTTCATTAACCTTTATGCTTTATTTCTAATGGGGCTCGCCTACACTGCAGTCACTGCAGTGACTAAGTGGGCTCAGTGGCAGGAGTGCTGGGCAGGATTCAAGCAGCCCAGCTCTGTGCAGCTGCTGCACTCAGAGCGTGGTGGTGCTCACCCCTTGTGTTTGCCCAGCTCCTCGGCTGGGCTCTGCCCTGGCTGAGCCCCAGCAGGGCACAGAGCCCAGGTTCTACTGCCTGGGAGCTGCAGCTCCCGTGTGAACACGCTCAGGGATGGCTCTGCACTGCGCAGCCTCGCACCTCTCTGCCCCGGCTGCTGCTCCCTGCAAAGTGCCCATTCCCAGAGCTGGCACCCCAAACTGAATGTCCTGGCTGCATTCCTGCACACTTCTAAGACATGCTGCCTGTGCATACTGGTCATTCTCTAGTGACCAGCTGAGCTTTTGCCCCCTGGTTTCCTTCCCATAATAGAAATCAGATCGGTCTGTTTTCTGGAGAGGGGCTCTCCAAAGAGCCCTGAATGTCTGTGCTCCCTTCCCTTCGTGCCACCTATGCTGGGAACATCCATTTTGCCATTTGAATCTGGGGAGCTCATTCCATAGAGTGTGTTCATCTTCTGTTATCAGCTGGACCTGCATTTACTTGAGCATAGGGAAACTCAGGCAAAATCTTTCCCTGTGCACATGCTATTAGCTCTCCTGATTACTCCCAGCAGTACTTACCACTGGATAAGAGAGGCTTTCAGAACAGAAGTACTTCAAGCACTGTTTCCTTCAGAGAAACCAGTCTACTTCTTCAACACCTTGCTACTTGAAGCTCTCTGTGCCCATGGCAGCCTATCATGAGTCTGCAGAAACTAAATTAACTCAAAAATTATGTGTGCAACTGAAAAGTGGCTATCAGGAATGCTTTTTAAGTGTGTAAAGTAACTCAGTGGCTTATTGAAAGCCATCGGGAAGCATGCTTGAGAAGTGGTGTTTGGAGACAGCAGAAAATAGCTCTTCATTCCAAAGGACAGCAAAATATCTTTAGTTCTTTCTTCCTCTCCTATGCAAATGTTATCCTTTAATGTGGCTGGTCCAAGGGTCATAAAGGACACAACATTCTCCATCAGATGAAAGTGTAATCTCTTCACTGTGTTCCTAATCACGCTTCCTCTGCGCAGGAGGCAGTCTGAATTCTTCCTTAACTTCTCAGATTCTGCTGTGTTTAAGCCCAGCACTACACCCTATTTGGCTCTCCAGTTCTTCCAGCTCTCAGACAGAATCATCTGAGGCATTTCCTAGGCTGCAACCCTCCTTTTTGTCATATTAGTGGGACCTATTCACACATAAGGGACCTCCATTATGCTTGATCTGAAAGATATGTGACATGTGGAACAACATACTTTGAAACATTCATGTAGCAGCTCTGTAACCTCAGCCAGAGTTCACAAGTTGTACACAGAGAGATTCCCTAAATCACTCCCCTGAAACACACTGCTCAGCAAAGCCACTTCTCCTGCGCCTGGCTGCAGTTCATGCTTGTTGATACCTTTTGCTTTTGAAAGCTGGAGCTCGTCTGATATATCAAGGCTAGAAGAGGAAGAAGTATTTTGCTCACAAAGGTTTGAAATCCCCATCAGTTTGCACCTGTGCCTTTCAAGCCAAACAAAGCTCTTGTACTGCTGGATGTTCCCACAACAGTGAAAGGTGTTGCTTCAGCCCCTGGTGCCCTTGCCCGAATTCCCCAGCAGCCGGGTCAGAGCTCCCACATGGCCAGCGGCAGCTGCCAGGGACAGAAGAGCCAGCGGTGCTGCCCAGGGTGCTGCCCACAGCTGCCAGGGACAGAAGAGCCAGCGGTGCTACCCAGGGTGCTGTGCCCACAGCTGCCAGGGAGAGAAGGGCCAGCGGTGCTGCCCAGGGTGCTGTGCCCACAGCTGCCAGGGAGAGAAGGGCCAGCGGTGCTGCCCAGGGTGCTGTGCCCACAGCTGCCAGGGAGAGAAGAGCCAGTGATGCTGCCCAGGGTGCTGTGCCCACAGCTGCCAGGGACAGAAGAGCCAGCGGTGCTGCCCAGGGTGCTGCCCACAGCACGAGTTCCCCTGACCCTTCAGCTCGGAGCAATTCCGAGCAGCCGGGTTTGGGTACTGGCCCAGAACCACCAGTGTTTGTAAACTCACTATTCTACAGGAGTCATGAGACAATCCAGAGAGAGATGACAAATATTTATTTTGCCCTGATAAGTTTTTGACCCATACCATAATTTTGCTAAATTCAAAGGATAATTTGAATAAAGAAGACTCCCTTTTTTTGTTATCTTAAGACTCCTGCTTTGCAGAACATTGTCTCTGCAAGACTTTTCATAGTAGTGGAAACTGCCGCAGTGCTGAAATGGGGGAGGGTTACTGAAGATTCAGGAGGTAGCTATGATTCCTTAAAACCTTCCTGGGGCATATGTCTCCCTTGGCAATAAAAAGGGGTTCTCTGCTGTGGACCTTACAGAGAGGGTGTGGAGCACAAGGAAATTTATGAACTGTTTTCTGGAGTGCAAGTGCCTTTCAGTTCTGGTATGTACAAACTTACATCTTCTGCTCAATTTGACAAGAAAGCAGAGTTTCACTAAATTGTCCCTGCATTTGCTCCATCCCACTTACTGCTTTCACATGCAGAAAGCATTCTTCTTCTTTTCAAAGATCCAAAGAAGGCAGGTCTCAAAAGAGAGCATTCCTGCCCAGGGTTGGATCCAGAGCACTGCACTTGACTCAATTAATAACGGGTGTCCCTGAACTCACTGTTCACAGGATGAATGAAATATTTTTCACCCTTTGTTTGCCTCCATTCTTGGCACTTCTGCAAACTATGAAAAGCTGAAATATCTGTAGCTTGGCAAGAACTGTTAATATGAAAACGTAATCTTTCCTCTCTGGTCTGGCAGTCATGTGTCAAACAACATCTCGCGTCTGATCTTGGACAACACCTGAGCTTTTCCATGAAAAATGGAGCAGAGCTGGGGCTCCACACACATGTTGTACAGCTTTCCCTTCTCATGCAGCATCAGGAGAAGTCAGGCACTGCAGCGCAGCTCAGCCTTCCTGTGTGTGGCTTTCACACCTACCTACTTTGGCCTGTGCTGCTAAGCAGTATCTCTTGACAAATCAACATTCTTCCTCATGTTAAATATTTTGTCTCTCTTCAGCCATGCCAAAGTTAAGTGCAGTTTCCCTCAGAGGAGGACACACTACTGTGTAACTGGGTGTGTTAAGTCAGATACTAGGTCTGCTTTTAAGAAGCACCGAGCACTCACAACTCCTGTCACAGCCAGGAGGTGCCTTATGTTCACTGAAAGCACAAACCCTGCAAGTCCAGATCTCCATGTCCCCATTCCTCGGCTCTGAAGCCAAGCCCACTGTATTCCCAAGTACTCCAGACGCTCAGCTGATGTAAATGAGCCGGAGTGCACTGAGGTCAGCTGGACCCACAGACTCGCACTGGTGCTCTGATCCAGCTTTGGCAAGGACGCCGCGGAGCTGTCCACTGTCTGGCCCATATTAGTGCTCCAAATGTATAAAATACTGCATGCAAGCTGAGATGAGATGGCTTGAATGGGATGGGGATTATCAGGAAGCCAGGCTGGGCAAGTGACTGCGTGATGAGCACGCCTTGTCCGTGGCCTGAAAGGCAGTGGCAGGCGCTGCTCTGCCATCCCTGCTGGAACACCCAGCGGCAGCAGAGCGGGGCTGCACACACCAGCCTGTAACAGGAGCTGTGCCCCCAGCTGCACGTGCTGGAAAGCTCTCCTTGACACCACCACAGTCTGCTCTCTTGGAGCCCTGGAATGGTTTCAGCATTTCTCAGACAGTATCATATCAAATGACTGAAAGTATTTTCAAAGAGGTGTTTCCTTCCCTACATTTTGTTTGAGTTAATAAAAAGTGACAGAGTTGGAGAGAAAGCAAAGCACATGTGTTCCTGGAAAGAAAAAAAAGCCAGTCAACAAAAAATGTGACCAACTGGAGACCAGTGCAATCAGGATGTCTTGAAAACATCTGCAGTCAAAGAATGAGGGAAGGGCACCGAAAAAGAAGGAACGAGGAGGAGAGAAGGCAGCTCTGCAAACCTCAGGCTGCCCTCCATGTCCTGCCCTCGCTGCATTCTCTTGCAGATGCTTATTTAGCTGTGACTGAGTGTAACAAGCAGACAGGGTCAGCGTGGCACAGGAACACACCGCACTCCAGCAACAGCACTCAGCTGCTCAGGAACAGACACAGCCTCCAGGCTAGGAAGGAGAATCAATCTCCAAAGTTTACATTCTGGTACCTTTTAGGAGCACTAAATAAAAGATGATGGCAAGAGGAGAAGAGGACTATTTTATTTACTTGTAAGTGCCAGAAAACAGTTTTTTGTTTCTTTCTAAGGTCAGGCACGTGTTTGTAGCTTAGAGCTAATTAAAATGCTAAATTACCTCCAGCAACTGCAGAGAAAAATCCTAAGTTAATTACATGTGACAAAAAAAAATTTAAGTTTCTTAGTTCATTTTGAGATAAACAAATGAAACCCCTAAGATTTGTTGCATTGGTAGCTTTTCATAACAGGAAATAGTAATAACACATTTCTGTCTGTAGGAACTTCCTCTGGTTCCCCTCCTGGCACCAAGGGAACTATGGGAAGCTGCCCGAAACAGGCACAAAAGCCTTTCTGTGGCAGGAAGCCAGTTCCGCTCGCTTTCTGTCTCCCACTGAGGGTATTGGGAGCCCCTGAAAGGCTGCTGGCACTTGGCTGGAACAGGAAAGGACAGGTCTGTGTCCGGCAGCTCTGCATTCCTCTCTTAGACACACAAGGGAATTAAAAGAGGAAAAGTAATGCCCAGATTTCCTCTCCCAAGCTCTGTTTCTCAAGGCGAGGCAGCCAATCTCCCTGGAGGACCAGAGTGAGGCAGTCTGAGCCCAGGCTGAAGCTGTCCGTGCACACAGACAGGTACTGCCCTCTGCATTCATGGCAGCACTCTTGCAAACATTAAAAGGCAGACAACCTCTGTGGCAACAAAATGAAAGCTGAATCATCACAAATCAAGTCCTTTGGCATGTCACATAAGGTCCCACTGAACAGTCCACATCCTAGCCTTAGACATGCCTGCCTGAGGTTCCAGCCACTCCAGTTGCCATCCTGCCCCGGGTCTGCCAGCGGGGCCCAGCTGCAGGCTCAGAGCAGGGGCTGCAAGTTTGCCCCAGTTTTAAGGAGGCTGTTGGTCAGTGCTGCTGAAGTTCTGCCAGTCACTGTCCTGGCTCGGAGGACACAGAGCTCCACAATGCCCTGTCACTGCTGTGTGGGGCCAGGCTGCCTGGGCACAGGAAACAGGACCTACAGTGCAAAGAGCAGGCCAGGGGAACACTGCAGATGCTCTGTGTGGGACACCTGGAGGGGCACATCTGACACTCCCCTGCCAGGTCTGTGCCACTCCAAGGGGCCTTCTATGTGCCAGAGCAATAGAGGTCCCTGAGTGTCACTTATTAGCCCCTGGAGTACGTATCTCACTTAGACACACCATTAAAATACATCTTTCTAATTTGGAAAAGCAGATTTTGCTATCCTCCCCCTCTTCAAGCTCAGAATTGCTAACAAACGCTGCAGTTCAGAGGTATGAACATGGCTGTCCTAATAATGTGTCTCTCTAGATTCTTGTCATGCTGCCCTGGTGATATTCAGCGTGATAATGAAGGCAGCAGGGAAGGAAGAACAGAGAAAATAGCAAACAACCTGGGAATAATGTGGAGTTGCCATGAAGAGTCACAGATTTGCTTACTGGAATTTAGAGCAGTTTGATTTTTTTCTCCAAAGTCCTGTTTGCTGTAGCAGAAGTAGCAGAAGCCCGCATGTAGCAGCAGAACCACTCAGTGGAGCTCAGCACTGCAGGGGCAGCTCAGGTACAGATGAAAAGGTTTGTCCTGAGCACTTTGTCAGCTCAAAGATGCTCTTAGCCTACAAGATCCAGATGGAATGAGAGGATACAAACAGCCCCAGGGCTGACATCACCTCACAGCCTCGAGACATTCCTAGTTAAAATGCAGGAATGACCTCTCCTTTCCAACTATCCCTGGAAAGCACATGGGCTGCCAGTCACTGAAGAGATCAAGGGTCAAGAGAGCGGAATGGAAAAATAGCTCCTCCAGTTTGCTGCAGGGCCTCAGAAGGTTACGGCAGCTGGGAGTGAGGGAACGTGAGAGGGGATCGAGCAAATGAGAGAGGCAGGACCTGCTTGTAGTGGAAGTTGCAGGGGCAGGAGGGGCCAGAACGGCTCCATCCACGCACTCTGGCCTTGCCCCTCCTTCTCTCACCCCGGCCGGCTCTTGCCTGCACTCGCTCCTCACTCCCAGCACACCCAGCCCTGCGCTCTCCGCCCTCCCCAGCGGCCGTGGGGAGCAGCTGTGACAAGGACTGAACTGAGATCAGCAAGGGATCCAGATTTCTCTGCTCCTCCAAAACTGCAGTGCATTGGAATGAAGTTAGCTTCTCTTTTTTCATTTAGCTGAACTTCAATGATATGGTCAAGGTAGCAAAACTTCACTGCTTAATTGGACCTAAAGCAGTAAGAACCTTTTGCTAGTTTCTGCAGAACTGTGTACATATAAATTTATCAATTTGTGAGATGATTTTTTTTTGTCTTGACATTCGTTTTTTATCTTTCTTAATAGACACAATGTTTAATTCACTGTAACTAAAGACACTGGGATTTTAGTGAGTTTTCTGTCAGTTCCCATAACTCATTTTGATGGGAACCCATTGGATTTTAATGGAAACCTATTAGGTGAACATATTGTGATCATTAATGAACTTGATGTGCAATTATACGGGGAACCACCTAAAGGTAATTAAAACCTATCAAGACCACTAGGGAATAAAGAGAAAGGAAGTTACTCTTGTTTAAGACAATTAGTGTAGACAATGATCTGAAAACAAAATAAATGATCCGTGATGAAGAAAAGCTGTGTAGATGGCTACCCTGGAAGACATAGGCCATGCAAACAAGGGTTTCTTTAGAAAGCAACAATTACTGTAGATTTTTCTATTGCAAGTAGTGCTTTCACAGGGAAGTTCAGCATTTTCCTTCCTATTGCTTAACTCTTTGACATTTTGCTAATGTCTGGTTCTCTGGGTCTAGGGCAGAAGAGCGCAGGTTCTTCTGACACCTCTGTGCTTGTATATCCAGGCAGAGGGAAGCAAAGTAGCATTAATCCTTGTTGTTTCAGAAGGATCTGCTGATGACATTGTGCCTGGACTATGCACTCAGCCCTATTTTCTCTGTGTCCGGGGTAGCTGGAGAGGCTGCATACGGCTAACAGAGCCCAGGGATGGCAGCACCCCAGCAGGTGGGTTGCAGCGTGGAACAGAGGGAGCAGAGCTGTGTTGCACCCCATTACAGGCACTCAAGTGCAATGAAAATTTCCCTTTAGTTCTTTTACTGTTCTGCCCTAGTGAGGCACTGCTTGATCCCAGGAACATATCCTCCTAACCACGAAAGACCAGCATCTCACTGAGCAAGCAATCTGCAGACTCAGAAAGTGCCCCCAAATCACTGCTATGTTCCCCAAAATCACAAGAAATCTTATTGCTTGCTGTTCGCTGGACAATCAAAGGGTCTCTCACTCCATTGTCCCTGATCCACTCTGCATGCCTTTGGTGCAGAAGCAGGGAACAGAACGCAATTAGCTGGCGGGTGATGTCCACCAAATGTCATCCCTGAACACATTTGCTTTAGTCCCTATTCACCAGCATCGACAGCAAGGCTGCTTCCCCATCCACTGGCAAAGGCTTTCGCCAAGATTTTAGAATTCAACAATGAAACAGGCCTGCAACTAAAACATTTATCTGGCAGTTTTCCCTCTTTAAGTCAAAGTGTTATGTTGGCACACGGCACTGTGGGTGGCGATTTGCCAGAGAAAAGCATGTGTTGGAAAAGCTTGCTCAATATTACAGCAATCTCGTGCTCGCAAGCCTCGAACGAGTCAAGGAGGAGACTCTGCCAGGGGGCTCCCGGCGCCCGCCCCCTCGCAGGGCAGGCACAGAGCAGCGCCGCGCGCTCGCCTCCAGCCATGGACAAATGAGGTGTTGCTGGCCACAGCCTGGCGGGTTACACGTCCTGCTGAGGAGCAGTGGGAGAGCTGGGGGCTGTAGGGTGACTGCCTGGAGTACAAGTCAGCTGGTCAGCAGCAGGTTTTGAGGAGGATAGCACAGAAAGACATTGTTTTATATTTTTTAAACAGTGCCCTGCGGGTCCTTAAGTTTCTTTGGGACCAGCCCAAATGTTGGACAGCTCTGGTAGGCTTTTTATACGGGGTAGATAATCCTCACCAAAGCACAAAGAAAGACCAGAGGGACTTGCCTGTAGTACAGAAAAACATACCGAGGAGGCAACAGTAACTTAATATGCAAGAGAGGCCTGGATTCAGAAGTCAGTTGCATCATTCATTTAGCAACACTCAAGCCATGGAGCAAGAGCTGGGCTGCCAAGTGTGTGCACTGGGCATTGTGCTCCTGCCAAGTTACATCTTAGAGGAGCCAAGGAATGAGCCAGGACAAAAACAAGAGGATGGAATGGAGTAGTACTGAGCCAAACAAAATCAGGACTCTGTTCCCCCTGGCCTCAGCTGCCCAGGTATGTGGCCAATGATGGGACCAGGAGAACAGGGCCTGCAAAAGCTGTGCCCATCCCACTTGCCAGGTCAGCAGGGCAGAGCCTGTTGCCACAGTGGAGCTCAGTGCCAGCAGAGCTGTTCCCCTGGCAAACACTGGCAAGCCCACAGCTAAAACATCCCTCTGGCCATCCAGATGAAGTTCAGCCCTTTGGGACACTTCTAAGCAGGTCTGTGAGACGTGAAGCTCTGCTGCTGAAAGAAAGACTCTAACTCAGCCCTGGCTTCTGAGGCTGGTGCTGGGGGTCACTGGGTGAGATAGGGGCCTCTGCTTTTCAGCCAGAGTGGTCAGAGGAAACCCTCTTCCCAACAACAGCACGAGCAGGACAGCAAGAACAACACACCTTCTGTTCTAAGACAGCTACCAACAAAGCTGTTACCACAACTGGCAGCTAAGTTAGACATCAAAAAGCCACAAAATAGGTTACCATTCATTCTGCTTTTTCAGCATTTTGTACACCTGTATTTCAAAGTCTTCAGACAAAGCCTTATCCTGCTGCCTCATTTCACTCCTCTCCTGCTCCCTCCGTCATCCCCATGACAGCCTTGAGGCCAGATGTTCACCAAGCATGTGGCTCTGTGAATTGCACCAGACAATGGCAAACTGCACCTCCTCTGTCATCTGATTTTTCTCCCTTAGCTATATTGAGTGACAAAAACCCTTTTTCACATCAATCTTTTTAATTATAAAGTTGTGCAATGCCTCCAGGGTGGGTCTGAGACTCCAGCTGTTGTGCTAGGGCAAGAGTTGCCACTGTGATCACCAGGAGTTACAGCACCCCTTGAAAAGTGTCGTTTCAGCTCTGAATTCCTTAGTTTGTGTAGTAATTTCTCACTACACCTTAAAAAAGAAAGCAAAAGACTTCAGTCCTCTCCTATGTCCATGCAGCTGCAACACTAGAATTGGCTTTGAATCACCTGGATCTAGAAGATGCAGGACAAGTAAGTGTGCAAGGTTCAGGGTGCAGTCTCACAGCGCTGCAGGCTCTTCAGCCCAGCCAAGCCCTAGGAGCAGGGTAGCAACAGGAAGTGACAGGCCAGGCTGCTACAGCTGTCACTGAGTGTGGTTAGAGCAAAAGCAATTTCATTTCCCTTTAATGAGGTTTCCAGGTAAAGCCATTCTGGGTTTTCCAGGACCTTCATGTTGCTGTGTTTCAAACTGCCGGCAGGGCAGATGTCACACAGGAAATGCCAGTGCTGGGCAGCTCCTCCTGCCCAGCAGAGCCTGCTCTCCTGGGCTGCAGAGCAAACACTGGAATCTAGCACACCTCAGTGGAAGTCAGTAGAAGAGCCCCCTCGTCGGGGCTCCCGTGCTCGGAGCACTTTCTCCTCCAGCTGCCAGGCAGAGCAGGAGCCTTTCAGACGGAGAGGTACTGGATGGCAACCACACTGGAAGAAAGGATCACAGAATAAAACAGCTCTGCAGCAGGTACTCAAAATTTCTATGTAAGCAGAGGAACACCTCACTTCCTCTGAAAAACAACATAAAATTTAAAAAATTGTGTGTAGAGCAGGAGGAGAAAAACATGTGGCTGTGATTCATACATCAACCTTTGGTTAATAAGCCTTTATATTTCTATCTGCTCCACCTCACTGATGTGTGGAGCTGCTGTGTTTTCACATGTCTTGCAATGCATACAGGGTCTTTAAAATAAAATAAAGATTACAGTAATATTGTGCTAGTGCCAGTATCACAAGTCATCCTTCAAACTGCTCCCCTCCCAACAGAAGGGAGTGCAATGTACGTGCCTGAAATCCTCCTTAGGAATCCTAGCCTGTTTCGTCTTCACCCTCCATTTGAAATGAAGCAGGAGAGGGGAGTAAAATCCTTTCATTTTCTGCAGTTCTTGCCTTTTGTCTCCATGGTGTGGCTGCCCTTGCCCCTGCTGCAGCTGAGCCCATTCTTTTGCTCCGTGTACCAGTTGGGATTTTTGACCTTTGGAAGAAAATAGCAGCTCCACCACCAGCAGGTTCTCAGTTCAGAAATACTTCTTCCATAAGGGACACCACTCCATTCTCCTTTCCTCTTCCCCCAGACCACCAGCAAAAGCTTCAATTACCTTTTCTTGCCACCCCTGCAAGCCATTTAACCCTCTGCTCTGCCCTGGGAAAGCTCAGTAACTGATCTGCCATTGCTTTGTACCTGTGTCTCCTCAGCTATCTGAAGCAACACAGATCAGAGGGGCAGACACACAGCAAAACTTGAGGTAGGAGGTGGGATCTGGAGTGGTTTCACCTTTTTGCCTTTGTTTCATACATCTCTCTTCAACCCAGATGCTTCTGATGGAAGCCGTGAAAAGGACTTGAAAATGCCCACAGAAATAAGGGAATAACATGAGATCCAGGATTTCATATTGTATTTGTTGTTCCAGTCTAACATATCTAAACGTTAATATTGTCCTTGGATAGATTTACATGATTTTTGGTGTTTGCATTTCCTACCTTTGACAGAACCATTCCAAACGTGTCACGGTCACTCCAGGCTGTCCCAGGCCCTTCCCAAGGGTGGGTGTCAAATCCACTGTTTCTGTCTGTCTGCAGCCACCTAAACCAGTCACACACTGAGTCCCTGCTTCCCAAGACACACAACTTCCCTGTGCCAATGTAATACACAGATCGTACCTGTATATCACATTAGCACTGTGATAGCCTATTTTCATCCCAATCCTCACACTTACTCCTGGCTCTAAATTGTTCTTTATGAAGAGGTCTGCAGGGACCTTGTTATTTTTATTGCTGTAATAAGGCAGCTCTACAGGAGAGAAGGAAAGTGTTTAGAAAGATAGTAAAGGCCCCGAGGCTGTCTGAATGTCAGGGAAGGCCTGTTGCAGAGGCCAAGAGACTTGGGCTCTTGCCTTGGTGAACACTAATCAATTTGGCTTGCAAAATGCATGCCAGCCAATAAAATACAAAGGGTGGAGGTGCCCAGCTCAAGGATTAACCTGCACCAGCATCTCTGCTCAAGAAAGGAGGAAAACAGAAATACAGCCCCTCCTCAGAGGTTGCTTTGGGGTGGTGCTCCTCCTTCCACCTCCAGGGAACAGGCACCTTCAGCCACAATGATCTGAATCGCAGGGAAACACTCTGAAAAACCAAATTACCAGCAGCACTTTTATGTATTTCAAGTAATTCAAAGCACAGCTCATCAGGCAGGTTATTAATGGTGTCACCTAAGGTGTGTGCTCAGCAGGCACCAAGGCTCAGCAGTCCTGCTAGAGGACCATGGATAGATAGATAGATAGATAGATAGATAGATAGATAGATAGATAGATAGATAGATAGACAGACAGACAGACAGATAGTGTCCGATGGACTTGGAGGAGAGTAGGTAGCACACCAACAGGTGAGGGGTGCCTGTCAGTAAAGAGGACCAGGACACTCACTGAAGCAGCCATCGATCCCATCAGTGCCGCTGTCTGCTCCAGAAGCAAATCCTCCAACATGCACGGCAAAATGTCACAGCCTGGATTTAATTTGCAAATCATGCAGTAATAATGCAGAGAGAGATAATGCTAAAGGTAGAGCAAGAGTAAGAGACTTTCATGGTTACAGCTGAAGCAAAAACAAACATTAAACAAATTGGGTGGCAAGAGTTGTGCCTGCCCCCACCACAGACACTTTGGCTGAGCAGAGATGCTCCAAATGCTTTTGACCAAATGTCAAAAATCAGGAAATGCTATTTCATCAAGAACAGAAGTGCTCCCTGGGAATGTGGGCAGCTCAACAAAGCTTGAAATAGGAATACTTCTGAACAATTTGTTCCTACATTCTGAACTCTATATCGCTATATACTTTACTGTTATATATAATCTCTGACACTTGGAAATTATTGCAAAGAAATGCTTCAGTATAAGAGATTTGTAATGGTTTGATAATGTTACTTTGCAGGTTTTTTCCCCACTGAAATATTTCAGCTATTGTGACTAATACAACATTTCAACATTTTGATTTTAATCACAATTTAGGACCAAAAAAAAAAATCTGAAATACTAGAATTTCTTGAGGGACCAATATTTTGTTTTCCAAAAAGCCTTATTGCTGAGGAGAAACTAAAAAGTTAGTGCCTTGGGAAGTGATTCAGTGCTGCAACAGCATCTCTGACACGAGAGCACACTGTACTAATAGATGAGGCTGTTGTGTGATGCTAATGTGGAAACTGGAGCTCCAGCAAACCGTTCATCTCCCTGGTGAACAGCTGAGCTCAGTAGCTCACAACTGTTTGCTTTATACGCTCCCTTGTTGTTGCCATGAGGCCAAGAACACATATTCTGTTCCCTCAACATTCCTGCTAGACTTAATACCCATTCCAGGTTCCCTCTTGGCACGGAGAATTTGCTGGCTTGTTCCAAAAGTGAAAGCCTTTTCTTGTCTCAATCCCGTTGCTTTCAGCAAAGTGGCAACTCGCTTTTCTGAGTGCTGGGATTGGAAGAAAGAGCTCCCTGCTCTGTACCTGGTGACCCACTGAGGCTGGGCCTGGAAGATTTGCAATGGGAGCCATTCTGCCACCATTATCTCTGAGCTCCTTTTCAGATCTTACAAGGCAGTGATTGATCTGCCCATTGCAATGGGTTTGACCAACATTTCATTACCTGTCCCCACTGAAAATGTTGTTTGATTTAGGTTCAAAGAGCTCATTATGTAGGGCTTTTTTTTCCTCAGGAAAAAAAAAAATGAAATGCAGAATCAGGGAGTATCAAGTCCTGAGCTAATTACTATTTACCAAGGTTTGGTTGGTGTATGAGTGTGTCTGAGATTTTGCTCATTACCAGTTGTATAATATGATTTCTACTGCACAGTTAATTAGTACCCAAAAAAATAACCTAAGGAATTTACACAAGCCTAGTTGGAGGACAAGAAATAAATCACTGAGGAGTAGGTCTGGGGAGAGTCCCCAGTGAGGACACTTCCACTATTGATGTAAAACACTCAGAGGTTTAACTTTCAAAACAGACATTTTGGGAGAAGCTCTGATGGATCTCAAGGAGAGTCTCTGTGCCATAATCACAGTTGAACTCCATCTCATTCCACAAGCTCAGTGCTTTTATGTGGCTGATGTCAGCAATCTCCAAGCAGGTCCCAGCCCAGACTGGGAGCCCTGGTGTCCATTGCCTTGGCAGAGGCACTGAGGTGACGTTCAGCCTGGCTGCAGGCAGCTGACTCTCATCGCAGCACTTGGCTTCCAAGAATCCCCTTCTTTCCCCAGTTCTTTCCAAACACCTGAAGCTGACTTAGAGAAACTTAACTTAAGCATTAGCACAGACACCCCTTCCTTCCACCACCACAGTATTCACCCTGAGACAGTGGAAAATGTCATTGATCCTTTGAATTCAAGAGAACCAAGACAGACCAGTTCACAGATCAGCTCTCCCACCGTCACCAGGCTCCTTTAGGTTACACACAGACATGTGAATTACCTCCCCAGCTGTGCAGTGTGACTGAAGAATAATCATCTTCCTCCTAAAAGGCTTCATCTTGGCTAGTGTTGTTCACCACTCCAGGAACGAGACATCCTGGAAAGATGCCACTTCAATTTTGAGGCAGATGGGTTTTACTATATGTGTGGGTTTGGTGGATTTGGCTTGTTCTCCAAGGTCATTGAGCTATTCTGACCTTTGGGCTGAACCTGAAAGGACCCTCTGTATATTCCTTCTAAACCAGTCCATTCAGTCTTACTTCCTGCCCTTTTCAATTCAAGATGCCTTTGCTCTTTCAAACATGTGCAGTTGTTCTATCATGAGTTCTACCAGCCAAAACAGAAAATAAAATTTACGATGTACACAAGCAGACTCTCAGTGAGCCTCTTCCAGCAGCTTGGCAAGAAATAAAACCTACTGGGAAGTATTAAAACCAATGACCATCCCAGACTCTTTAAAAAGAAGTTAGATACCAGTAACCCAATATGTGGCTGTAAAATGTCTTGCTCTGTCTAGGTCTGTGTTTGTCATCATATCAAAGCCTAGAAGTGGTCTCCACTTTGCCTGTATTGGAATTCTTCATTATTCACCACTCCTCCCAACTCTGATGTGATCTGCAAACTAGGAAATCTTGCTTTCTATGTCCTCAGCCAAGTCTTTCATACACTGTAACTATCAGAAAGACCAGGATCTGCCAGTGCAGTCTCCTACAGTACACGCTCCTTTATTAACTTGTCTTTCATCTTGAAAGGCTTCTATTTATGCCTCCTTTCCCCACTCTGCTCCTGTCCTCTGGCCAATTTTCAATCAGTGAGCCAATTCTTCCCCTTTCCAACTCCCCACCTTTAGACATTAACCTCCGACGCGGGACCCTGTCAAACACCGTCTGAAGATCCAAGCCTCTCCTGACTCCTGCTTAGCCTCTTGTCTATGCCGACAGGAGTGTATGTTCTAAAAAAAGAAATTTCCAAAAGTTAGCGAGGCAGAAAAGGTCCTTTCCGGAAACCATACTGGCTATCTTTGGTCAAGCTGTGCGTTTCTCAACAGGCCACCTTTCATCTATTAAAACATTTTCTAAGACTTGTCTTCACCTGAAGGGAAACGAACTTCCCTGCAAGACCCTGGTGCACATCTGGGTCGTTCCTTAAATAATGGTGGGAGGCTGTCCGCCTTCCACCTTTGAGGAATCTCCTGCAAAACACTTCAGCTCTGTGAAGTGCCTGTGAAAACCTTTCCAATTTAGACCCACAGTTCCTTTAACCTCTTTAATAAGAGAGCCATGGAGTAGGGGGTTTGGTACCAACCATCCACTTCACACCCTTCAGCTCCCTGAAAGCTTCATTTTCTGTGCTGTCTTAGCCTTTGAGGAAAAAAGTCTGGTTTCCACCTTTCTACTTACAACTTTGGTCCAGGCAGCTTCTCTCTGACTGAGGTGTATTCTCTCTGCCAGTAGCCAAGCCTGATATTTCTACTTGCCTTTTCCCTACTCTACAACCAATAGATTAGAACAAAATTAGTTTCCATCTTTGCAGCCAGCCCTTTTCTTCCTGCTGACGAGCAGACTCTGGCAGCTTGTTCTCACCTGCTCAGCTCCAATGCCAAAATGTCTCCAATTACCAAAGAATCCCATGTATCCTGCTCTGTGTGTGACCATTCCTACACCATTACCTGCCTCTCCAGAAGCAGCAGCAAACCTGTCTCAGTGTGCCCACACTTGGCACCCACTTTGAGTCTCCCTGGCCTCCAAGGAGTGTCTCAACTCACAGCCACTTTTCTGCCAGGCCACTTATTGAGATACCTGTGTGCACAAGCAGCTTCCTCACAGCCACATGAGGAGATGAATATCCTACGTTGCTTACAGAGCTACATAAATAGGCTTTTTCCCAGGCCAGTAGGTTGTTCTGCATGATTAGAAAGAGCTGATTTAAACACATTCCCACAGTTTCATGGGCCTGTTACAGTCCATCACGGGGAGTGGCTGCAGTTTTCTCTGTGTGTTCTCATTGCCCTGGACAAAGACGCTACATTTATGAAATGGAAAGGAGCAACATCAACACTTAATTTAGGCAGCTGTTTTTGAGTTTGAGTCATTGTTGGTGCTTAGTGTGAAGCAATAGAAGGACCAGCTGTAAATAATTTCTAAGTCCAGCAAGGACTGAACTCTTCACAGGCTTCCCAATTCATCCACAATGTACTGGTGTAGGGAAAAGTAAAAACGGTTCAGCTGTACCTGCCTGACTTCCATGTTCTTCCCACCAAGGCAAGGCAAGGCAACTCTTCCCTTCAGCTTCTCTTTCACTGTCCTGTGCTTAGGTCATCCAAGGCAGAGATGGTTCCTTGCCAGAAACCCTTCCAATCCCCAGGCAAAACAAAGCAGCAATTCCTCTGGCAGCTGGTGGAGCAGAGGACTAAAAACCAAGCTTGTCGCCCTTCATGGCCTTGCTCCAGGCAGACAACCTGGCTGACAAAGCTTTACACTGTGGGCTACTCTGAGCAGCAGCCACGTGAAGTGGAAAAACAGACGATCCTCTGGGTTTCCCCAAATTCTTCTGAGTCCAAGGGCTCCCCAGCCCCAGCTGCACCCAACTGGCCAGGCATGGCCTAGGGATGGTTCATTCTGTAGGGAAGAAGGTAAGTCAGGCCTCTCACAGGTGCTTTCCAGGCTGCCTCGTAGGGCCTTGACGAGACCTTAAGCCATCAGTTCAGCAGAGGTGGCAGGAAAGGGGGACTGACCCACCCCAGCACAGCCAGGGCTGAAGCAGGGCCGGGACAAGGCATCCCCCCTGCTCTGGTGTCCTGGCTGTGAGGTCATCTGCCACTTCAGCTCCAGGCCGTGACTGCAGCAGACTCTCGCCGTCCTCTGGACTGCACCTCTTTCCCCTTGGCCCAAAAGATAGCCAAGGTCACATTTGCTGAGCTCCAGGCTCCACAGAATCTTTGTTTGTTTCAGACAAGCCAGGGGGAGCAGACAAGAGAGAGTCAGTTAGTGTTATCACAACTAATGCAGCTCATTAGAATTGTTTTAAGCTCTGAGAGCAAATGAATATCTAATGAGATTTCCCCCCAGGTGTAATTAGCAATAAGCTTTACATTGCTCTAAAAATACCCTCCAATTTTTTGAAAAACTAAATGCAGATAACTGGAAGCTCTAGTTACACTTAATGAACTGAACAAAGCACATTGAAAACTAAGAATATTTTAATTGTGTTTATTTAGCCTTCAGCAAAGGATCCAAGACATTTTCATAATCATCAAATTAATTTCAAAATGCTCCTTTGTAAGTTGTCCAGCCAGCAATGTCGATGTTGATCATATTCAGAGGACTATTTCCTGATCGGACAGTCCATTTACTAAACAATGCATTATTCAAGAAACTGGAGCCGTCTCTTCACCAATTCTTCCTCCCATGGGCAGTTTAGAATATGAAAAGAATTTATTGATGCAAGAAGAAACACTGCAGTTCTGGTTAGTGAAAATAATTATGATTACATATCTTCTTTCTCCACATTTGTCCCAAAAATAACGGTGAGGAAAATATTTACTTTCTTTAAAATTCTCAAATATTACTAAAGTAGATATTACCTTTCACATTCACTTCAGTAAGAAGTTGACTTCATATCAGTGAGTATCCCAAATGACCAATTAATTTTGGCAGCTATCAACCAGAGCTGTCTGAAACTCTGACCTTTGAAAGAAAAGAAGCTACAACTTAATACACGTATCATCTTTCCCTATAAGTGTTTAGGACTCAATCCTGGCTTTGACTAAACCAGGAAAATACCAGTAAGATTTTGTGCCCTGGTTTCTCTGCCTCTGGTGGTTGCTGCTAGGCTTCCAAGATGGAATGTGAAGCGGCCACTTGCCATCAGATACCTCCAGCTTCAACCCGCAAGCAGAGCTTGAGCCAAAGAAACAAATTCATAGAATGGGAGCAGTGATGAGACCTTTTCTAGGAATTGTCAGTACCATTCTACTAGAAAATTCAAAATCCCACTTAGTCCCTTGGATTGCCCTGCACTTCCATCACAAATAACAGGATGGTTGCTTCTTCACAGCCTCATCCACATGTCCCTGAGCAAGCAGAGAAGAGCAGGACACAGGAAGGGGCCCTGGCAACTCTCCCGCCCGCTCCTGCCAGTTGTGCTCCCTGAGTGGCCGCTGGAGCCCGGCTGGGGCCAGCCTGGCCCAGGTAGTCACATCCCATCCATGTCCTCTGCCTCCATGCTCGCCGGCTTCCTCTGAAGCATCGCAAAGGAGAGTTAATTAATTCTGATCACTCCTAATAGTCTTCTAGGTCACAAATTGGCGATTCAGCTTCATTAATTTGATTTCTAACATTTCATCCTTTGCACTCTCTGCCCGATTAGCTTCTTGAAATTTAGTTTCAGTAAATGGGATGAGCAAGGCAGAAACTTCCAAAGAGATTTTCCTCACTGGCATTTGGAGGACACGCCACAGCGCAGAACCCCCGGACTCGCAGCCAGGGTGCGGTCACCTCAATTTTGCAAACTTCCTGATGACGGGGTGGTACAGCCAGGCTGCAGTTCGAGCCGCTTTGCAAAGGAAGCATTGATTCTCCTTTCACTCAGACAGGCCTAAATCAGGAAAAGCACCAGCGGAAATTGCACTAGAGCAAGACTAGCACGGGAGAAAAATCAGTCCATCGAATGTCTGAAGAGAAGAACTAATTTTTCTGATAGTGTTTTTAAATAAAAGCTGACATTGATTTGTAGGAGTATGTAAGTAGAGATTATATATACTGAAAAATTCTCCAATCCCTCAGGCATCTACACAGGCAATGTTGGGAAACAAAGCCCATCATGTCAGCCACACTTTGGAGGAGTAAGGACACTGTGAGTCACCAAATGCTGCTCCTAGTCTTAAGGCATTCTTAGACAGGCCATTGCTAAATGACCCCTAAAAAGAAATATTGCAGGTAGAGCAAGTGAATATATTATACTATATTTGGGATCTTGGTGGGGTTAAAACTAAAAGACATTTTTAAATGACCCAAAGATGATTATCGCTATATTTCTGATTTTCAGATGAGAAATCCGGATTGTAACATGGTATATTTATACTTGTCTCCCTGTGAGAAGTTTTTGTTGTATTCTATTGTACAGCTTAATGCTTCCAATGGGAGACCAAACCAATATCTTCCTTGGTAGGACCTAGTGCTCCTCCCCAATAAATAAAAGCTTCAGAATACTAAGACATTCTTGCAAATCAATGCTGCATACACAAAAATCATTATTTCAGCTGCAGCAAGGGGAAAGAGGGCAGGAGTAACATCAGTTGTGCAGAAAAACAGTGTGCAATTCTGTGACACTGAAAGTTTCATAAGAAGGTCAGAGGAAAACTAGAAAATGTTCCATGGTCCAGGAAGCAAATTGTACCTTTGTCTCCATACAGATTCCTGAGAAACAACATCTTCTAGCCCTGGAGCTCATTGTGAATGTCAGCCCAAGCCACGGCTTTTCAGCCAGGTTTGAATCAGAGAGGTGCATGTGGTTTTACCACAAAACCATGAGGCAACACAAGTTTGGGGACATTCTACGAAACCTAAGCTAAAGTTTATCAGAGCAGAGCCATGTGAACTCAGCTCCCACCTGCCTAGTGGGTTTCACTGCAAACTCATCACAGAGCTGCAAAAGGAAACAGATTTCTGAGGCCAGTGTAGATCTTGGGGCAAAAATATTTTATAGGAAATTAGTTGAAACATGCGGATGTACACCCAGAGCAGCACAACCTGAGAGAGAAAACAAACCACAGCTGTGGCTGGAAAACCCCCTGCCCTGTTGGCAGCACAGCTTTTCACATCGCAGGAGCCAATGAACAAGTGCTGGAGTGTTCTCACTGCTCAGACATGTGCAACCTGGACCCTTCGCTGGGCTTATTGTTCCCTTGCAAAAGGCCCATTTAGAGCAAGCCCAGCAAGCCTGAGAGGGGAAGGAGGACAATGGCAATCTCTCCCATTCAGCAGCACAGGCCTAGGAAATATTTGCTACTCCAGGAGAGCAGCAGAGGCGCCTTTTCAAAGCTCCCTTTGCTGGGAGGTGAGTGACAGCTGAATCACAGTGCTGCTTTCCAAGAGCCAGACCTCAGTAGCACTGCCAAGAGTGGCCCGTTGTATTGAGAGCCCCGACACAGCTGCAGTTACTGGGAGGTCCTGCCATTGTCCTCCCCCAGCAGAAAGATGTTTCTGTCCCCCCTTCACAGACCTCCATTGCTGCCCAGTACAGGCAGGCTGAATGAAAATGTCAGCAGCAAGCACGGAGCAGATGTGAAGGGACCATGCTCTCTGACCTGGATTCACCCATCACGTGGGCTAACGCTGTTCAATTGAGAACTGCTTTGTGAGACAAGTTCAGGGGGATGGGACACTGCCACCCCAGCAGCCCGAGCACAGGGCACAGATCTGACCAGCTCAGGGATGGGCCTTCGGGGCAGACCGAGAGAAATTCTGCCAGGGAGTCATCCAGGGAGAGATCAGCACCATAAGAGCTTTGCAGGATTTGTGCACTCAGAGTATACTGAAAACTCTCCCTGTCTAATCCCACCTTTGAATTCCACACAGTACACGTGGGTCACAGCTAATACCTCTCTTCTGAACAGCGACTGTAAGCTTCAAGTCCAAGCTTTAGTAGAAATAAAACCAAAAGTTTTAGAAAGCATTAATATTATAATGTCTCCTGGAAGTAAGGCAAACAGCTTGTGGTACCATTCTGTCTCCAGAATAGTAAAATAAGTTTATTCAAAACAACCAAACAAACAAAGTTAAAATAACTAGAGTAGTTTCACAGTCCAAAATAAATATGATGCACAAAAAGCACAGCTGAATAAAATGAGAGAAAAATGCCACAGATGTTCAAAACATATTTTAAGCAAATTTTGTCCCCATTATGTTTGTGACACTTCTTCAGTAAATGCTAGAACTGCAATTCATTAGCCCAGTGCTGACGGTGAGATCTTAAATATTCATCAGAAGCACATCCAAGTGCCTGCCTACACAAAGACTCATCCCTGGCCTGTCCCCATGCCCCAGCAGAGCACTCACCACCTGGGACCTGCCAGGGCTGCAGCCAAACATATGGGCACAGAGCTACAGCCGCCGAGGAGAGCACCAAACAGCACGACTGTGGCTGTGTAAGAAAAGGAAAGGGAAGGGAAGGGAAAAGACTTGGGAGGTCTGTCAACAGGGCAAGCAGTGTGGTCCAGGGGGGATTTTACTTCATTTGGGAAACAACAGGACACTTACGGAAGGGCCTGTGTTCCTGGGGATAGTACAGGAGAGCAGCTGCTTTACACTGTCAGCCAGATCAGAGAGAAGTCTGCGTCCAAGGGCTGGATGTGAGCCAGGTGTACTAAATGACTACAGAGATACCTAAGATACAGGGATGGTAATCTCTCACCAGGTTTGAAATGCAGATGAGGGTCTGCAGAAAGGGCAGCAACACAAATATCTTGGAGCTGAGAAACGCCAACTTTGAAGGGAAATGAGACAAAGCTGAAGGAAATTGGCTGGGATTCAATAAAGCCTGAGAAATGCACAGTGGAAGGAGTTTAATGCAGTCAGAAATTACATTAGAACAATTCTGCTTTGCAGCATTTTTTGCCTCATTGGAATTATTTTCTTGTCTCTCTCAATCAATGGCAGAAGCCAAAATTTCACAAGGAAAAACTCTCATTGTCAAAGTACTAAAAACACGGGACCCACGGAATCCCGACTCCTCTCATCCAAGGGCGAAGGAGCAGAGCAGGGCACAGCCGGCGCAGGGAGCAGGCGGGGTGTCGGCGGGGCTGCGGGAAAGCCTCGGCAGTTGGCACCTACCCTGAAGGGCCCTCAGGTGTGCAGCAGGAATGGCCGCTCTGTCAAACAGCTCCCGGCACGAAGGTCAGTGCCGCGAGTCACAGAACAAAACTGGAGGGACGGAGCAACTTCTTACCCACACTTCAAAGCAAACAAAGTGCCAGCACAGACAGCACAATGGGGCCATTGAAACCGGAGAGTGATAATGGGAGAGGAGGCTGCACCATACAGCTTAAAACCAAAGCAGATTCTTCCCAGAACTCACTCCCAGAGGCATTACAAACTGAAGGGAAAAACAAGAGAGTAAAAATAGATTCAACTCTGATCCACAGTAATTGCACAACGGGGATAATAGGGATCTCAGAGGTGGAGATCGTGAAGTGGCAGGATTTTAGAAATTAAAACTGTGAGCACCAAGAATTAAAGCAGAACTTGATGAATCTGGAAACTACAACCAAAAAATGCTTCTTCAGCTCTAGGCTGGCTGGGACCTTTCTCTAAGTTCAAGAAAAGGGCCTTCAAGGATTCCTTCTGCCTTGACAAATGCCCCTTACCAGGAAAGTGGGCTATGTGCAGTTTATACAGGCACTAAACCCCAGGAGAGGGAAAACCGTTCTGCCCCCACCCCTGGCTGTAAACAGAGCAGACATGAAGCCTCCATCTCCCTGTCTTCTCCCCAGCTCCGTAGTTATTCTGCTGAACTACTGTTTTCCAGCCCAGCAGGATTCTTCCAGCTCTCAGTTCCAGGGGGAGCTCATACTGAACAAACGACGTGTGCTCTAACTTTAAAAGCTTGCTCTTCCCATGTATCCGTCTTTGTCCTGATTTTATCTGCCTCAAAAGGCAGGATAATTTTGACTAACAGAAAGCAATTAAAACGAGAGACTACTCAACACTGGAATTCGTTCCAATATACTGACTCCTCAGTAGGTTGGGCACGGTGAGCAGGAGGCCTGAGCCAGCAGCGGTCCGGGCACAGGAGGGGGCAGAGCCTCAGCGCCGCTCCGCGCCTGGGGAGCGGCTGCCGGACTCCAGCCCAGGGACAGCGCCGCAGCCAGCAGCTCCTGAGCACGTGCCCTTCTCCCATCTCTTGCCAGGAAACTGCCAGCGGCCTCACCTCCCGGGGGAGGGCAGATCAGTGCCACAGAACCTGGGCAAGTGCTGAGTGCAGCTCCTTCTTTCTGCGCACATTGGCAGGTTTGGAACGGGGGTAATCACAGACGCTTTTATGTGCTAAAAAATAGTGACTCATTCTTCCTCCCCAAATCAACCACGTGATGGAGAGAAGAGATATACTTTGTTTTCTCTTTCTTTGCCTTCTGGTTTGTGGTCCATTCGCTAAATTCATTTCATGTCTTAAAACGTTCTCACAAAACCACAAAGATTAGAAATATCTTTCATAATATAAGAGCTCAAATTGCACAAAAAGCCATTTCTTTCAGCATCTGGAAGAAAAAAAATCCCATCAAATCTTACAGAATTTAGTCACACTATCAACAGGATGCAGTGAGCCCTCTTCTAGCAATCCCAGCATGATCTGAGCACCTTGTTCCCAATAGCAGATCTGCCTCAGGAACAGCTAGGCAAAGTCAGAGAGCAAACCTTCTGCTCTCACTGCTGCCTGCACCCAAGACCCTGAGGAACAAAAGCATGGCTTTTCTTGATTGACAGTTCTCCCACACCTGTAAGAAAGCATTTCCAATATTACATGTACTGCTATTTAAAAAGAATCTCCAATCTTCCTGCATTTACAACAGAGCACAAGCCTGGTGAAGAATGGAGCACTGGGTCTGTCTCAATGTCACACTAAATTTATACAGACCTCAGAGTAGAGGCATATGTCATTTTTCTCTGATTAACACATTTCAAATGGGATCCAGACGAGTCTGATGGAGAGACAGGGTTTAGAGGTAAATGAGGTGGTTTAGATTCGAACCCTGGCTTCCATCAAAATGCTGTGGTCTGCTTAGAATGTCTGCAGACATCATTTTACAGAGCACATTTACACAAAATCCCTGGGGGTTTTAAACACTGACTTGCAGCAGGGCCCAAACTAGAAACTTGTGCAACCAGACTGCCTGGAGCAGCCTGCCTGCACCCCCAGAAGATGCCGAGATGCAGTGGCTGCACACACCGCGCAGGCTGCTGGCGAGAGCAGGCGCTGCCTCTGAGCTCCCACCACAGAACCTGTGCTGCCTCGCTCAGACAATGGGGATTTGTTCTTTCAGGATGTTCTACAAGTGCCTTAGGACTAGATTTCTGAAAGCAAACCCTTGGCCTTGTTGCTGGCTTTAGGCTCCACTGCAGCTCCCCTGGAGGAAACGTTTCCTTCATCCTGGCTCCTGGAGCAATGCCCAATGCACGAGGCAGCATCTCCTGTATTTTAACTGTCTAGTGAATCCTTCACAGGTTTCTGGCTCACAGTTCAAGCATTCGAACCAGCCCTGTCCCAGGGTAACAAGCTACCCCAGCGTATAAAGAGCAATGGTTTATGCCTTTCTATCTGAGCACACAGGAGAACAGTAGCAGAATGTCACCATTCTTAGCTAATTTGGCACTTCAAGCAAGAATGGGGCTTTTATCTCTTCCTTTTCATTACAACATGGTGAGACAAACATTTGATATCAATAAGTAACTAAGCTGGCTGCAGAGGACAAACAAATAGCTGCAGACGGTTGTTTGGTAAGTGATGAGCCTTTTTGGGCTCGATCACCACCTGTAGGCAAGCTTTGATTCAGACGTGAGATCATGGAGGAGAAAGTCAGGCACGAAGCAGACATGCATGAGAGCAGCACCTTCTGGTACCTGGGACAGCAAACAAGTGCAGCTCCTGTAAACGCCAGTGGGGGAAGGGGCAGAGGACATTTCTGCAGCGCAGCTCTTTTTTCTACCCAAATTAATATCTATTCTTTGCACAGGTGCTCCTCCCTATTCCCACCCAAGCACACAGACTGCACCGTGTGATGGTGTCAGTGGTGCAAAGGCTGCTCCAAATAAACAATTTCATGTCACTAGAGAGAGTCTTTCTCACCTGTGCATACATACACATGAGCACACGCCAGACCACCAGCCTGAAAAGCCTTTCCTTGGCACGGCAGACTTAGTGGCAGCAACACAACAGCTTTGCTCTCACTCACAAAGCCAGGAGGAAAATTACGTGAACCATAAGCTGCTGGATCTGTACAGTGGGGAGAATTTGGTTCTGCTTCAGGGAAGTGCAGCCAGCCTGAGATGCTGCTGAGGCCAGGAAGGAACCTCAGTGTGTCAGCCTGGCACAGCAGGACTGCGTATGGAGCTGGCTCCTGGCCCTGGAGGGCTGAACCTGACACAAATGTTTCCAAATTCCGACTCCAGTCCGGGACTTTTTGGCCTGACAGCATGTGTCACCTTTAAGCGAAGCTCCAGTGCCAGACAGCCGCTAAGCCAGAGGGGAGCGGAGCCGTGAGCAGCACCAGCACGGCAGCGGGCGAAGGGGGAGCGGCTGGCGGCTCTCCCTGCGCTGCCGCCGTCCAGCGGGAGCGGCAGCCGCGCCTGAACCAGGCGGGTTCAACCGGGGGTGCTTCGGCCGCCCAAATCAAACCTAGTAGCCACTAGATGGCAAACTCACAGCCCGAACTGCGCACACTGACCGCCAGACTCCTCCAGGGCTCTGAAATCAAGGGTGCCCAAGGCCAGCGGGAGGGCGGGGACGCGGGGCTGACACACACCAAGCACGACTGGTTCCTTCACCGGGTTCAGTCCCTCCGCGCGTTTCCGTCCCGTCACTAAACAGCACAAAGATGAGCTATAAACGTGCTGCCAACTGGGTAAACCAGCTCCTGGTGTTAATGTGGAGGTCCAAACATCCCAGGCACAGCTATGGCAGAAGGGACAAAACAAGATTCCAACACATCCACTAAAAACATATTGCTTAAGCCAGAAAAAAACCCTGAAGCCTGCAAATAACATGGCTAAAGAAGCCCAGATTGCAGATGATGTATTATTCATTGCTAACATCCCTGTAAGCCTCCAGCCAATCTCAGTTTTCTCAGTGCTGGCTGCAGGAGACGTGGGGGCACTATGTAAATCAGCAATGTCTTGCAAATGACTGTTACATATTAGCTGCGTGGCTCTGAAAAGAAATTAATTGCATGGTAGCCAAAGCTCTACACAAGCAATTGTCTTTGTCTAGCAAAGTGGCCATTTGTATTTTATCTCAGCCTGTTATTATCCTGAATCAGTTCTTGAGCAAAGATCTAAGCTAGAATGGGTAAAGCACTCCTCACTCATTGCATGCCAATAATTTGTCTAAGTAGAAATCCTTTCCAGGAGCTGGAGTCACAGCAATGGGCACTGCAATGTGCAGGGGGTCTGCAAAACGTCTGGGTCACACTGAGCCAAAATTCCAGACAAGATGCTGAAGGCAGCTGCCCACCCCACGCCCAGAGAGATGGATGGCCAAAATTGCTGTGCATCTGCAGGAATACAAAGGCAGCAATGCCATGGTAATGTTACAGAAAGCTCTTTTAGCTGCAAGGGGAAACATCCCTTGCTTCAAGAATAATAGAAAATAGATACATTTTTATTTAGTGTCAGAAAAGGATGTGATTTTACCATGCTGCTGTACAGGGCACAACAAACTCTGAGGTAGTTCATTTCCCTGGTATGCTGTAGCACAGTTATTACAGACTGTAACACAGAGCTGATCACAACAAATTTCATTTTCATGCAACTCAAGTTAATGCTCCCCAATAGTAGGGTTGTTTGTGCACTCAAAGTAGCAGCAGTGCCGTGTACCCAGACTCAAAACCTCTTTTCATCCATAATTACTTTCAAAATGTCAGGAAAGAATAAATCCTGCAAACATTACTGAAAATATTTTCCTCACCTGATGATACTATTTCATGCCCCTTAGCAAATTCAGCTGAAATATAGTGGATCCTACTGATCCCTGGTTTTGAATGTGCAAAGTCTGTCACCAGAAGAATTCATTTCCACGATTACACTTTCATAGAACTCATCAATACATTTTGCACCATCAGTGCTCAATTACAGAAACTCCAGTAGATCGGGGGATCACCACAAGAAAGGTGTGCTTTGGTTGTGACACACAATAACCATCTGTTCCTTGTGACTGTGAATCTCAGCTCCGGAAAAAGATATTTTCATTGATCTACTTCCCAAGAATCCAAACAGAGGTACTCTGAGGTCCATTCATATGGTTCATCCATATATACCCTCTCTGCTTTGCCTTTTTCAATTACAAGGATTTACAGTGGAAAATTTCCCCTGAAAGTGTGCTAACCAACAACAATTGCTCTCTTTTGCTATCCTGGTTCTGCTGTTTCCCTCATTTCCATCCGTTCCTTTAAACTGTTGACCCATCTCATGACGTGTCCGTTATGACCAACATATTTGATCAGGATGTTGCAAACCTGAGCACTGCACTTGCCCATTTAATGAGCAATATTTTAGACATTTCCCAAACTTCCTGTCACCAGCATTAGCTAACACACGAGCGATCCAGACAGACTCTTTTGTTCTGAGCAGCTGTGCTGTAAAACAAGCTGAGTATATCTGTGGCCACAAACTGCTCTCCGAGGTCTCCCCATCCCCAGTCTGCCATATGTTGCCCCTATAGCTTGTACAACCTCTTTCATTTCCTCTCTATCCTGTTGCATTTCATCAGGTTTCACTAAAGCACACCCCAGCATCCTAAAGCCTGGCTGTTGGTGGTGCTCTGTGCTCTGCTCCTTTTGCAAAGGGCACACAGCTTTTTGGTGTAGATCCTTACATGGCCTCTCATTCAACTTCTCTGGTTTTTAGGGTTTTCAAACCCTTCTGTGAGCCTTGCAGCCCACTCCACTGGAGCACTGTGGGCACTGGAGGTGCCACATCCAAAGCAGTCCACACTGGACTGCTGGGTGGCTGCACTACAGTGGGGCTATCTTAGGTCAAAACCAGGAAGTCAAAGATACTTAGATCAGGAAAACCACACCATTGAGCTATCAAACAAACACAATATCCAGCTCATCCATAACTTGTGTCAAGAGCAGATTTTGAGAAAAGCAGGGAGAACCTCGGGTTGGAAGCAGCCATTCGTAAAGGCAGAGGCTGTGCTGTGTAGACATCATTTGCCTTTCTCAAGGGGAGAATTTGTGTCCTCCGTGGGTTCCTGGAGTGATCACACTAACGTGACATAGCAGCAGTGCTGAGATTGGAGAAGCATTCACAATCTCTTAGGCTCTGAACACAAAGAGGAGCTGCTTTAGCTCTCCTTGGTTTCCACTTTGCAGGCCAGTGAGACATGAGGATGCGTCAAGCGTCCTGTTGGAAGGATGCTAATGTTATGTATAAGCAGCGTGACGGGCAGCCCCGCTCCCGCAGGCCCGCTCGGCTCCGAGGGGGCTCCTCCCGCGGCAGTGCGGCCCCGGCAGCTGCTGGAGCTCGCTCACTGCGGAGGGCCAGCATCTGAGCGGCAGCGCTGCGCTCCTGCACCTGCAGCCCGTGCACGTGTGTTTCTGTGTGGACGGGGCCGTGGGAGGGCCGTTCCCCGGCCGTGACCCGCTGCCTGCGCTCTGCACTCGGCAGAACTTCGGGAGCACCGTCCCTGCTCCAGGAGGCGCTCCCGAAGTCAGCAGAGCTCAGTCAAAATGTCGCTTCCCCTGCTTCCCCTGCATCCCGCTGGGGGACAGCACACTCTCCATTTCTCTGAACAATCCTACTGAGCTGCAAGCATCAGCAGGACTAAATTCTGCTCTTTTTTGGGAAGGAGCCAAGACTGCCAATGTAAAGCACAGGATGTGATTTCCTGCCCGTCCTGGAAAAGGAAGCTACAGTCCAAAAGGTAGAGAAAGAACTATTAATCCAAGAACAACCATTTTAATGTGGATGATCACATGATGCAGCTGCAGAAATACCAGTTCAATTTAAACAGAACTTGTAATGTGCTAAACATGCAGGACTCGTGATACTGAAAAGGAGATACCAGATCCGGGTGCCAAGAAGAGGAACTACTGTTCACAGTCTCTTGAGGAAAAATGCCCCCAGGACCACTGCTCTTCTGACAGAACTCTTTAATCAAGAAAATACTAAAAAACCCATTAAAAACTAGTGGAGATTCTCCACAGAATCTCCTACAGTTCTACTTTCTACTGTGCATATGAGCCGATTAGCAGCAAGGCGCTGGGCTCCTTGGGAAAGGAAAAGCTTATGGAGTGAAAGAAAAACCAATGAACAGCCCCAGCAGGTTTACGTTTGCACAGGCTTTAAAAGAGATGGAGAAATAAGCAGTGCTATTGAGTTGGTGCAGAGATGGCCTGTACAATTCCAGTAGCTACTGCCTGCTTAAGCACAATGAAATAGGATGAATAGAAGCCCCAATGTGGCTGACTCACCCTCATTACCCAACAGCCTAAAATGGGGGGGTGGTCTTCTGAGGAGATCAGAAAGTGAATTTTCAGATATCTGAAAGTGTGAGTGCAAATGCATTATGCAGCCCAAACCACGAGTGCCCATTATTTTCCATCTGTATGGCTGTAAGAACTCTCCTCTGTACAACTACTTTTGTTTTCAGTGTCTGCAACCATTTGCAAAAGACTGACAGACAAGTGTGTGCAGACACACAGCCCATGCTGTCATGGGCACTTGCCTTCTGTTCTTTTTCACTACAGTTTTCCTCAGCCCAAAATAAAAGCATGTTATGTGCAAAAAAAAACATAACAAAAGAGTGTTTATTTGCCTATGAACACTATAATCTTCATAGATCGATATTAAAACCCTTCACACTTATTTTCATGGCCTACTTCAATTGAACGTAGCAATTCCAGTGTATCTTGAAAGAGTGCTGAACAGCTGCAAGCTAGGCAATGGATCACGTTCCCACAGATGGTGTTAAGAGTCCAAAGCTCTTCACGTTTGACTGTGGGATATGAACAGGTCAAATAAGAAGTTACCCTGTCTGGGATCAAGGTTTCACAATCCTTGCAGACTGTTACTGGTTTTTACACTTCTTTGATTTTATGCTGTTTACTTGGAAACCACGACATTACAGGGGTTTCTGTAGAAGTAGCTCAAGGCCGATTGGCTTCACCAGAGCCCACCATCTGTGTAAGCTGAGGTACGCCCCAACTTCGCAGCCTCTCTGCTGACTGAGGTAAGGTCTGAAGTGATGTTTGCAACACCAATCTGACAGGTGTCCAGAGAAATGCATTGGGCTACACAGCGATCAAAGGCCAGGATTAGGAGCTCGGGCCCATAAACTCTAGATCTGCTCAGTGCTGTTCACTGTGCTTTGCCAGATTCCCTACCTCATTTACAATGTCAGAGCCCCACGGTGCAGTTCCTGGGTTGGGAAGGAGGAGGATGTTCCTGGCTGGCTCTGGCAGGCATTGTCTGCCGTGGCCGTGCTCAGTGTCACGGGGAAGGTAAGGCTGTCAGCCCTGCCACCAGCAGCCCTGCAGCCGCCTCCAGCTTGCAGCCGTGGAGTGAGTGGCCAGTCCAAGGACAGCCAGTGACCACAGAGATCACTCAGGAAAAGGCAAAGGGATGATGACAAACACAGCAACTCGCTGTTGCTTGTGATAGGTAGTACCAAAAAGATGTTACTATGGCCAGAGAGACCAAAAAGCAGGCCACCAGGCCTGTTTTGGAGACAAAACGACTGCCTGCGTGTATATATGAGAATAAGAGAGAAAACGTGAGACAAGGGGGTAGAACAGGTGGAAGCACCAGGAGATTTTTCCAAAGCCCTGCCTCCCACAGACAGAGGAAGGGGTCACCCCGTCCACAAACTGCTCAAGCAGTTGTGGCCTTCAATGACCTTCCAAACTGAAGGAAAGAGGCGAGCGCAGATGCAGAACAAGATCTGGTGCTGACTGAATCCTTCCCCAATGCCTGCAACTCACCCATCCCATCCTGTGTTGGTCTGCTCTGGACATCTACAGCCCAGAGGTCACGTGAATGGATTCCCACTCAGGGCTCTCCCCAAGATGCAGAAAAACAAGGATAATCTCATCACATCTGTATAGAATATATCTGCATTGCAGCAGAATGGGCAATCTCAGCGCTTTCCAGTGGTATTCAGAGAGTCTTTCTTCGTGTGAGCTCCCAGAATTAATCACCAGTGTATGAATTTGGCTTCCCATCCCTTTCCCCAGCTGACAGGAATTGATGGCACCAACTGCCGTCACCATGAGAAATAAGTGATTCCTTCACTAACATGGCAGACATATGCCAGCTAGGAAGAGAAGATCTGATCATCAGACTTGCTTGTTTTGGCTTTTCAATGCACAAAAGGCTGTTTTTCTCAGAATTAGGGTGACTGCGACAATCTGTTTTTAGACAGAGTTAGAACCACAAGATAAAAGAGGCAGAAATCTTCTCATCTGCATATTTATCATCAAAATGCAGCAACTGCATAATTTAAGCTTAGTGTTAAAAATATTGTATGTATATTTTAAGGTTTTCCTACTCAGGTGAAAAGGAGACATGCTTTCACTAAGGAGGTTAATTATTTTCTAATGGTGTGAAAACAACAGAAAAAAAAGGAATCAAAAGGAATTTTTTTACCCTTCCCCCTACCCTGAGGCACGATAGAGAGGTATCTCTGTCCATATCCTTCACAAACACACACAGTGAACTGACTCAGAACAATAGAGCAGAGGATGAGCTGGTAACCAGGGTGCTACTGAGCCCTGAGAGCCTGGGCACTGGCACAAAGGTGCAGGTGACAGGACACTCCTAGAGAGAGCAGGAACATCCTCTCAGCTCATTAGACCGTTCAGCTGAGAACAGATGCGCTCCCACCGGCAGGGAATGGCCACAAAGTGCCTGGAGGGCTCTGCCAGAGGACATGAGGGTCCAAAGGTGCCACCCAGCTGGGTGAGCAATGCACCAGCTGCATCCTCTGCAGGGGCAGAGCACAGCTGAGCTCCGGCTGCCCTGGATCACCCTCCCCACCCCATGCCAGGCACCCTCAGGGAGAGGGCAGGGCTGTTCTTCACTAGGCCAAACCCTGCAGCAAGGAATGAACCAAACACAAACTGCCTGTGTGCTACTCAGTGGGGCCCTGGCAGTTTCCCCATGGCTCCTCCCTATCTCTGTGGACACCCGGAATCTGTATTCCCTGTGGAGCTCAGGTGACTGCCCTAGCTGTGCAGGAGATCCCTCTTCTTAGCAGGAGGACTTCTTGAGCCAGAGATGCCCTGGTTTATCGGCTTTCCCACTGCCTGCCCCCCTAATAGAGACAGTTCTTATGTGACCTCTGCTGCTGTCCATGCAGATGTGATGCTCCAGACAGGACCTCACTTTCCCACTAGGAAGCATCCTGTCCTCTCCAGCACTGCCCAGGAACCCCACAGCACAATCAGTCACTGCTCAGAAATGTCTCTGGGAGCCTGGCAGCCCCTCCAGCGCGGCGGAGCGGGCTGGCCAGCCGGCCATCTGCTGCTCCCCCAGCTGACACAGCTTTCCCATGCTCTCTGCTGGCTGCCTGTGCGTCCTCACACGGCCACACCACCCACTCTGCTCTGACAGGCCCATCCCTGAGATCCCAGTCCCCGTAAGTACCTGATCTGCACATGTGTTTCTGTTTAAAGAGACATGTTGGAAGGGCAGTGCGTGACAACACACCACAATCTGAAGACAGCCTATCAAACCAATAAATCCCCCCTCGCTCCCCAACAGCTGTAGCCCAATTAAACTCAACAGTTCACAGGTGTTCATGTAATGACTTTAACACAAAAAAAGCACCGCTCCCTTTAGGGGCCTTTAAAAAAATTTAGAGCTCTTTAAATTTTATATACCAACAACATCAAACCAAAGTAGGAAATAATAAAGAACGAAAGGAGATAGAGCAAAGAAAATACACAGTGTCAGCATCAGCAACAGCCTAATTAAACAATAGCCAACAGGAAAATGCACATTCTGCTCACCCAGCCATGGTCCTTCTGGAGTTGTGCTGGATGCAAAAGCAGCTTCCTTATTTTCCTTTCAGCATGGCTGCACCGGCCCTCTCCATTCATGCAGCCCCTCAGCCTCCCCAGCACAGAGCTGTGAATGAGCTCTCACTAGCAGCGCCAGGGCCTGCAGCTATCACTTCTCTCCAACGCTTTGCCTCTCTCCCTACCACGAGGTCGAGCCTGGGCTGGTGTCCCTGGCGTGCAGGGGAGGCAGAGCTGCTCACCTCTGGAAGTGACTGATGACCTCACTAAGTCGCATGGCCTTGCAGCACACGTTGGCTGATCCAGGGAGCACTGGGGAAGCTGACGCCATGGCTGCTCAGGTTGCCTGCGCCATCTGTTTGCTGTGTACCAGCAGCAGGCTCTTGCTAGGTGCCTCCTTGTTCCTGGGTTTCCTTGCACCTGGCTGGAAATTCTGGCCACAGCATCGTTATTTGCTTTTGTAGTTTTCCCACTGCTAGCAGGTGTTCTCTCTCCTTCTCACCCACCTTCACGCCCCCCTTCCCAAAGACCTGCAGGCATGAGCGCCCAGCAATGTCAGGATCACAGCTAGGAGCTGCCACCTCTACTCACTGCAGGAGGGATAAGGAACAGGAAACACAATTCCCATAGACCTAGGGAAGGCTGGAAAAGACCCAATTCTTGTGGGACCCTGCAGGGGTCTGAAGAGGCAAAGAGCTTGCAATGCCTCAGTTTCAGGGGAAACCCAGTACAAGGCTTGTTACTGCCCCTGTTTTGATTATGTGTTTGTTTCCCGTAGTGAAATACTGAAGCCAAAGTGAATCTGACACTTCTGCTTTAAAGCAATCCTGGTTTCAGCTCTTCGTTCATACATAAATATGAGGTCCTCTTATGAAGGAACATTGGTGTCCAAAACACATTTTTAAGAGGGGCAGTGAAAAGATACTGCTCTATTGTAAGCCAGAAGGTTCTGGGACGGGAAATCAGTTTATTTCCATCTTAGGGAAACCCAACACCCTAAGAAACTGAAATATTTTGAGGCTTCAAAAATTAAGTTACAATGCCAGAACAGTGCAGAAGAAACGTTTTCCAGAGTCTCTAAACAGGGAAAAGGCCATCTTGGCAGGCCTGTGAAGCCAGGAATTTGGACAGGAGCAAAGGGGCAGCCATCGTCTATCCTCTCTGCTGAGTGGGACTGCAAAATGTGATCTCCCTATAGAGAGGAGATTCACAGAGCAGTATGGAGGTCAGTGCTGCCCACGTGTCTCATTCCTGCACTTACAGCATCTAGCACACAGGGCCCAACCTGGGAGATTCCTAGAGGAATTATTGTAATATAAATAGTAAATAAGTATGAATAATTATGTGAGGATGATAACCAGTGATTTAGCTATGAAAAGGCCCCAGGATGCAAGTGCTAATCTCCTGAGATACTTAGCCATCCTTTCAAGATGCTTGAAGACATATAAGTAGGCTAATTACAAAGGAAAATGTCTCTTGTATATAAATCTCATCTAAATTCAGAAGTGATACAAAAAACAAATTGAGAAGATACCCAGGAAAAGTTCGATAATGTTGGTGGGAAAGGTTAATTTTTAGAGATTTTTTTTAAGATAACCCAGAAGATCCTTAAATGTAAAAATAGTTAATCCTTATATAGCAACTCTAAGTATCACACCAGAAAAGCACTCTAAAATGAGTAGAACTATTGAACTGTAGAAGCATCATGGAAAAAGAACACAATTTCATTTTCTTAGTTTAGTTTCAATTTATAATTCACACAAGTAGCTTAAACACGTCGATTTGAGATCAAAACAGAACTTCAGGTTACATAGCATCTGTTCTATAGGAGGGTGCTGTGTGCACTGAGATAATTTTAGATGAATGTGTTATAAACAAGATCTGTGGAACATTGCAGAGTAGCAAGTTTTGAGAGAGAAAAACACAGTTTAAATGCATAAATTGTTTAGAATGTTTAGCATGTGGTTGTAAAGCAATCAACCAAGTGATCTGTTTTCCAGAGTAGGACAGCTTGCACAGATGAAACAGCCGCTTCCTCAGTACTTAATGTAAGACTCGTTCAACGCTCAGAGGAGCAGCTTCACACTCTGCAAACATGGTGATCCTAAAGCCAGAGCTTGTAGCCACTGCTTTTGCTCTTTCCCAACACCTCCCCAAGCTGTGTATCTAGAAATGCAAATTAGATGAACATTGTATATTTCTTTATGGTTCTTTTTTCTGCTATGGGAAAAAGAACACGTGTATGTGTAACACAGGAATTTCTGACATACTGTGCATCATGTCATGGATACAAAAGTACTCTACATTCCAGATCCTTCTTCAGTCAAAACTAGAAGCCAGTTCATGATAATGGTGTAGTTTTGGTCAGAAAAGGCATTTCATATGTTAATGCAAATGATGATGTATAAAAATATTTCTCCTTTTAGAAAAAAAAAATCTGAGATTTAAAAAAATGGTGTGAAACAACCTACAAAAGAGAAGACAAAATCCATTCAGTTGGTAATGATAATCCTCTACAGGCTGCAGTGGAACCTTTCCCTGAAACGTCTCCTATACTCAGTTATTTATGGTTTGCTTTCCAGCCTGACTGCAGCAACTGACACCCTGCACAGAATCAGCATCAGAAGGAAAGCGGCTCCCCCAGAGACAGCCACACCTCCAGGCATCCCTCACCGAGCCATCAGCACAAGGCACCTGAGCCCCATCCTGAGCCCCATCCCGCTGTGGGCTCCTGATGAGCTCCAGGTCACACCGGACCCAGGGCCTGCGGGAGCAGCTCACAGGGTGGCCTCGTTCAGCTCCACACCTGGACCAGGTGGCTCTGAGGATCTGCTCAGGTCTGAGACACTGGACAAGTTCTCACCTGAGTGACCAGACACCTGTGCTGAACTGTCACATCACCTCGAGCAGGTGTCTGCAGGTACCCATGGCTCAGAGACCAGGCTGTGCTGAGGGTAAGGTGCCCATCTGCTGTTTGCACTGGCTGCTCACATGGCATGCTGTGACCTCCTCCCACCCTTCTCCAGACACCAGCCGCTTCCATACATCCATCTTCTTGCATATTGAGCCAGTGCACTGTCACTCCCAAAGTTTATATTTAAATAAGCCCTTCTGTTGAACTCAAATTAAATATAGCCCTGCTGAATCTGATACCATGAGAGAACCAAGGCTGGAGGCGAGAGAGAGAATGAGGAGGAGATCACAACTGAACAAATACATTTAAAGCTGCGAAGTTAGTTAACCGGCTGCACATCTGACTCCGACGCACACTGGGGTTGTTTCTTTTCAGTTCAGCTATAGTATTAGTTGCAGTGAGGTCACCCTCACATGTCCTTCTGCTTTATGTCTCTTACTAGGCAGACACACACAAATCTTCAAATTTTACAGACAGAATGAAAATTCAGACCAACATTTGTCTCCCTGACCTGTCAGCACTTACAGCGGTGTCTGACTGACTGAGGTACAAGAGGGCAAGTCAGAACCTCTGAAAAGGCAGGTGTCTCAGGACTAATTTTGGAGCCTACTGACAACAATAACAATCAGTTCTTAGTTAATGTCAGAGAGCAACAACAAAGCCTGTGGCAGCCTGTGCTGCAATTCCAGCCAAGGGCTCATTCTGGGCTCTCTCCTGATGTGGGTGGCCCTGCCAGCCAGTTTTCAAACAATGCTTAAAATGTGGTTTGGGGAGAGTGGCCTGGGTGGCTGGACCTGAGAAAGGATCAGAACTCAGTGTGTGCATATTAGCAAAAATGTAATTAAGGAGCCTAGGCATAAAAAAAAAATACAACAAAATGTGTTCATAGAAGTAAAGGAGGCAACTTGTACCATTGCACAAAGAAAGTTCACAAGAAGTAATACAATAAAGATAAGAGCTAGATCTCCATGCCTGTTGAGATTCAGGTGTTCAAATCCACTGGGTTGTGTCCTTAATGCCTAAAACTTTTTATTAGGCTTCAGGATGAACAGCTTCTAGCAGCAGAAGAGATTTCATCCAGGTCAGTCAGCCACAAAAAGACTCATCAGTCATCACATGATAACCCTGACTGAACCATCTATATATATTTAAAATACCAGTCTCATTAGTTGCACTGGAAAGAACCAAGCCAAGTTGTTCCTATTTCTGTCCCAGTATCCTAAAAGATAATCCTAAAAACTAGTCCAGGCCTCCTTTGCTGTGGCTGACTGACTTGCCTTACAGATACTCGTTGTCCTTGACAGCGATGAAATCCACTACGCCCAGTTCCAAACTGGGCCGGGGCAAGGAGCAGCGGAGGGAAAAGCACGTGCAGGGAACCAGCTGGGCTGGCAAGAGTTAAAGCTGCTGTGAGTCCTGGTGCCTATGGACTGTCTGCAGCACGGATAAAACACCGTGTGGAAACATAGGGTAGGCAAGCCCTGCTTTGTCCTCATGCAATCTCTTCAATTATTTTTTGTGTTGTGTATTTTACAAAGGATAAATCAGGGAACATTTCAAGAAATGTTTTCTCATTCTAAAACTTATCAAAATATTGCTGACACTGATCCATGGCTGGGAATGTCATTCCTGAATAAACATGATGTCATTCTCATTCCATTCATACTTCTCCTGGACAGCTGCTGTCAGCCTCAGTGAAGAAAAATGCCACCTCACCGGTGACAGCTGCCACTTGAGGTACTTTGTATATCAGCCTCCATAGGAGTAAAAAAAAAAAAAAAGTCAGTCATGCACATGCTATTTAAAGTCTGTTGCATCTTGATGAGAAATGCAAAAGTTAATATGGGGCAGGTTGCTCAGTGTCAAAAGTCTGGACAATAAGAATAACGAACTTTTCTGGTCTCACCCCCCTAAGAAGCAAAGCTCAGGCAAGGCCCTCACACCCGGGCTGTATTTGCTTTAAAATAAATTTATATTCTGATAAATTGTATCACAAGAAAATGAATGAAACAATCATAGCAATCCCAGAATGGTTTGGGTTGGAAAATGCCTTAAAACCACCTCGTTCCCCACCCCTGCCATGAGCAGGGACCAGGTTACTCCAAGGCCCATCCAGCCTGGACTTGAGCACTTGTAGGGATGGGGAATCAACAGTTCCAGCACTGGAACTTCCCCAATCACGTTTGCTGGCACCCAGCTCTCCTGCAATTGCTGTAGGAATTGTTCTGGGCTGGGGTAGCTCTCCAGTTGCTTTCCAAGCATGGAGACAGACAATCCCTGCCCCAAAGAACAGCCCAGACTAAATCTGTTTTCTGTTCTTTCTGGCCTCCAACTTGCGCTGCTGCTTCAGTGTCAAAGGGGCAGATGTATAATCTGGGAAGCTTTCCAGATGCATCTTGAGCAAAGCAAAGCATTGTGAATCACTGGTACTAGGCAGGATCTTTCCATCTGTCACAGTAGCCCTGGCAGCACTCACCATGCACTCACAGTACACACAGGATGACAAGCACCTCATGGAGGGGACACCAGTATCTACCAGCGCCAGATTCCCAAAGAACAAATAAGTAAGTGCTCCTGTGTGCACGCTGTGGTTTTCATCACACAGACTGTGCTCCAGCAGCACTGCTCTGCCCCCCAAAAGAATGGCAGCAAGCCCACGCAGGACTGGAGCACCTTTGTAGCCATAAATGTTGCATTAATAAGTTTCTTTCTAATACTGGGCCATCACTTTAACTTTTATTACTTCTCCTGTCCCATAAATGCTCTCAGGTGCTCTTCGAAGGAATCTGAGCAGATTGCCAAACTGAGAAGAATGACAATGACATGGCCTCTGGCTCTCCCTGAAACAGCAGCTTTGCTGTCATCCCCTGGAAATGCTCCAGTTTCTTTACAGCTCTGGAAACGTGGCTCAAGCAAGGTTGCCAACACATGTTCCTCTGTGTCAGACATGACTCTGATTCTGGAGCTGTGAGGAGCCTGTCAGCTATCATTCTGCCAGGAATACCACAGCCCTGGCTCCTCTGCTTTCAAATTCAGTCTGCGTTAGGTTGAGTAAGAAGAGCTGACAGGTATCTGAAAAAAACAATAGCAGCTCTTGCTTTAATTTGCATGCCTAGCCTTGAAATCCTTTGTCACCAACTTAAGTGGGCAGTGGATAAAAACTAAGTGAAATATAATTATGCAATTCACATAACTGCACAAAGAGAACATCTCTGCACCTAACCTCACACTTTCCAATGCTCTGGTGTAGATTTGTTGTGTGAAAGCATCAGAAAATAAGTGGATATCCAGCATGCTGGAGTCATCTGGTCAAAATGAGGTTTATTGAGTCTCCTGACAGGCTGTCCAGCTCTCCAGATTTCAGACTGACATGTCACCAGTCCTTTCTTTAACCTGCTCAACCCCAGTGCCTAAGCATCCCTGACCCTGACGGGCCTGGCTCCAGCACTGTCCCACATCACGCTGCTCCGGCATTTAGAAGACAAAACGAGAACTTCCGTGCAGGCTTTTTTTGTGTGCTGTCTCTGCCTGGACATAGAGGTCCTCTGCTTCTTGCCCAGCTCTTCCTGACAGCCGGTGTGCAGGTGCCTGCCCTGTTCTGCCCCATGCTCGGGCACAGCCGGGCAGCACTCACCCCGCACTCCTCGGGCAGCACACGCACACCTCGGGCAGCACTCACCCCGCACACCTTGGGCAGCACCCGCACACCTCGGGCAGCACAAACACACCTCGGGCAGCACACACACACCTCGGGCAGCACTCACCCCGCACACCTCGGGCAGCACCTGCACACCTCGGGCAGCACCTGCACACCTCGGGCAGCACACACACACCTCGGGGCAGCACTCCCCACACACCTCAGGGCAGCACCTGCACACCTCGGGCAGCACTCACACACCTCGGGCAGCACACACACACCTCGGGCAGCACCTGCACACCTCGGGCAGCACTCACACACCTCGGGCAGCACACACACACCTCGGGCAGCACTCACACACTCGGGCAGCACCTGCACACCTCGGCAGCACACACCTGCACACCTCGGGCAGCACACACACACCTCGGGCAGCACACACACACCTCGGCAGCACACACACACCTCAGGGCAGCGGCCCTCAGACACCTCGGGCAGGGAACTGCACCTGTCTGCTTGAAGACATATAAAGTAGGCTAATTACAAAGGAAAATGTCTCTTGTATATAAATCTCATCTAAATTCAGAAGTGATGCAAAAAACAAATTGAGAAGATACCCAGGAAAAGTTCGATAATGTTGGTGGGAAAGGTTAATTTTTAGAGATTTTTTTAAGATAACCCTGGAAGATCCTTAAATGTAAAAATAGTTAATCCTTATATAGCAACTCTAAGTATCACACCAGAAAAGCACTCTAAAATGGTGGAACTATTGAACTGTAGAAGCATCATGGAAAAGAACACAATTTCATTTTCTTAGTTTAGTTTCAATTTATAATTCACACAAGTAGCTTAAACACGTCGATTTGAGATCAAAACAGAACTTCAGGTTACATAGCATCTGTTCTATAGGAGGGTGCTGTGTGCACTGAGATAATTTTAGATGAATGTGTTATAAACAAGATCTGTGGAACATTGCAGAGTAGCAAGTTTTGAGAGAGAAAAACACAGTTTAAATGCATAAATTGTTTAGAATGTTTAGCATGTGGTTGTAAAGCAATCAACCAAGTGATCTGTTTTCCAGAGTAGGACAGCTTGCACAGATGAAACAGCCGCTTCCTCAGTACTTAATGTAAGACTCGTTCAACGCTCAGAGGAGCAGCTTCACACTCTGCAAACATGGTGATCCTAAAGCCAGAGCTTGTAGCCACTGCTTTTGCTCTTTCCCAACACCTCCCCAAGCTGTGTATCTAGAAATGCAAATTAGATGAACATTGTATATTTCTTTATGGTTCTTTTTTTTTCTGCTATGGGAAAAAGAACACGTGTATGTGTAACACAGGAATTTCTGACATACTGTGCATCATGTCATGGATACAAAAGTACTCTACATTCCAGATCCTTCTTCAGTCAAAACTAGAAGCCAGTTCATGATAATGGTGTAGTTTTGGTCAGAAAAGGCATTTCATATGTTAATGCAAATGATGATGTATAAAAATATTTCTCCTTTTAGAAAAAAAAAATCTGAGATTTAAAAAAATGGTGTGAAACAACCTACAAAAGAGAAGACAAAATCCATTCAGTTGGTAATGATAATCCTCTACAGGCTGCAGTGGAACCTTTCCCTGAAACGTCTCCTGTACTCAGCTATTTATGGTTTGCTTTCCAGCCTGACTGCAGCAACTGACACCCTGCACAGAATCAGCATCAGAAGGAAAGCGGCTCCCCCAGAGACAGCCACACCTCCAGGCATCCCTCACCAAGCCACCACCACAAGGCACCTGAGCCCCATCCTGAGCCCCATCCCGCTGTGGGCTCCTGATGAGCTCCAGGTCACACCGGACCCAGGGCCTGCGGGAGCAGCTCACAGGGTGGCCTCGTTCAGCTCCACACCTGGACCAGGTGGCTCTGAGGATCTGCTCAGGTCTGAGACACTGGACAAGTTCTCACCTGAGTGACACCTGTGCTGAACTGTCACATCACCTCGAGCAGGTGTCTGCAGGTACCCATGGCTCAGAGACCAGGCTGTGCTGAGGGTAAGGTGCCCATCTGCTGTTTGCACTGGCTGCTCACATGGCATGCTGTGACCTCCTCCCACCCTTCTCCAGACACCAGCCGCTTCCATACATCCATCTTCTTGCATATTGAGCCAGTGCACTGTCACTCCCAAAGTTTATATTTAAATAAGCCCTTCTGTTGAACTCAAATTAAATATAGCCCTGCTGAATCTGATACCATGAGAGAACCAAGGCTGGAGGCGAGAGAGAGAATGAGGAGGAGATCACAACTGAACAAATACATTTAAAGCTGCGAAGTTAACACCCGGCTGCACATCTGACTCCGACGCACACTGGGGTTGTTTCTTTTCAGTTCAGCTATAGTATTAGTTGCAGTGAGGTCACCCTCACATGTCCTTCTGCTTTATGTCTCTTACTAGGCAGACACACACAAATCTTCAAATTTTACAGACAGAATGAAAATTCAGACCAACATTTGTCTCCCTGACCTGTCAGCACTTACAGCGGTGTCTGACTGACTGAGGTACAAGAGGGCAAGTCAGAACCTCTGAAAAGGCAGGTGTCTCAGGACTAATTTTGGAGCCTACTGACAACAATAACAATCAGTTCTTAGTTAATGTCAGAGAGCAACAACAAAGCCTGTGGCAGCCTGTGCTGCAATTCCAGCCAAGGGCTCATTCTGGGCTCTCTCCTGATGTGGGTGGCCCTGCCAGCCAGTTTTCAAACAATGCTTAAAATGTGGTTTGGGAGAGTGGCCTGGGTGGCTGGACCTGAGAAAGGATCAGAACTCAGTGTGTGCATATTAGCAAAAAATGTAATTAAGGAGCCTAGGCATAAAAAAAAAAAAAAAATACAACAAAATGTGTTCATAGAAGTAAAGGAGGCAACTTGTACCATTGCACAAAGAAAGTTCACAAGAAGTAATACAATAAAGATAAGAGCTAGATCTCCATGCCTGTTGAGATTCAGGTGTTCAAATCCACTGGGTTGTGTCCTTAATGCCTAAAACTTTTTATTAGGCTTCAGGATGAACAGCTTCTAGCAGCAGAAGAGATTTCATCCAGGTCAGTCAGCCACAAAAGACTCATCAGTCATCACATGATAACCCTGACTGAACCATCTATATATATTTAAAATACCAGTCTCATTAGTTGCACTGGAAAGAACCAAGCCAAGTTGTTCCTATTTCTGTCCCAGTATCCTAAAAGATAATCCTAAAAACTAGTCCAGGCCTCCTTTGCTGTGGCTGACTGACTTGCCTTACAGATACTCGTTGTCCTTAACAGCGGTGAAATCCACTACGCCCAGTTCCAAACTGGGCGGGGCAAGAGCAGCGGAGGGAAAAGCACGTGCAGGGAACCAGCTGGGCTGGCAAGAGTTAAAAGCTGCTGTGAGTCCTGGTGCCTATGGACTGTCTGCAGCACGGATAAAACACCGTGTGGAAACATAGGGTAGGCAAGCCCTGCTTTGTCCTCATGCAATCTCTTCAATTATTTTTTGTGTTGTGTATTTTACAAAGGATAAATCAGGGAACATTTCAAGAAATGTTTTTCTCATTCTAAAACTTATCAAAATATTGCTGACACTGATCCATGGCTGGGAATGTCATTCCTGAATAAACATGATGTCATTCTCATTCCATTCATACTTCTCCTGGACAGCTGCTGTCAGCCTCAGTGAAGAAAAATGCCACCTCACCGGTGACAGCTGCCACTTGAGGTACTTTGTATATCAGCCTCCATAGGAGTAAAAAAAAAAAAAAGTCAGTCATGCACATGCTATTTAAAGTCTGTTGCATCTTGATGAGAAATGCAAAAGTTAATATGGGGCAGGTTGCTCAGTGTCAAAAGTCTGGACAATAAGAATAACGAACTTTTCTGGTCTCACCTCCCTAAGAAGCAAAGCTCAGGCAAGGCCCTCACACCCGGGCTGTATTTGCTTTAAAATAAATTTATATTCTGATAAATTGTATCACAAGAAAATGAATGAAACAATCATAGCAATCCCAGAATGGTTTGGGTTGGAAAATGCCTTAAAACCACCTCGTTCCCCACCCCTGCCATGAGCAGGGACCAGGTTACTCCAAGGCCCATCCAGCCTGGACTTGAGCACTTGTAGGGATGGGGAATCAACAGTTCCAGCACTGGAACTTCCCCAATCACGTTTGCTGGCACCCAGCTCTCCTGCAATTGCTGTAGGAATTGTTCTGGGCTGGGGTAGCTCTCCAGTTGCTTTCCAAGCATGGAGACAGACAATCCCTGCCCCAAAGAACAGCCCAGACTAAATCTGTTTTTTTCTGTTCTTTCTGGCCTCCAACTTGCGCTGCTGCTTCAGTGTCAAAGGGGCAGATGTATAATCTGGGAAGCTTTCCAGATGCATCTTGAGCAAAGCAAAGCATTGTGAATCACTGGTACTAGGCAGGATCTTTCCATCTGTCACAGTAGCCCTGGCAGCACTCACCATGCACTCACAGTACACACAGGATGACAAGCACCTCATGGAGGGGACACCAGTATCTACCAGCGCCAGATTCCCAAAGAACAAATAAGTAAGTGCTCCTGTGTGCACGCTGTGGTTTTCATCACACAGACTGTGCTCCAGCAGCACTGCTCTGCCCCAAAAGAATGGCAGCAAGCCCACGCAGGACTGGAGCACCTTTGTAGCCATAAATGTTGCATTAATAAGTTTCTTTCTAATACTGGGCCATCACTTTAACTTTTATTACTTCTCCTGTCCCATAAATGCTCTCTGGTGCTCTTCGAAGGAATCTGAGCAGATTGCCAAACTGAGAAGAATGACAATGACATGGCCTCTGGCTCTCCCTGAAACAGCAGCTTTGCTGTCATCCCCTGGAAATGCTCCAGTTTCTTTACAGCTCTGGAAACGTGGCTCAAGCAAGGTTGCCAACACATGTTCCTCTGTGTCAGACATGACTCTGATTCTGGAGCTGTGAGGAGCCTGTCAGCTATCATTCTGCCAGGAATACCACAGCCCTGGCTCCTCTGCTTTCAAATTCAGTCTGCGTTAGGTTGAGTAAGAAGAGCTGACAGGTATCTGAAAAAACAATAGCAGCTCTTGCTTTAATTTGCATGCCTAGCCTTGAAATCCTTTGTCACCAACTTAAGTGGGCAGTGGATAAAAACTAAGTGAAATATAATTATGCAATTCACATAACTGCACAAAGAGAACATCTCTGCACCTAACCTCACACTTTCCAATGCTCTGGTGTAGATTTGTTGTGTGAAAGCATCAGAAAATAAGTGGATATCCAGCATGCTGGAGTCATCTGGTCAAAATGAGGTTTATTGAGTCTCCTGACAGGCTGTCCAGCTCTCCAGATTTCAGACTGACATGTCACCAGTCCTTTCTTTAACCTGCTCAACCCCAGTGCCTAAGCATCCCTGACCCTGACGGGCCTGGCTCCAGCACTGTCCCACATCACGCTGCTCCGGCATTTAGAAGACAAAACGAGAACTTCCGTGCAGGCTTTTTTTGTGTGCTGTCTCTGCCTGGACATAGAGGTCCTCTGCTTCTTGCCCAGCTCTTCCTGACAGCCGGTGTGCAGGTGCCTGCCCTGTTCTGCCCCATGCTCGGGCACAGCCGGGCAGCACTCACCCCGCACTCCTCGGGCAGCACACGCACACCTCGGGCAGCACAAACACACCTCGGGCAGCACTCACCCCGCACACCTCGGGCAGCACTCACCCCGCACACCTCGGGCAGCACCTGCACACCTCGGGCAGCACCTGCACACCTCGGGCAGCACACACACACCTCCGGCACCTGCACACCTCAGGCAGCACCCACACACCTCGGCAGCACCTGCACACCTCGGGCAGCACACACCTCGGGCATCACCCACACACCTCGGGCAGCACACACACACCTCGGGCAGCACAAACACACCTCGGGCAGCACACACACACCTCGGGCAGCACTCACCCCGCACACCTCGGGCAGCACCTGCACACCTCGGGCAGCACCTGCACACCTCGGGCAGCACACACACACCTCGGGCAGCACCTGCACACCTCGGGCAGCACTCACACACCTCGGGCAGCACCTGCACACCTCGGGCAGCACTCACACACCTCGGGCAGCACCTGCACACCTCGGGCAGCACACACACACCTCGGGCAGCACACACACACCTCGGGCAGCACACACACACCTCGGGCAGCACACACACACCTCGGGCAGCACCTGCACACCTCGGGCAGCACACACACACCTCGGGCAGCACACACACACCTCGGGCAGCACACACACACCTCGGGCAGCACGCGCACACCTCGGGCACACACACTCGGGCAGGGCAGCACACACACACCCGGCAGCACACACACCTGGCAGCACCTGCACACTCGGGCAGCACACACACACCTCGGGCAGCACACACACACCTCGGGCAGCACACACACACCTCGGGCAGCACGCGCACACCTCGGGCAGCCGAATCCGGCACCTGTCAGCACTGCCGGCCCTTCACACCTAGCAGTGGGAGGGAAACGAGGAGCTCCAGCACTTCCGCATGAAACACAGCCAAAGCACAGAGGCGATACAGGACTTCCACAAACCGATACAGGACTTCCACAAACCTTTGTTTTAAATCAGCCTGAAGTACAGCTGAACTCTGCTCCACAGCAAACCCCTCCTTGCCCACAGCCCTGCTGCCGCTGTCACCTGCCGGCCTGGCAGCCGCCGATCTCCACAGGTCTCAGGTGTGACACACACCAAACCCCACGTCCCCCTTAATAAAGGTCTGTGAGCCTGCCAGCCCAAGTTCCAGGCCCCTGTACATCCCCAGCCAGGCCCTCATGGCCTCCTCCTGTCCCGCGCAGGGCCGAGCCCATCTTGGGGACCCACCGAGCATCCACCCACACACACCTCCAGCCGGTTTCCCCTCCAGCCTTACCTGGTGTCGGCTTCTGGGTACTGTTTCCTCACATGGTGCCCACCGTAGGCCGCCTCGCCTGCTGCTCCGCTGGGTCCCGGGGCACCGCCTGCGCTGCCCCGCGGTGCCCTCCGTGGCACGGCCGCTCGCCTCAGGGCACAGCGCAGGGCTGGCGCCTCACGGAGCTTCCCGCCACTGCCGCCGCGCGAGCGGTCACTGTGCTGGCGAGTTCTGGGATTTCCTCCCCTTGAGGATAAATCATTCCCTTTGCAGAGGCCACGGCCTCACCCAAAGTCCCTTGCACCTGAGCAATGCCGCGGCTTCCTCCCGGCAGCCTCTCAGGGTCCCGAGCTCTGTGGGACGCCTTTTATCGGAACACGGCGGCCTCGGCAGCCCGGCGTCCCCTCAGGAACGGCGCCCACAGCCCAGCTGCGGCCTCTGTGGGCAGCCTGTGGTGGGCAACGGCTGCCGGCCACCCGGGCTCCTCAGAGCGGGACCCGCTGCGGCTCCAGGAGCCTCCGGCACCTTCCGCAGGGCAGGGCTGGAACCCTGCGGGGCGGCGGCGGCGGAGGAGCTCTGCCCTCACGGGCACGGCCGGCCGGGGGCAGCGGCGTGTGGGATCGCGGCGGTGCTGTGGGAGCAGAGCGGGGCCCGCCGCTCCCGGCCCCGCATCGCGCCCTGCCCAGGGGGCGCCCGCAACGGCCGCCCCAGCACCGAGTCCCGGGGGAGGGACAGGGCTCCCTCCATCAGCGAGGGCCTGCCAGCCTCAACAAAGGAAAGCTCTAGAAAGGAGTTAATTAAAGAGTTCCAGTTCCCTTCGACGCAGCCCCTGGTCCTTTGTGAGCACAAAACGAAGCCTGGGCATTCCCACTGCTAATTATGAATAAGTTGAAGAGCTCTTTGATATTACTGCTGTGGTTCAGGCTGGTGCCATATACTGCAAATAACACCCACATAAAACCTCCGGTGTGTTGGCTGCAGCCTCTCCCCCGTTCTGGTCATTTACATTGTGTTTTGTTTATTTATATTGTGTTCTGTTCATTGACTTCGTTTTCTGGTCAGGACACGTGTTCTGTTCATGTCAGTTGCTTGCAAGTTTCGGCATCAATCGGTGTATTTCTGGAACTAAAGCTGTAACTGTTGCTCCAGGTGAAGTTAGCCATGTACTGGCAAAGATTTTCTCCTGTGAAAGGCTCCTGTATTTTCCCATCACCAGGTGATTCTGCAGGTGGCAGACGTGCAGACCCGTGCAAGGCCGTGGCTGCAGCACGTGTCCCGTCTGTGGCCAAGGTTCACCAGCGGCTTCCACAGCTCCGGCTGTTCCAGCACAGAGCCAAGTGCTGCGAGCGGCTGCTCGGGGATGTGTGACCATGGCGAAAGTGGCTGCAGAGCTCAGAAACACAGACTGTTCTTCCAGAGCTGCCTCTGCTGCAGGGCTTACTGAGACATGCTGAGTGCTGAAATATGCAGCCACCTGCCAGAAAGATGTGCAGGTGATGGCAGGTCACACTCATGCTGCCCCTCGCTGCTCCGTGCCAGGGCATCCAGCATTGCTGCCTAATGCCAGCTCCGTATGGGATGTGCAATTAGACATGGTGCCAGCGGCCTGAGCTGGAGGTCAGCTCGGTACATGGTCCGTGTCACAAAAAAGCCAGCATTCTGGACTTTTGTTGCACTAAATGTTGCACACACATGATAACTGTCAGCTCCTCTGCATTGAACAGCGGGCGAGAAAACCGTGTCACAAAGGGGAGAGTCTGGAGCTGTTTTCTCTGTGCCACCACCCTCAGGACTCGCCCCTTGCAGCCAGACTTGTCAGTTTGTTACAGACCTGCCCTCACCCCCTCTGGTGAGGCTGACCAAGGGCATGGCTCGTGTTGGCATTGATTTCCCCCGAAATTCCCCGTGAGAACCCCAGGAGCAGCTGTAAGATGTTCCTCAGGTCTGCTGCAGAGAGGTGACACTGTCCAGCTGTCCACAGGCCGCACTGGGCCTGACCTTCCCAGCTCTGCTAATCAGGGCCAGCTGCCGCAGCCCCCAGCGCCAGGATCCCACCGGAGCTGTAGGGGAAGCAGGGAGCGAGATCTGTGCGGGGGAACGACTGCTTCAAACAGGGACAAAATCAGAAAGCAGAAAATTAGAGCTTCAACCACAAAGTTCAAAGAACACAGGGAAAAAAGCATGGAAAATAATTTTGACACTTTGAAGTAGAACTCAATTGTTCCATTAAACTGTATTTTTAATAAAAAATAACAATAACAGCATTCCAAATATCTATTTTATAAGCTTTACTAATGTATATTTTTTTAATACATGTCAGAAATTCTTACTTGAGGCAAATGCAATATTTATAGAAAGCAAGAGACTTCAAAACAGCTCCAGAGACTTTAAGCTCTCGATTTATTCACAGATTTAGAATAACTCAGGAATACAAAATGACAAAATGTACATTTTTTATATTGTTTACTAATGTATTGTCTCTTGTCCCTGATCCGTCATTTTCCTGACTGGAGGAAACACATTCAGCTTCTTCACTCCCTTTAATGCTACACATTTCTGGAGGGAAATATTCCCATTTGGTGAAAATCTATCACAATTCTGTCTTGCAGAATACCACTCCCAGAGAATTATGTGAAGATCATTAATAAATACATTTTTGCAATGACAATCATTTCTTCTTTGGTCATGATTTGTGTCTATTATTCGCTTCAGCCCCTCCAGTTCCCAGGGAAAGTGCTGGTGAGAGTGAGGAAGGGCAGAGGCAGTGCACCTACATTCCCACAGCCAAACCTGAGCGCTGCTGGAACGGAGCACAGACATTTCAGAGCAGCCGGTGTCCCACCTGTGCACAGCACATCACTCCGAGGAGGATGAAGGGAAAAGCCTCCAGGAGCCTTGCAGCACAAGCTGAACTCTGCTGTCCTGAGCTCTGGTGGAACAAAGTTGTGATGTTCGGTAGCAAATACCTCATCAGGGAAATTTCCTAGCCAACACTATCTTTTGCTCAAAACACATACATTGTTTTTACTCACTTGTTTTTATTTCCACATCATGTAAGTTTCAGAATGAAAATTGTCTGATATTCTTCAAAAAAGTAATCTGGCGTCTGATTTTGGGGTGTAAATTTATTCTACATACTTCATTGTGTGCCTGCCAGAGGACACTGGGAAGCAAAGGAATTTGACCCACATACACAAATAACCATATATGCAGCACAACACGGATCTGGGCAGACACAAGGTTATTTTTCTTTTCCATGAAAATCCTGGATCAGAATTAGTCACAAAGGCACGCTACCCTGGCAAAAGATAAGTCCAGAGCCCTCCCAAGTGTGCTGCTGCTGAATCAGCAGTGAGAGCACTCAGGCAGCTCTGGGCTGTGCTGGACACGCAGCCACAAGCGCTGGATGCTCGCTCCACACCGCCCAGCAGGCAGCGTGTGCTGTGGAAGGTGTAACTGCTGAAAGATGAGCAGCACACCCTGCAGAGGGTTTCTAGTCTTATTAGACTTGCCCTAATGTTTCTAACTTCCACCACTGTGTGAGACTTCTTTTACTGTTAGAAGTAAGTGCTTTTATAACTGATGCATTTCTATTCACGAGCCCACAAAAGAGTAACTCAAAGCACTAAATAGCAACAGCTTAAAACTAAGTGCTGGGATTTTTTCCCCTGCTGTCTCAACTGCAATTCCTCACACGGTGTCTTGAGTCCAGCAGCTGGGCTTTAAGAAAAACCAGAAATTGTCCAACGGCATGTGACAAAACCATGAGAGTTGTTAGAAGTAGAGCCAGAGGGGTGGAAGAGACTGGTGAGTCAGCTTGTCACAGAAACATGTCCAGAGTTTAACTGGCTGTAAAACCCAACAAGGGCTATGTGTTCTGGGGCACCAGGCCAAAGCATGCCCAAGAGCCTCGAGCTCTGGATGACAGAAGCTCTACCACACAAACAAACTGGGGCAGTGTCACTACTAGCACCTGGTACACTCTTTGACCTGAGTGATTTGATTTTATTTCTCCCGATGTACACAAACCCACTGTTTTTCACCAAAGCCAAGGACAAAGCCTTGCTGACACCAGAAACACCCACCGTGTTCCCAGCTGCTGCAGGAGCAGTGCTGCCATCAGCTCTCAGTGCAGCAGCTGGATGGGGGAGTGGGGGAAGGCTGCGTGTGCTTTGGACATGCTGGATGAGCAGGACCCACCAGCTCCTGGGCCACAGGAGCTCCTTTCCTCCCTGCTACTCTGTCTTAGCAGGATCTCACATTCTTGCATCTTGCTCCAGCGCTCATTCACAAGGCTGACACGTATGGCTGTACCCTGTGTGGCCCCTGCTAATTCATGACAACACTAGTGACTGACAAGAGCTGGCACCTTCCCCATCAACACACACTCTGGGCCAGCATGAGCAGCAAATCTCTGGTCGAGGAGTCTCTCAAGGAAAACGCTGGAGCGAGTGCTTGTGGTTGCAGCGTGCAAGCACTGTTCAAGAGCCGTGGCTCCTGGGGCTGGAGTATGGGATCTGGTGTTAATATTAAAGTACAGATATGAATGCTGCAGCTGACACAGCCTGCTGCATGAGGCCAAGAGGCGAGTCTAGAGCAGAGAAGTCCCTGCAGCCTGTTAGTTCTGTGGGAGGCAGCAGCCAGGTCCTTGCAGATGCGTGCCCTGGCTCAGCTCCACACGTGGGCACCGCAGGGCTGGCAGCCCCTCACACCCCAGACGTGTCACACACTGCTGGGAACATCTGCACTGCCCACCCTGCCCTGCCCCGCACTGGGGTGACAGAGCAGCCAGGTGCCACAGAGGCACAGCCAGCAGTGCCCTGGAACTGCTAGTGGGGAAAAGAGGTCAAGCAAGAAAGTGGCATTTTTACATTTTTATGTGTACAGATAATCAATAATTAGACCTCTTGGTGTGTTATATATTATCCCCTCTGGTGTCACTGTCTGCCCTTAAAAGACCAATGTTTCCTGCTCTTCCTCTCTTTTCACAGAAAGCTGTAAGTGACATCTATGCAGGTGGGGAGCAAATTTTGTTCCACCAACTTCTGACACATCAAACCTGACAAATATACAAGAGATGCAAGAGTAGCTAATGCTGTGTGCTCATTGCCTTTGTGCTACATCACCACTAAGGAGCATACAGAGGGGGCCAGTCCAGAGCAAAACTATTGTTTGCAATTGCCTTTTCCTTTTGACATTTTCATTGTGTGTTCTTTTAGGATTGTAAATCTCCTGCGATGTCTTTACAACACAGCTGCGAGGAAGCAACATCTAAAAAGCTGAGGAAGAAAATGTCCTGCCACCTGGGATCAGCACTCTTCATCTCCCCAGTAGCATTCGGGAGTCTTGGGCCGCTCTGGCTCTCTTCTCTTCCACTCTGATATTTTTCAGTCAATGCATGTCTGATTCTTTTTTTGTTCTTTCCTGAATTGCAGGTAGCTTTGAAAAAACACGCATGAACCAGCCCTGCCAGGTGAAAAATAAAGGCTCCTGATTGCTATCATTATTATTATACCACTAGACATTTTATTAACACTAAAGTGTGACATTTCCCTCCAAAGAAAGGCTTTCTCCTGCCCTTCTGCATGGCTACTTTATTGAATCCAAACTCCATTTCCGAGGATCCTCACCTGTTTAAACGCTGCTGTATTTCTAAAAGCAATTTAACCTTTCATCTTTTATGGATGGATCCTTTTTTTAACAAAAATCCTATAGGGCCATTTTTCTCCTCATCTCCTTGTGATCTCAGCGATATTACGTGATGTAGCTTTTGAAGAAGAAATGCCGAAACAGCAGCTTCACCACCTGCAGCTAATGCAGCAGGAAGACGGAAAAGGCAACCTGGAAAAATCCCTTTTCAACATTTCTCTCACAAGCTCCTGGTAAGAATCCCCCAAACCGAGAATGTCTCTTGCATAGAAATGAAGGGCAAGGGCTCAGGAAGGCGAGAGCAGCCCGGAGATTTGCCACTTTGTAAAACCCATCGGTTTGTTTTCCAGCCTCTCCATACATCGGTGACTCAGACACCACCCAGCTTTCATGATTTATTTTTGGCAATGGCTGTGTGTTGTCCAAGGTAACAGGAACTCCTGGGATGAAGAACACAACCGGTGCCCAAGAGGTGCAGTGTTCAGAGACAGAACAGTTTTCAAGGCATTGTTGGATGATTTTACTGCTTGCTTACTGCATGGCCTCACATGGGACCCTCGGTTCAATAAAACACCAGACAAACTACAGACACCAGTACGTATTTTCCTCTGCTAAATCCTCTGATCCTGGCTCAGTCCAGAGCACTCGGAGACATTCAGCCTCTTTCCATGCTGATCGTGTTTCTCCTTCTCCCTGCCCAGGTCAGTGCTCCCTGCCTGCCCAGCTGCCCCCGAGCCCATCCCCGGGCAGGAATGCATCCCGGGGCCACTGAGCCACGGGCAGCTCCCTTTTTCCTGCCCTCACTGGCCTCAGCACCGGCACTGGGCACGGCCAGACCCCCAGGGCTTGGGAAAGATCCCCAGCAAATGCCAGGCCTGGGCTGCTGCCTCTGCTGCCCTGCTGGGGCTGCCAGCACAGCCTGGCAGCTTGTCCTGCTCCTTCCCTCTCCCTTCCCCGTCCCTCTGCACAGCAGGTGCCAGTTTGTAGTTTGGGAGCTTTTGCTTCAGTGAAGCTTCTCTCAGTCACACCTGGGAACATCCTCCCACTATGGAAGGTGTTACTGTGCCTTTCACCCCCACATGAAAGCCTGCGCAGCCTCACAGATGTGCCACCTCTAAGCTGCAGTTAAAATCTACATTTATCTGTAATTTACTTTATAAAACACATTAATAAAAGTAATTAAAGCCACATAGCCAGAGCATCCACCAGCCAAAGAGACATCATTAAGATTCCCCACACCTGAATAACAAGCAAGGAAAAACAACACGGGGATTTAGAGTTCAACTTGCAAAAGATAACACCATGCATTAGAAGCGAATGAGCCTCCCAATGGGAGCAGCACTAGAGAATGGAAAGAAAATAAAGTAGGGCAGTGTGCCAAATTCAGGAGGTTTTAAAAAAATAAGCAGCACAGCCATCACAAAAGAATCCCCATTTCAGCCCAGCATGGGAGGAAGTATGAACTGAAACCCAACGAGGATTTCCATGTTACTGTCTTAATTTGTAAAGGCTTTGAAAAATAACACAATGCTGAGCTGGTCTTTCTTTTTTGGGAAGAGGGGAGAGGGTCAAAGGGAACTGTATTGGTTATCAAATAATGACAGAAAAAGCTATTCTCTCTGGCTCTCCGAAACTCCCGAGTGACTTGAAGGGACACAAAACACATCCAAAGAAAGCCTCACGCGGGAAGGCAAAGCAAAGCCCGCACCTTTCCCCAGCACGGCGCCCTTGTGTAGCCGTGGCCGGGCTCCGTGCTGCGCTGACACACAGCGGCTGCTCCCCCAGGGACGGGGCCGCGCTCCCTCCGCAGCAGCGCAGCCCCAGAGCGCGGCCAGCTCAGACCTGGTGCACCCAGAGCCAGGTCTGGCCACTCACCACCCCGAGGGCTCGCACTTATCATTGCTGCTCCAAGCTGGAGGGAGGTTTTGCTCCTCACACCCATGGGGACTGGACACGGAATCTTTTTGTCCGTATTGTTGGGGGATGCCACATTCATCTCTAACTTTTTCTTTGCCTCCTGTTTCCAAACCTGCTCAGGATCTTTGCTTTTCCTCATTCTCGCTCTGACAATTTTAATTGTACAAACCTAGCTTTTCACCTTTTGTTGCTCCACAGATACAGGAGAAGGCGAAATGCAGGTAGAGCACCACAAAAGCAAAAGGCAGGTGAGCTTTGAAGGAAAAGGGATCTAGGAAAGGGACAAAAAGGAGCATAGAAATAGAGGGTTGATCTCTGTTGTACTCACAGCATGGAGTAAGCCAAGCAACAGCTACTGTACCTTAACTAGGCAACCGGTAGAAAATCAAACCTTCCCTGTGATCAATAGGATAATGGTGAGAGTTTGATTAGCCTTGGAAAAATTACAATAAGGAGAGAATTTTTTCTCTCCATGGGTTGGGTGATTTCCCTGTGAAAGTTTTTACAAGAATGAGGCTGCATATAATGCGTCTTGTTAACCCAAATTACATGCACTCGAATTCCCTCTCTTTCCCCAAAGAAATCAGAGAAGAAATCAGGCGTGAAATGGCATGTGGGTGGGGCTGAGCCGAGCCAGCACCACTCTCATAATTAAATGAGACTCGCTGAGCCCCCACTTCTCAAAGCCTTTCAGTTCTGCTGGGCTCTGCCCAGTGCCCACGAGCACGGGGCTGTCCTGCCTGTGTGCAGGTTTTACACACCCTGCAGGCTCAGGCGGGCTGTGGGAAAGGGGGAGCTCTGGCCTTTCTCCAGGTCAGGGCACCCTCAGACCAGCACGGTGCTGCAGGGGGCTCAAGCCTGCAGGAGTTTAGCAGAGCCTGCCCAGCCCTGGCCGAGCACAGGTGTCACCCTGCGTGGGTGTGACACGGGAGCGGGCAGGGCCTCCCAGAGCCTCCCCATTGCAGTGACACAGTCACAACTTCCCTTCGTGTTTCCTCTTGTGCAACGAGGCTGCAAAAGCCTCTGTGGTTTGGAGGGAGGCAATCTCAGCCTGACTTTCCAGAGAAATGGGGGCATTTTCACGCCCAGGAGGTTCTTGCAGAGCAGACAGGGGCTGCCTCCTGTACTCAGAACTCCCTGGGGAGCAAGGAATGGCGCTCGGGAGCCGCAGCAGTGGGGCTGTGCTATTCCTGTGCCCCACAGCTCCCCGGAGGTTGCGCACCGAGCGCTCGTGTGGGCTCGGTGTCAGGTGTGGTTCCAGCTGAAGAGGCCCCACGCTGGCCCAGCACAGCCCTGTGACCCCTGCCTGCACTGCTGTGCTTCACTGCTGAGGCGTCCCTGTCCATAGCAGGGGATTGGAACTGTGGACTTGGAGGTCCCTTCCCACCCAAACCGTTCTGTGATCCTGTGATTATAGCTTGAACTGCAATTGGATGCACTTGGGGACTGTAATTCCCAATCCCTGGTATAAAATCCTAGGGATGGAATCCCTGTTTCCCAGACAGCACAGCAAACAGTGCATTCGGTTGCTACCATTACTACCAACAGTAATGGAACCCCTACTAATGTAAATATTACTGGTCTGCACGGTGCTGGTGCCAGCAGAACTGTGGGGGGCACACCTGGGCAGGGGCCTGGGCACACAGCACAGAACCCTTCACAATCCAAGGACACTTGGCCAAAAGCAGGTGGAAGCAGCACTTCAGCCCCACTCTCGCAGCTGACAAGGGAGCTGCCAGTAGAACTGAGTGGCAAGATGGATGTTTGGTTGTGAAATAAAGGTGCTGTGACTCTTTGGCTTTGCCATATGTTTCCGTGTGGAGGTGTAGAGAGCTGCCACAGCTTCAGGCCTGTGCTGCTCCGACTCTGTGGCCCTGCTTGTCCCTGGAGGCCGGCGATCCTGCGGGGCTGTGTGTGTGTTTGTGCCGCTGCTGTGCTGGCACCCTGCCTGCTGGGGCTCCTTCCTTCCCCGCTCCCGGCTTTGTCTGTGCCGCGGGCGCCCTGGTGACGCAAGGCCAGGCTGCGCTTGCAATAACGAGTGAGTGAGAAAAGCCCTGGGGGAGCAGCCTGGGACAATGCACCCCCCGTGCTGCCTTCCTTGGGGAGCAGGGACAAGGGACACGAACAAAGGAGCCTAAGGCACAGAGGCAAGCAGGTGGCACTGGGGAGGAGGCAGGTGGAAGCGAGACAGCAGCGCACAAAAGATGAAAAGAGGAATGTAAGGAGAATATGAAGCTGGAAGAGATGCTCCATCTGGGCCAAGGGAACGCTGGAGAAGGAGCCACGTTTTAGGCCTTTGCAACAATAGGTTGTGAGGAGGCCTGCTTGAGAGAGGATCAGCTCTCCTCCTTGACTGGCAGCTGCTAAATGTGTCAGTAGCTCAAAAGGAGATGTTTTCAGTGTGTGCACCTCAGGCTGCCCTGCTGATCCGCTGCCTCGGGTCAGGTATATTTTATACGCTATAAACCAGCAGAATTTCCAACAGTTCCTGAGCATCTCCCCTCCTCAGCACTCATCAAAATGCACTCCTCATTCACAGTCTCCTTCTGACACTGGGAATATCTCAACCCTTAGCAACAGGTGATGACAGGGCATGACATGTTGTATCAGTGTTGCACTCTCTAGAAGATTAAGATTGGATTTTTCCCACTTTTGCATTAATGTCCTGTGAGATGCACAGGGCTCAGCTTGCAAGCAAAGTATTGTGTTCCCTACACACAGATCTGTGGCTGAGCTCTGCAACAACACAAACTGATCTGTTGCTATTCCTTTTATGTCATAATTCAGACCTTTACTCGGGGTCGACAGTGCAATGCTTTGACAATCCAGATGCCACGCCAAGAACACATAAACTCATTTTTCATTCATGCCCCTTAAAACAGCAGAGATGGTCTGTGGAAAGCACAGGCACAGCTGCTTTTATTAAGGGATATTTTGCTCAATGCAGTAGTCAGGAGATGACGTGGGGGCTCTCAGCCAGCTCCACCTGCCTGTTTGGGGGTCCCACTGAGCCTGGGGCTGGAGGCTGTGGGCCAGGGGCTGGGAACGGGGCCTGGCTACTCCGCAGAGCTGATCAGGGGTCTCTTGATAAACCCCCACAGTTATGTGCTGCAGACTACTGCTTTTAGTCTTGATCTGTGTCCAAAAGCAGAAAGGACAGTCAAGGAGTTGTTATTTAGGTATTCACTTCTTGTTCTCACATATCCTAAACGTTCCTAGAAGGAACCTGTGAGGAAGTCTGAACACCAGCCTGCTTCCTGCTGCTGTGCCTCTGTGTAGAGGACTAGAGCCCAAAGCAGGAGCTCTGGGAAAGACTATGTTCAGTAGCAGGAGAATCTGGAGATTTGGTGTTAATCCACAGAAATTGCTGCAGCTGGGGCCCATCAGCCCAATTTTGGAAATTAATGGAACCGTGGGGACGAACAGGTTGGACCCACAGCACCCAGCCAGGGGGATTTGGTGTGTCCCACCACAGGAGCTTTCCCAGAGAGGCGCCAGCTCTGCACACACGTGCTGCACTCCTGAGCCCCCAAGCCCATCCTGCAGAACCCAAACCTTGCATCCTCCCGAATGAATCCGTTAACTGGATCATTAACGGTGATCAGCCATGCAAATGGCAAAAGAGTAACCAGTTATTAACAGAGGGCTCTTTTATTGTTTCTAAAAATGGGCCTGTGAAGTGAGGTGTGTTCTTGTTCTCTGTGCACGCATAAAGAGAAACTGCAAAGCAATAAACGTTAGTATTTAAAAACACCCAACTTAAGAAGGGCACTTTCACTATAACTTTCCTCTTTATGGAGGAATAACAAAGGATCCCTAAGCTGCTATGGTTCTACAGAGACTATAAAATGATTGTGAGTTTAACTGAATCTTTCCTGGGTTTGAAGGTATGAGATTAGTGTCTGTCAAGGGAATTGGCTTTGCTAATACTTGAGGTTCAGTCCAGCTGCATTTTCCCTGCATTTTATGACATCTGGTTTTGTCACTTTCAACAGTTTGGTAACGCACCAAGATAAGAAACATACCCAAAATTAAACTCAGTAAAAGGTGAAATTTGGTTTAGAGCTTCCTGTTCCAGGCTTTGTAGTGTTGGAAACTCAGCAGCCAGAATCGTGCGGCACCCGTGCAGTAAGTGACATTTTCCTTGTCAATTATTCATATGTAACAACAGCTCTGCTGCTAAGTAAATACATTTAATGAAGAGAGCCAGCTTACAACAGCAAAGAGCAGTTTGGGATACAAAGGCAGCAAGTGCACTAGCTGGGTTTGTGTCCTTCACATTTGTGACAGAGCACTTGGCAGTGTGGAAGAGAGCGCGCAGCCCTCTGGCACTCCCGCACCTCCTCCCTTCCCGAGCGCCCAGGGGAGGGTGGGACGGTCAGGCAGTGTCACACACACCGAGCCAGCTCCCTCCTGCCCTGTGCGGGAGTCTGAAACTGTTCCTCAAACCAAAAGCCTTCCTGGAGGCCAGAGGTGGCATCACCTCCAACACAGTGACTTCTCCTTACCCCAGGAATGCTGAATCCTGATCTCCAGGCCCTCTGCTCTTCCCCAAACCCTGCTCCATGGCTTTTGTACAGAACTGGGTCTTTGCCTTCTTTCAGTTGTACAGCTCCCTGGATTTACCTGTCTGTGAGGGAAGGGAGAGGACAGAGTGCTCATGCTCTCAGGCCCACCTGTGCTGGCTGTGCTCCATCACAGGTCCCTGCCTTCTCATCTCCAGGTACCATGCTTAGGATCTAGAGCCTCCTTCCCGGGAAACAGAGATCCCCTTCAGTACCTTCCAGTCCCAGTTCCTCTGAGGCTGTTGTGTGGGATTCATTTGTGCCTTCTCAGGTATCTTGCAAATCCCTAAAGGGAGGTGCAACAGTTTCTGGTTTCTGTTCTCCAAAGTCATGTAACCCAGGCCCTCCTGTCATGGCAGGGCGGTCAGCAGCAATCAGGACTCAGGTGAGGCTGGAGGTGCACACGTATGGTCACACTCATCTGCTGCAGTGCCATTTTCTCATGACCTCCCACGGGAAGTGTAATGACTTCCACTTTGCCTTTTGCTCCACTTTGGCACTGTTCACTCAAGGACTTCAAAGCCCTTTCTCAAAATAACAGTAAGTAACCTCTGGCCAGCCTCCCTGTGCTGGCCGCAGAGCGTCTGCGCTGGAAGCGGGAGGCAGGAGTGCTGCCCTGGCCTCTGCTCCAGCCAACAGGCAGAAAAAGAAAGAACAGAAATACCTGGAGTCCTGCCAGAAACACATTCTTCCCTCTAATGCCTGGCATCAGCTCCAGCATAATTCTAGAATTAAAATGGATTATATTTTTATGCAGATCTTGTAAAAGCAGCCCAGCTTTTGGTCTGTTCCAAGGCAGCTGATAATGACGGTACCTGCATGTAAGTGGCTGCAACACACCTTGTGCTCCCACCACAGATCCCCAGGAGCTGGAGCTGTTTTGTGAGGAGAAAGTAGTTCTGCAAATAGCTGCCAAGGTCTTTTCTGAGACTCCTCTTTTGTGCTGGAATAGCCAGAAGGGACTCTGGAGAATCCTGTCAATGCCAGTGAGTGTTGATGTGCACAATCTATAATCTCTGGGATAAAATGGAGTGATAGAAAAAGAGAGTATGGACACAAAACATGAGTAGGAACTGTCTGCACTCAGAGAGCTGAAGAGTAAAGAATAACAGAAAATAGCATTGTACAGCTTTTGGATTAATCTGATATGGATTCCTGAATTCCATGCTCACAATAGGGGCAGAACTGGAAAACACAGACAGAGAGATGAAGGCCACAAATGGCCCTGGTTACATTAAGAAGCCTCTCAGGGTGGGGTGGTTGGGTTTATTCCTGTAGCATGAGTGGCACTGGCTGTGGTGTCACTTCTGCTGTCATTCAGCATGTCGGGTGAGGAGTCAGCACCAGCGGGCATGAAATGGAGAAAGTCTGGTCTGCATTAGCTACAGGTGACTGAGCAAGGTGGTAAGAACACCCATGACTGATTTTTTTAAGCACAACATCAGCTCCAAAATGCATCAGCAGCTGGCAGGGCCCATCCCAAGGACTCTCCCAGGAGCCAGGTGAAGGTGAGCACTGCAGCCAGCACTGCGGGGAAGAGCCTCCTTTAAGGAGAAGCACAAGCTCCTGGCTGGGAAACCTCTCCTGTCCCCAGTCCATGGGCAGCTCACACCTGTCTGCCAGCCTCTCAGAAATGGTCAGATCATACAGGAACAAAAGTGGATACAAAAGCTTTTGAGCTACATCTAAGGGATCCGTGCATGTGAACTAACAAAGGCGAGTCTGTGGTCAGCAGGGTTAAATCCACCAGACACAGCCTGTGCTCCTGCAGAAAGTGGGCATGAGCTGAAACTGCTTGTCTGGGATAATCATACAAGCAATGGGAAATAAAGTGTTCTTCTCCCTCAAAATGTTTCATAGGACTATTAACAAATTCTCAGAAGGTCTGGGTTCAAGAGATGAGATATCTTGGTAGATTTGGTCCAAGCAATGATGTCTCTTTACCCTCCTATCTGTCTGTGGGTGACAGACCAGACTCTCAGAAATTGCTCTTCCCCACATTCCCAGAATCTCTACCCAGACTTGAGCGAGACTTGGCATCAGCTTCTTGCTCAATCACAGCTTGCAGAGCCATATTACAGAGTATCTCTTTTGTTAGTCTTCATTTCCAGAGGAGGGACAGCAAAAATGACTGAGGAAACACAAGGAAATTATGTGGGAAGGCAAAAGAAATAGTTGGTGAGAATGCAGTTTCTGTGGGCTGGAGGTTGCAATCAGAAAAGAATACTTGGAACCTGTGCACTCTGATAAGAACATGAATTTGTCTCCTGGACTTGCTCCTTCCTTCAGCCATCAAGGAGAGCTGGCATGATCTGTGCCTGGAGAGGCACTGGGAGAGTGTGGGGTTAGTTCTGTGGAGAGAAGGGTTCATCTCTGGCTCTCTGCCACACCAACAGCCCATGGATTCGAGCTCCTCATCTCTGCTACTCTGGGATGGGCCAATATGCCCATGGAAAATCAATCCCCTTTTCCAGGAACACTGCGTTACCAAAGCCTGAGCACGCTCTCACTGGTTTGCAGCAGTAACTAAGGAGTGTGATATTCACAGTAGTGACTGTGCCATGGGCAGAGAACGCCTCGGCACTTTGGTGTCACTGCAAGGAGGACCCGCGGTGGTTTCAGTGTTTGCAGGGCTGCAGACCCAGGGTGGCTTTCCAGCACCAGCCACCCCTGGGTGTGGGTGCGCTGGACAGAGGCACCACTGAGATTTACCCATCAAAACAGATCCCCACAGAGTGAAGTCGTGCTTTCCAAATATTTGTGTCCCTCTTGTTTTGGTTGCTTTCTTCCCCCCCGTAGCTGCTGGGCTAAACTATGCAGGGGAAAGAACAGATTTTTTTCTTTAACAAAAAGCTTAATTATTTCCTTTTTTCTAGATGTTGTTGCAAAAGCGTAACTTCCTGTTAAGTGCTGAATTTTACAATGTAATAAATTGATACAGTGGCATGTAAACAAGCTGTGTAAATACATATGCAGAGCCATGCCTTCTACAGGGCAAAGAAGAATTTGCACAGAAGTGGTTTTCTGCAGAAATAATAATTTGCACAGTGTTATGCATTAGTACAACAAATTATATTGCAAGGTCTGAATTTACTGATAGCAGGTTGTGTATTTTGAGTACTATGTTTTGCTCAAATTAAAACCCAAAAAATATTTACTGGCTGCAAAAATCCAGTTATTGGGCCAGAAAGAACTGCTAACTTCATCGTAATCTGAGAAGAAATCCATTAAATGTCCAGTGAATCTTTTTACCCAGTCCTTGAGAAAAGGAATTGTTGAATTGATAAATGCCTCTCGTGGCCCTGGTCCAGCTCAGCTCTGGTTTTGTGGGTGGAATGGTGTGTGGAGCACATGGAGTCTGAAAGGTTGGGGTGAGTACAATTGCAGCAGAAATGGCAGTAATACAAATTTCTATTAGGCCTGTCAGAATTTGCTGCTTCAGTGGAAATGATTTTTGGGCCGGGCTCTGTCCCTGCCACGGACAGGTCTGATGCTGGCAGGAATTGGTTTGGGGCGATTCACCTGCAGCCTGTGCCATGCAGGTGACAGGGACCTCAGAGAGGCACAGCCGCCCCATTTACAGGCTGATTCCAGCCAGGCACAAATCAGTTGCTACAGGGATGGATGAAATCCTCCTTACTCCCAAGGGGTAAATCCTGTGGGAGCAGGAGAAACTCCAGCCTAAGTACGGAGCCTGGTTCCTGGTTTGATTTGTGTCTTTTTCTCCTTTTCCTTTAGATGAAGATTGTTCTTACAGGTGCCTGAGCTTCCTTCCAACAGACAAAAAAGAGCAAACTCTTATAGGAAAGCAGCCTAATTATGTGGGGTTTTTAAACAACCAGGAGGAAAAGGTAGCTTGAAAACCAAAATATCTTGGAGGCCCCTTCTGCATCCATAGTATATTTGATAAATTGACTTTTGCTTCCAGGGCACACATTCAGCTTCTTCATTAGTATAATGATCCTTGGTCTTCTCTTCCCAAACTCAGATAATTTGAATTTTAAAAAAAGTTTTATGAAATGTAACCATTAATAGAGTCAATAAATTTTAAGCTGTGATTACATATCACTTGCAGCCATCCCATCCCTCTCTGTGTAGATCAAAATATATTCAGCATTCTTAAAATACTGACATTGTCCATTGTCTGTTTGACAAGAATAATCCAGTGTGCTGGTGTGTACCAAGGTGACCTGAAAGTTTTTCTAGTACATAATCTTCTCTTATTCTGTATTATGTATGAACTCAGAGACAGAATATCTGCATTATCTTAAATAAACTAGGTAAAATGTATTTCAAAAAGCTTCTTGAGTCAAAAAGTAGCAAATCATTGTATGTATTTCCATATTTGTATAGTTTCATTATATTCTTGTTCTAAGTTACTTTTAAGTCTCTTTCATATTTAAAAAATGAACTACACACCTATCATGCAAAATGTAAAGAAGTATGTTCAACTAGTTCAAATTAGATATACAGTAAAAATACACTTCCAAAGAAATATCATTTCCATTTTTGTTCATGTTTTTAACAGAATTTCAGACTAATACATCAAATGTGGAACTGTACAAGAATGTGAAGAAACATTAGGATTGCGGTAGTAAAAAAATGTACAGCATTCAAAACCAACAAGCTCTAAACAACCAAACAATACCACAGGATTGAAACAGTCATGGGGACAACATAGGTCATCGGAGCCAGAGTGAATCCTAATGCACCTACATAAAGACCCTACATAGAATATTGTCTCTTATTTATATGCAAAATCCCTGATTTGATTAAACCAGACAATTTCTCTAATTGTCTCGTATAGGTTTCAGATAAGATTAACATGAGAGTATTCCCCTTCGTGAAGGTCAGGTGTTTGAAAAGGCAATATTGAGAATTGATTTGAAAGGTATTTCCATCCACATGGATTCAGGTAGTTAAGATACAAGATCACAAATAATAGCAGTACAATTTTAAAGAACCATTGGAATTGTTCTCCGCTACATTTGCCGTCACATTTCAGATTCCAGGACTCAGTATTTTTAAACTGTTCACAGGTTAATACACAGGGTTTTAATTATGGGCTGTAACCATTTAACAGTGGACCAAAATTGCCTTTTAAATCAAGAAAAGATCCAGCTTACCATGTAAAAAAAAAAAATCTCCAAAGTGATTGACAATGAACAAAATGTTACAAACAGCAGAATGTCCGTGTCAGAAGAGCTTTGAAAGGCAGATATGTACCTGTTACAGTCCACCAACCAGCACAACATCCTTATCAGACATTTGGATCACGAGGAAAAATGTCCTGGATAAACCTGTAACATTTATAAATTCAACAGAAATCACCTTTTTCATGTCTCATCACTGTGCACAAACTCAACAGACCCTGGCAGCCGTGGGTTTGGTGACCAGACCCAGTCCCTCTCACAGACCTCAGCCAGTTCCCAGCTCTGAGGGCTGTCCTGCTTTGCCCATAGCTCACCTCTGGGGTTTCTTAAGCTGAAGTGTTAAAAAGGTTAATAAATGACCCAATTATGTCAGCTTTTCTGTCCCATAGTCCTCATACTCTGAAATCTCTCCCTGATCTTGATAGGAATTTGGCTTGCACAAGAATAGCAAATTTGCAGCTCGGAAAGGTGAATAAATGGAGCGTTTTTAAAACCAGAACACTGTTTGGAAAGTCCAGCCTACAAAATCATCTTCAATGCCCTGAGAAGGGCAAAGCACACAAATCTTGGCATCTATCTTGCTGTTTATTTAGAATAATCTTTTAGTAATCCTGACCCAATGGGAATGAGGGATTCGTTTTAGAGAGCTGGCCAGTACAACCCAACATCTGACTGAAAGAACCGACTGGAACAGGTTTGAAAAGGAACAACCATCTGCATCTTATGTACCACTCCGAACTCTAAACCTACTGGGCAAACAGCATAGTGTAGACTCGTTCTTATACATATTTAAATTTTGCTGAGGTATTTCTTTTATTACAGAAAAGCAATTTTTAAAACAATAGGAAAAAAATCAAAATGTGAGTTCTATTCCGCAGAGATTTTTGGGGAGGAGGAATTCAATTGTGTTGAAATGTCCATAATCATTAAAGGAATAACCACTTTTAGTGTCAATAATATATTCTTCCTTGGCTTTTTATTCCTTCAAAACATTACAAAAAATGTAAGGCTGTGACTTTATAAAACATAATTTTGCCTCAACTTTGCCCACCGGTGTTGTAAAATAACCTGAAATGCTTCTGCCTTTTTCCTAGGGCAAGGCTGTCGCAGTGTCCACCTTGGTGAGGGAGCACTGTGGGACCCCGCTGGCCTCCTCCAGGACACGGCCAAGCCACACTTGCACAGAAGCAAGATTCCTGCATGCTGGCCAAAGTCAGGTTTCCTTCACGTGGCAAAATGAACCGCAGTTCTTCTATTTGAGTTTTAACATTATCTGATATCTTCTACCTGCAACTAACATGATTTCTCTACAATGAAGATCCCTAGACTGTTGTACAAGCTGGATTTCTCAGCCATAAATACTTTGGGAACCAGAGGAATGTGTACATCATATTTCGGGGTTTTCCTAGGCAGACACTGTGCTTGAAGTGCATTTTTCTAACCCTTTTAGATCCAGTCAGCCTACCTGGATTGTGACACTAATGTTAAATGTAACTGCAGCCGTTACCGAGTAGTTTCCATAAGTGGTTTTATTACTGGTTAGAGTTTACAAATTCTGGTATTTGAACAGACTTTGACCTTAAAATTCTAAAACAACAAAGCAACCAATGAAAGGCTTAGGACTACTCAAAGTAACAAACTCTTTAACATTTTTTGCCCTGGTCATAAATATACAGAGAGAAAAAGAGAGAAGTGGACATGGAATCCAAAGAATGTAGATAAAACAGTATATAAGGCACATGGCAGTCTTTGAAAATACAGAAGCTTTAGCCAACTTAAATTAATTGCTGTTTCCCTTGCTCAGTCCACAAAACTGTACAGTTACACAAATGTTGTGTTGCAATAGATCTTCCAAGTTATTCTTCGGTCCATACTCCATAATACCAGAACACTACATTTCCTTCTGTTTTTTAGGAGAGATCCTAATTGTGGTTAGTCAGTTGCTCAAAGCCTCTATTAAAATACACTTGGAATTTCAGCTAAGAATAATTTCTTTTTTAAAGAAATTATTAAGAAAGAGTCATCAGAAAAGATTTGTAAGAGTTGTCTGTGAAGGACTTCGAGATTCATGAACCTCAAGACTTCCGGGCACTGATGTCAGGACCGACGTCACAGTTGGCATCGTGGGGTTAGTCAAGTCTGTTAAAGTAGTGGGAGTGCTGGATGGACTCATGGAGGCATTGGATATTTCTGAGGCAGGACCTGATGGGGTCCCTGCTTGGAGGGTTGAGTCTGAAGTCTTATCCACCCCTGTGTTTTCTTGACGCAAGAGGTTCCGTCTGAATTTGGCTCGAGCATTTTGAAACCAAACCTGAAACAGTTTAATATAACAGGGCAGCATTTAAAGACCTGCAGAGTTTAAAAATGCAAAAGCATATTCACAAATTCATCAATGGTGGAACTGGGAAAGATGTTTTTACTGGTAACAGATAACAGTAGTTCTAGCCATGAGAAATGGCCTCTGCTCGCAGAATATTCCTTCTTCCCTGCCCTTCCATCCCTGCAAACAGTGTGCCCGGGCCAGGAGCGGGCTGAGCATGGAGGCTGGCAGGCTGAGCTGACTGCACAAGGTATGTGAAAGGATGCTCAGAAATTTGGCAGCGTGCAGAACCCTTGAGAGCCCTCGATCCCAGCAGCTTTGGACTGGGTGAGGCCAACAGCACACACCTGATGAGCACAAAACCAGGAGTTTCCCCCCTCGTGCCTCACATCCATCTCCCAGCAAAGTGCTGCTGGCACAGCCCAGGGCACCTTGCCTTCCCACGGGCTCCTGCTGCCCCAGGAGCTCCCTCACGTGCCTGCAGTGCTCCCCTCTCTGCAAAGGACAGGCCTTCTTTCTTGCTCTTCTCTTATTCTTTCTCAAATGCTCCAGCTTCCTTTGCCTATGCCTGTTTCCTTTATCAAATGTTTTCAGCAGTGTCATAACGCTGGGAAAGGGGCTGGAACGGTATTAAAGACCTACATTACATCAAAAACTGTGATTTCAGTAGCAATACCAACTGCACAGAACATTTTTCTACTTCTTGCATTCTTTGCTAATCTGAGTGAAGGACGGGGGAAGTGAGAGTGTGGGACTCCTGGGGACACAGCAGCCCCTGCAGAGATGCTGCTCCTGGCTCCGGAGGTGTCTGGCCCTGCCGCGGGACCGGCTCCGAGCCGAGTGCGGGGAGGGAAGGAGGGAGGAGGGAGGGAAGGAGGAGGAGGGAAGGAGGAGGGAAGGAGGGAAGGAGGGAAGGAGGGAGGAAGGGAGGGAAGGAGGGAGGAAGGAGGGAAGGAAGGAGGGAAGAAGGGAGGAAGGGAGGGAAGGAGGAGGAAGGAGGGAAGAAGGGAGGAAGGAGGGGGGAAGGAGGGGGGAAGGAGGGAGGCAAGGAGGGAAGGAGGGAGGGAGGAAGGAGGGAAGGAGGGAAGGAGGGAGGGAGGGAAGGAGGGAGGAAGGAGGGAAGGAGGGAGGGAGGAAGGAGGGAAGGAGGGAAGGAGGGAGGGAAGGAGGGAAGGAGGGAAGGAAGGAGGAAGGAGGGAGGAAGGAGAGGAAGGAGGGAGGAGCGCTGCAGGAAGGAGGGCGGAGCTGGCCGTGCTCCCTCTGCAGTCCCAGCAGATGGACCTGCCTCGGCTGCTTCACCTCTCTCCTCCTTTCTTCACGTCTAGGGATGCTCCAGCTCCAAATTCCCCCTGTCGAGCACTCTTCCTTCCTTGGAAAGCTTTCTCCCCCAGCCAAAGGTCTTTAATGTGCACACCCTGTCTCTCACGCTCTCTCCAGGGAACGCCACAAGGAAATAATCCTCAGGCACAAATTCAAGGGCCATGCATAAATCACATCCCTACAGGTCCTTCTTTCTGAAAGCTCAGTATTTTAGACCAGTTTATGTTGCCATTTGCTTTGTCAAAATACCTCATTTAAAGGCTGTTTATCAGTTTCATACACAAAAGTTCTCTTAAACCAGCACAGGTAAAAATATTCCCATGATTTTATCAGAGTCCAGTATAGCAGTGACCCTGCCACAGACCAGCAATGTGGTCAAAAAGGGACAAAGCCCAAAGTGAAGTTTTTGCCTGACAGGTTCCCAAGCAGTTCCTCTCCTGGGACTGCTCAGAGCCCCTCGTGTGCAGGGGCTGTGGGTGAAGCCAAGCACTTTGTTCTGGTCACTCAAACCACAAAGGCTCAAGCACCAACTGCTCAGGAACAGCCAAAACAGCAACTGGAACTTTCATAGGACTTCTTACCTTTCAGGTAGAAATAATTTCTACTTGTTCCACAAAATAATTTAGTGGTTGGTTTCTTTAGAACACCTTCTGGCAACTGTGCAAAGGGTAAGAGCTGTGAAATGGAGTTTGGAGCTGGCCACTGTCGCTGTGTGTGTTCATGTGGCCATGGCATAATTAAAAGAGAATGGACAAACCAGTTGGCCAGCTGTAGATACACTTACCTCTGCATAATTTCACATTTATGTTTATTAAAATACCCATATTTTTCTATTCAGTAGTCCCAAATATGGGAAACATGACACTCTCCTACACGTCCAGCTGCTCCTTGACCTTACCAGGGCAAGAGGACTCTGTGGTATTCTCTGGAAACATGTAGTACATAAAGTGAGAAAGATTCCTGGTGTTTATGGATTTCCCTTCATCTTCCACTGACAGGAAAACCTGAGCTCAGCTGCCCTTACCAATGACCACCCATACTGCTTTCAGGAGCTGCACATACAACACGGTTCATTGTCTCTTTATTAGTGGCAATTCATGGTAGACATGGAAATATCATATAACCCTGCAAGAATTATCTGAAAATAGAGATTGTATAACTGCTTTTACTTCCTTCCCCACTGGAATATTGTCAAGGTTAATCAGTTAATGGTTACAAGGCCCTTTAAAATTGAATAATAATAAATATTTGTATTATTACTGAAAATACATCTAATTATTTGAATTCTGAGAACACCTTGGCTTATGATAGAAGGGATAACATTATTGACATTCTGGCATGTGTGACATTCTGGTGTTGTGGTTTAAAGGGCTGTTCCTGGGGCTGTTCCTGGGGACATCCTGGGGCAAAGTTCCCCTGCCCCTGGGCTGTTTGGGGCAGTTCCCAGGGCTGAGGGCTGTTCCCCTGCCCTGGGGCTGTTCCCAGGGCTGTTCCTGGGGCTGTTCCCCTGCCCCTGGGGCTGTTCCCCTGCCCCTGGGGCTGTTCCCGGGGCTGTTCCCGGGGCTGTTCCCCTGCCCCTGGGGCTGTTTCCAGGACTGTTCCCCTGCCCTGGGGCTGTTCCTCTGCCCTGGGGCTGTTCCCAGGGCTGTTCCCCTGCCCTGGGGCTGTTCCCAGGGCTGTTCCCCTGCCCCTGGGGCTGTTCCCAGGGCTGTTCCCCTGCCCCTGGGGCTGTTCCCGGGGCTGTTCCCCTGCCCCTGGGGCTGTTCCCAGGGCTGTTCCCCTGCCCCTGGGGCTGTTCCCCTGCCCCTGGGGCTGTTCCTGGGGCTGTTCCCCTGCCCCTGGGGCTGTTCCCCTGCCCTGGGGCTGTTCCTGGGGCTGTTCCCCTGCCCCTGGGGCTGTTTCCGGGGCTGCCCCAGCACTCCCATGGGCAGCTCAGGCCATGCACCTGGAAGGGCATGGCAGAAATAACCACCCAGACACACAGAACTGGAAGAATCCTTCCAGAAGGACTTATCTCACATCAATTACACAATTCCTTCAGGACTGAGGAATAAACAAAATCATTGGGAAGTATTTAGTGGGTTTCTGTCCAACTGTATCAGTACAAGGCTGAGCTATTTCAAATCAAAGGGGGAGATACAGAGACCAAAACTGCCAGTGGAAAATGAAAAGCAGCTGCAAGCCCCACCACTGCTGCTGCCACACTCCGGTGAGCGGGGCTGCGTGCGTGGAGCTGGGCACTCAGCACTTAGGCAGAATTATGTTTACTGAGGGGAAAAGAGTGCACTCCCTCTTCAGTGATCTGTGGAGCAAATTCTTTGTCTCCACCAAGTCAAATAGGAATGAAATAACAAATCCATATGATAAGGGAGTGTTGAAAATAAACACACAAAGTGTTGTGAGGGATTTGGATACTGAAGTTAATGGCATCATCACCTTAGATTACTTTATTTTCTGGTTTGTAACACCTCCATTGCTGCTTCTTTTACATATTAGCTGTGTGAACAGCTTCTGCTAAAAACAAATTTTTAAACCAATTTGCTCATTCACACAGCTACCTTGAGACATTGAGGTTCCTCTGAGTTTCACTTAGTAAGTGCAGGACGTACATAGAGGATGTAACACCACAAAGCAGACTATGTTCACTCACTGCACACACATTGTGATGAGTCTGCTGTAATTAATAACTGTTCAAAGAGATGTTTAATGAATGGGGGCTCAGGAAGAGCCTGCAGCCTAAAGCAAACCTTGACTAAAGGGCAGCATGGGTCCCCACGTGGGATGAAATATTTTAGCCTTGTTTACTACTGGGAACTGGACCAGCAGAGTCCAAATGCATGCAGTGATTTCTGTAGGATTCTGGTATACCGGGGACTGATTCAAGAAAAAATAAGGGATGTACAAGGCACACACTGAAAAATGATGCTTTATGTTCCTGAAGTGCTTGGGCTGTGGATAATCTTATTCCAGACACCTGGGGGAGAGGTACATACCTACAGCTAATACACCACACCTCCTCAGGGCTACCTACCTTCACCTTCCTTTTCTGAACTCACAGACAGAAAGGTCAGTTCCCCAGAGAGCAGCATTTATGCCAGTTAGGTTAGTTAGTTCAATTAGCTGGGGCCATTAATTACTAATGATAGCTTATAATAAAGGGCTTGTGTTCCCCAGCTGTAGTACAAGAGATATATGAATTAAATTGCAAATGTAAATTTAAATTGGAAGGAAACAAAATAAAAACAGGTGTTAAAACGTAAATAAGTTTGCAGTGTTTGAATGTGGCTGCTTTGAGTGTGCATTGCGAAGACGTTGAAGGAAATGCATTCTGAGAAGCAGAGTGTTACATTTCCAGGCCATCCCACCACTGGACGTGTGCAGCTGGTGACAATTTGTACATAAAGCAAAGACATCAGTCAGGGCTTCCCACTCCAGTATCACAGAGCATTTAGAAAATCCTCAAATTCTCTGCTCCTCTACAAAGTCCCCTCATTAAACAACATGTGGGGCTGTCTACAGCAAGGGCACTGCTGCTGTTCCCCGAATCACCAGGAGCTCAGCTCTGTGTGTTTAGGAAGTGCCCCTTTCTCCTGAGCTGCTCCCTGCATTTCCTCTTACAGTAAATTCTATGAAATGTGTCCACAGAGCTGGGATCCCTCCCCAGCTGAATGGAGATCTGAGCACACAGAAAGTCCCAGAGCTCACAAACACCTGCTGGGGGGGTGGCAGAGCTCTGGCTCCCAGCAGGTGTGCCCACATCTGCAAACACCTCTGGGTGTGGGACAGGCTGGTGCTAATGGGGCTGGTTTCCATCAACAGTGAATCACTTTGTGTTCAATCAGTGGCACAGATGGATGCCAGCCTCTCTGGCCCCAAAGAATTAACAGGTGACACTGGCTCAGTAACCAACAGCATGATGAGTTTACCCAGCAAAGAGCAACCCTAAAACTCATGTATGTGAACTTTATCGCCTCTCACAGGTAGAGATAAACCAACTGGGCAGAAAGGTTCTAAAACATACAAAATACAAGTTTGTGTTCTCATGGCCCAAATTAATTTTCAAACAAAACATCCATGACTAGAGAGGGCTCATAAGAGGTGGGAAAACTCAGGTGATACCAGACAAAGTGTCACTCCATTTTCTAGAATTGCCTCCAACAGCATCATCCCCAGGGAACCATCCTCACCACCAACTATTGTCTTCCACCACTGCAGCTAAAGGAGCCTGGACATAAAGGAGTAATTAACTCTGAAAGTAAAAGAAGGGGAACACCAAATACCAAAATGATAACAAAACGTTGGTGGAATTGTAAAGTTCTGCAACAAACAAAAGAAGAACCACAAAGCACCTTAAAACTGCAAATTGTGACGTGTAAGACGAAATGAAGAAGCAGTGAAGCAAGGAAGAAACTGAAAGACGAACAGAGGAGTAATGGGGCAAAGTCCAATTTTGGAGACAAGGAAATATGTTCTGAATAGGAAGAAACAGAGAAAATAAATTGGAAAAAAGATGCAAGGAAAGACCCTTTCAGTGAAAAGAGAAGAGAGAGATGGAAATCAAAGTTGGTGTGGGGTGACAAGAGAGAACAGAAAGATAATTGAGAGAAAGACACTTCCTAGACACTGATGTGCCATTTCTCAGGGAATTCAGGTGTGAATTGGTATTACCAAAGTCTCTAAATTCTGAGGGTAAAGTAGAGGAGAAGGGTCAGTCTAAGGACAGACAATGCAGTAAAGGACTTCAGCCATGTGTGTGGTTTAAGGACAGTTGCTGTGAGACACCACATCAGGTCCTGGGATGTTCACCCTGCCAGAGGAATCTGCTCCTGCACAGCAAATCAGGCTCAGAGGAACAAACCCAATCCAGCTGTGAGGATGTAGCCATGAGAAGTCATCACGTACGGTTTGTCATTTTACTGGAAGCCTACAAAACCTTTGATCCTTCTCCTAGCAGGTGTTAGCTCTGAAAGCGCCAGGATCCCTCCAGTGAATTCAGTTTTCCTCAGCAGTTGTCTCCTGCCCTCCACTTGCCTGTGACTTGTGAGCTGTCCACGATGGGGCTCGCAGCCCTGCCTGTCTCTAGGAAGGTCACAAATCCTTTCTCTACAATTAAGACCCATTTAAAACTTTCAGCAATAAATCCTGGAACACCATGGCTCCTGTATGTCCAAGTTTATCTCTAGGTACAGGCATTTGGGTAAATGCTCATTAAAATTGACTTCTTGAGTCAGAACTATAAATTAAAATGCAGCTGAATCAACTAACACTGTTCCCTTTCCTTCCCACAATAGCTTAAATGGAGTGTGTTCCCATGAGCAAGAAAAAGTACTTTTAAAATGCAGTCGTTTCATTCTAAGTTACTAAACTATGAGTAAATTTTTTGAAAAATTTAATTTACGTCCACTTCAGTTATGAATGAAAAGACCCTCCTCGTTGTCCTGATAAAATGAATTCAAACTGTTGATTAATTTCTAACAAAGGTAAGCATTGACATGTTTTCTGAATTTCTAGACTACAAGCTCTCTATGTACAGTGAGCACACTAACTAAAATAAGTCACTTTTTTTGTACAGCAGCCTGGAAGCTAAAACATGCACCAGAATTAAAGAACTCCAGGAAAACAGGCAGGGCCCCAAACCTTCACAATTCTCATTAAATTTAGAACCCCAAGTGATCTGCTTGAGAGAAACTGAAAAGAAATAACTCTTCTCATACGTCCTGGGAACCAGCTTAGTCTCAGAGGAGGTATGAATGATTAAGGGTATCTGGAAAAGCAGCAAAAGCCATGGCTTTTTAAATACAAAACTGATATTTTGATTACTTTCCAAGGCAAAAGACAGCTCTTACCTGAAGAACTCTTTTGGTGAGGCCAGTTTTCTGAGCTAGCTGTTTCAAGTCCTTGGCATCAGGGTTGTGGAAAAAGTACTTTTAAAATGCAGTGACTTCATTGTCCTAAACTGGTGGTGTTTGAAGGACGTCCTCTTCAGTTATGGTTTTCTCAACCCTGATTGCTGGGGTATTCAAACTGGTTAATTTGTCCAGGTGGTCACCATCGTTCTCATTGCAGCTTAAAGCTTGAGGCAACAAGACAAAAAGACCTGTAAATCTCTTGCTCCACAACCAATACTGTTAGCAACTTCCCCGAGTGCAGCAATTAAAATGACACATACAGCATGTACTGGCACAAGCCCTACCTGCCTTTGCTCCATTTCAGGGATTTGTAGAGCAGTTGAGTTTGGAAAAGCCCTCTGAGGTCACTGTGTCCTGCCATTAACACAGCTCTGCAAGGGCACCACTAACCCTGTCCCCCAGTGCCACATCCACATGGCTTTGAGATCCTTTTGGTGAGGCCAGTTTTCTGAGCTAGCTGTTTCAAGTCCTTGGCATCAGGGTTGTGGTTAATAGCAAAGTACGACTTCATTGTCCGCAGCTGGTGGTGTTTGAAGGACGTCCTCATGCGCTTGGTTTTCTGATTGCTGGGGTATTGCTGGTCTCTGTCCAGGTGGTCACCATCGTTCTCATTGCAGCTTAAAGCTTGAGGCAACAAGACAAAAAGACCTGTAAATTTCTTGTCCCAACCCCTGTTCCTTCCCAGTGCAGCAAGAAAATGACACATACAGCATGTCCCCTGGCCTGGCAGGAGCTGCCTTTGCTCCAAGGGATTTGTGAGCCTCCTTTGCTCCAGGCTGAGGTCACCCTGCCATTAACACAGCCTCAGGGCCCCTCCTGGGGCCCCAGGCCCATCCACATGGCTTTCAGCCCCTCAAGGACTGGGGCCTCAGGCTTTTCCCAGTTCCCTCAGCCCTCCTGAGCCTGCCCAGGCCCAGCCTGAGGCCATTTCCCCCCAGTCCCTGTTCCTGGGGCTCCAGAGCCTTCCTGCTCCCCAGCTGTCCCCTCCTGGCAGGGCTGTGCAGGCCCCACAAGGGCCCCCTCAGCCTCCTTTCCTGGGGCTCCAGGCCCTTCCCGGCTCCCTCAGCCCCTCCTGGGGCTCCAGGCCCTTCCCGGCTCCCCCAGCCCCTCCTGGGGCTCCAGGCCCTTCCCAGCTCCCTCAGCCCCTCCTGGGGCTCCAGGCCCTCCCGGCTCCCCAGCCCCTCCTGGGGCTCCATTGGCCCCTCCCAGCTCCGTTCCCTGCCCTGGACACGCTCCAGCCCCTCAGTGTCCCTCCTGCCACGAGTGGCCAGAGCTGCCCCCAGCCCTGGAGGTGCCCCAGCAGTGCCGGCGCTGGGGTGAGCACAGCCCGGGGGCCATTGGCCTCCTGCCCACCTGGGCACAGCTGGATCGTATTTCTGCACCGTCCAGCCATTCCCTCACAAAAACCAGCCTGCAAGGACCCTGCCCTTCCCCTCTGTGGCTTTTAAAATGTCAGCTCTGTTTCCTTTCCCCTCTGCTCCGCCTCCACAGAACTTTTCCTCCCCTTTCTGTAGGAGGACAGTAGCTGCCCTCAGCTCTGTAAAGGGTTTTACTGTACTTGGTGTCACCATCAATTGCACTGGAACACACAAAGAGAGCTGCACAATACACTCCAGTTAAATCTCAATGGAACAGACTAGTTAAAATCATAATTATTTCCTCCATCAAACTAAACCCTGTAGAGTACAAGGGAGACTATTAAATGAAACACTATAAAAGAAATAAAGTTTGTGGCTACCAGACAGCAAATTACGACTATAATCTGACTAGCTAAAGAAATAAAGCTGTTAATACAACATATTCACTGGCATGCCAAATGAAAAATCTTTTTAATTATTTATATGTTTATATTTCAAATTTTTTTTTTTTAAAGTGTTTGCAAATACTGGTTTGAATGATCACTTCTGCCATATCCTTTTGCAATTGAGAAATGGCAGTGTTTGATACACATGCAGAAATCAAGCTCAAGAAGAAGGTCTGTGAGAAAAGAACACTGCAAAAATTATCAAGAAGTATTAAATATTGAATGCCAAGTAAATAATCTTGTAGACCAAAAGTAGTTTTTCATTTATTTGTGCATACAGCAAACCATAGAAACCCTCTTAAAATAACATTAAGAACCAAGCTTAAATCCAATCTAAAACTAGAAATATAACTGAAAATTAGCATTGACAAACTGTTGTTAATTAGCTATTCCTGTCCAAATATCTAGAAGTCCCTCTTCATTTCCTACAAGTTTTATGATAAAAGTAATGAAAAATTGCTATCTCTGTTCTACACAGCATGAGAAAAATGACCAAAGAATTCTTTTGAAGGGAGTTGTTGGTAAGTTTCTTAAACACAGGAACAGGCTTGTTTTCAGTTGTCCACGATTGCTGTTTAACCACAACTGAGTACATCCCATGCACCTATCTGTATTTGTTGCCTGAATTCATTGTCCATCAGTGGGTCTCACCCCAGTGAAAACGCACACATTCTGACAGGCATGCATTGAAAACAGATTTAAAAAATACACGGATAATAAAATGCACGGATTCCTAAGTAAAGATGCATGCAGGTTCCCTAAGCAGGGTTGCAGTAGCTACAGTAGCTGCTTTATAAACCTCAGCCTTTCAAAAGCTCCTAAAAAGCTGTGGCACAATACAGAGCAAGGCCAGCACAAATCCAGCTCCAAGCCCAAAAGCACGTTTGTTTAACAGATATGCCCAAAGTGTCCAAAGCCTCAAACTTTCCTGTGTTTCTGAACTCCTATAATTTAAAAAGTAGCTAAGAAAATGGTGCTGTGTATAGAAATGTGAGTGTCTGTGTGCGTGTGTGCGTGCATGTGCATACATTTGTATAAATCCTTTCCAGACCTCTGGATCTTGTGCCAAATTTTGGCCATAAGAAGCATTTCTGCTTGTTTTCCTGCAGCATGGAAAACAGCAAGCACCTGAATTTAAAAGGTGTAAGATACTTTGAGGGAGAGAGTAACAATGGAGTAGTAATGGAGCTGTTTGGGATGTAGCCAAATCTTCTTGGGTTTAAGATCTGGGACCTAGCTGCCCATCGGGAGTCATGGCATGTGCTCCAGTCTCCTTCATCACCACAATTCCTGATACAAAGACCATGGGAATAAAGAACATAATAATGCTCACCGAAAATTCTGTTATGGAAATGTAAAACCAAATCATGCTTGTTTTTAAAATGTACCCGAAGAATTTTAGATATTAGTAATGGAAAAGACCGTTGTGCCTCGTCTTAGAGGCTTTTGAACCCTCCAAGAAACAAGAAGACAGACAGAGGAGGAAATGCATCAAAATATCTGTCTGCAGGACTGAGGTCTGGTTCATGTTAATATGCAACAAAACAAAGCCTAGGGCTGCAAGGAGCTGGATTTTAATGTGTCCCATAGAGAATGAGATACATTCAGAATCCAAGGATATAAAACTGATTCTAAACCCTCCCAGAATGGAATGAGGGTGTCAGCTTTTCATCAAACCCTGATGGGAAAAGGAACAACTTACTCTGGGAATTTCTCAACGTTTTACCTCATTATCTACTAAGTAAAAATTGTATTAAAATGACAGTAAACATGTACCACTTGAGAGTGGCAAAATGTCCCTTGTCTACGGTGGAAGTTGCAGAACAGATTTTGAAAGTGCACGAGGGCATGTGCCGTTCGCTGTCTTGTGCAAGTGGTTTGGCTGCTCCCAGGCATCACCCAATAGGACATGAACAGTCCTAGCTGGTGCCAATTCCCCTCTTGAATTTGGTTGTGGTGCCTGGCACCATCCCCAACAGGCTATTTTATTCAGTCTAATATTATCTGCATCTCCCACAGAATCTGCAATGTCCATGGGTGTTGCAGGCACACATACACAGAACGGGCCAAGGGTGTAAGTGGAGATTTTAAGAGCTGAGGAGTTCCTGCAAAAGGCATCAGGGTGTAAAACTAACACTGTACATGCTCCTCACGCAACCCTCTGTTTTTCAGGCACTGTCTTCCCTGTTCTTTTGTGGTGTCCTGTGTATCTCCCAAAGGAATTGCTGAACTATCCATATGTAACATTTCCATTCCATTGCAGTAGCTCAGGCTCCTGCTGGGATTTCAGAAATACAATTGGTAGAATTCCAGTTGAATAGCGGAGCCTTAAATTAATGAGTGTTTCACTTCTATTTTTTGATAAAACAAATTCTGAAGCAGTGCCAAGTCTCTTTTTTGACCCTAGAACATTTCTAAGGCCCCGTGCCTTTCCCCAGACCCCACAGCTGAGCCACTGCCCTCCCCACCTCCGCTGGTGCAGCCGTGGCAGCACACACACCCTCAGCCCCATATGGGCCACCTGGTCACAGCATGGTGATGTCCACAGGCAGCATCACTACATCCCTACAGACTAAGAGGAAAACATTTTGGTAGCCAAAATACCCTTTGCAGATTAATGCATAACACCTCCCTAAACCCAACAACAGGAGCACAAAGCAGGCTGTGCTGGTGCTTTTGTAACAAAGTCTGTTAGAGGAGGAGAACTTGGGAACATTGCTTCACCCTCAGATCACCAGAGCCCCCCATGGCTTGCGACTCGGGGCAAAGTGTGTGCTTAGCAGTTAGTAGGTTGCTAAGGATATGGCACATGAAGATGAGAAAGAGAAATTTCCTTTGGGGGAAATTTTGTTCTTAGTAGCTTGTGCTTGACATGTTAGATTATGCCAAAAGAAAGAAAACTAATCCTGATTCTGAAAGAGTGATGAAACAGGAGACACGTTGTGTGTGCATTATCTCTCAATAGTGGCTCAGGAACATGCACCCCTTTCCTTCTGTAATCGGAGTCAAGGGGGTGTTTTAACCTCCTGCTGCCTGGAGAGGGAACTTGTGATTAACTAGACCAGGCAGGGGTGCAGCCGCGTTTGTTGTTTGGTCGGAGCGTGTAGAGGACTTTGTGGTACCCTTATCCTCAAAGGGGACAGAAGTGAGACAGAGCCCTCAGAGTGCTACTTGGGACAGGAACAGACATAGTCTCTCTCTTTGGAGGAAGGAGAAGACACCTAGAGAAGGCAGATTCCCGACATTCTCACCACAGGCATTAGAATGGGTGAAGCTGTGGCCCTGGGAGCAGGCAAGGTACCCCTGGCTGCTTCTGAGGTGCCTGGCAGCACTAAAAGGAGCGTGTCTCTGCCAAGCCACGGAGCAACAGACACAACAGCACTGCCTCAACCTTGACATTTCAAGAAGTGTTTGACTGAGGAGATAAAGCCAGCGAGTCTGAAGGAGCCCAGGCCGAGCATCACAAGGCCAGGACGGAGGAGAGCAGGATTGGAAGCCCTCTTCCTCCGGCCTTCCCCGGGCGCCTCGGACAAAGGGGCTGCGCGTCCCGGTGCCCCCCGGGGCCGCCTAAGGCCCGGGCCCCGCGGCCGCGGTGGCCCCCGGGGGGAGCGCGGCCGGGCCGGGGCCGCGGGGCGGGAGAACAAAGGGGCCGGGAGGGGCGGCCGGGCCGGGCCCCGCGGGAGGAACCGCCGCCAGGGCTTTTCCCCTCAATTAAGCCAGCTGAATGGCGCTGAATGGCCGGTGCGAGTGCGCGGTCAGTCCCTGAGCGCCGCGATTAACCCGGGCGGCCCCGGCCGAGCCGGGCTCCGCGCTGCCCGCCCCGCCGGGGGAAGGGGCTGGCGGCGGGGCTGCAGCGGGCTCCGCTCCCCGGGCCTGCCCAGGGACCCCGGCCCCGCCGCCGCCCGCGGGGCGCTCCCCGGGCCCCGCTCGCCCTTCGGGGCGGGAGCGATGCCCGCGCCCTGCCCCGGTCCCGACCCCAGCCCAGCCCCTGCGCCTGCCCCGGCCCCGACCCCAGCCCCAGCCCCTGGGGAGGGGCCAGATGCGCCCGGGGACCCGAAAGGTGACCACAGCCAGGGAGGAGGCAGAGAAGGGGGAGAAGCAAGAAGAGGGGGGGGGAAAGGGGTAAGCCCTAATTTTTCCTAGGAAATCTCTGCAAGACACCCGATTTTAAGCCGCGATTCCCGTCTGCTCGCTCTGTCACAGTAGTCACAGGGAAGCTTCTTGTTAGCTTTTAGTCCCAAGGGAAACGAGGAGGAAAGAGGGATTCGCTCTTCAAAACTTTCCAGGCTTTTCGCATTTTTGTCAGGGAAAAAACCCCAAACCACTTCTGACACAGCCACTGGAGAGGGTCAGCCCCAGGCGCCCGCGGCGCTGCCCCGAGCCCTGCCGGGAGCTGGGTCGGCGCCTCCGCAGGCTCCCCTGCCCCGGCAAGGAGCCGCCCTCAGCCCCGTCCCCATCCGCCGAGGACATCTACCCCGCCTGGATATTCCGTCACCCTCTCAGCGAAGCACGAGGCATCTTCCTGCTAGCAAAGGAAGGAAGTGTTTCTTAATATCTTGGCTGTTTGTACAGATTATGGGTATTTTATCAGCTCGTCGTGCCCCAAGTTTGCGCAATACATCTGTCATTTTCCAGGATATTTTAGTGTCTTAAAGCCAGACTAGATACAAATGAATAAAACATAGCAGACTGTGGGAGGTTTGGGGTCTAATTCACAAAGGGAGTATTCAGAATTCTTTACAGGTGCTTCTGTGTTCAGCAAGCTTTCAGCCATTGATTTACTGACCTAAAAAACCCATCAAACTCCATTCCAACAAGTGAAGGAGGAAATTATGATCACAGGAACACACTTAAAGAAAAAAAAGAGAGAGAGAAAAGAAAAGAAAGAAAAAGAAGTCTTTTTGAAGTTTCAGCATCCTTCTAAGCTATTTTCCACTTGTCAGGCTCTATCCACATCTAAACCCATCATCCCCCTGCAAACGGAGTCTCGTTTAAGTAGGAAAAGAAAAAAGAAAAAAGTCAGTCTAATTCGTGTTGCAGATGAATATTTGCTGCAATTACAAAATTATTTCAGTCTCGACTCTGCCAAGTTTATGGGTCCCCTTTTTCCCACCTCCTCTGGGTGTAGATTTATTTACACAAAGTATTCTACACAAATCACCAGGAACAGATCCCCTCAGAGGACAACATTGTGCAGTTGTAGTGCATTTCTGAGGAGGAAATTACAAGTTCCACTAAAAATAAAAAGAGAAACCATCACATTTTTAGATGGCTTATCTTTTAAAGGCACAAAATCCAAGGCTTTGCAATCATTTACTCGTTTGTGGAATTTTACATCAACGAGCAACCCAGTCTGATTTCCAAGATCAATGGCACTTATTACCGCATAAATTAGTCGATTATAGGTCTAGTAAATAGTTAAGTAGATAAATAGCTTAAGCGAAGAAGCCAAGGGTTACTCAAAGAAGATCTCTAAAGTTTCAGTGGCACGCTCTAAACAACGACTAAAATTCAGACGGCAATTATTTTGTAAACGAATTTTTCAAAATGCAGTCAAAGGCGGTTTATTTAGGAAGTCAGGGAGCAGTGAGACTTTCTCGGGCTGTGCTCCCGTCCAGGACAGATGCCGCTGATTCGGTTTACAGGTCCTTTGAATCTGAACATCTGCCCCGCACAGGGAGACAGCGAAGGACAATTAAAAGCTAATCCCTCCGAAAAGGGGACGGTTTTTAACGGGAAAAAAAATGTATATTTTATGCATGTTTTAAAGCTGAACTGTTACTCGCGCGAACACTACATTCACCTTTCATCAACCTTCACCACTGGGACTACTACTGCTTTTTGCACTACTTCCAAATTATTCAGCAATTAGTTCAACCAATAATAGTTGGCAAATTCGTTCCCGAGGTGCGTTTGGCGGTTAGAGATGCGCCTTTTCTCCCTGCCGTTTGCAGCACAAACCACCCCATTTCGTCGCTATTGTTACTCCCTTCGGGCGCAAACCAGCCGCAGCCCTCCGGTCCCGAGCTGCCTCGCCCGGCCCGAAGCCCGAGCTCCTCGCCACCCCTGCACTTCCCGGCGTCCCCCCGCGCCTTCCTCCCCCGTTCCTCCTCCTCCTCCTCCCGCGCAGGCGGAGCGGGGCCGCCCGGCGCAGCCCGCAGCTGCCGGGGCGCGCAGAGACGCGGCTCGAAACAAACCGCAGCAAACTTGGCCTCTGCCGAACGCGCTCTCCGGGAAAGAAGAACACGCTAAAGGCAAATCTGTGCCCTACGGGACACCTCCGAAGCAGGCAGGTTAGAAGAGAAAACAGTCAGAGACAGCTTGGGACGAGCGGAGAAGCACAGAGGGCACCGAGGCACTGAACGACGCGGGGAAACGAGTTCGGTGCCAGGGTCTGGCGGGACGGGCCGAGAGCCCGGCTCGGGAAACGCCGGACTGGGGGAAGCCCTCCTCCGCCTCCAAGTCCTCGAATAAAGCCAACAGCTAAGAATTTTGTTTTGTCCAAGCATTTTTCCCGTTGCATACAAGCAGCAGCGCAGGAAGCCCCCGGGATGGCAGCCGTTCTGGTGGCAGCCACACGGAGAAGTGGAGCGAGGGGCAGAGGGGAGCGGGGATCGGGGGGAGGGGGGCAGGACGTTGCTCCAATTCCTTTGCCTGTAAAATTACAGTGCTGTGGCGGTGGGGAGGTTAACCGAGGAAACACGTCGGAAAGTTTGCTGCTGGATCCAGAGAGCCCCGGCTGCTGCCAGGCTCGCTCCCGTTCCTCCTGCGCTGGGCTCGGTTCGGGGGCAGGGGCTGCAGAGGGGATGCTGCGAGTTTCCCGACTCTTCTCCGAGTCACCTCTCATAAACAAAACTCCAGCGGAGCCTGGCCCCGAGTGAGCAGGCTCTGTGCTGCCCGCAGACACCTGCTGGCCCGGGCACAGCCAGCCCCGCAGCCCCGACCGCCCCCCTCCAGCCCTTGGGAAACGGCCGCTTCCTCTCTCTCTTTCCTTCCAAAGCTTTGGGGTGCAAGAGCTCAGGACAGGGCTGAACAATTCACCCGTCAGCAGCTTTAGAGTGTAGCCACTAAAGAAAATTCACGGGCCTCTGAAGTGCTAACTTAAAATCTCTGGTTTCCAGATTTTATTTCAAGCTGCACTCCCCCTTCTTCCCCCCCTTAACCAGATGACCTTGCTTCAAAACATTTTATTTCCAGCTGAAGTGAAAAATGCTAACATATTAGCTTCTGTAATTGCAGTTTGACAGCACTTGATCTCAATAATTATGCTGCAGCTAAACTATTATTAACAGTTTAAGCTAAAATAAACGGAAATCCCCCTTTGGAAGTGAACAGAAACAGACCATTTGAACTGTTCTGGGGGAAGGGTCTCTTACCTGCATTGTAGGCTGCCAGATCTGCTCCAGGCCCCGGGCTTTTTCTTTTCCTGGGTCTCCCCTTCTGGACAGTCCCCACGCCATTGTAATAAGGCAGTCCCAAAGTGTTGGCAGAGCCCGCTCCCAAAGCCGGGCCCTTCCCAGCGGCTACATCCGAGTGATTGAAATGCACCTGGTACTCCCCCTGGATGAGAGTCTCGAAATGGAGGCGGCAGTACACCAGATTGTCCTTCATGCCAAAGTGATCGCCAGTGGTCAGCATCTTGTTGCAAGTGGTGCAAGTGAAGCAATTTAAGTGATATACCAAATCCCTGGCCCTCATGACCATCTCGGAGGCAGAAATCCCCAGGTGACATCTCGCACATCTCTGCACCGAAAACCTCCTGCAAAACAGAAAGGCCAGAGGAAAGGGTGAGAGGCGCATTCCCCCCCACCCCGTCCTTCGCCGGTCGTGCCCGGAGGGCGGCAAAGGGCCGCGAGCCCCGGGGCGGCCGCCTCGGCCGGGGCAGCGGCGCAAAGCCGGGACGTTTGCGGAGCCCAGCCGGGCGCGCATCCCGGGACGGAAGCGCGGGAGTCTCCGTCCCGTTTCCCACCTCGCGGCGCAGCTCCCGCCCCACCAGACCCCACCAGGAAAGGCTCCGGCCCCCGGGCCGCGAACGCGCCCGCAGCCCCGGGCCGCAGGAGGCACCGGCGGCGGGCGAGGAGCGGCCCCGCTGCGGGCCCCGGCCCCGCACCCAGCACAGGAGGCCGAGCAGGGCACGCCTGGAGAAGGCCCCAGCAGCCAAAGCAGGCTGGGGGGAAGCCGTGCCCGGGCCGTGCCCCCCTCTCGGCAGCACGGGACTCACCCTCAGCACCAGTCTCCCTCCCCAGGGGGAGGCTTTAGGAGCTCGCAGCCTGCCCCACGCGTGCCCACGGATCCCCTCCGCAGTCCCGTCAGGACGGGGTCTGCTCCGCGGGGGGAGCGGCTGGCAGTGTCCCCGTCCCCGGCTGGCGGCCAGGGCAGGCTGTACCTGTAATAGTCCTCCTTGCAGTAGATGCTGCCGTCCTTGCTGAAGCAGGTGAGCTCGGACTCCAGGTTGAGTTTACATTCACAGCACTTCAGGCAGCGCATGTGCCACTGTTTGTCCACAGCCAGGAGGTAATAACGGTCGGAGATTTTACCCCCGCAGCCGGCGCACAGGGCAGCCCTGTCACTGCTGATGGAAGGCATGGTCTGCTGGGGGAAAACAATTACAGACCGTTAGCGAGAGGGAGAAGCTCTTGAGCACGGCTGGGCTCCCCCCTCCCCCTGCCCGGCCGGGTCGAGCTGCCGCTCCCCTGGCAGAGGAGCGGGGGCTCCGAGCCGGGCACCCCGCCCGGCCCCCGCGCCCGGTCCCCGGGGTCCCGCCGCATCCCACCTTCCCGGGAGGAGGCGGGGAAGCGGGCGAGAAACACAGAAAACCACCCTGGCTTTTAGGGGAGGCGTCCAGACCAGACCCAGAACTTTTTTTTTTTTTCTGGTGGATTTTCCAGTCTCAAACCAAGAAAAAGCGCTGTTCAATAAAGAGGCGCAATAATAATAGAGCAGGGCAAATCACAGATAGATAATTTTAAAATTTGGAATTATGGATACACTGAGAGTTCCTGCATAGCTAATGCTGTGTGAGTGCGTGTATGTGGAGCGTGTCTGTGTGTGTATTTTCCTAGCTATAAAATTCCGAATGAATTACGATCAAACCCCCAGTAGTCACAGAGCTGCAGACACAGCTCTCTGCAAGCTGGTTCCAAACAACACGGATCGCGATCTGCTGTGACCCAAAGCGCTAAAGGGATCAGTAAATAAAGCTGCGGAGGAGATGAGCGTTACTAAATCCGAGGTGCAGAATGTTTAATCAGGAAAACGAAATAGTGGAAAACGTGCAGGAATGAGAGCGGGTTAAAACCAAGAGAGCACATTAGATTATGCTAGGATAAACTTGGAAGCAATAAAACTAAATATAAGCCCTATATAATTTAATAGTTTAGTGTCAAATCGCAATCCAGTCGAAGCCCTCAAAAAACCCCAAATTCATACATATCCTGTCAACTTCTACCGAACAAGAAAGAGGCAGAAATATCGGAACCGCTTAAGCATGCTTATTTATTCCAGCAGGCACCTAAAAACAGCATTGGGGAGAGGAGGCTCGGGTGGAGCAGCGTCTGGGGCAGACCTTACAATGTGCTGCTTTCCACTTCGGTCCCAACTTACTCTTACCCGCCTTGCACAAAAGCCCACGGCAGATCTGTTCTGGTGCACGAGAACCCGAACCATTTCCTTACAGCTGTGCCCTACACGCAGTTTGTTTCGCTTCGGGGCGGGGGAGAAGTTGTTTGTTTGCTTTTACCTCCTCTAGAGCCTTAAATCCTCACGCAAAGCAAAAGCAAAGACAGCTAATCGGAGGAAATCGAAAGGAGCCGAGGCTGATTTCCAGCACATGCTAAACCCATTGCTTTCATCCCGCGCTTGCGGGGATCACAAAATCCCATCTCTGTGAGCGCTCCCGTTTGCACCGCATCATTCCCACTAGGAGAACTCCACACAAATAAAACCCTGGCACTCCACTGGTGTTAGTCACAGGAACCCACCCGTACCTTGTTTCTTTAAGGCATTAACTGAGCTCCGAGTAGGGATCGTTTTGTAACCAAAGTAGTTTCTTGTAAATCCACTTTAAATTAAATAACGATTTTTTCAACTTTGTTTTTCCAGTAACAAAAATATTCTGCGGTCTAGAAATGGAATTCAAGGATCTAGTATTCCAACCCACTATTTGTTACGTACACACGTGTATCCATACAGATTATTTACAGTTATATAAAACTATCACGCCACAATATTTATTCCAGCAAAGATCATTGGATGTTGTGTAACTGTAAGGAGAAATATCAACTTTTTAAAAGAAAACCAAAACCATTTAGATTAGAAATCGCATCCCACCCTTCGAGTACAAAGGCCGTTCTCCAGACGGTGTTTCAAGATTTAATAGTCTCACTGTCACCTTTAAGCAAATTTCATATAACATTACAAGAAAGAACACATGCGGATGAAGTTTGAAAACCTGAGAACAGATCTTCCTTGCATACGCCTGTATCAGTTTACAAGACAGCATTTAATAGACGTACGAGATAATCTCACTTCAGAATTGTAATTTCTTTTTAAAAAAATTGTATACATAAATTGTTAAATCACTTAAGACACTTCGAACATTTCTTCCACTTCGCCAGCTTAATGCTAGTTAGACGGATGCATCTTTTTATTATCTAAATGTATTAATATACAAAGTCTACGCATCAGGAGACAAGATGAAATGTGGTAAAGTTGTAAAAATTCCCATCCATCCGTCTTCCTGAGACATATCTTCTAGTTCTGTTTGCCATGTTTACAAACCCACATCTTAAAATTATTTTAAAAACCCATAACTTAAAGACAATCATGTTTGGTTTTTTCCGTCTTAAATAAATGCTATACAGACTATCTCCATTAAGGCATCCTACCTGAAAAATAACACAGAATTGGATTCTTTGGTGTTTGTGTTTCCATTCTGCAGACAAAAAAATTTGCTGTGCCAAAACGGTACTGGTATAAAACCCCACTTTGCCTCTTCCTAAAAACTTTGGAAGGCCGGACAGGCTGGGGGAAGGGAAGGAGTTCTTGGACGCTACCAAAAGGCTGGTCTATCTGTTTTCTCACCAGAGCAGTACCGTTCATTTCACCCAAGCGTTACTATTACTATGCATATTATTAATAATTAACAGTTTCATGCCTTTCCCCACGGTTTCATTTTATCTTTTGGGGTGCCTTTATGCTTAATTTTCTTCTGATTTAGTATTCTGCATACGCTTCCCCCCAGTCTGTTATTTTAGGGGAAAAGCTGTATCTGTGAGGGGTTTGGCACGTTTAGGGGGGTGCATGACTCTCCCATTCCTTCGGCTCCTACCGTTTCCGTCTCTCCCCTGTCTATAGCCGAGCTGATGGCCGGTGCTTCGCTTTTGGTTCTCCGATCCATCTCGTCGATGACCCCGTGCATCTCCGAGCCGGAAAGGCTGTGGAAAAGCATCGCTGAGGAAGCAGAGGAGGAGGGCCCGAGTTGCTGTTGCTGCTGACAGTTGTCGGGGTCCCTGCAGGAGCCCAGAACTTGCATTAACCGGAGCCCTCCCCCATGCATCTAGCACGGCCGCCCCGTCTCTCCTTGGGCACGGGGATTTTCCCCCGGCAGAGCTCTCCGGAGCGCGGCGCAGGCACTGATCCGAGGTTTCAAGGGACGGGGTGCAGAAAAGGCGGGCGAAGGGGATCAGGGAGAGGGGATAACTGGTGGTGTAAGCTTCGGGGCTTGGATCTAGTCTGTTGCGCGGCCCCGGCACATCTCTCTAGGAGGCTTCTTCAGTGCAGGGCTCATTGCCCCAAGTGCAGTCCCAGGCTTTATGCTCTGGCCCAGCTGGCAGAAGGCTGGGCAGGCTTACGGTTGGGAGGGATTAATAAATAGTAGAAATATAAAAAAAAATTAAACCATCTTCGATGAGAAATAAATAAGAATTAGGAAAAAAAATTACGACAAGCCCCTTACATCGTACTGTGCGAAATTTAGAGGAGGAAAGCAAGGGAGAGGGAGGCTGCAGCAGGCGGAGAGCAGGCTGGTGCTGCGGGAGGCTGGGGCGGATGCCCACCGTACGCACTCACAGTCCAGAGGGCTGGCAGCGGCGGCAGCTCAGGGGCAAAGTTTGCTCCTTCCCCCGCTCCTCCCCCAGCCCGCTGGAGCTCATTGGGAAAAGAAAAAGCCAAGGGGAAGGAGGAAGAGTTGGACGGGCACCAGATGGGACGGGCACTGGCGGCCCCCCTCTGTCCTTAAAGCGGCGCGGCCCGCGGGGCCCGGGGCGGGAGCGCAGCCGGAGCGGAGCCGCCGCGGAGCTGCGAGCGGCGCGTCTGCAGCGCGGGGACCGCGCGGGGCTCCGCGCCTTTTCTACAGCCCCTCTGACATCATGTCCTGCCCCGCCGCCATTGGCTGCGCCGCGCCCGGGCCGCCGGCATGTGCTCGGGGCCGGGCGGTGTCCCCGCGCTGTCCCCGCGCTGGCCCCGCGCTGGCCCCGCGCTGCCGCGTCCCGCTCGCTCCGCGGGCTCGGGAGCGGCCCGGCCCCGCGCGCACCTCGGCCCCTGGCGCCCGGTGACCGTCGGCGGCGGCCGGGCCATGGCGCGCCGGAGAGGCTGCGGGGCACCACTTCTCCAGCGCGCGAGGAGGAGGCGTTCCAGAGTGCGTCTCACGATGCCCCGAACATTTACGACCAGTTGAATGCACCCAATAACTCTTCGTTATGATAAAAATTCACTGTTAGAATACAACAGCTTGGGTCACTCCAGCTTGTGGAGCCTTCCACAAACCAAGGCCTCTTGCATTTCTAATTTCCAAGTAGACTGTAAGAAAACCAGTCCAGGGAGGTGTCTGAACTTAAAGAAATGCTTCAGAAACTCTCCAGGAAAAACAAAGAGTGCACAGGGAGACTGTTTATGGTGTCTAAATATTTATCCAGGAGGTGGGTAGTAAGGAAGGACTAATTAGTATTAAAGATGTCAAATATCACACTTCTAATTATGTTAGCGAAGGTAGCGCAACGGAAGGTAAATCTGAATGCACATCTGAGATCATGAGACTCGCTGCCTCATCCGCGACTATGAATTATTACATCACTCTGCTCATTCCCATCAGGTGTTGTTTTCTGACAGAGCGATTTGCCTCTTACAGGTGTAGTGCAGTTAAGATTATCCTTGTTAAAACTGGAATTCTTCTGTTTATAGCTCAACTTTGCTAGGTTTATACATTCCATTCTTACAATAATTGATGCTTTTTATCATCTTTCTGTTGGGATTGCTCCGAGTAGTTAAAGTCATTTGCATGTCACAGAGGAGAACAAAGTGTCTCTTGTAGAAATGCATATGAAATAGCCACAAGACCCCTCAAGAAACCATACAGAATGCAAGCTAATTTGGCATCTGTGGGAACTATCCAAAGTCTGTCCTAAAATCAGACCTTGCAAACAATGGAAGTTCATGTTTGAATTCAGATTAGAATTCTGCAGCACCATTACTGGCTGTGTGTAGCATTTATGTGGATAGAATCATCTTTCCCTTCTCCTACAGTTGTGAGAGGTTTCCAAGCCCTGTCTGCGGCGGGAGCTTTGCCTCCAGGAGCGGCTGTGGACCATTGCTCACCGGACAGCACGGACCCCGAGCTGGGACAGCACTGGCTCCCCTTGGCCCAAGCACTGCTGCAGAAATCCTTCTCACAGCCCTGTACCGTGCTATCTCAGACGTTCTAATACCAGATTCATTTCCTGCCACCACATTGATCACCTACTTTTTGCAGTCAAGAAAGGTCATGGATTTGTACACTCTATCAGACATTGCTAATTACCAAAAAGATTTTAGGTATTTAACAGAATTAAAGTCCAGTATTTTAGGTTACGGAATTGCCTCAGTGGATGGAACCAATAATACCAAGAGCACGCTGAAAAAGTATGGCATGGCCTCCAGTTCACAGGGTATCTCTGATTATCTTCTAATGGATATACAAACACGAGAAGACATCCAACCCTTGCTACCAAAACACAAGGAGAGTAACAGAATGTAAACATAAAGCTGCTAATGTACACACTGACACATGAATGGCATTTACATTGTTCAGAATAAAATCAAGGATACTTTCAAATAATGAGCCACAGAAAAATTGCTGGAGCAAAATCGTCTTCAGAATGAAACGCAGGCTCATTTGAAATGAGAGTTTTTTCATTAAAAAAATGGTGCAGCTAATAATAAAGTCTTTTAACCTGTATTTTGTTATAGGTGACAGGTGAACAAATCACAGGTCTTGAGTTTCTCTACCCTGCCTCTCTTGGTAACGTCATCTCCAGTACCATCTGCTACCTACCAGACAAACAGACCAACCACATAATGAGGTACCAGCTTCCACCCAGCTACCGTGACTAAATCAGAACAAAAGATTCAACGCCTCCTTCAACAAAGGAACACAAGTCTAAGCTGTCTTTGCTAATTGCTGGGTTTCAGGTTGTCTGTTACAGATTTTAAGTGAGCTACAAACTTCCATCAAATGCTTATAGCTGTTGGATAAAGATACTAAGAATAAAAGATAAATGGAAGCAAAAGGTAAGAGAGAAGAAAGCTTAGAAAATAAGCAATTACTTATGGTAATTTAAAGACTGTGGAATAATATAAACATGAAAGACCAGGGGGCAGAGTGATTGATATCTCATATGTTTTGGATGCCCCTACGGTTATTAGACTGCAATATATGGGAACATACAATAAACTATGAATTAAAATGTAATTGTAGCTTCAGGCATCTTCTTCATTGTCTGCTGTGGTGTTATGTCTTCATGCACCGTGATTGACAAGGTGTAATTAATCATCTTACTCAGTTGTAAATATGGGCACCCTTCACAGTAGGCATCAGGAAGTGTGTACCAGCAAAGGAAGCAATAGTTGACGCTGAGACACCATTAAATCAAAATCAGAATGCGTATATGTACAGAAATGTGTGTTTGGTGTGATGCTGTTACGGTTTATTTCTAAAATACTGTACCAACAGATTTACTTGATTTGCAAGTTAACTACAACATTAACCGGTTTTATATATTTTGTCTCTTCTTCATTTTTATAGACAATGATGTTGTTCTCCTAAATTGTGAGCCAGTTTGCTTCCTGTCAGCAAGTGGAGCTCAGCTCAGCTCTTCCTCTGCCCAGGTTGCTGCACACAGAGCAGCAGCTCCGTGGTCTCACTTGAAATGGTTTGGGCACATCATTACTCCATTCATGGATCACCTTCTGCACTCCACATATACTGACTTAGATGCTTTGGGTCATTTGAAAGTGAAAGAGAATAATGAAATTATGCTAACCAGGAACACTGTTCCATTTAAAACTAGGACTTTTCTTGCCACCAACGCTGTCCCCACGTTGTAAATGAATGTCTTTTCAAAGACTTTTTACATTATCCCAGGGTAGGAAACATGTTATATCTGTTTCTTTTTGTAAATGATTGCTGTCCTTATCTAGTTAGTACAGAAACGGTGTCTGAGTCATGGGAAATTGAGTGGTTTGTCTCAGGAAAATTTGGTGGTGTGCATGTTTTTGATGCACGTAGAGCTGCTGAATGAATAATTGGCCCCTATTTAATGTCCTCTGCTTTAAAGCTGTCTAGTACATTTGCTGTTTAAAAAAATGTCTTTCAAAGCTGTTAAATATGTAACAAAAAGAGGTTGCTCTCTCCATTCTGACACGAACAAAGCCATACAGTGAGCTGCCCGAGGTACTTCCAGCATGGGATTAATTACAAACACAATCATAAATGGAAATTTTCAAAGTTTTCCGATTCCTTTTCTTTGCAATACCAGCTGATGAGTGTTTGATGAAAACATGCAGTAAAAGTATCAGTTCCGGAATTAGCTATTAAATATTAAGGCAAACATTTTTCAGAGAGCATGGGATCTGTTGGATCTATAATTCCACCATTTACCCCGATGGAGTGAGATCTCTGGCTGTCCTCAGAATCAAACCGAGCTTAAAACAGGAGTGCACTCTCAAGAAGATGATCGACTGAGAATGTGTTTTATTTTGATTTGAAAAACTGTCAATCACGGATTAAAAAGACCAAATATTGTTATTATATATACTAGCTGACTGTATTTGTCTGGTAAACCAGGCACATGCAGGAAAGAGAAAAAAAGACAGTTTAAAAGGAAAATATTCTGAAGGGTTTGCCCAGATGTTGGGCTGAAATTGCTGTTCCCTGGTACAAGCAATTGATTTCAGAGGCAAATACAAGCACGTATCTATAGATGTGAGAGAGAAATTAGATGTCCAACGTCTCACATATTTCAGTTTATATAGCCACAGCTATTTAAACAATTCCAAAACTGCCTCTACGGGTGTCAAAGAGGGAGGGAAATCTTCAACCACATGATCTTCTCTCCAGAGTCCTGTTAAATCCACTGAACTTAAAACAGAACAAGAAGTGTGAAATATGGGTTTGAACACGTTATGTCAGAAATGTAAAGGTTGGAAGCCTTTTTAGTAACCGATATTAATATTGTATTAAATGTTATGAAAAGGTAGGTGTTGGAGAGAAGGGCTGGGCTCATGTGCAATTTTGTCAAGGTTTTTATCTGTGATTATGATTCCAGATGTATCTATTCCCTGAGGACAAAAATGAAGTAAAGTTGGCATGTGACATGTGTTTTAAGGTGTTTGGCACAGTTTCCCAAAGTGATGACAAAATGTTCATTTTTATTACAGTGAATTGGTACAGAAAACACGATTCTGAAGGTCAGTAGCTGTGTATTTACCAGAGCTTTGGAATTTTATTGTGGGGAATATACATTTTTGGTGATGTGCTTAGACCTGATTGCCTGACAAGCATCTACTATAATAAATAATGTAAACAGAATAACTTTTACAAAACATGAAGTGGCAATTACTAGAAATTCAGTAAATTCATGCACAGGACATGGCAAAGATCGCAAAAATTTCTCTTTTTTGCACCTAGTAGTGTAGCTGCTTCTTATTAATTATTTTAAATATGTTTACTATAGACTAATCTTATTGCTCTACAGTTAGAGCCCAAATAATTGCAGCGAGGTCCTTTGTAGGAACTCGCTTTCCCTGCAAATGGCCAGATGTTAATTTTTGTACCAAACTGGGGAGGTTGTGTTTCTGGGCGCAGTCTGTTTGGCTGCGAGGGGGTGCGAGGCTGCCCCGGGGGTCCCTGCAGCCCCGGGCTGGCAGCAGGGCACCCCGGCTGCGGCAGCAGCAGCAAACACTCGCTCATAAAGCGTTTACAAGTTCAGCATCCGCCAATCCGCGGCTCGGGGAGCCTGCCCCGATTGGGTGCAGCGGGATTTGGTAAACACGGCTGCATGACAAAACCAAGGTTTGTGCAGAAAACACTCCAATAGCGCTGCCTCCTCTGAGCGCTCAGAGCCTCAGAATATGATTCATTCCATACTCTATAAGTAAACTTCCCAGCTCTGTATCCATCTGCAAATATTCAGTGATGTGCTCAATACATTCCTTTCTGTTCTACAACCGCATTTCTTCGTGAATTTAACCACATCAGAAAGCACTTCAGGTTTCTAACACAAATATTCAATGCATTTAATGTAAGGAAGCTTCCTTTATTAGAGGTGATTTGGAACATTTTGTATTTTATAGGTATATTTAAGAGGTTAGCAGTAGGGGGGAATCGTCTGTGGAAAATCTGTCTACAGCTGAAATTCTTAGATGCAGAAGTGTTGCTGAAATGCCCAATACATTTACATTCTTTTGTTAAGTAGCTTACAGGACTATCCTCTTAGCTACCAGATACCCAGATCCTTTTTTTTTTTAAGGTCAAATAACATTTCTGCCCTTTTTTCTTATTTGTTATTTTCAGGGGAATACACTTGGTTTGGGGTTTTGTGTGCCATTAGAAGATTTTCATTTTTGCTGGCTTTTTTACTTTTTTAATCTACAATTTTGCTGTTCTTTTCAATAATCCTCTGCAACTTTCTTTCATCTTCAGTGCATGCAAAGAAGCCCCTCATTGGCTAGTACATTACTGATAGTGATTTACAACTTTTCCCAGATTAATTTTCCATGAGATTATTTTTTCCCCAATATAACACGGCTCCAATTTAAAAAAAAAAGGAATGGCAAAGGTTAAGGCATTTTATAATGCAATTTGGAAAATAATTTTTGAAGTACTTGTGTTTGTATTTTAAATTTAGAATCTGATTATAGTTCAGTATCAGAAAAGCAATGTGTAGAATTTAAAAATTAGCAGTCTGGTGCTTTCCAGATATTGAAATGTGCCTCCCTAATGAAGGCAGAAGACTTGCTCACTAGATTTATTTTAAAGCAGTGCTTTTAGATAGTCACAAATTAAAATGGCAGTTTTCAACTGGATACTTATTACTATTTTATTTGATATTTGCAAGATACCTGACCATTTAATATTTATCCTTTATTTCTCTGAGCTGATCTAATTGCACCTCTCTATTTTGCATTTATTTCTCTTTGCAAACACTACATTATTCACTCTCTCCTGTGCTTATTAAACAGTGCCACCTGCACCAAATGAAACAAAGCTTCTCCATCAATCTATCCCAGCTAAAGAACCCTGACTATATATTATAATTAATTGAAGCTCAATTGAACACTTGAGTCTGAACTAGATACAGTAACCTGAAAAAACATTTAAAAATTAGGATGTACTTTAAAGAAATCTTTTAAATGAAAATGTTCACTCAAAACCGAGAACCTAACCTTGCACCAAGCACTCTTCATCAGCTCCGCACAGTACCTCAAGTAGCAATTAGCAGGTCCTTTAATTAATTAACTATTCCCTGTACATCACAGGGATTTTTGTGGCACTAACGTCATCCTCCATAAGTGAATACCAAATCCAGTCAATATTTTGTCACTCCAAACCCCTCTCTGGAGTACCTGAATGCCACCGGCGGGCTCTGCAGCCCTTCCCAGCGCGGAGCAGGTATGGACAGAGGGAGCGGGCTGTGAGCTGGGCGCTGGGGACAGCGGGGACACGGCCGGGGACCCACGGCCGCTCTGGCTGCGAATATTGGCAGCAAGAACTTAGGTAAGGTGCACTCTGAAGCACTGGCGATAAGTCTTCTCCGTGTACTGCAGCAAGATGATTTTCTTTAGGAGCTGAATGCACTGGGAAGTTTGGCAGGGCTGGAGGCTCTGCTGCTGTGCTGCCCTCGCTCCCAGACAAGAGCAGATTAATTAAGTGGCAGGTCAGACATGAGAAGGTGAGAGGGCATTTCCCTCCAATCTGGGACATTCTGCCCATTTTATACTTTGGAAACTTTTTATAGAAGCGTGGCTGATTCTTTTCAACGTAATTCTCATGTGGAAAATATTAAGTAATTTTAAGGAATTACCACCTGAAAATGAGGCACAAAATACGTAGTGCTGGTTTTAAGATTTCCAAAGATGCAGTATGTAAATTTGTTTATATAAATATGTATAAGATATATCACAGTATGAGGCTGTGTGTGTGTGGATGAACATATGTGTGTGTAACCATCTATCTATTTGCAGATTCAGACACAGACATATGTTATAATTACTTAGAGGCAAATAGCTGCAGAAATAATTCTTTGTGTTCAGTAGTTTTCTTTAGTGTGCAGTAAGTTTCTCTTCAGAGATTTCTGTGTTCAGGAAAGATCTTATGAATTTATGTGATATATAGCATTATGAAATCAAATAAAGTATGCCTTGTATGATTTTGCAAGAATTATACATTAGCATTCTCTTTCAACATGTGTAATATTTTGAATGATGTAACCAACATTACAGATATTTTAAAAATAAACAATACATATGATGAACTTGTAGAAATACATACTGTAGAAATCTCAAGAAAGAATAATTATTATCCAAATATTTTGAGATGTTTGCCAAATGACACTATAATTTAAAAACCCGTTACATTTAATTTGAACTCTTCATGAGAAGTAATATGTATTCAATTACTAAAAGACAGTAAAAGATAGTAACTTACTGATCTCAGTAATATTTGCTATTTTCCAAGAGTAACAGAAATTTCCATTTTCGCTTTATGGATTCTCCTGCATCACTGTTATTGCAACTTCAGTTTAAAAAATTTTGGCATGAGCAAAATGTAAAGTAAAATGTAAAGGTCAACTGATAAGCTATGATTGTATCTCTGGTTTTGCTGTGTAAATCTGCTCTTATCAATAATTCACTATTCATGTTCTACAAAGGCTCTGTCTTTACATTTTTAATTAGCACGTAAAATATTACAAAGATAATTAAAAAAGGGGAAATACTCTGTGCATGGAGTCTTTATGTCATAATTTACTGCACATTTTTTCCAATAGATTTGGCAAATGAATACTCTGGTTTGATACATCAATCTCAAACAAAGGTGGACTCTGATGCAATTTTTCACTGTTCTTATCCCCAACCTTTTGGGATATAAAGAATCGTGAACAAATACTTAACAGCCTGATCAATAGCCATTGACCATTTGGAGCCCCTCGTACCCTAACAAGCACAGCTTGATCATGTATATTTGATCATGTAAAATTTCAAAGCACCTTGATACAGCAGAGCAAGGCTTTCTATGGCATCTTTGTGTTATTTCCTAAAGCGCATATTTCCCATGATTTAGCTTTACCATTAATGGAAACTTATTGCACATATATTTGATGAAGCTCAAGATCATGAATTTCAGCGTTGTATATCCACAGTATTTCATATGAATGGCAAATATAAACCACTATCCTAACATTTTAGGACAGGGAACTCTGGATGTGCCTATGGATTCAATGGACCCCAGAGTGCAAATCTAAAAAGCCCTATCGTTATAAATCTTGCATTCCTGTTAAGTGCTGGCATGCACATTTCACTGAGGTGTGTTAAGTTTATTTTAGCAGAAAAACTGCAGCAAAAATCTTTCCCTTGATATCCTTTCAAATATATGTTCACATATGTATAAAATAAAAAAATTCACGTTCGCAGCTGTGTTAGCCCTCAGCCTTATTAATATCATGGACAGAGATAAAAACCTAAGCAAAAAATATTTACAGTGAAAAATTTCTTTGCAGAACTTTATTGTTGTTCATAATTCCACATCCAGTGTTTTTCATACAGGAATTTTTAGTTTATCATTAAAATATAACACTGATGCTACATTTGTATAGCTGCCTTTTCTGCTTATAATCATAATGTTTATTCTAACTTTCTGGGCTTATTATTTTAGACAGATATCAGTTTAATTAGCTTAAGCTGTCATACTCTAATAAATACAGACGGGTTGCCTGGTTCGGGAGGAGGAAGGTGGCTGCAGATTTCAGAAGCAGACAGTTAATGCCTTGTACATTATCATGTAAACAGCAAAAGGACAAAAATAATTACCTGATAAACTTTCCATTTCTGACTCTCCCCTATATGCTTTCTGACCAATTTTTCTATAGAAAATCCATTCAAATTAGGCAAGTCCTCTAAGTATCTGCAGCATCTGCTGGTTCAGACACCTTCCTTTATGCAGAGTACCATTTTCATATGATAATACATGTAATATGATATAGAATGACAGAATGCATGACAGTTGCCCATAATACATAGAAAGTCACTCAAAGGACAGAAGCGACATTTGGATAATTAGCATCCATTGGGCAGTCAATCATGCGAATAGAAAAAACTGAACAAAACCCACAATGGAGTTAGAAAACAAAAGGGACCCTAGCCAGTCTCAGGATTAACTGCTCTAAAGCGATCTAAATGCTTTTGTATCTAAAGAACTGAGGCTCCCAGGGCTGCCCTGTTCCCCTCTAGATACCCAGGGAACTAATTGTGGCGATCAAAGTTAAAGCATTCTCTCTTCTTTATAGGCTGCTAAATACACAGAAAAATTATTTCTCCATTCGTGTTCATTAAACTATTTTAAAGTTAAAAAACTGATGCCACGTTCTTTTGCCCAGTGAAATGAGCTAGAGTATTGAGATTGTCCTGCTTTTATGAGAACACAACAGACCTTTTAATTTCAACTCTGCCTTTGTTTGATTAATATTATTTTGCTGTTGTCCAGTCTGCTATCTCTTTCTTTTTGGATAATGAAGGCAATTGTCATTAGAAACTCCTGTGTGAGAAAAACCTGAACACAGGAATAATAGTAATATACAAAGCCCATTAACAAAATTAAGCAGGAAACATTCCACAATTTCTTAGTAGCTTCCACTTCATAAAAGAAATAAAATATTTTGTCACTCAATATATGCAGCTCAAAATATTTCCTTTCCCCAGATTAGGTGGAAGATGAGGGCAGCCTCCTTTAAAGCTCCATCTAACAGAAGAGAAAGAGAAAGAGAGGAGATACAGAGAGAGCCCCAGGATGTGGAAAGTCATGAAAATACCTACCCTGGAGACAGTATTCCCATAGGATCCTTTTCATACAAATTCCAACTTGCCTAATGCCCTTAATGAATGAAATAAAAAGAGAATTCAGAAAGGCCCATGCTGATGGCTCCTGCTGGAAAGTGTGTGGTTTAAGGCATAGCTGCAGCAGTTCTGGGAGGGAATCAGCTCCGGTCCCCATCAGCCAAGCAGACAGGAATCACTGGGGCGAAATCTTCCCCCTCACACATTTGCAATTGACTTGAAATAACATCACGACACCTTTGGATAATTGACGCCTTCTTACCTTTCGTTGTCCTTTGTAATTAATATTTGTAGATCTAGAGGTTTCTGCCAGCCAGATAACAGGAAGGTGGAAGGGGTGGGGAGACAGAGTGCGTGTGTGTGTGTGTGTGTGTGCGTGTGTGTGTGCGTGTGTGAGTGTGTGCGAGAGGCAGAGGCAGAGGCAAGGAGAGAGGCAGAGAGGCTTTGGTTGTGTCTCTGCTTGGGGAATGGAGTGCTGGTGTATTTGTGTGGATGTGCACTGGGCGCTTTGCAAACCTCTGGAGCTCTAAAGGCAAGACAGAACGTGAGAGGTGGGATGAGCTGGATGTCCCCTGTCAGTCCTTACAGAGTTTCAGCAGCCGTGACCTTCAACCCTTTTGCTGTGTGTCAGCCCCAGCTGCAGCCCCCTTGGCCAGCTGCTGTGCCAGCCTCCCAGCGAGGAGAAGGGAGAGGGGACACAGAGGTAAGGAGGCAGAGAGAGATTGAGATCAGAAGGGCTTTTCGCCCAGTCAAATGGGCCTCTGGTGACAAATCAATCACGGCCCTTTCAAACCAATGGTGCTGCCAGTCTCCAGCTCAGCGAGTCCTCACAGCCTCCCCCGGCTCTCCTACATGACACTCAGCTGATGACGGGGGCTCCAGTCAGAGCAGGGCTGCTTTTTACAGGTTGATTTGGTCATTAGCATCATTTCTTCTCTATCTCCCCCTCTTGTTCTGTCTTTACCTACCATCCATTTATTTATTAAATATTGAAAACTAATATTAGAAGAGAGATTGAGATAACCAGAAACATTTGCAAATAAGTTGGTATACTGCCTTGCTAAAGGAATCCAGATTTATCTTTTTATTTGATTTTTTAGTCTTAGGAAGAGCTACTTATTTTAATGTAATGAGTTGATCTGATCAGTATAATCAGGAACAAAGAAAGGAGGCATTACAAGATGCTTACTTCACTTCCTCCTTCCCTTTATTTATTTTACACCAATAAAAAGTAACCTCAGTGATTTTTCTCGCTATACCCATAGGACAGGAATTATTTTCCAGTTTTCTTTTTTTTGCAGACATTTGTTAAAATACAATATTAGGTCCCTTTCAAAACTATGAGGAAGCTCCTTGTCTGAAACAAATTTGCATTGCCACTGAAATTCTTGCATTTCAAGAAATGTACACTAATAAAGCTCTAAATGAGGTAGGAAAAGCCCTCAAAAATTGCTACTAAATCCTAATAAGTACTTCTTTCAATGCTGACTTTCTTCTGAATATCTGAAAAAGCATTTTAAAGCATTTATGAGAGAAACAGTAATAGAAGAAGAGGGCCTAAAAGTTTAGGAAGAACAAAGTACTCTTTTGCAGATTTTGTGTTCGTAGGAATTGCATTCTCTGTTTCTTCTCTTCTCTCCTGGCCACACCTCTCCCCCAATTCCTAATACATAGGGGGAAAAAATCAAAATAAGGTCTTAACAGAGTATATCTTGCTCTGTTTAACTCTCCTTTAACCTTAATCTCTGGAATAAAATCCTCCTACACTCCCCCAAAAGAAGAACATTGCACATGAAGGAAACGGGAGCAGTCCCTTCTCATCCCCGCTCGTGCCCGGTGCCAACGTCCTGGGCTGCAGCCAGGGGTGGCAGTGCCTGTCTGAACCCCACATTTACATTTACTGAGAGCAACTGGCCAGTGTGCAGTGGGGTGGGAAAGGGGGGTGATGGAAATGTGCAGAATGGAGCCCAGCTCTTCCAGGCTCTGTAAGGAGAGCCTGGGCAGACGCAGGGGCATGGAGAATAGCACAACACACAGAGAAACGTCTCCCCCGTCTCCTCTCTCCGTGAGTGAACTGTGCGAAACTGAAGTGCATTGCAGGCAGCAGTGTGGGGTGCTGAACAGCCTGTAGCTGGAGAGTGCTCCAGTCTTTATCTTCAAAGCTGTCCTGTCAAATACAAGGTCTTTTAAACATCAGAGGGATAAAGTTTCTGATTCTGAAGGGCTCGTTTTCCTCTTGGTTTTCCTCAATCAGAAGTTAAGCCCATCCGACCCCCACAGTAAGCTGGCTCTGGGATTGCTGCCCTGCTGCTTGCCCCATGATTTGGGATGCTTGGCTAGAGCAAGCTTGATTTGCTCACTGTTTGTTGAGTTCAGTTTTCTTCATGTTAGTTCTTTCTTCCATCTTACGTCTCGAGGCTGTTGCTGTGTGGCAATGAATTGAATCTTATGAACTTAAAAGAAAATTGTGGCTGGGACCTGGAGAATATTCATCTGTTGCAGAAAATGCTGAAGTCTGAACATGTGAGATTTGAACTAATGAGTTTTCCCCTCATTTCAGTCCCTCAGTCTCTTTTTTTACCATACCTTAATTGCAGTGTTTTCTGACAAAATAATCCTAGCTCCTAAAAAATTTAAATGTGCGTCTTCATTTCATTGCTTGTACTTCCTTCTACCAATATAATAAAATAAATTAAGATGATTTACAAAATAATGTGCCTTTCTGTCATCTTACTGTCAATACATAAGCACTACACCGAAATCTAGCTGATTTCCAAAATGAAAATTCATTACATTTCTGGAAACTTGAACAATCAGCTCTGCGCATTTTAATTAGATTGCCTGTTTTTTTCATTTATTACTAATACAGTCCTCTTAACTATGATTTATTTGTTAAACAAAGTGCCATAATCCGTCACTTATTCATCTTAATTTCAGCAAAATTAAAGTAGTCGCTGTTATATTACACCTAATTGCACTTGCAATGAAAAGAACGGAGATGTTAATCAAAATAAATTGAAGATAAACAATAAAATCATTAAATCTTTGCTGCAGTAAGTGTAACTAATCAGTTTTGACTTGAAGCGACCGAACACAAATAATGAATCTGTCAGTGAAGACGCGCTCATTAAAGGCAGCCTGGTCCGCCCGGGTCCCGCGGCCCCGGCCCTGGCCCCGCGCGCTGCCGAGGCCGCGCCGGCCGCGGGGACGCCGGAGCCCGGCGGGGGGCGGGGCGGGGCGGGGCGGGGCGGGGCGGGCGCCGCACGCCGCCCTGGGAGCAGGCGAGGGTGCGCACGCCACAGGTACGCGGGGACTGCTGCGAGCGCCGCACGGAAACACTCTGGGTTTTACCCAGCCACCAGCGGGGCAGAGATTAGAAAAGGGGGAAAAGGGAAAGGAAACCCAGAAACTCAGAGCTAGCAAGCACTTGGGTTTACAACTTACTGGAAGTATGTATGTTAAATAACATGTTTTGCAGTAGTATGAAATACTGATTATAGTCTTCTGCTATCCCCACGGAGTAGGGACAATGCCTGGATTAGCAACAGAAGCTGTTCCTGTCCTCATTGTCTTTCCACCAGTTACCACTTCTGGCCCCACTGCATCATTACAAGGGGCAAAATGGGCACTCCGCTTATTTCCAAAGATGTTGTTACACTGGCAAGGAGTCCTGTGTCTGAGCAGCCGGGTGAGCTGAGCTACAGCAATCAGCACTTTCTGCTTCAGCTTTTAAATTGTTTACTTAATGATTTCAGTTTCCCCAATGGAGTATTTGTGAGTAATCACTGGTTAGCAGGAATTTACATGGCAAGGAGCAATTTCTCTTAAAATAGTTTTGTGCGATACGCCTTTGTTGCTCTGAGCCAGCAACTCAGTGCAGATCTAAAATACAGCAGTGGTCCTTGCCTTTAGTCACACTGAGCAAAGTCAGTATTTCTTGAACAGATATCAGTTCCTAAACAGAAGATACTGTTCTGTATTTTTATGTTTCCCCTCCTTGTATTTTATCAATCATTTCACTTATTTACAAATCTTACTGTGCTTTTTTCTTATAATTTACTTAAGTAATAGAATTCAGCTTTAAATGTTGATCAGCACAAAGGATGTCTGCCTGGCTCCTGGGATCAACATAACCAATTAACATTTTACAATGCTAATGCTTTCTCCTGTATTTTAAACAGTGGTCAGTACAAATAAGTGATAGTTTAACAGTTAATATGCTCTAGCTCAAGTGTATTTGAGAGCTACACATATTTTTAAGCTTATTTTTTACTGTCTCTGGATAAGAAATGGACAAGATAACCCAGAGCCCTCTGAGCAGGAGGCTAATTTCAGCTCAGTTTTCTCCTTCCTTCCTTCCTTCCTTCCTTCCTTCCTTCCTTCCTTCCTTCCTTCCTTCCTTCCTTCCTTCCTTCCTTCCTTCCTTCCTTCCTTCCTTCCTTCCTTCCTTCCTTCCTTCCTTCCTTCCTTCCTTCCTTCCTTCTTCCTTCCTTCCTTCCTTCCTTCCTTCCTTCCTTCCTTCCTTCCTTCCTTCCTTCCTTCCTTCCTTCCTTCCTTCCTTCCTTCCTTCCTTCCTTCCTTCCTTCCTTCCTTCCTTCCTTCCTTCCTTCCTTCCTTCCTTCCTTCCTTCCTTCCTTCCTTCCTTCCTTCCTTCCTTCCTTCCTTCCTTCCTTCCTTCCTTCCTTCCTTCCTTCCTTCCTTCCTTCCTTCCTTCCTTCCTTCCTTCCTTCCTTCCTTCCTTCCTTCCTTCCTTCCTTCCTTCCTTCCTTCCTTCCTTCCTTCCTTCCTTCCTTCCTTCCTTCCTTCCTTCCTTCCTTCCTTCCTTCCTTCCTTCCTTCCTTCCTTCCTTCCTTCCTTCCTTCCTTCCTTCCTTCCTTCCTTCCTTCCTTCCTTCCTTCCTTCCTTCCTTCCTCTAGTGTGATTTGATATCTGTGAATAATTACCCTTTATTTTTTTAATAAAATGTCTAGCTGATGGACCTTTTTGTTTCTGTTCTGCATTTTTCCAGCATTTATAACATTTAACTTGGGACTTGACATCTCTCAAGGTGCTCATTTGGAATGATTTATATGGGCTTTGTTAGTTCAGTGGCAGGTGGGTAATTCTAGAAATTAAATATTACCTGGTTTTTATTGATATAACTATAAGCACTTAACAGAAGTAGTAAACATTACTATTCCTAATTTCTAGGAAAGGTAATAAAAATATAAACTGAAAAGTGGCTAGCATGATAGGAACCTGGTAATGATAAAAAATTACCAAAAGAATGGACCTGATCCTTCATTAGCCAAAAACTCCTAGAGACTGCAGTCAAAATCTGCCTTGAATGAAAATAATCGAGGGCTTTGGAGCTGTGGCCTGTATAAAGTTAATCTGAGAATCTTATTCCAGTTGCTTTCAGCGGGTCTGTAAAAAATATTCCCCAATACAAGTGGCACCAAGTGGAGCCCATGTTGGGAGGCCTTGCAGAGGAGCTCGGGATGGAAGGGCCCTGGCAGTGAACTCCCTGTCCCACCTGGCAGTGATCTCCCTGTCCCACCTGGCAGTGATCTCCCTGTCCCACCTGGCAGGGAACTCCCTGTCCCACCTGGCAGTGATCTCCCTGTCCCACCTGGCAGGGAACTCCCTGTCCCACCTGGAGTGGACCTGGCAGGGTCCCACCTGGCAGTGAACTCCCTGTCCCACCTGGCGGTGATCTCCCTGTCCCGCCTGGCAGTGATCTCCCTGTCCCACCTGGCAGTGAACTCCCTGTCCCTTCTGGCAGGGAACTCCCTGTCCCACCTGGCAGTGATCTCCCTGTCCCACCTGGCAGTGAACTCCCTGTCCCACCTGGCAGGGAACTCCCTGTCCCGCCTGGCTGAACTCCCTGTCCCGCCTGGCAGTGATCTCCCTGTCCCACCTGGCAGTGAACTCCCTGTCCCACAGGCACAGTCCCTCCTGGGGTCTCCCAGGCACACCCCCAGGGATCCCTGTCCCACCTGGCAGTGATCTCCTCCCACCTGGGGGAACTCCATTTTTCCCACCTGTAGGAGAACACTGTCCCACCTGGCATTCAGGCTTGTCCCACCTGGATGAACCTGTCCCACCTGGCAGGGAACTCCTTGTCCCACCTGGCAGGGACTCCTATCCCAACTGAACCCTTTGGGGGCTGTTTTTTTGTTTGCTTGTTACTGTAAAGTGTTTTGGTCATTCTTCACAGGAAATACCTTTTCAAAGTAGCTCTCCTCCATTGGGGACCATTTTACACGGGGAGAAAGCTGAATGGCATGCACTGCTTGCTCGATATCCCAACTACCCTTTGGGGGCTTTTTTTTTGTTTGCTTGTTACTGTAAAGTGTTTTGGTCATTCTTCAAGTGAAATACCTTTTACAGTGATTAAGGAAGGAGTGGGGGAAGACTGCAGAGCAGGAAAGAGGGCAGGAATTCTGTTTAGTCCCATTTTGAACAGCAGATGATGATGAGGTATCTACAAAGACATTTCAAGAACACAAACTGAGATTTCACTTTCACAAACAGGAGAAGACAGGTTCAGAATAAATAAGTGGATCTGACAATTGGGAACAGAGGGATGATAGCTGAATCTGTTTGACTGTGAGATTACACCAAAATAAGACTGGATTGGAAGGGGGAGAAGGCAGTAAAAAATATAATTCCGCTAAATATCTTCAGAGAGTTGGAGATGTGATGTCAGGATGAAGGATAAGTGCAGAAATTATTATAGAGGCAACTGAAGAACCATGAAAAGACAAGGTCAGGGAAATCAAGAAAGACAAGATGTCAAAATCTGGAGTTCAGTCAAAAATTCTGAATGATGAAATGTAAAGGCGGACAAAATTGGAATACTATTTCTGAGCTTTAACAGAGAAGTCTGCGCTGTGCACAGATCAGCCTGCCTTGGGTATTCACCTCTTAGAGAGAAGAATTGTAACACAGTTCTCATTCTAGATCTCTAGCCCCCATCCCACAGCCAGACTCACCGCCTTGTGTTCATGGCTGCGTGCAGCACCCCAGTTTGGTGGGCAGCAAATGACTTCAGAGAGCAGCACAACTGCTCCATCACCTCTGACACAAGGCAGCTAAGGGTTGGAAATAGAGGAGTTCCTCTAGAAATACAAGCATATTCAACTGTATCAGAATGTAATTTTGAGCATAACAATGTAACATTGTAAACTTGACAAAGAAATGGAATTAATTTGATTCCCAGGACCTCTCAGTTATGGAAAATTATACAGACTTGAGCAACACGTACTCGCTCAAAAACACTGCAGGTTCCCTTTCCTCAAATGTTTTTCAGAATTTGGTAGGCTTTATTTCAATAAACTATCAGACTTACTACTGTTTTTTCCATTTTCTGTTTCTTTGCTGGTCATTTTATAACAGCCGTAGGTTTCTTTCCAACAGTTTTTGGTTATCTAATAGATAGCAAAAACAGACTCCTAAAGGTTCAACTTCACAAACCACAGAATTTTGCCATTTTGCTGATTCTGGAAACATTTTAGTCTAGAAGGACAACATTAGGAAATGTTCAAACTGCAATCCTCTTAATTGTGAACAACAATGTATTCTACAGCAACCCGGAGAACATAAAATGCCCCACTCCATCAGTAGCCTGTCTGACCCAGTGGCCTGTTCCCAGAAAAGAGGAGTCCTATCAGAACACTCAGAATGTTTCCCAGGGAAAACCCTCCTCAGCTCCAGGTAGTTGGGACATGGCTCATTTCTCCTCGCAATGTGCAGGAGTTAGCAGTAGGTAATATCCTCCAACCACACTGAGCTGCCAACCCTATAGAGAGAAGAAGGCACTTGCAGAGAGGGACGAACCCCCCATTTGGGGCAGGATCCCAGGCCATGAGGGCTGTCTGTCTGTCTGTCTGTCCTAGTAACAGGCTGGCCAGTGAGCCCAGAGTGCCCTGGCTCTTTAGTACAGCACGGCCCGGGTCAGGCCAGGCCCCCCTACACCCCCAGCACACCCGTGCCTTACATTTACTTCTCCTTCTACTGCTGGTGTCCCATGAGACCATTTTTGGTTGGAAATGAGTACATTTCAAAACACTGAAACAGCTTTGCAGATTTGGAGGTCACTATACTGGAGGGCTGGAGAAGATGTCTTTTCAGAACAGGCCTCCAAATTCTGATCACATCATTCTAACTTAAGGGATGGGCAATTTTGTTTTAATGAGTTTATATTTCTTATGTATATGGATCTCTGTGTTGACATTTCCAGATTACCCTTCATACCTTTTAGGGGATAAATGCTTTCTACTTTACGATGTGTACTGATTTTAATCAGATTGTCTGTTCTTGTTGGTAGTTTGGAAATTTCTGTTTGAAATCCCCTTAGAATTTATTTATTTACTTTCTAGTCTTAGGAGCCTATTTTAAATTAATAATGAATTTGTTCCACCACATCTTTTAATTCCTGTGTTTGACAAACCTCTTCTGTATTAAATAACAGGAGAAAATTTATTATGTCTATTTTACCCTAAATTCTGTGTGGAAATGCTAATGCAAACAAGTCATTCACCTTCGTTGCAGTGTCACTGTATTCTCATTAGTTTTCTTACTTTTCTACCAAATAGCCCACTGGACTTATAAAATGTCTTGCAGGCTTGCTGGTTCTTAATACTTGAAAAAATCTTATTTTCACGTCAGGCTATCTGCTCCTCAAATCCTCTGTCATCCTTCTAATCTCCACTGGGTATCTTAGCCACTGTGTTTTATCCCTATTGACTTGCACAAGTTATAATTTTACCTTCAGAAAAAGACATGTTTGCCTATCCAATCTGGGTGAACCTTCCTGCAGCCCCATGGCTTGTTTTTGCTTGTCAGCGTCCGTGTTTGTCTGGGATTACGCGTGCCTTCTGCTACCCTGTTATGGTTGCTCAAGTAGCCTCCATGCTGAGTCGAAGGATTTTAATTTCCTCACTTCTGACTTTAGGGTCTTTTTAACTAGCTTCCTCATTTTTTGTACAATCTCTCCCCTGAGGATGTTGAAGTTAATTATATTGTGGTCACTATTACTTAGTGGTTCAGCTTTACTTACTTTATAAACTAACTCCTGTGTATTACTTGAGAGGCTTTTCTTGACTTAGCTCTTTATAGCTCTACGATTAAAACAACGAACATATGTATCAAAACATTTTTTTAACATCCTACAGGACTAACTGGAAAGTCTAGAAAAAGGTGAGTACTTACAGGGGAATTAATAACAAGGACCAAGAGCATTAACCCTGGTGAAATACCACCCAGTCTTCATTAACTGTAAGAGCAGGACAAATCAAACCACATTTAACGACGGCTCCATTTAGAGGCAGCAGGACAGGAGCATACTGGTATCCCCACCTTATAATTTTAAATTATACCACAAAAGTGTCAGAACTAGACTCAAAAGAGCATTTCCAGCAGGATGTTATCCCCATTTTAGAGAAAAGAAGCATATTTGCTGGCTTGCAGTAGTGCCTATTTAAAGTTTCTCTACTGAATTCAGAGGAGGTTGGTATTTGCTCGCTCATGGTATCACCTCGTTATACCTTGATCATGTATACTTGCAGTAATTACACAAATAAAATTGACTTTTTGTGAAGTATAAAGTAAGTGTCAGTGTCTAGGTAAGTGCACTTTGGGTTGTGTTTGGTTTTTACCCCCCAAAATATAATGGGATCATTAGCATCAAAGAACTAATTCAAGTAACATTTAGAAATAAAGCACCACTCTTTTTTCCTTAAACAATGCCTACAGGTTCAGAAGAAAGCTATCCTGTACTGTGATTCTGAAGAATAATGCTACATGTTTAAAAAATTAAGTAAACTACAGACACCAACAATGACAATATTAAGACAATCCCCAAGTTAGTATCAAGAATCTCTGAATTCTTAATATGAGCAGGCTTCTTCCCCCACCAGGTACAAGACATCAGACACATCTTATTTGAACTTCTTGGACAAAATGGGAGTACAAACAAGAATGGACAGATCTGGAACTTACTTACCCCGGTATCAATCAGGGCTAACATTCCTGATGTCTTCTGAACATCAAAGCAGGAAAATCAGTAAAAGAAATTTGTAGGCCATCAACTCCATTTTATATATTTGAGTTCAGAACAGTTACTGCCTGCTTAGCACTAGCTGTTGCCAGAAAGGTAAGTTGGAATGCCATGCTTCAGCAATCAGATGGAATTACACTCACATAAAATGAGTATAAATTACATAAGATTCAGACCCCTACTATTCAATCACTGTTAAGCTTTTGAAGATTGTAGGAATTTAAATATTTTACCAATTTTCTACATAGCAACATGAACTAAATCTTGATTTTAACATTATATCGTTCAATTTTGATATCAACACATACCTTCCCATTGTTCAAACAACCAGCTAACATTACAGAAGTGCCACTTGATGTTTTCTTAATAACAATTTAGAAGTAATAGCTTATGACAACATGTTGTCTGATGACAACTTAATAAGTAGTGAGCCATCAATAGTTATCATGTTCCCCCATCCTGTGGCAGAAAGGATAAGAGATTCCTCCTTAGAAAAGCAGTGAAGCTGACACTGCTAGTGGTCTTTTGATTTATGGTGATTGTAGTGATTACATTTGAAACTTGGCTCAAAATATGCTTTAATTTTATATCAAAAAGTTCTTTTAATTGCTACTAGAAACTCTGAAATGGGAGAAAACACAAGGAAAGTAACACTGCCTGCACCAATGCTTCATACCAAGATTTTATTATTCTTATTTCTAGAATGAGTGCAACAAAATATAACATTATGTTTCAAATAATAAACATCACCAAGTTAGAAACACTGCATTTTATAAATTCCTTGTTCTTTTGTTCATTCATTCATTTGTTCACACCTTCCTTTCTTACTACTTCTTTTATCTCTTTCTTTTTCCTTCCCTCCCTTTCATGCTCCTACCAGCTTAAGCCGGGCACTACTGTACAAGAGTTTAGTATTATCTGAAGTAAGTACTTCCCTCTGCTCCCACAACTTATGTCTTGCTGTTCTGGATTTCTCCTAAGAATCCTTGTTCTTCCAGGCTCATTAGTAACTTAGAGGGACTTGAATGTAGCAGTCTGATTTACATCAGTGATCTTATTCCTTTCAGCTCAGGAGGGTTATCTTTTCTGTGACAAAGGCTATCACAGATATGAATAACTATTTTCATACTGGGCTTTTTTTTGTCTGGCTGGAATCACACCATCATAGATTTTGCCTCATAAATCTGTCTTCACTTTATAGAGCAATAACGGTACAGTCAGCACTCTGCCATCACAGCAAGGTGAACAGAGAAGAGTAACTTAGGTCAGTTGCTTCTTTATTATTGGCAGATGAAATAGTGTCTTCAACAGCTTCAGAGCAAGAGGCAGGCAGGCGGTGTTTGTGCTGGGGAGGCAGAGCCGTTCCAAGAAGCCAGAGCCAGAGGATTTTTGCAACATGCAAGGATGGGTCTGTAAGCCCCAGAGTAAAGCAAACCACTGAGTAGGCCCACTGTTATTACCTACCTAGTGTTAATTTAAAGCTGCTTGGGTGAAAATTTGGAGAATGAAATATGTGGGAAACAGTATCAGGTAGCAGAAACACAGGAGTTCTGCTAACTCTGGTAGACTGCAGGAAGAGGGGGATAAACACTGTAAAGCCTATTCCATCTAGTTAGAACTGCATTTAATAAAATGTTGGGACCAATGCTGCAGAACTTTGTTCCTTTGAAAGATGGGCATTTCCTGTTTTTCAAAAGATTTGAGTGTTTCACCAAGTTTTCTTTACCTCTCCTACGCTTTTTCTTTATTTCAGCTCCTGGAATCTTTGGTAACACACACAGGTATGTTTATGGTGAGCTGGATATATTTTGGGTGCAAAACTCCTGTTATTGGCTAGAGAGTACTCTGAGGTGAAGGTAAAGATAAAAGCCTAACATGTTTATAGCAGGAAGAATTTCTGAAATTAGAGAAGGGCTGTGTTAAATGGTATAGGCAGACAGATCCAGCAGTTGAGAACACAAGTGATTATGGGGAAGATGCTGGCAGGAGACAGTGTAAAAATGGTCTCTGCACACACCAAATATGAAACAACCAAAAAAACGTGTCCACTCTTTTACCATAATATTTTTCTAAGCACTGACTTCCTGGTGCCAAATGGGCTACTTCTCTCTTATGCAAACAATGGAATCAGTAAAGGGAAACCCCCCATTTTTCTGATAGAAAAATCACTGCACAGTTAAAGACAAAACCCAGATAGTTCTCATAGACTTTTTGCTAGTTTCCCCCTAAAATTAAATAACCAATTCTGTTAATCATAAGAGATTCTGATGAGGAAGACGTCTGTTGAGAGACAGTAGCACAGGGAAATGTTTGCCATATTTAGATCTCCTTTCATTAAAAATGAAGAGGCCATTTCAGGTCAATCATCTTGAGCTCTTTTCTTTAGGGGAATGACTCTCCAGCATGGCTCATTACATTAAAGGATTTCACAGGCCTGAGTTATAGCTATTGGTATAATCACAGGTATCAGAAATAAGAATAGTTATTTCTTATTTCTTTGTGAATGGAAAATGAAAAGGTCATTCAGTGTATGGTACTTCAAACACTTGAAAGGGAAAGTATTTTACTGCTTGCTTAGCTTTCAAGAGGAAGCCTACAGAGGGTAGAAGCAACGACAGGTAGACTGAGAGGAATACTGAGAAATTGTCTTAACTGCCAGCTATCAGGTTAGGAAAGCTAAACCCTGATAGAATTAGTTCTGGCCAGGGATGTCAGGGGTGTCAAGAAAAGCACCTATAGGTACATTGATAATAGGAAGAACAGGGAAAAAGTGGGTGCTTTCAGGAAGGGGATGGGGGACCTGGTAACTCAGGCCATGGAGAAGGCTGAGATACTCAGTGATGGTTTTGCCTCAATCTTCACTGGCACATCTTCTGTCCACACTGCAGAGGCAAAGGCAGGGACTGGGAGAATAAAGAACCACCATCTGTGGGAGGAGATCAGGTTTGAGACCATCTAAAGAACCTGAAGGTGCACAAGCTCATGGAAACTCAGACACATCCCCAGGTCCCTAGAGAACTGGTGGATGATGTTCTGAGCCACTAGCCATTGTATTTCAGGAGTCAGGGCAATCCTGCCATGTTCCCCCTGATGAGAAGGCAGGATGATCAGTCTCACCTCTCTGCTGGGCAAACCATGGAGCAGACTCTTGGAAACAATGCTGAGGCACAAGGAAAATCAGGCAACGACTGGTGACAGTCAACACGGAGCTGTGGTCAATGGCTCTGCTCAATATCAAGTGGAGCCCAGTGCCTGATCCCACAACAGTTGCTATTTTGAAGCAGTATCTGTGGCTGAGAAAACAAACGACTTTATTGGAGGCTGGGAGAGACTTTACATATTTCCATATTCTCACACTCTTCCTTAAACATCTCCTAGCATCCAGTTCTGGAGACAGAATGCTTTTGATTTAACTCTTTGGTTATGTTCTGGTAACAGAATTTTGGTGGGCATTTCCCCCCTTTTTTTTGGTTTTGATGTTTTCTTCTGTATTTTCTAAAGACCTGTTTTACTCCGTGCAGTTACAGATTATTGTTTCTTAACTTGCAATGGAAAACTAGTCACTGTAACCTATTTCCATCCATACAAACAGGTACATAGGCTGATTTAAACATCTCTCTTGTTTCAGGGCATAAGCGAATGTCTCTGAGGGTAACCAGCTATCCTAACAATGCCTGATGAATCCCAGTCTAGGAGCATTAAAAACAGGCTTTTTTCTCAAGTAACATATGTGAACACTTCTGGAGGCTGTTTGCCGTGACCTGATCCATAACTCATGAGGCTCATTGTTTGATAACAACAAGAATTACAAAATTAAGGTTGATTAAATAACTTCTGCTTCACATCTAAAAAATATCTTTAAAAAGCTTTTCATTTGTTTCTAATATTCATTCTAATATTCATCCACTGACAATTTAGGAAAAACATACATGAACATTATAATCAATATTAGTCAGATAGCAGGATATTCTCTTCCAAGGCATAACCTTTTAGATGAAGCTTTACTATTGATCTCTAAAGTCAGCATTTTTCCTTTGCCATTCTCATTGGCTCAAATGTAGCAGGGAGAATTTCCCCAGTACATTCAGGTTACATTGTGCTTCAGCAGGATTGTCACCGGTGGAGCAGAAACAGTAACTGTGTTCTCATGTACATTTGTTGCTGTGTGTTATATATTAAAATACAGGCTCAGCCACATTCACCAAACCCAGAGTATCACACCTCTATTTCTAAGGCATTGAACTTAGATGCTCAGGTCAATCTGGAAGCATCCTAAGGCTTTCACCAAGCTTTTAATTCCTGGATTATTTTCTTCTGCCTGAAGTTTCCCTTCTGCTTCCCTTTTGTTTGCTACTAATGCTTCATCTCTTCTGGGAGGGTGATTCAGAGTTAATCAGCTCATCCATTCTGAGCCACTCACACCCAGGGCTCCGTGGCCAGGCCAGCAGGCATTGCTGGAGCCCCTCGCTCTCCTCGGGGGCTTTGCCGTGCCTGCTGGCCTGTCACTGGGACACAATTACATCAACCATTGGGCCAGCTGCAAACGGGGGGGCATCCACAGTTGCAGAAAATGGGATTTGGGGTGTCTAATGAGCAGCTTATTTACATGAATACACCAGGTAAAGCAGGGGAAAAAAAGTTCTACAGCTCAGAACATAAATTATTATTAGGCAGATAGAAAAAATTCCTGCACTTGAACAGGAACATCTACATTATGTTTAACTTCCCCCCCACCACCACTTTCTTTTCTACAGAAAATGTAGTTATCACAATTTGAACAAGTATTTAAATATTCCGTGGTTATTCATTTGAGATTTTGAATGAATTCTCCTATTTTATTATCAACACTTGAGGAGTACAAACATGTTCTGTATCGTGAATTCTGGAATATACCTGACTTTGGTTGCTTCATATATATAAAATACAGTTAGAAAGCACAGTACAAATTCCATATTAGCGTCTGTTTTTGTCTTTTCAGTAGAAAAATTCTGCACGCTCATCCTGTCCTCACCTTTCTGGTTTCCTCTGACTTAACATTACCAGAATTACAAGCTCACACCTGTTTTATTAGACAGTCTATTAAACAGAGCTTCCATACACTGAATTTGCATGTTGCCAGACCCATTAAGTGTCTTCTTTAGCAAGGACAGAAACTCCCAATTTTCCATACACATGCCCATTTATTTTTATTAATTAAACTCATCTTTATTAACTGTGAATTTGATGTAGGTAATCCTCCTCCTGAAATGCTGCAATATTATTTTTCAAATGTATTATCTCATGCTTATCACAGGACCCATGTGAGTGCAATATCTCCTGCTCAAAAGACCTGCACGAGACTCTGGTTGAGAAACTGCTGATGAACAGATACCAACATTAGGCTGCTGTTATAATTCTTCCCTGGGGTAGGAAAATATGCTCATTACAAATCAGTAACCTACAAAATAGATATTTCACCAAGACACATTTAAATGAAGTTGCCAAACTCTATTTTTCCTGACATTTGATAGTTACCAGCCACTGTCAGTTCATCCACCACCTCAGTTATCCAGTCCAGTTCACAGAATTCACCTTTTCTATCTTGTTTTCCCCTAACTGGGCTGAATGCATACTTCCCAACCACTCACCTTCTCTGGCAGAGGGTTTAAATTGCTCATTTGAACCACCCAGCCTTTTATTCCTTAGTATGTCCAGTTTAAAAACAATGAAATATAAACCAGTCTACTACTCTTGCATACATGTCCCCATTAAATATTTACTACATCTGTTCATATTAATAAGTTTACCTTTAAATCTTTAAAAAGCTCAGTACACAAAACAGACCAAAACTAAAATTGTGAGTCTGTAGTTCTGCCTCTTAAATTTAATGTCAATCCATGTTCCAAAAAAAGGAACATGTGATGAAATGTAACAGTGATGAAATGTAAGAAATTCTGTAGGTCACTCCTAAAATGCTGCTGGTTTCCACATTGTTATTTTACACGGCATCAGCATTGTGTTTACCAGCTTCCTTATTTTTTAACTCATTACTGACCATAGTTTTTTTTTTGCTTTTGCAATTGATTTTAAAAATATTTCTGTAAACTCACTACCATTTGCTGGTTATATGTGCACCCCTTAGTGCACTGTTTAAAGGGTTAGAATACCCTGTGTGAACACAGTAATTTTGGTTACAAAGTTACTTGACATGGATACGGGAATGACTGAAGGAGACAGAGAACAGCACTGAAGATCAAACAACGCCTCAGGGCTGGGGACAGGTCTGTGCACAGCACAAAGGGCAGGGCTCAACGCTCAGGTCTGAGCTTACACATGGCTGCTGTGGCAGAGGCTGTGGGTGGAACCTGTGGTGGAAGCACCGCATCTCAAGTATTCAAATTAGTACCAGAAACACTCCTCCTCATCTCCCCAAACATGTCTTTGACTTACTGTAACTGTGAATAAATCTTCCAGGACTTTTTGCATAGTGTTTAACACATTTTAAATTTATTACTTGAATGAGGGTGGTATGATTTTTCCTACCCAGGCTCTCTGGGGAGCAAATGGGATATGAAAGGACCTCGGATGGGATATACTCTCTCCCATCTTTCTAGCTGACTAAGTTCTTCAGCCAAGCACTCGGTGTCCACAATGATTTGCACTTTAGATGCCTTTTAAAGACAAATTTTCAATTCTTTCATTCCTCACTGTAGATCATCCTCAACTCTAAATAAAGTTTAAAATGTGTACGTTATACTAGAAATCCTCCAAGTCTTCCTGAAAACTTCCTGTAAATAATGTTTAATGAAATAGTTGGGTACCTGTTTGTTCCTGTTTGCCAACTCCAACACCACAAAAAGCTCTCTATCTGTGATTTTTGGAGTCAATGTAAGACATGTTTTCAGCAGACTGCATTCCATTTCTGAGATATCTCCAGTCCCCTTTATGACCTTGCTTGGCCTTGAGATTCTCTCTAGTCATGTTTTACTGCCTTTTCAGCCACTTTGGTCTCTGTGCCCACAGTGCAAAATGTTCTGTCACAGCTCTGCCAGGCACCTCTCCCAGCCTCTCGCTCTGCCTCTTTCCTTTGATTTCTGCAATCCTTGGACATCGGATACCTGACACTCCGGCCTGTGCCCATGGGGACGACTCCCCTCTGCACGGGGTTTTGCAAGATGGAAGGGCAGTCCTGCTCCTCACCTGGCCTGGATATCAGTGGATATTCAGGGCTTGGGATCAAGCCGTGACGCGGTTTGGCCCCATCAGTCCCGGCCTGGCCCCTGTTGTTCACTCCAGTCGCTCTTCAGGCGAGCGGCGCTCTTCAGCTGCCAGAAAGGCGGCGGTCCCGCCTGAAACGCGGGGGCGGGCAGCTGAGGAGGCCCGTCCGCCCGGGGAGCCTGGGCCGGGTCCTTCCGCCTGAATCCCCTGAGGGGCCGGGGGCCCCCGCCTGAGGGGGCGGGGTTCCCGTTCCCCTGAATCCCCTGAGGAGGGGGCGGGGCCCGAATCCCCCAGGGGCCCGGGGCCCGGGGTTCCGCCTGAATCCCGCCTCCCCTGAGGGGCGGGGGCCCGCCCGCCCGCGGGTTCCCGCCTGAATCCCCCTGAGGGGAGCGGGGCCCGTCCCGCCGCGGGGTTCCCGCCTGAATCCTCCTGAGGGGAGCGGGGCCCGTCCCACCGCGGGGTTCCCGCCTGAATCCTCCTGAGGCGGGGCCCGTCCCGCCGCGGGGTCCGCCTGAATCCTCCTGAGGGGAGCGGGGCCCGTCCCGTCGCGGGGTTCCCGCCTGAATCCTCCTGAGGGGAGCGGGGCCACTCCGCATTGCCACTGCCGCCCCGGCGCTCCCGGCTGCAGTCACAGAGATACAGGATAGGTCGGGTAGGAAGGGACTTTTTGGGGCATCTGGTCCAACTTCCCTGTCCAGACAGTCATGATAACACATGGTACAAGATTGTGTCCTGACGGTTCTGGAATATTCCCCGCGAGGGAGACTGCACATCCTCTCGGGACAATCTATTCCAGTGCTCGGGCACTCGCGCAGCTAAGAAATCCTGCCTTGTTTTCGGGTGGAACTTGCTGTGCATCAGTTCCTGCCCGTTGCCTGTTTTCCTGTGGCTCGGCACCACGAGCAGAGCCCGGTCCTTTCCCGGACGGTAGCCCCAGACAGGGACACACCGCCCGCCCCGGGCCCCGCCGCACTACAGCTCCCGGCAACCTCCGCGCTGTGACTCGGCCGGGGCGCCGCGGCGCGGGCCGGGATGGAGTGAGGGGCGAGCGGCGGACAGAGCGCGGCCCTGCGGCCCCTGCCCGTGTCTCGCTCCGCCCCGGGTCTATGCGGCCCCCCGGAGACCATGGGATCCAGGATCAAGTGAGTGCCCTCCGCAGCTCTCTAGCCCCGCTTCGGGCCCTCGGGAGAGCGAGAAGGGGACTGACTTCCCCGCCCTCCCTCCGCTCCGTGTGAGGCCGCGCGGGCGGGACCCCGGCCGAGCCCGTGGGCCTCGGGTTGGGCGAGAAGGAGAGGGAGAAGGAAGGGGAGAGAGCGCTCCCTGCCCCGCCGGCCGGAGGGACGGGCAGGACGGGCCGTCCGACCCCAACTCCGGGCGGGACCCCGGCAGGACCCTCCGGCCCTGCCTCAGGAGAGGGGCGAGAGCCGACCCTACCTCACCCCGAGCCCGCTGCCCCTGCCGCTCTCCGGGCCGGGCGGGGAGCGCAGTGCAACGTTATCGGTGCAGGCCTGAGGGAGGGCGGGGGTGCTGGCTGGGGAACATCTTCATTGCCAGCACAGCCGACGCCTGTTCGGGGGTGTGGAGGGGTCGAGGGAGTACAAATTTCTTTGCCCGGAGTGTGCTGATGGAAGGACTACAGTCTAGCTAGGAGATAGCTAAAGTGCATTCGCAAAGAGGTTTGGGGGAAGGAGAGGAGTGATGCAAGTGATTGATGTGCTGGGCCTGCAGATCCATGCCCTCAGTGTTGGTTTTTTTTTTAAATTTTCATAAAATTGGTGGTTGATTTATTGGTAAGCCTTGTTGATATGTTTGGTATATGCACTGTAAAAGTCTCAGTTTGTTCATGTGCCATTCCAGGAAAATTCAGTTCCTCGGACACAGGTAGAGGTGTAATAAAGTTATTGCCAAGCAGGGAGTGCTGACATCTCTGTATGTGAAAGGGTCATAGAGTGGAGAGACCCAGGTAGATCCTGTTTTATTCAGCAAGTGCGGTTGAGCACTTATTTTTCATTCTTGAACACAGTGTTCTTCAGGATTGCATTGGGCTTTAACTTTTCACTTGTTCTGTTTAACTTGAATACAAGACTGGAGGGGACATAATTTGTGTGATGACACATCTTCATGTTCCCAAGCCCATAGGCTGGATAGATGAAAACATGTCTCTTCAGCCAGGTGTTTTAGGAAAATGTAAGCGGATAATGAGTGTTTGTAATGATAGTGCTGTGGCAATTAGTTGGTTCCAGAAAGGAATGAACCCTTCTTCCTTCCTTAAGCATACTGTGAGCATGAGTTTTGCACCTTTTTGGAGTATGTGCTCTCAACTGTTGCTGCAGAGAAATGAAAGCCTGAGAAGCTGGTTAAACTCTTACAGTCAAATACAGGTAGAATTGAAAACTGTATGCATTTCAGCAGCAGAGCAGACTGTGTCTCTGACGTGCACCTTCAGACCCTGCAGCAGTCACCTTTGCTTGGATCACTTCAAGATTATGATCCAAAATCACTTGTTACGATGACCTTATCTTTAAATCTTTAAAGGGGTTGATGCTCACTTTAAATGCAGTTTGGTTTGTGGTGCACACTGAATCCACAGGCTGTGTTTGCCATCTTTGGGTTTGTGATTGCTGATTGGACTTCAGTGGCTTTGAGTAGACTTTGCTAAATGAGAATGTCATCAGGCAGGTGAGATGCTCCAACTAGAAACTGGTGTCAGGGGGATGGAGCTGTTAGAAATGCTTAGTGCAGCCAGCGGAGTTTAGGACTTTTTCTGCGCTAAGTCTTTCAGTCTTGTCTTTCCCAATCACCAGAGTAGCAGAGGTAATAAAGAGGTAATAAACCCAGGTAAACATTGCTTTTCATTCTTCTTGGACTTTGTGAGAAAGCATTTTGGCCACTGAGTGATTAAGCAACTTTGCCTTGAGCAACACTTAATAAACTGCTTTTTTCCACTTTGGACAGAACACTGTGCCTGAGTAGTGTAAGGGAAATTTCAAAACAGTGTTAAAATATATAGAGTGAGAGAGCCTGTCTGAATAAGAGGCTTTTCTGGTCTGCCTTTCTGAGCTGGATGTTTAATCCAGCAAGGACTTTAATGTTGGTGAGTAACTTCCTTACTGGGACAGGTTGGAAGTGTGAATGGGAGAGCGGTTTGTGTACTGGGTAGGGTGAGGCACATCTGCTTTAGGGGTGTCACCAGTGTGTGCTGGAGCCCCAGTAAACATCCAGCAGTCTGATCCCTTGCTTCCTGCAGTAGATTGATAACTGTGAAGGATATTAAACTGCTTGGCACAGGATCCCTTGCATGCACTGTGATAGACTCTGCACGAAACCTGGGCATATCTGTCAGTTAGATTCCTGATGGGTGTATAATAATGAGTCATTTGAGTGAAAGATTGCTTAGAGAAAGGTATCAGTAGCTGCATCAGACTGAAGTGAAAGAAATCAAGGAATTGCCAGCAGTCCTGTAGGCTTTCGGCTTTTGAATAGCTGCAGGCGAAAAGAAAGCTAAATTGGGTGTTGTGCTGGGTTATTCCTCTGTCGGGGCACGTCTCAGGGAACGTGCCAGGCACTCTGTGCCAGCCAGGTGAGGTAGCATGGGAGCCTTGTTAACCTGCTGCTGTCGCTGCTCCCGAGCCTCTGTGCTCCCTGTTACCAGACAGAAAGGATTTCTTATTTATTTATTTTAAGTAATGCGTCAATATCAATCTGTTCAGCAGAATGGCATTGCACTGTAAAACCAGTTGGCATGTCCCTTTCCAAAGGTGTTGTATTTCACTGGTGGCACGATAGATGCCAAGCGTACATCTGGGAAAGCTTTCAGAGATTTAACTGAACATTTGTTATGTACTAAAATGAAATATTATCTACCTAGGGAATACCAGACAAAAAGTTAAGTATATGGAAATTAATCAAGGCTTCGGTTATAGTTTCTGAATTGAATTAGTGATTACAGGTTTCTGCTAATGATTTACTTTCTGCAGGAGTTGAGCAACTAAATCTTGTTACAGGACAACTAATTATCAGGCAATGTCAGACTCTTCTCTTATGCCTCAGTTCTTCAGCAGAATGATACTTTCTGTCCTAAGTGCTGTTGCATTTTCCTGTGTGTACCAAAAGTGCTGCTGACAGAATTGAAATAGGCTGTAGGTATGTAAAGTGTGTACTTCCAGGCATCCAGCTTCAGAGAAGGGCTTGGTTTAATTTTATTCTGAGTAAATCTCACAGTTTGGTAAAAACTATATTTTTTGATCATAAAAGGTGCATAAATATTTGAAATATCTTATTTTAGTGTAAAATTGAATTTCATATTGATTGCTTTGAAATGGATGTTATTTCTAGATCAGAGATTTGAAGTAATTCATACAGTTAGCATTTATCACAGAAGTATTATTTTCTCGTACAACTCCTTTCTAAGTTAGTGTTTACAGAGAAGTATTGCATTTCCTTCTGAAATTACCTACTTCTCAAATCAGTGAGGTACTGTGTCTCTTTGTACCTCTGTGTCCTGTGTATTTTTTCAAATTGCATCTCTCTGTTCACTTGGTAAGTGACCATGGGTCCGTAAGGGATTGTTGGGAGGAGGGAACACTGGGTGTGTGTTCAAGGCTCTTGTGCTGTGGGGGATTGCTGGGGCTGGGGTTTCTGTGCAGTTCTCAGGTGACACTGGACTACAGAATGCACATTTCTGATCCTGTTCATGCTGTATTTGCAAACTGTATGAAGGCTCATAGTGAGTTGTTTCTTTAGTGCCTCTCAAAAGTTATAAAATATCCACGATCCGACAATGACTTCATTCTCATGCTGAGGTGTTGGTTGTTGAATGCAGCCTTTAATACTGAATTTCTCACTTGGGAAGGCTACTTTAATTTCACTGTTCATAGAAAAAAATGGATGTTTGTCATGGAAAATTAAAATACAAAATGTGATGTCTTTTTGTCTGAAAGGTTTGGAATATAGTCTGTGCTCCTGCCAGCTGTGTTACCTGGTGCTTTCACTTAAGAATTTGAACATGGGTTCCAACATAATACTAAAAAGGTGTTTGTTGTTTTAACCATTAGCTGTAAAAATATAAAGTTTATAAACTTTTAATTAAGGAAACAGGGTGCTAAAAATAAAGACACAAACAAGGAGGGTATGATAAGGCTGCCCAGCAGTGTGTATAAAAGGAAAAATACGTTTCTGGTGCTCTGTGGGTGTCGTTCCATCCTCACCCCGTAGTGTGGCTGTAGGAATGGAGCTACACCCCAGTATTTGCAGGTTATGGGCTGCAACTTGAGTAGCACAGTGAGAATTGTGCAAGTTGGCTTTTATATTGCACAATAACAGCTGACTTTGGATTTCTCATAACTTATGAGTGTAGTTTTCTGAAAAAACAGCTACTTAAGACAAATCAGTTGGGAACTGGTGGCAAATTAAATTACCATTAATTGACTTGTGAACCATTGTTGCTCCTGAGAGGTGCTCTGTAAAACCGAGGAGTATGATCCCGTGCTACTGAAAGCAGTGGTAGCTTTTCTGTCAGTTTAAATAGGTGTGGGCTTTGGCTCAGAGCCACTTGAGTTAGGCTAAGTGCGCCTGTGGCATGGTTAGAAATGTTTTCCTTAATCTTTTGGTGTTAAAGTAGGATTAAAAATAATAGAAATTCTCTAAAGAGTTAAAAGCTGAACTCCTCGACATGCTTATATGTTTGGTTTGAATTGTTGGGTAAGATGAGTTTAATTTTTAAATTATCATTGTGTTAGGAATTCTAGCATATGTATTTATGGATTTTGTCATTATTTTATGCCTTAGCTGGAAGGAAGTTACAAAATTCACAAGTAAGTTATACCACAGCAATTTTCTAATGTTAGTTTGCATTAACGCATAGGAGACAATATTATCACTCTACAAGCAGCTGTAAATTTGGAACAGTAATTACGCAATTTTGATTCCTGATTTTAACCAGAAAGCCTAAGAATAAAGTGTCACATGTTCAGACCTGCAAAATCCTTATTTCAGCATTACAGTCTTTTTAATCTCATAAAAAATATCTGGAGTAGCTAAAATTGTTAGTCAGGAATTAAGTCAAAATATTCTTTCATATATAATCACCTGCTGCCTTTGCATACTCATTATGAGATGTAATTCCAGAGCATCACTTAGAGAGTTAAATTAGTAAGAACTGGAAATATACCCTAAATTGTTTGTTTGTTTTGTAGCAATATCATTAACTTTTTACTTTTACTACTGGTATATTTATAACTCTTGAGCAAAGTAAATCTCTTTCCTCAAGCATAATTTACATCTTCTAGCTCAATTTGGTATGGTTTTTGACTGTCACACTTATTTCCGTGCATCTGGCAAATTTCTGGAGTTAAGACTGGAGTCTCATGAGACCAAACCTCGTGCATTTGTAATATTCTCCAGCATGGCCTTTTTTTGGCAAGGAGGTAGAAATATTTTGACAGGTATTAAAAAGGGGCACTGTCTTCATCTTAAACACAGCCTCTTAAAGTTTTTCAGTAGTGTGTGCAGAAAGTGATTTTGCCTCCTCTTGACTGCATCTGCTTTTTTTTCCTGCTTTTCCTGGGCAAATAGATGTCATGGAGTTGAACCCAGGGGTCACAGTAATGAAAATGTGAATCTGGATGCTGTTTATTCAGTGTTGGACAATGTGACTTTTCAGTTTGGTGAGAAGTTCCCAATCCTTTTTTTTTTCCTGAAAAAATCCCTGTATTTAGCACCTTACGAAGGTCTGATGAGAAATCATTCAAGGCTGTAAACCAAGAAATGGAGATTCTCCAGTTGGTGTTGTACTGTGTGCATGCTGAGAGCCCTTTCCGACTGCCTCATTGCAAGTGCACTTAAACCAAATTCTCAGTGTGCTGAATGCCTTCTTTTGTTTCAGACAAAATCCAGAAACTACCTTTGAGGTGTACGCAGAAGTGACCCACTCAGGAGTCAGTTGCATCGGGAAAGGTACCGTCTGCACTGTTTCTACTGTTTATTGGCTAAAGCTGTTCTTAAGAGCCATATATTGTGAGATAATGAAATACATTTAACATTATGCTCTTCGAGCTTTTAAAAATATCTTAATTACTTATTCTGTGGAATCTTTTACAATTTGGACAAAATTAGAAATTTATATTTCTGTACCTGATTGTGGATAATTTTCAGGTTTCTTTGACTGTTTTGTCTCTTTTTGTCTTTTAAAATAGAAATAACTCTTTTCTTGATTAGGTTGAAAACGTAAGTGCTTTTTAAGATTGGTATTTGCTGCTCATGTAAAAAAGGGTAGTTCTAAACCAAAAAAATACTCTCGAAACATCTTGTTTGGAGTTTGTTTTTACTTCCTCTTTTGTGCTTGTCTACAGAAGTATTTTTATTTGCTCCCAGAGTTTTCCCTTTGATCAAATGACTTTATCTGGAAATTAGGCATGGATGTAGCTTATGATTTTATTACTGTTTTTATCATTGTTATCAAGTCATAATTACACAAGTATTTTTCTGTAATATTATTTTTCATAAGTATTCCTGTGTTTATGGTAGAGAAGTCCTGTAACTGCTGAAACCAACATGTAAGTACATTTGGGAATCTTTGATTGCACTTTTGTCTCACCTGAGGAACTTGAACAAATAAGCAGGAAAAGCAAAGGTTGAAATTCATAATGCCAAAATTTAGTTCAAGGTACTGTTATGAGGGTTCAGTCTCTAGAATGGCACAAAAAGGAAGTTCGTAAGAGTTAAATGATTATGATCAGTCAGCATGTACTGAAGTAGTATTTCTTTTGTCTTTTATTAAACAATCACGTGTGTGGTAGATATGGTGTAATGAACCAATAGAAAAAATTTTTCTATTTTATTGACTGGAAAGCCACTTACCTCCTTTTTATATCTGTATTTGTTACAGTCTGTGAAAGTCAAATAGCTGAATATTCTTTCATATATAATCACCTGCTGCCTTTGCATACTCATTATGAGATGTAATTCAGAGCATCACTTAGAGAGTTAAATTAGTAAGAACTGAAATATACCCTAAATTGTTTGTTTGTTTTGTAGCAATATCATTAACTTTTTACTTTTATTACTGGTATATTTATAACTCTTGAGCAAAGTAAATCTCTTTCCTCAAGCATAATTTACATCTTCTAGCTCAATTTGGTATGGTTTTTGACTGTCACACTTATTTCCGTGCATCTGGCAAATTTCTGGAGTTAAGACTGGAGTCTCATGAGACCAAACCTCGTGCATTTGTAATATTCTCCAGCATGGCCTTTTTTTGGCAAGGGGGTAGAAATATTTTGACAGGTATTAAAAAGGGGCACTGTCTTCATCTTAAACACAGCCTCTTAAAGTTTTTCAGTAGTGTGTGCAGAAAGTGATTTTGCCTCCTCTTGACTGCATCTGCTTTTTTTTCCCTGCTTTTCCTGGGCAAATAGATGTCATGGAGTTGAACCCAAGGGTCACAGCAATGAAAATGTGAATCTGGATGCTGTTTGTTCAGTGTTGGGCAATGTGACTTTTCAGTTTGGTGAAAAGTTCCCAATCCTTTTTTTTCCTGAAAAATTCCCTGTATTTAGCACCTTACAAAGGTCTGATGAGAAATCATTCAAGGCTGTAAACCAAGAAATGGAGATTCTCCAGTTGGTGTTGTACTGTGTGCATGCTGAGAACCCTTTCCGACTGCCTCATTGCAAGTGCACTTAAACCAAATTCTCAGTGTGCTAAATGCCTTCTTTTGTTTCAGACAAAATCCAGAAACTACCTTTGAGGTGTACGCAGAAGTGACCCACTCAGGAGTCAGTTGCATCGGGAAAGGTACCGTCTGCACTGTTTCTACTGTTTATTGGCTAAAGCTGTTCTTAAGAGCCATATATTGTGAGATAATGAAATACATTTAGCATTATGCTGCTCGAGCTTTTAAAAATATCTTAATTACTTATTCTGTGCAATCTTTTACAATTTGGACAAAATTAGAAATTTATATTTCTGTACCTGATTGTGGATAATTTTCAGGTTTCTTTGACTGTTTTGTCTCTTTTTGTCTTTTAAAATAGAAATAACTCTTTTCTTGATTAGGTTGAAAACGTAAGTGCTTTTTAAGATTGGTATTTGCTGCTCATGTAAAAAAGGGTAGTTCTAAACCAAAAAAATACTCTCGAAACATCTTGTTTGGAGTTTGTTTTTACTTCCTCTTTCGTACTTGTCTACAGAAGTATTTTTATTTGCTCCCAGAGTTTTCCCTTTGATCAAATGACTTTATCTGGAAATTAGGCATGGATGTAGCTTATGATTTTATTACTGTTTTTATCATTGTTATCAAGTCATAATTACACAAGTATTTTTCTGTGATATTATTTTTCATAAGTATTCCTATGTTTATGGTAGAGAAGTCCTGTAACTGCTGAAACCAACATGTAAGTACATTTGGGAATCTTTGATTGCACTTTTGTCTCACCTGAGGAACTTGAACAAATAAGCAGGAAAAGCAAAGGTTGAAATTCATAATGCCAAAATTTAGTTCAAGGTACTGTTATGAGGGTTTGGTCTCTAGAATGGCACAAAAAGGAAGTTCGTAAGAGTTAAATGATTATGATCAGTCAGCATGTACTGAAGTAGTATTTCTTTTGTCTTTTATTAAACAATCACGTGTGTGTGGTAGATATGGTGTAATGAACCAATAGAAAAATTTTTCTATTTTATTGACTGGAAAGCCACTTACCTCCTTTTATATCTGTATTTGTTACAGTCTGTGAAAGTCAAATAGCTGCAACTCCTTCCTTGCCTGCCAAAGCCTCCATAGGAGTTGTAGCTGGAATACAGTTTTGGCTTGTCCTACTGCTCTGTGCCATCACAACTATTTGATGTAACTGCAGGAGCCCTTTTAATAACTGGTCTTTGTTTCTGCACATCTGACCTGGATTCTAGTGCCAGAAAATCTGAACAAATTTGACCATAAACATTACATTGTACAGTACTAGTGTCTGGGTATAATCTTCTCTTTGAAGTTTGTTTGCATCCCCCTGGAGGGATTAATTCCCTGCTGTGGGAAGGTGGGTTAAAAAGCACGGAAACTACTTTACAGGTTTTTAATTGGAGAATTTAGTATACATTTTGTTCTATAAACCAACTGATTCTGTGGGAGTTTCACTTAGTTGTGTTTCTAGGTTTGTTGTATGCACTTGTAGCTGCAAAATCTTCAGAAATTCTTTTAGAGAGTAAAAACAGAATTTTAATAATTGTTTTTACTAGCCATATATTTTGAAGTTACTCTCTCTGAAGAATCTTTTAGGAGATTTTTCCCAACCGATTTTTTTAATACTTAAGAGGTGTTTTTTATTCTCAGAAGCCTTAGATTTGTGTATCCCCAAATATTTTGTCCTTCTGTTCTGAATGAAAGTTGTGTTGTTCAGTGTCAGCTGTATACTGTATCCCAGGCAAATCACCATTCCAGAAATGCACACCTAGAAGCCTCCATGTAATCTGTGTCACTTTTTGGCTGTCTGTTCCATGCCAAAACCCTAAGAATACAGATTAACTCTTCTTTTTTTTTGCATTTGGGGAATGTATCTTATATGGCAAGGAACAGCTACTGTTGAGAAAAGTAAAATGCATAAAAGTTGTGTAAGAAGCAAATTGTCAGGCAGGATTGAAACTATTTCTCCCCTGTTTAATTGGTCCCAAAATTAACTAAGGCAGCTGTTTTTGAAGTTTGTGGGGAGTATAGTAGTGCTGTTGATACTTAAAATTCTCTTAATTCTGGTACCAGTCTTCTGACTTGGTCTTGAGAAAGAATTACTCCAAAGCTGTAACTGCTCTAGTGTAGGGGATTGTCTGACCTGTGGGATGGTAAAACTTGCCTCCATTTTGTTATTCAAGAATTAGTGTAGCTGTCATTCATTAACCCCAGCTGGCAGCTCAGCCCCACGCAGCCACCGTGGGATGGGAGAGCAAATTAGAAAAGTGAGAAAGTAGCAAAGGATGTTTCCATGTGACTGTGAAGTATCAACTGAAGTTTTAAGCTTTAATATATTTCAAAGTTCACAGTCAACTGCAGAAGAGAAAAATCTGTTCTGGACAAAAGCCATCGATAAACCAGACCAAGTTCAGTGGAGGGCCACAAAGGTGGTGAGTGAGGTGAAGCACTTCAGTGTGAGGAGACAAGAGTGCAGGGCTGGTGCAGCCTGGAGGAGGCTCCAGGGAAGCTGAGCAGCAGCATGCCCTGCTATGGGTGTATATATGGGTATATATGGGTATATATATGGGTATTATATATGGGTATACATGTGGGTATTATATGTGGGTATATATGTGAGTATACATGTGGGTATTATATATGGGTATTATATGTGGGTATATATGTGGGTATATATGTGGGTATTAAATGGGTGTATATATATGGGTGGGTATATATATGGGTATATAGATGGGTATTATATGGGTGTATATATGTGGGTATTATATGTGGGTAAATATGTGGGTATATATGTGGGTATATATGTGGGTATATATGTGGGTATATATGGGTATATATATGGGTATACATGTGGGTATTATATATGGGTATTGCCTGGGAGGTACATACCCATCAGGATGGGGTGTCCAGGCTCCCACGTGATGCAGGGGGACAAGGAGCAGTGACAGGCTGCATCAAGAGACATTCTGAGTGAATATGGGGAACCTGTTCACCACAAGGAGTCAAGGATTACACCAGGTTACTCAAGAGCTGTTGTGCATCTCCATCCGTGGAGGTTTTCAAGACCAAACTGCTTCAAAACCATGAAGAACCCAGTCTGACCTCACATCTGGCCTCTGATCGGGAGTTAGGACTAGAGCCCTCCCAAGGTTCCTTCCTGCCTCAGTTGTCCTATGATCCCAAGATTTGATTCATAGAAGCGTAAGCTGCAGGATCATCTGGGGATTATTTTGTACACTTAATAAGGTACAAAGAGAAAAATGTCATTGAAACCAAAGAAGTTGAAGAAGCAAACATTGTTTTATTCCAGTCCAGGCAGAACTTTGCTAAACCACAGTGAAATGTGTGAATTGAGACTGGAAATGATCACTGGATCAGCTTCCTGTGCTCTTACTGTCCTTTCCCCTCAAGATGTTTAGAAATAATAATCATTTGTGCTCAGCATTATATATTTTTGGTACATGAAATCTTTGGTAGATTATATAATTCCAGCATTCAGTTGTATTTAAAGGTGTTTTTTGTGCTTTTCTTTGTTGAATTCTCAAGTTTTACTTGGAAACTTACAGATTTTTCCTACTTAAGTAAATGTGATGTCTTTTTTTTTTGAGGATTGTGAAGCAGGATAGCTTCAACTCTGACTGGCCACATGAAGATGAGTAATTCCTATTAAAAATATATTTCCTTAGGAGAAGACAACACCAAACCATTTTTTTGCCTAATGATTGGTGTTGCAATGGAAGCTGGTAATTCCCCTTTCTGAGAGGACCTGTATTTGTCCTGTTCTTTTTTTTATTACCAATGTACTTATAAAAGCTTTTCTTGGTGTCCTTGGCCAGATTTACTTCTGGCAGGGCTTTAGCTTTCCTAACCTGATGCCTGGCTGTTCAGGCAGTTCCTCTGCATTCCTTCCAGGCCATGTTTCCCTGCTTCCACCCTCTGGAAGCTGCCTGTTTGTGTTTAGTTTGTCCAGGAGCTCCTTGTTCATCCTTAGAGGCCTCCTCTCCCCTGACTTCCTCTTTGTAGGGATGCTTTGCTCTGGAGTCTCCTCACCAAAAGTGAGAAGCTGCAAACTAGAACTGAGCTCATGTTTTTACAGTGACAGTACATGGAATTTGTCTTGTGAGAAATCTGTGTTGTGTGTGTCAGGTATAAGTATGTCAAGCATAGGAACTTTGCAATTCTAATGCTTCTCACCAGCTCCCACACATTTACTTTCAGAAAAAGAGGGAAAATAGCCATGGTTTTGTTGTAAAAATGAAATATTTTAGGGAAAATATTGGCTCAAAGTAAAACTGATAAGTTTTGTGTCTCTGGTGCATGATCTTCTGTCATGCATTGGAATTGTTACACAATGTGGATAATTAAAAGCTTTTTATGAAATGCAGCTATTTTACTGGATTTCTTTTCCTATTTTTAATCTCTGTGTAAAGGAAGGAAAAAGGCATTTTATAAGATTGTGATTTTTGTATTTGTTGCGGCATTTCATAATACTGAAACTTCCCAGAAGCTGAGGTAGTAAATTACAAAGAACTTTTTTTGTTTCTTTTACAGAAGATAACTGCTTAAGCTCACTTAAGCCCTCCTAGATATCCAGTTCTGTGCTATTGACACATTGTAGAGAAGTGCATTGCAACTCTTTCCTATGTTTTTAATCTCAGCCAGGAGATTGTTTTGTGCGGGCTTTTTGAGATGCAGGAGTAGAAAGGATCTCCTAGCAAATTTAGTTTAAATACCTTTATAAAGAAAGTGAAAGCTTACTATTTGTGAAATTTTTCTTTTAACTTTCAAAGCACTTTATGATCTTAAAACTGCTGCAGATAATTCATCAAAAATAGGATGTGACAAATTTAAGGCTGTTGCTGGACTTCAGCCAGAGATTCTCTCTTGTTAGAAAGGGCTGTGAGGAGAATTGTAGTCTGACTGTCAAACTGTTCATATAGCAAAAGAGAATTTGTTAGTCTAAAGTAACCGATCAAAATAGTCTCTGAAGTGAGAGCATTTGAAAGTAAATGCTCACAAGAGTAAAACACCCCCTACACCCCTGTCTGGGAGGACGTACCATGCTTTTGTGTGGGGTTTTTGTGTTCTTGCCAAAGCAGACATTATAAAAGTATGTCAAATCTGTAGCTTTACCATGTAGTGTGCCAAAAGGCCTTTCTCTCCAAGGACCTCATCTTTCATCTTTTTGTGAGTGTAGCATAAATTCTTGCTGTGTGTTCAAGGAAAAAGCTGAAATGGTTTAGTACAGCTAAAGGATTTCTTTCTGAGTGTTTTTTTTTTAAACCATGGTAAGTTAGAAGCCTAAACGCGACCGCATGGACAAAGTGTGAGTATGTTAGAGTTTAACAAATGTTCACTGGATTAGGAAAGGAAATGTAGTTTATGCTACTTCTTTTATGACAGAATTTAAAAGGTCTTGCTGTAAGACTCTCCATGTGCTTCTTTCTTTTCTGGAAAACATACTGCTAAGTTGAAAAGGGAGATGAATCTTAGAAGGAAACTATTAACTCTGAGGTAGTTTATCATTGTTTGAGTGAAAGGATGAAATTTGCATTTGAATTGGCTCCTAGAGTAGTATGTACTACTAATCTTGTTCCTACTAGAAGCTTGTGAGTAGTTTAAGTACTTCCTTCTTTACTTTTCATGTTCTAGCCTTGGGTTGTAATAGCTCTTTCCCTCCCTCCCCCCCTCCCCAGTAGATCACAAATGTATAACTTAAACTAATCGAAGTCCTTAACTCTACTGGGAGAAGTCACCATGTACTTGGGCCTTAAAATTATTCTACAGTTGTCACTGTCGTTTCTGTGGTAGGGCTTTCACAGGTAGAACTAGCAGCTTTCTGTCTCTGTCAGACGCACTGCTGCTCCCTACCATTATATTTTGTCTTAGATTATAATGCTACATAGCAGAGCAGTGCCTCCTAAACTGATGAAGGATTTTCTTGAACGTAAGCAAAGTTACTGGACTAGGGTTAAGGTAAGAGTTGGTCATTCAAAGGTTTTTAAACCTTACCCCTGCACCTCTCAGAGCAGCCTTTATTTTTTTAAGATGAAAGCATTTTTTTGGTTCTAATATGCCCATTCTGTATTGAGAAATAGATAAAATGTTGAAGGTTTAGAAATATCAAAGGAAGTGCAGAATTCAGGTCTCTTCCCATTAAATAAGGGCTTTCTATTGAAGGGCTGGAATTCCCGTATCACAAGTTTTCCTACCCCATCTTTACAGTGTTGTGTTCTACACTGAACTTCCTAAAGCAGGATGGGAAAAGTAACCGAAGTTAAGTAGGTAGGTGGCATTTGGGAATTCTAATTCTCCTAAGCTGCTGCTTTGTTTTTCTGTTTTCATTTGATTGCTTTGCTTCTAAGTACAAACAAGGTGGAAGATTTTAACAAAGAGCTTGCTGGGACTGCAGTGTCAGGGTAAGTCAATAGCACAGTTTGAGCTTTTTTTGTGAAGACAGTTTACAGTTTGGTTTTTACAGTATAAGTGAACTGCAGAACTCAATTTGAAGAGAAACACCTTATGAAAAAAAGAATAGAATCTGTCATTTTGCAAGTCATCATACACTTTATCTAACACATTTTTAGATGTATTCTTATGTGATAGTACTAGATTTAATAAACCCCCAAACCAGTAATATCAAATCTGAGTGTTTCTCTGTTGCTGTGAGCTGTTTTGTGGGAAGAGAGCTCTTTGGCCTTTTTGCTTCATGCTTTAACTGCTTCTGTCTACAGTCTTTCCTATTTCCCAAGTATTTACTAATCTGCAGTATATTGCTATGCTGGCACTGTTTAACTAGACAGAAAAATTCAGCACAGAAAGTCTCACTCACAAGACTTTAAACTCTTTTGTTGATTTATATTTTTTTAAAGGAGCTTGACATCTTCATCAAGTTCACAGTGGGCCTGCTTTGTTTGCTTTCTCTTGAATGCTTGATAAGATTTTTCTTCTATTGTTTTGTGCAGCAAGGACAGAACTTGCCATGGCTGAGGTGGTTTTTTTGTAAATCCACAATATGGTCATTGTCTGCTGCTGAATAATTGTGACTGCTTTTTGTACAACCAGAACTAAGGCTTTGGCTGTGAACAGATTCCTTCTTAGCGTGAAAAGAGACTAATCCATGTAAATACAGCCCCAAAATAAAGCTTTACAGAAAAAGGGAAAGGCTGCTAAGCAGGAGGGCAGAGGTCAGCAATTTAACCTTTAACCTAACAAATAAGAAGCATGAAAGTTCCCGAATTGGTTTACAAAGGCAAGCTCCTGTGATCTGTCAGTTTTTCTTTTCATGATAGAGTTGGGTGAGAAAACTGACTGACAGCTAGTGCCTTTTTAACTGCAGGTTGGAATTAACTGCTAAACTGAAACTTTCTTAGGGAGGGTTTTTCTAGTGATTCTAACAAATTATTTTCATTCACTAGCAATACTTTTCCTTGAATTTATAGATGAATTTGAGTGGTTGCTCCTTTAAAAGAGTTCTTGAGAGACTCAATTTAGATACCCAATATTACTGGAACATTTAAGATTTCAGATTTAAGAATTTGGTGAAGCACTTGTTGCAATTAACTCTCTCTTACTGTGGAGCTTTAAGAGTAGGGCTGCCCTGCCAGTAACTGCAGAGAGTTTGTACTTTGAACAGAGTCTAAACGTTGATGTTAAAGGGGAATGTGTGTGTGACTTTATGTAAGGGAGCAGTTTAAACTTTAGTTCATTCTCAGTCATAAGCATTTCCAAGGGGGTTTGTTTTTTGGTTCTCAATCACAACAGGTAATCTTGTTAATGAGTGTTAACTTCTGCTCAAAGCTTAGTGCATCTCTAGTTAACCTGGATGCGGACATTGCTGTGAAGGACTTTCAATTCGAGTGTCAGTCAGGTGAAAAAGAAACAAAGTAGTAATGACTTTAAAGGAGACTCCCTGTAGATTTCAGAGCAGGGACTTTGGGTGGTTCCTGTCCCTGAAGTTAGCACGGTCCCCTAAATCCATCCACAGCTGGATGATGCTTCCTATGAATGTTTTCAGTGGGAACACTGGAATTTAGGACTTGTGTCTGCCTTTAGCCTGTTGTTGTGTAGGTTGGTAGCTGTAGCAGAGCACTACAGAGTGCTTTAGGGCACCTCGCAGAGCAGGGCTTCAGGAGCAGCACTCAGGCAAAGCAGGTTTGGGGCAGTAAAAATGAACCAGATCTATTTGTATTGCTGGTTCTTTTTGTTATGGGGAGCTCCTTTGCAAGAAGAGAATGTAAGCTGGAATTCAAAAAGAGGCCTGTCAGAGTGCCCAAGGCATGGGCTGCCTGCCTTTGGTGTGGTATTTTTTGTCATGAACAAAAAGTGACATTGTTAGGTTTTCCTGTGGTTTTATGTTGGTTTTGTTTTGTGTTGGTTTTTTCTGTTCATTTGTGGTTTGGGTGTTAGATTTTTTATAAATTGAAATGGAGTTTAAAAGAGATGATTTGAGGTTAGATGATTATCAAATAAGTGTAAAATTAATGCAAGACTATTGTTTTACTTCAGCAGTTGTCAAAATCCAAAATCAAATCTAAACAAATCCTAAACTCCACCTTCTGTGCTACCAGAGACAATTTGGATTTTGGTCCTTCTTAGGTTAGCAAGTTTTGGTAAACCATTTGTCAAAATTCCAGATGCTGACACATTTTTGGCTCCTGGGAAGATGATTTTTATGTCTTTTTTTAAGATGGAAACAGCTTTTATATACTTTGTAATATTACTTATTTCATGGAAGAGTGAAATAGAAACGAAGGAAGTTGGGCTTCCATTTTGAGGATGATAACCTTGGATAGAGGGATAGGAAGAGATAACTAATACTGATAATATTTTGTCTGCAATTGTAATACTTTGGAGAGTTTTTTCTGAATACTTTCCGACCCGGAGTATCTACCATTAGAATTTGTGCTGGGATTTCAAGTGGTGGTGAAGGGAATTAGACTCACAACTCCCATTGCATTCTACAAGTGTTAACTCAATCCCATATTTGGTTCCTTTGAAGAATCATTTACTTTGAAACCACATAGTTCAGAATATAAATAGTGGTAGCATGACCTCTTCATGAATTGATTCTTACATTGTTGAACTCCTTCAGTAAATGTCTCTGATTTCTGTCTGTAAGATACTTTGGAGATCCTTGAGATCTTCTGTTCCAGAGGTTCTAAAACCAGATTACCGCTCTGTGGAGAAACACCTATCACAAATACTTAGAGCAGACTCAAGCCAGGTGTGAGAATGTGAGGACAGAATGGCGGATGCAGCACCACAGTGTGGGCAGAGGCAGAGGCAGGTTGCGGGTGTTTCCTGGGGGTGAGCTGTGTGTTTGACTCGGTGTTTTCTCAGTGCTGCGCTTGGAGTTTGTGTGGGTCTGGCCCTGAGGGAGCGCAGCCAGGCAGGGCAGGCTCCCAGGAGGGAGGAGCAGCTCAGCTGGGGCAGAAGCTGGTGCATGCTGTAGGATGGGCTGTGCCTCTGTAGGACAGAGCTGCTCCGGGGACAAAATCCTAATAAAACATGGCAGAGGAAAGGTAAAATGCAAAAACCCCAAAACCAAACCCCAGTCCCCAAAACTTCCCTTGAAGTAAATATGAAATTTTCTCCTGGAGTTGTGCTTCACTTGCACCTAAAGTAGTTTGTGGTTTTATCTGATACTTGTCTGTTGGTCATTGACTCAGTTTAATTCAAAGAGTTTATCAAACACGTAGAAAAGATTCATTAGGGTAAATAACCCTCTCTTAAAGCTGTAACCTCTGTCCACAAATGCATCAACATCCTTTTTTTTTTAATGTTTGTCATAAAATAATATATTGATTTCATCTTATTCCATTTTATCTAGAGGTGGCACACAGAAAAGTGTTATAAATATGATTATTTTGCTTCATTGTGATTAAATTCCTTCTATACTAAAGATCAGATTGTATTTGCCCTGTGTATTTGTTAAGGCCTATTTGTGATGATCCATCATCTTATTTTGTAGACAGTAATGGTAAAAATTGTTTTTAGTTTGTGTTTGGGAAAATCTACTTGTAAATTATTTGCTAGAAATATCTGCCACTACAGTATATCACAGTGCATTAATATTGTGTAATTAAAGATACCTCTTTAAGGTATTTTCTGCTGGACAGAATTAGCATGTTAAAACAGAAGTGTGCAGCTTTGTGTGTGCCTTGGCAGTGTTCATAAACAAGAACAGATGCAGTGAGTAAATAGAATTATTTAACTTGGTCAGTATTTTATTCCTTAATGAACTGTAGAGGTAAAGAGAAGTGAAATCTCACAATTTGCCATCTCTCTTGCACGGATGGCAGAAGTGTGGTTTGTTGCACTTAGAAATACGAAATGTGGCATGCAGTAATACAGTAATTACAGCTTATCATTTTGATGTATTTCTTGATTGCTTTGCTCTACCCCGGCTATGGGATTCTGTCGTTCACTAAATCATCTTGAAACAATTCTGTATCTGGACTAAACCCTTACAATACAGTGGGTATCAATCACATGGACAATTAAAATTAGGTATTGACATGTTTTTAAAATAGTCATACATCTCAATTTTGTTTATCTCAAAGTTTTAAAAACCTAATGACCTCATTGCAGCTCGACTATAATTACCATGTTTAAACTTCTATGCATTTTTTAGTTTAAACAGCCTTTTGTTTTTTTTAAAACCAAAAGAAAATTAATGAGAAGAGACAAAGAGACATCAAAGAGGTTTTCCCTCTGATTGCAGTGTTAGAAGTTTTGCCTGAAAATAGGTTACATTTCTTCTGTTTTCAGCTGAATCCTCATTAACTTTACATTTTAATGATGTCCAGAGCAAATTATACGATTATGGTAGATGCCTTAAAGGGAGGCTTAAAGGACACCTTTTTAATGTTTGTTTCTTTACTGGTGGCAGTATTTGCACCAGTGTTATACACAGTGTTAGACTGCTGAAAATAATTCCAAAACATATCAAAATTATATTCCATTTTTGCCATATATGTAGTATGAGTGTCTTAATTTAATATTTAACACAAATGGAGCATGTTATGGGGAGATCTTCATCTTTGTAGAAGAAAAATGTAAATCAGATCCTTTGAAAGAGTTTACAAATTACTTGTGCATCTTCTATTCAGTTTTATTTATAATGATCAAGTAAAATGGAGACAGATGATTTAACAAAGTCTCAGAATTGTTTTGTTTTCTTGAACCTTCCATGGAGACAATGGTTGAAATGTTAATAAAGTGTTAGTTTGTATTTTCCAATGACAAAAAGCATTATTGAGGGAACTTGATGGAATTTCAATTTATTCTGTTTAGAGGAACTCTAATGAAGGCAGTTCTATGTTCTAATGTACTTCTTCTACTAAAAATTAAGATTGCATAATTAACTTTATAGATGAGGAATTGTGTTATATCAAATGCAGCAACAAAACCTTGTATTCAGTGCACCTTAAACAAGGTTACCTGGAAATGGCAATAACTGGAATGGAATTTGGACAATTCAGAATGAAATACATAATTTGTGACTGTAGCTCAGTGAAAAGTTAGAGCCAAGGATCTTGTGAAAAGTGGGGTCTCCTGTTTCCCTGTCCTGACACTTGGTGTCTGTGCTTCGTAAATAGAACCTTTGATTTGTTGTGCTGCACGTCAATCAGTAAATTTCTGGGAGCTGGGATTATGACAAGGGGATGGGAAGGAGTAGGAGTGTGCTGAAGTACAGGTGCAAGGTAGGACTCCAACTGCAGCTAACTCAGTGAAATGTTTCCATGTGTTTGAATTCTTCATCACTGATTACAGACTGCTGAGCCTTGATGGAAGCATTTGATATGCCTGTCATTAATCATCATTGAATAAAGCAGGAGTTGTTAGACAAAAAGAAAACTAAGCTTAGCCTTTCCATTTCAGTAGGATTTTACATCTTCTATTTCATATTAATTTTCTGTAGAAACTCTTCAGAAATCTAAATTGTCATGGTTGTCTGGAGTTATGACAGACCCAAACTGCACATCCAGCTTGGTGGACTTTATGTGATACTGTGTTAGAAAATGGATTTGAGTCTTTCCAAGGTTTGGCTCTCTGCAAGTGTAAAAACAGCTGTTGAAAGCCATGGTTTAAGTTCCTAGTTAACCTTAAGTCTTTTGGCTTTGATGCCTGCTAATGTAACTTTAGTTTGAAGATGTTGTCGGTAAAGGAAATAAAGGTTGAGTGCAATTTCCTGCTTTTTCTCATCTTTATTTTATAATTATGGGAGAGTTGACAATCTTTAGTTGAGATGCAAAATAAAAATCCTGATTAATAAACTCAGGAAGATACAGATGACAGACTTGTAGCTGGCAGAAAGATGTGCATGTTATTTTTATTTCCTTGGCAATAAGGATTTTGTATAGAATCATATTAGCACTGAAAACATGGAATGTTCTTCCTGGTAACTTGTTCTCCAAGTATTTGCAGCGGGGCTGTTTCCAGCCAGTTATGTGTTAATGATAGTGCAAGGCTGGAGCATTCCAATCATTCATATGCCTGTCCTCCCTTTCTCATAAGGGTTTCTTTGCTCAGGGTTTTTGCCTTATTCCTTTTGCTTTGTTGTGGTCAATTCAGTCAGTATAATAGCATAGACACTGGCTTTTTTCCCCTTTTTTTTCTTTAATAAAGAGTTATGTTAGAGATATACTATAACAGAGATAAGAGCTATTTATGTCCTAAGCTATTGATTTTTAATTAATGTTGCCTGGGCTCATACATGTTGGCAGAATTGCTAACAGCTTGTGGCATTTTTTAATTCACATCTTCTTTTTTAGTATTTTGACAGTGTCATTCATATCTCATGAAAAAGTACCTCGTCAGGTTAAATGTGTTAAAACACCGAGAAAAAAAAAAAAGGAGAGAATGGAACATAGGGCTGCCTAGAAACCTTGATCCAATGCCAAAGTATTTAAACAATTTAGTGTTTTGGTTTTCTAGCTCCAAGCTGCTTCTCAAATCCCTTGCTAATTAATCCAGTTAATTCTTTGTAGACTAACTGTATGCAGGGCTTTTTCTTGGGCCTCTATCACTGAGAACCCTGTTTTGTTTGAAGCAAACCTAAGCTCGGTTATAAAGGTTGTAGTAACAACGTGAGTACTTGCAGATGTAAATACAGTGTTTTGAGCCTTTTTAAAAGGAGTTGTGTTTGTGTGGGTAACTTCTAATTTAATCTTTCATGTTTAATTTTTAAACATACATACTTGTATAAAAAGATGGAGAGAACTTTATCATTAGTTTGGTCACTTAAGAAAAGGCTGTGGAGCCTCTGTGGAGCAATCATGGCATGGAGGCATTGATGTTGCGGTACTAGAGTTAGTTATTTATGTTTATTTTTCAATGAGTAAATTGTGATAAATATCATTAATTTCTGTTCTCAAAAAGGGTGTTTGGGTGTAGTGCTAATAAGAGTTTAGCAAAAAGGGGAGTGTTTAGAAATGACCTGTTGGTGCTTGAAATTCTTCTGGTGAGAGTACAAGAGCAGTGTGAATTCAGAGCTGGAAAAAGCAGCTGGGGAGCAGCGATCTTAGAATCCCAATTAGACACGGAATGAGATAATGAGAGCAGAACAGGTACTGCTCAAGGTGTGCTGGGGTTTGATAAGAGCCACCCAGCTCTTGAGCTTCCTGCTAGTTTGTCAGATTTGTGAGAAGTGTTTCCCCCAGCATCCTGCTGCTGAGGGTGACCAGATTGAAACGAATCTGCAGAGCTTTGAAAAGGCTGGAAGTTTAGTTGGGAGTTTGTGGTTTCTTAAAGCTGGGCAAGGGAAAGGGAAAGGAAATTAGTGAAATTTCTGGGTTTATATACGCCTGATTTCCAGGACTGTGACGTGATTGTGAAATGTTCCTGCTCAGAACTGGACTACTCCACTCTCTCAGGAGCATTTTGATAGCTGGATGTATGCTCTCATACGTCTTGGAAGTATCAAGTGTCTAAAAACATTTTTTGTGGTTAAAAATCCTTTTGATACCCTTGCCTTTTCTACAGTAGCAGAAATGTTTTAAATTTTTTAAGTGGGATGATAGATTTGCTGGCTAGCTGCACTGAATATCAGCAAACTCCTCTTTATCTAAACCAAATTTTTCTTCAAGCTGACAGCTCTGCTTTAAATGTGCTAAACTTACTTTCACAGACACCTTCCTTTTGTTTCAGCACTGCACACAGCATAGTGAGCTTTGCTAATGTAACTGAGAGCACTGCAGCCATGAACTGGGTCAGTCCTGCAAGTGTCGATATATCCACAGCTCTGGTGTGCTGCCTGATGCTGTCCAGTTAATGAACTTTCCTCCACAAGAGAGAAGTCATTCTGAACAGCTGAAGTGATTTTGCTTTTCTTTCGTCTCACGGTCATTAGCTCCATGAGATGTATTTTTTTTTCCATGTTAGGACCTCCTTCCCCTCACCCCCACTAAGTTTTGAATGGTGTTCAAGAAGTTCAACTTCTGTCATCAACATTTCTGACTCCACGGAAATGTTTTGTTGGGGTGTGTATTGGATGCTTTTCCTGTTCTTACAAACTTTCCTCCCGTTTAATACTTTGCTTGAAGGCTTTCATGAGACCTCAGTGATGCTGCAGCCTTACGTGAGGCTCACTGTGATAAGTCTCTTGTTTTTTGGTGTTTTTAAACTCGATTCCAGCTTACCTGTTCTTACAGATTTTTACTGTTTCACCATTTACCATGGCAGCACTAATAGCAGTGGAGAGTTGAGATGGGCATGTTGCATGGCTCAAGCTGAAACAAGAAGGTGAGGCTGAGTACTGAAGGGTACAAGGCCAAGTTCTGAGGTGTCCCAATAAAATAATTAATGCTCTCTCTTATGTATGATCTTTTAATATATGAACTTGCAACAGCTCAAAGCTCAGGAATGCATTGGTGACCGTGGAAACTCTTGGTCAGTTCTGTTTCTTAGCCCAGGTTTCTGGGGTTATCAGTGCAGTGAGGGTGAAGCTCTAAGTGTAGCTACACTAGAAAAGCTGCAAGCAGAGCACCGCTGTGAAATCAGCTCCCCAGAAATGCTCGTGAGGTTTGACTGTCCTTTGTTGGTAAGGACATGGGGTGAACCAGATTTATGGTGTGGCAGACAAGCTGTATCCTACTGCCCGTGCCCAAAAGCATTTGTGGTGCCATCTTCACTGCTGGACCAATGGAACGGAGAGCGAGGTTTTCAGCGTTTCATCTTTGATGGAGTTGTTTGTTTTGTTTCAGTGCCATACGGATCTCTAAAGCATCCTGAACTAAAGCATGTGCACTAAAGCATGTTTTGTTTGTGCCATCCAGATCACTGAAGCATCCTGAGCTAAGCAGAGGTGCACCAACAGGAGCCATCAAGCCCCAGCTGCTGGTGCAGCTCTGCTGTCTCTGAGCTGCGCAGGTGCTGTGCTGGAGGTTCCCCAGTTGGTGACAGAGCAGGGTCTGGGGGCGGTGCTGCTCCACAGCACACGGGCACTCGGAGCCTGGCAACAGTTGGAGACTATCAATATTGAGAGGATGAATGTGGGGTCAGAGTTTGAATTAGAAACTTACATAGCTTGGGGCTTAGAAATCAGTATTCACATTGCATGTGTAACAAAAAAGGTTTCTCTCTGTAGTTCAGGCAATTATCCAGTTGCTCAAGAGAAGGGTTGTTGTTTTTCCTTTCTTAGTACAACACTTCAAGAATTTATGGTTGGCTACAACACTTCTGTTCCTGTCCTTTTTCAGTCAGGTCAGATTAAACCTGGTATGTGGCAATCCATATTGCAATGAATGTATTGCTGCAGTGCTTTATGTATATCTCTGACAATATGTCCATCTGAAGTTACTGTGGTTGGTGAAGTTTGGAAAGAAATTTTTAAAAAGTCAAACAATTGTAAAATGTTCTCTAAGACATAGAAAATATAGATTATTACCAAATTTAAATGGTCAAACTATCACTAAAGCTAAACCCAAAGATGACAACAATAAAACAGCTTGGAAAATGTTTATAAAACTCAGAGTATTTTCTGCTAGTGAAAAGCCTGGCAGTGTGTTGGAAAATACTGTTTGTTTTCATTAGCAATTCCTTTAGGTTTTGCAATGCAGCTGATTGATTGCCATGGCCATATTGTGGTTTTACACGAGTTCCTTTTAATACACTATTGCTAAAAAGCAATATGAAATTAGAATGTTAATTCTGGTTTTTTTCAGAGCAACAACCAAAGTTATTTGGTTGACACAAGAAAGTAGAAAATGTATCATTACATAAAAATTTCTTGTAAAATTAATTGAATAAGGATTTTTTAAAATGAAGGTGCTCAGTATGCTAATGAATACAATTGGGTGTTAATTCAGTTGGCTATAAGCTCTAATTTTATCAAATATAACTTTTATTTTGCTGCTGTACAAAGTGAGCTTAGAGAAATTGGTTTGGGTGCATGTGCTTGAGCCTTGAGCAGAAGTGATCTCAGGCCAGCAGACGGGCATTCAGAAGGCACCTGAAATCCATGTCCTGTCAATATTAAAGAGATGACTGTTTCTTGTAAAGCTGTCAAAGCTTGTTTGCTTTGGTCTTAGCCTGAGAATTTGCATTCTGAGAATCTAAGTTAACAGATTTAGACAATTACTGCTTGTGTCTGGTATTGTTAAACTCTAGATGATGCACTAATTTGGATTAATTAATTAATTGGGATTAATTTTTCTGCATGTTAGCTAGATGTGATAAAGGTCTTTTTAGTTTTCTTTCTTTATTGCTTCTGAGACTTTTAGAAAAACCTTAGCTTGTAAATCCTGCTCTGCATGGTATTGGCACTTCCAGACTGTCACATTTAAATCAGAGCCTGAAATATTAGTTAGCTGATTCTTTCATATCCCCAGGACAAGGAGGGCTTGCCAGCTGCTGTGGAAGTGGGGAGACTGTCACCAGGCAACTCTGCTGTCTCGGAATATAAATACAAAGAGGCAGGAGAGAAACAAATTCAGTATTCATGGCCTGAGCACTTAAAACACATCTCTGTTAAATTTATAGAGTGTCAAAAAGGTTATGAGGAAAAATACTCTGATCAAACACAAATAAATTAAAAAATTATTAAAGCCCAAAAAAAGCCTGCTTAAAGTAGGTGTTCCCATTCAACTTCTGCATTTAAACTCTTTTGTATAATTATTACAGGCAGCCTGTAAAATGTTTCAAAACACTTCATATTTCATTTTGTAAGCCAGGCTTTGTGGATTTCTTGACCATTGGAGTATGATTTTACCTAATTATATTTTTTTGCAAGTTTTAGCTGCTGTATAATTTGCTGACTAAAATTACAGGGGGAGAAAAGAATTTAAAATACAATCCATTCAAAATTTGCAGTTTGCAGGACTCCTGGAGTTTGGCTTCGATTTGCAGGAATACTACATTTCTGGGCTGGTTGAAGAACAGATGGTTATCAAGGGAAATATCCCCTTAAGTGCACAGTAAAGCAAACTCAAAAGATTCATCAACCGTGCTTTAATGTGGGCTCGAGGTATCACCAGAGTCATTAACCAGTGCAGGGAAAAGATCTGAAGACCTCAAATGAAGATGGGAGAAACATGTAACAAACAGAACTGGAAATAAGTACTTATTTTGTCTTCTGGTTTTGATCTCTGTTATTTTAGCTTTAGCTCTATACTGTGCATCCCCTTCTTATAGTTCTAGCTTTAGTTCTGTCAGTATCAGCAGTTTAAAGATTAATCTGGGCTGAAAGCTTCCCGTTCTTCTTTGTAAATGAATAATTCTGAGTTTGCTGATCACTGAAGATATCTTATACTTTCCAATATCTCCCTACTGTTAGCAGTTTAGAATGGTAGCAGCAGACATTAATCTGTACCCTTATACAACTGAGTGTTGTAAAACCAATATCTTGGTATGGATGAAACAAAAGAACTTAAGGGTTTAATAGAGAGATAATTCCCCAATTGTATTTTGTATTTTGAACACACTGTTTGCACCACAACTGTTTCCCAACTTCCATTAAAAGAATTAGTAAAGTTTTGATTAAACCTGGCCCCATTCCATATAAGAGTCCAAGAGAGTAAATAATAGCAGTTAAGGTGGAACACGTTGCCTTATGAGAGGGTCTGACTGAATGCTCTGCACGTGGCAAGCTGGGCACTTCAACAGCTTGACATGAGACCAAATAATTGATGGGGAAACTCTTCTGCTTGTAAAAGGCAGTGAGTGCTTTTCCTGTCTTCCTGTCCAAGAAGTGAGCATTGGGTTTGTTTATGTAACAGGACTGTAAAGTGAACCAAAACCCCTTTAGATGGAAAGTTGGTTTGTCTGCAAGAAACAGGGAAAGTCTCATATTTAATGTTTATTCTGAATGGCTCATAAAGCTGCTGCTGGTCTCGTGCCTGCACTGGAAGCCTGGCGTGAGGGCATCAGAAACCTGGTGTGAGGGCATCAGAAACCTGGTGTGAGGGCATCAGAAACCTGGCGTGAGGGCATCAGAAACCTGGTGTGAGGGCATCAGAAGCCTGGTGTGAGGGCATCAGAAACCTGGTGTGAGGGCCTCAGAAACCTGGTGTGAGGGCCTCAGAAACCTGGTGTGAGGGCATCAGAAACCTGGTGTGAGGGCCTCAGAAACCTGGTGTGAGGGCATCAGAAACCTGGTGTGAGGGCATCAGAAACGTGGTGTGAGGGCATCAGAAACCTGGTGTGAGGGCATCAGAAACCTGGCGTGAGGGCCTCAGAAACCTGGCGTGAGGGCCTCAGAAACCTGGCGTGAGGGCATCAGAAACCTGGCGTGAGGGCATCAGAAACCTGGTGTGAGAGCATCAGAAACGTGGTGTGAGGGCATCAGAAACGTGGTGTGAGGGCATCAGAAACCTGGTGTGAGGGCATCAGAAACCTGGCGTGCACCCCACATGTATGGACATAACTGACAACCTGCACCAGTTCTTGTGTTGTTAGAGCTGTTACCTCTCTACATCTCTTCATTCTGGAGACCTGTATATTGCCTTAAGTAAAAATCTGCAAGGTAATCTGTAGTTTAACCTGCTTTTTTTGGGATTTTTAAAAAGATTTTTTAAGGATTTTTAAAAAACACATATAAGATGTTGCTGAACACTACCAAGGAAAGTTTTGTTCCTCACTGCCCCTCTGGCTCTTGATGTGTTAATAATACAGAAATAATTATGGAAATCATAGTAATTTGCTTAATCTGTTCTGTTTTTTTCCCTTCCTTCCTGTTTCCTATGATGTATTTTTTATACTGCCTTTGCTCTCAGTCTTTCCTGCTTTCACATCACTTTACTGAAGTCTGAACAGCATTTTGTGTCTGAGTTACAAACCTTATATTATGTTTCTAGATTAAACTGTTGTGAAAAGCATTTTCATGTTACTAGTGAGGTATTTGGCACTTGCAGGGCAGACTTCCAAATGTGCTGCTAAAGAGAGAGAGGCAAGCTGAGGAGTCTCTTTTCTGTGCCATGGCTGTCCATGGCCTCGTGCACAGCAGCTGAGGCGCCAGTCCTGGCTGGTTCTCGCCCTGCAGGGCCTGCATCCTGGGGCTGCGGTGTTTGTCTGCACTGTGGTCTGCGGCTGGAGAGGCTGGCTGCAGGCTCACCTGGGCTGTGTGTTTGGGCGTGGAGCCTGCTGTGGGTGCTCGCTGTGCTCAGTGGCACCTTGGGGTGAGTCAGTCTCACACACCGTGCTGCTGGCAGTGGCCTTGTGGGATGGGGTGTAAGACTTTCTCACAGAATTTTCTTTTCATCTTGCTTATTTTCTGACTTGCACACTTTTAGAATAAAGTGCACTTAAGAAAGGATTGAAGGCTTAAAGCTTCATATTAAATAAAAATGGAAATTTTTATTCCATCTGTATTTTATGCCAGAATTTATTCTGAGGTTTCGTGTCTGTCTTCTGGTGTGTGTGTAGGTTTTTTCTTTCCCACATTTTCTCCTCCCATCCCCGCCTTTTTCCCTCCTCCCCTGCTTCCTGCTCTCGGAGATGGTATCTGCAGGCTGAGCTGCAGCAGGTTAGGGGCAAGCAGGAGTGTTCGGCTGTGCTGGGTGCAGGACACCAAGGAGTTTGCAGAGGTTTGGAAAGAAGTTTGCATTGCTTTTTAGTTGTGCTGCATAAGGGTGAGAATCTGTAGTGGGTATAGAAATTAAAAGTTACTCTGAATGGAATTCCAGTTCATTTTAGAGGCATTGCAGCTATAAGGACCTTAAAGAAGTGAATGAGATAAATAATTGGTTAGGAGGAAAAATGAAGTAAGTTTCACTATATTTTTCAATTTGGGATTGAAATTATTTGTTCATAGGCACAATGGATTAAATTGGCTGACTTTTATCAGAAAAAGCAAGTTTGTTTATATTGGGTTTGCATGGTTTACTCTAGGAAGTATTTTCTGATAATTTTTTGAAAACTTCTGTGGTCTTATAATTTCCATAAAATTCAAATACAGACCAGTTTGAGCTGTGCTATTTGTAGAAGTAATTAGGCATGTGTCTTTTAAAAGCATAACTCCTCACTTTATGACGTAAGAAAAGTTGTGAGTAAAAGAGCAGCATAGTTACACTAATATGCCATTGTAGCATGTTCCCATCCTGTCATCTGGAAAATTAAATCAGGTTCCAGCATGGATTAACATCCAGACTTGTGTGGAGGGGAAGGTACTGTCTTAAATGCCATGAAATTGAACAATGGGATTATACAGTTCACAGCTAATTTCAATATTCTGCTGTACTTGGCTTTTTGTTAAACAAGATCCTGTGTGGAGAGGCAGGGATAGCTTTTAGAACTTGGAAACATTCACATAGTTAATGAAATACTAAAAATAATAGCTGGAATATGTTTGAGTACTAAATACAATGCTCTACGTAATGTGCACAGATGTGATGTGGAATCTCCAGTTCCAGAGGGGAAATCTGGCTGTGCTGGCCACGAGAGCTGCACTGACCCAGTGTGGAACCTGTGCTGGTGTTACCCTTGGTGAGTCTGTGAATGCTGCAGTGCCCGTGCAGAAAAGCCTGGCTCTGTCCCCAAGAACGAGCACTGGCTTTGCTCACCCCTCTCCAGAATAGCCCCCACATTGTTCCACTGGGAAGTGGTTCAGGCTGTTCCCTCAGAAGCACCTCTTAAAATAGTCGTGAGGGAAACTGCTGCAGAAATAGCCGCAGAACCTCTTGCATATGGGGATTTCCAGCCCTGTCCTCCCTGGGACAGGCTGTCCCTAGTGAGCAACAAAGGAGCTGGGGCTCCTGGTCTCTGGCCAGCTGAGATTTTGTGGCAGCAGCTGCTTTGGATGGAGCTGTATCCTCTGGGAAGAGAGCTTCCAATGGTGCTTGGCAGGTTGGGAGGTGAGCCCGCGCTGGCTATGCTGAAGTCAGTCACTCGTGGATCTCAGGAAATTGATGCAACGTGCCATTGGTTAACAAGCTTTTTAAACCTGAGTGTAAGCATTAGGAATAAAATCAACTTTTTTCTTGGTACCAGCAGTTTCAGTTTGTAACATATGTGTATTTCTTTGCACTTCTGCCCCTACAAGAAGGGGAGATTGCAGATGGGATGGCGTATTTTAGCCTTATTTTGGAATGTTATTGCTTGTATTCTTTCTGCTTTACACTTGCAACTTACAGTTTCCAGTGCTGTATTTCAGCATGTATTTATATTCATGGATGGCTGTTTTCCAGGGAAGTTTGTGAGCACTTGCTTTAGGCATAAACTGTGTGGATCTTGTCATCTTTGTGAGCTGAAACTACAAAACCAGTTGCAATGGAAGATAAACAGGAGATACTAGGTTACCAACAACAGAAAAGTTCAGCGTGTAGCACAACCTGAATTCTTGTTTTGGGGTTTGGACAAATTTAGTTTGAGAAGCATCTCCATAATTCCTGTGACTTTTTCCTTTTGGGGGCTAACCTGCACTGTGTTTGTGTTTGTTCCTGGTTTGCAAGGTCTGCTCCTGCTCTCAGCTGAGCTCTCAGAGCTCTGTTAACTGGTATGGGACTGCAAGGCTTCAGCTTAGTGCTTTGCTGTAGCTGGGCAAGAGGTTGGTTGGGATTTCAGCCTGGCTCTTCCCTTGTTCTGATGTCAGCAAATAGATTCCACTCTCCTGAACTTGAAAAAAGTGTTTTACATGTGTTTACTTTGCATCATTTCACTCGAAAGCCTGTTAAGTACCTGCAATAACAGCGGTCCCTGTTTTGAGTTGCAAAGGGCTTTCTTACTGTCTACAGCTACAATGGAGCTGCATCTAACTGTTTGCGTGCACTGTGCAACACAAATTACTGCGAGTAAAAGTGATTGAAGTTCCCCGAGTTACTTTGGTTTTACAGGCAGAGTTGACAGTCAGTTCTGTTCATGTGTTTGCCAAATATTTCACACGAGTGCTGGAACAGTTTTCACTGATGCTCGTGGTGCTGATTGAAGCTGAGTCCTGGGTGCTGGCTTGGCCTGTGTCTGTTTGACTGTTTTCTGTTGTTCAAAATAACTTGGATATCATGTCTGTTGTGATTTTTGGGTGACTTGTGCTTATTCCTCCTTTTCTGAGTAGCATAATAGCAATGTTTGGCCTGTGGGCAAGCTGTATCCCTGTGTCCCACGGGCCTGTGACAGGCAGGGCAGTTCCCTCAGGAACAGGGATGTGCTTGCTCAGGGTGAGTTCAGCTGTCCCGAGCTCTGCATCTCCCCAAGCCCTGCACAGACCTCTGCCTCTGCACCAGGAGCTCGGATGGGGCTCTCAGGCTTCATGTAAATACACTGGGCTGTCCTTCATGGCAGAGAGCTCCAGGAACACAGAAGGGCTTTCAAGATGCTAAGAAAACAGGAAAAATACATGTTTACACACATACACACAATTACTTTGTATGACTAATCTATTTTGTTGCATTTTTCAAGAATGAGAATGTGGTTTGCCATCTATGGATGAATGTGTTTAGAGCAAACAATCTTTGGATTTATGTCAAATTGAGTTCCTTATTTCCCTAAGATAATAGTAAATGATGAAATGTTATGTGTGGCAGTATGTGTATATATATTTATATTAAGTTTGAGAGCAATGGATCAATAGAAGGAGGGGGGAAATGTGAGGTTTCATGTTCAGACACCATTACAGATGTCTGCAGCAATACAAATTTGTTTCTTTCATTGATTTGGGTGGGTTTTTTGGTGGAATTCTGAAATCTTGCCCTCCATTAATTAATTTCAAAATTATTTAAAAATATGCATCTTAATAGGTGTGGCACAGTTTCTTTTACCACCGATGCTGTACTTGCTGTGCTGAAGTGTGAAGCCATCCTGTCCTGTTAATTGCTAACTGTGTGCAGAGGGGCCCATGCCAGCACAGTTGGTCACATCTTTTGTGTGTTTGGGCACTTTGCTCACTCACCTGTGTGTAGGCTGAAGAATTTTCGAAGTAAGGCTTTAAAAGGAGATCCCTTGCTCTCTGTTTCTGGTTTGCTGTGGTAATGTAGACGGGTTTGCTGATGTGTGTATGTACAGTTTGATATATTGTGTATATATCACAGTGAAATGTTAAGACCAAGCATCTGATTGTCTGGAAAATGTAAAGCTGGAAAGTTTATAAAGGCCCGGGCTGTTGGATTTCTCATGTGAACAGAGTACACCTTGAGAAGGAGTTGGCACCTGCTGGCAGCAGAACCACCATGGCCCAGCTCCTCACTCGGGGAACGCTGCTCGGGGGACTCTGGGCTGGCACCTGTGGGACAGCAGGGGTGGTGCCCGTGTCACCCCTCACTGCTGGGCTGGGCATGGCTCAGCCTGGGACCGTGTCTGCAGCACCAAACCCTGTCCTGGCACCTGTGGGACAGCTGGGGTGGTGCCCGTGCTGCCCCTCACTGCTGAGCTGGGGCTGTGTCCGCAGCACCAAACCCTGTCCTGGCACCTGTGGGACAGCAGGGGAGGTGCCCGTGTCACCCCTCACTGCTGAACTGGGGCTGTGTCTGCAGTACAAGCCCAGCCTGGCACCTGTGGGACACCAAACCCAGCCTGGCACCTGTGGGACAGCAGGGGAGGTGCCCGTGTCACCCCTCACTGCTGAGCTGGGTGTGCCCCAGCCTGGGGCCGTGTCTGCAGCACCAAACCCAGCCTGGCGCCTGTGGGACAGCAGGGGTGGTGCCCGTGTCGCCCCTCACTGCTGAGCTGGGGCTGTGTCTGCAGTACAAGCCCAGCCTGGCACTGAAGGGTGATGCTGCCATGATGCTGTTCATTTGTTCGTGCATTGAACTTGGTTTTGAACTCTTGCCTGATTGTTATATGGTTTGGTGTTTGTAATTAAAAAATTATCTTTGTAGAATGGAATGTGGCCTTCTCCGATGTATTTCTTTGAAAAATGGATGGCTTTGAAGAGATCTGTTTTAAATAGGTTGTCATATAAATAATTTCAATCGTGATATTCTGTTGTTTTATGAACATCTCTAATTAAATTTAAGATAACTTCTCAGGGAATACTATCGTATTATTTATTCTGACAGCCAAAGGAGTAAGGACGTTGCATCTGTCTTCAATGCTTGCTACTCTGAAGTGTTCACACTTGTTTTCCTGATGAGAAAGGTTCCAGAGCTGTGTTAATTGCCTCTTTCAAATTCTGGATAAATATTTTTGGGTTTTTAGGGAGCATACCTTAACATAAGTAAAGTAATTTTGAGGGATTTGTAAACTAGTGTCACTGAAAGCTGTCTATGGAGATAAATTAACACGGTGCCTGGAGGTGGCAAACCTGGCTGTCTGGTGTTGACCAAAATGAGGTGCATTGGGTAACCATTTCCTGGTGATAAGCCCAGGTGGTAAATTGCAGCTGCAAAGATGTAGCCCAGGTACCAGCCTGAAGTTCACTCTAGCACCAGGGCTTCTCTTAAAAAGTAATTTATATATTTTTATATATATATATATATATATATATATATATATACACACATATATATATTCATATATATATGTGTGTGCATGTATGTACACACAGACATTTTTGGTTTCATGTGTTTTGTGTGTGTTTTATGTACAGTTTTTTTTCTGTCTGGAGGAGGGTAAAGGGAGAGCCTTGAAAAGTCCTTCCCTGCTCTTATCAGCACAGCAGCCTCAGCTGCCCTCCTTGGATCCCCTGCCAGGGTTGCTATCATCTTCTGATCAAATATTAATGTGTGATTCTCTGCTTGCTCACTAATCCAAAGCCAATTAATATTATCTGTCAATTATTTACAGATCCTGAGGTGCGGAGGCAATTCCCAGAGGGCTACAGTGACCAGGTTTGGAATGCGTAATTAATTTTTTACATGACAAAATTTATTTCAGGGTTGTTCAACATATTATTGCTGCTCTTTTTACTGAAAGAGATAAATGCATTCTTAGAAAGAAAAAGAAGCTGTAATTAGAAGCAGAAGGATAAAAACATTTTTACACATAAAGCAGAAAACGGAAGAATTTGGATCTCATAAGATTGGTTTACAATCTCATTTTTACAAGCAAACATGAGAGCGAGAAGGAAAATTGATTAATAAATTTCACTTTTTGCCTTTAGGTGCCAGAGCCGCAGTTCATTTGGCAGAGCTCTCTGCATTGTCTGAGGTTTATAGCTGTGTTTAACTGGGCACCTGGCACTACAGCACATTTTTTAAATTCTTGCCTGATCATGCAGTCTCTAGTCTGCTTCAAAAAGATGGCATAAAAGCCCAAATGTGCGGGTAGAACACACAGGGATTTATCATTTGATTTAAACACAGATTGAATTAGGAATTTTTCACAGGATCTCTAGCTGACTGGGGAGTTAACACCTCCAAATTGCCTTGTCCTTGCCTGTGCCGTGGGGAGTGGCCTGGGCTGGAGCTCGGGTAGGGACTGCTCTGGGTGTCCGGTGCTGGTGCCAGGCTCAGCCCTGGGCTGGGGCTGCCGTGGCTGAGCTCCTGCCCCTCCAGTCCTGGGAAGTGCTGAAGGTATGGCATGGTGGAGCCGGTTAATAGAACAATGAATTTGGTCTCAGTGAGTCTCTGATACTGGGTGATACCAGGTTAGGGTCAGCACAGCTATATTAGCTCAGATCCTTTCCCTCTAATTATGTTTTCACACAACATGAAATTTTGTGGCATTTAGACCAAAGCATTTAACAAATTGTTAGCTGTGACGGCTCACCACAGCCAAGACTAATGGTTTCATATTTGGCTGTAATCACTGTGTGCAGTGGGACCTTGACCAGGCCTTCTGGGTGGTTTTGTAGTAATAGTATTTTTTTCAAAGCACCTATTGAACTACCTGACTGCTTTTCACTGTAGTTCATTGTTAGGGCTTGCTGTACACATGGAGTATAGCATGGAACTAAAGCTTTTGGAGGACTGCATCCTTATTGCCACTGTAGGTCTGTAAGTTGTTAATAAACAGCTCTCTGAGTTTGGATTGCCATGAGGACTCGCTGCTTTTCAGCAGCGCTGGGTCTCAGGTTAATCACGAGTGAACGGATGGTCACTGGTGTCCAGGATCAAGGTGTTACAGGAGAGCCTTGTCATACTTTATAAAATTCCTAACAATCCCCTTCTTCTACTGGACATGGTTAGACTTGTGTTATATTGCTATGAATATGCAAGACTGAATGAAACTCAGAGGAGCCAGAGGCTCATAAAAATTCGTAAGATGTTCACCCAGTTCTAGTCAGAATTTCCAGTGGCTGATGTCAGACCCCCTGAAAACACAGAGCTGTGTTTGTGTGGTTTTGGGGTGGGGTTTTACTTTGTCAGATATTTTGCACATGCGAACTTACAGGGAAGGCAAAAGAAACAAGGCTGAACTTCTCAAATCTGAGTAGATTTCAAAGATGTTTTTCCTGTTGATACACAGAAGGAATATTTTCTGATCCTGCTAGCTCAATGTTCTTAAAGAGGAGAACATGTCCAGAGCTGACAGATTTAGATTTGAAAAATCACTTACTTGTGAACATTCAGGTAAGCCAGAGAGGAAGAGCTACATCCATGTTTGTCCTTACTGATTTAGAGCTTTGAAAATACAAAAGTTGCAAATCAGTCAAGTTAGGGTTATTTCTTAAAACTTCTGGTTTATTATTCTTTGTAAGAAAAAAAAAAATGGAAGTGCCAAGTCACTGCAGATGAAAATCCACGGTAAAAACCCCTTGATTTTTCTGAGTGTATTCTGTATGCAAAGGAGAGAGATGATCTGCATGTTAGTGCAGGCAAAAATTGTTTCTAGCAATCAAACATTTATGATTTAATCCAGAAGGAATATTTGAGTTAAATCAACACAAGGTAAAGCACTTATTAGTAAGAAAAAAAAAAAGGAAAAACACCTCAAGTTTTTTTTATTCATCTAAACTCTCAGTGCTTGTTTTTACATACACTGTATTTCCCATGTTCCAGCACATCTGATCAGAGACCCTCGCTGCTGCTAGATGTTTTATTCTGTGTGTTCTTTGTACCTTACAGTAAAAGAATCTGTCACAAATTATTGTGCCTCACTGCTTTAGAAACTGAGAAAAAAGGGAGGTTAGATTGACATCTGTGACTGAATAATGATGACCAGCCTTTTGGCTCCCCTTGAGCCACAAAGCCAGCATTGCCTTTAGAGAGGAAAAAGGAGTAAGAAGAAAGGGGAGGGATAAAAGAGAGTTACAAATCTGTGGTCCCGGAGATGTATTACTGTTGGGCCAGTTGTCTGCGTGGTATGATAATCCATTTTGATCTTCTGTCTTAATTGTCTGCTAAAGACAAATGGGCAGTAAAAGTTCATCAGTTTCATCTTTTGCTTCTCATTTAGAGACAGAATAAATGATCCATGGCTACAGAAGAAACCTTTCTTTCTGACACGGAAGTAATGCAGACCCAACACGTTTTATTAAAATATTTCTCCCTCATTATTTCAGTCCTCTCAGCTCTGATAGATCTTACTGTTTCATGAAGAATGTAATCTGAAATGTAAATAAGGGGTTTGATACAAAGTCAGGAAGTAATGAGCAGGCCAGCCACATTGCAGGAATTTTGATTGTAATTACTGACAAAGTGAATTCTGCGTGTCCTGATTTTTTCCCCTCAAGTTGTCTTTGACATGTTCAGACCACAATGACATCTACGGTTTAAATCTGTTAAATAACTGTATAAGGGAATATTTTATAGAAAATGTCATAGACAAGGTAACTGAGGAGCCTTACCAAGGGGACAAAATGCTAATGATTGCTCCAGGCCTCTTGAAATGGGTAAAATGGGGCTTTTTTGAATGGCAGGAGGGACACTGGAGTAGTCTTGAGATGCATTTTAAAATATGAGACTGTTTTAACTTGTAGGACTGTTTTATAATAGTTTTTAAGAACAAAATGTATATGTATGTGTTTGTGGTTTTACCTAGCATGAAATCAGTAATTGTTGGTATTATAAGCAACAGTTTTCCAGTGCTGTATTTTCAGCATGACCTCAGAATTTAAACCAGATGAGAACTCTTAGTTTTTCTTTATAAAATGCAGTCACTGTAGATAGAAGTATCCTTTCAAAAACGAGAAAAATCCTTCTCTATCACTGTATTTTCTGGCTTGGGTTCCTAATAAAAAGTTAGTCATGAAGTTAATGGTTTTAGGTGGAATCCTGTGCTGTTGGGATGTTGTAAATACCATCCATGGCCACGTGAATTTTGGCTGCCCACTGTTTTGAAGATTAATCCCAAATTGAACAGCTCTCCTGGGTTAATTTAAAGACAAGGAAGTGCAGCAAAGATACAAACTTCTATCAGAAACAATACAGCAAATAGTTGTCATAGAAATATATAGAAATAGAAAGTAGTAAAACAGTCAATGGGAGGTGTAGGAGGAATTACACAACCTCGGAAAATGCAGTACGTTTTAGAATACTTCTTTATTTCCAGTAGTGCATCATTTGGTTCCTGACTGTTTTAATCTTTATAGCTCATCTGAAAAGGAAAGGAGAAATGCTGTTGTGATGGTTGCTGTTTGTGAGCTGCTCCCAGTGGTATGATGGCTTGTCTGTAATTTGATGAACTATTGTACGTTCAGTTAATTACTCCAGGAATGACTGAGGTATGCGTGCTTGCAAGCTGGTACTTATGCAGATTGCTACCTCTATTCTGCTGGTAATTTTTCTTTCCACTGGCATTGAAACAGAGTTTATAACGAAACCAACAATCTTTATACATTTATAGATAAACTATAAAACTTTATGGCAGTCTTTATATAGAAACTAATGGTCTTTCTTGTACAGAGTCTATGAGCATTGTGCAAACATTGCACACGGGGAAAAATAAAAAGCACTTTCTTTGTGTCATTGCAAGTTGTGTGATTGGAGAGTCGTTGCACAGTGCTGGCCCTTAATGGAGCATAAACCCCCTGTCTTGGAAAGTCTGTGTGCACTGAGGGCCCGAGCTGCCTGAACAGGGGTGATTATAATCCAATTGGATATTTCTGAATTGCACATCATCTGAGGATAAACTTTCTACCTTGCAGGTTGCATACACAGTATGACAAAACCTGTCTTTAGTGTAATTTTAAAAAAGAGCTGTCCTTTTGGGAGCAGATGAAGGGTGGGAAAGGCTGAGCAGTTAGTAATTTAGAAAGCGTAGAGAAGTGGTTCTGGTGTTTTCTGTCTTTAAGCCTGCGGTTGAAGTAGCTGCTGCACATGATCCTATCTGGGAAAGAGCTGAGGTGGAAAGGTTTGGTTTCCTGTTTGCGTCATTGATAGCATTAATTGAATGTCTTTTCACTTGTGATATCCGTGCCTCAGAAGTCATGGTGCAGGGCAGGAATGGTAAAAGTGCAGAAAGCAAATAGTAATTAACTGGCAATTAATGTTTTGAAGGAGCTCAGGAGGTTACTTGATTTTGGCCTGACAGTACCTGGGGTAGCGTTGGACTCTGGAGTCTGTCTGTGAAAACCGCACCAAAAGCCAGTGCCCAGAAGTCAGAATTCTGAATAGGAATAGAGGAATAATTGGGTTCAACTGTGAGGAAGTATGTTCATACCACGTTCAAAACCATCCCTGTTCTCTTTAGTGAAAAATTTGAATAGATATTGGAAGTTTGCTAAACACAATTTGATTTTACTACAGATGATTCAGCGAGTGCAAATATTACTGGCTACAATCATATGGCCTTTGTTATACAAGAGGTCAGACTAGATGATCATAATGGTCCCTTCTGGTCTTAAAAATCTGTGAATATATGAATAATTTAAATCCTGTCCTGCAAACCCTTATTCGTTGAGGTGGTGATATTAAAATCCTGTGGGACTGCTTGTGTGAATAAAGGTTGTGGGATCAGGCCTAGAGTGAGTAATCATTATCACTTTGGTTTAAATTTATTGATAAAGGTATAAAATATTCACTGCAGGTAAAGCTGGGTTTCTTTAAAATGGGAGATGCTTCAGCAGTATTATTTTACTTGGGTTTGGTGAGGCAGTCAGTAGCAAAACAGTTTTGGAAGTTGTCTTGTACCAGGCTCCTGAACCATTCAGGGTTTATACTGGTGCTATTGGTCAATTCATAAACTATTTCAAAATTATTCTTTAAAGACATGTAACATGTGGAAAGCATCTTTGTTTTGTTGAAGAAGAATATGAAATACCATTCGAGGTCCTGCCAGTGGGGGTTTGGGCAGGTTAAGGCACAGCCAGCTCATCTCCCTGCACGGAAAACCCTTCCTTGCTCTGGCTGCTGCTGGTGTTTGCATGGACAGCAAGTGGGAAGTGCTGTCCCTTGCAGAGGAGCTCGTTGGTGGTGATAGGTGACACTCTTTGGTATTGACACACCCCATCCGTCACCTGTGTCTGGGCAGCAGCGTGGAACTGGAGCTGGACATGACCCCTGTTAAACCAGGGGAGTCCAAAGTTCTTTGCTTTGCACTTGAAAAACTTTACATTCTGAGTTTGGTTGTCTTTGGTCATATCAGCTCTCCTTTCTTGAAGTAAAAACCACTTTCCAGGGCTAATGAATGTTTTTATAGCTCTCAGATTTTGACCATTATTTTTCCTAACATATTCTCGTATTTGAAAATCTGAAAGTTGTAGAAATGCTGATAAATTTAAAAAGCTTTATCCTCTTATAACCTTCAGTTGTCTGAAGTGATCACTGACTCCATCTCATCTCTGCAAAATATGTTAGAGAAGTTCTTCTTGGCCTGTGGGCAAGAGTGTCCTCATCATACTCATCATTTTAATCTTTGTTCTTTAGGGAATTCTCAGACCGGTGTGATGGGAACACGAGCCTGAGAAGCAGGGCCTTGGGAAGTTTCAAAGTTGGTCAGCTGTTGCCCCCTTTGGGATGCTTGTTCGGTTTTGTTGCACTTCTCTGTGCAGCAGGCAGATAGGACCTGGGTGAGGGAGGTGTTAACCACTCTTAGTGGCAGCTTCAAACCCATTCCTCAGCAGGGAGGAGCATCTTGGGCACAGCGCTTGGACACCTGTGAGGAGGTGAATCCAGGGCTGTACCAGCTGCTGCTGCTTGATGATGCTGTGACAGCTCCATCCTTAGCAGGCAGATTGCATTTGCAGGTAACAGCTCTCAAAGTGTTGTTCTGTTTTCTTCTAAGTCCACTGGCACTGGTGGGACTGCTTTCCTCAGGACTCGGGAATGAGCTCAGTTGTTGGTTTGGATTTCCAGTCCAGAGCTTATTTCTGCTTGAGGGTGTTGCTGGTGGGGAATTATGGTATGAAATGACAAAGGGAATTCAGGATTCTCTTTGGTAACCAGTGCAGGAAGAAATTGAAGTCTGATATTCATCTCACATAGTTTTTAATGCTTTGAGTTTCTATAAAAGTCCTTTCCAGTGAAGTTACTTAGTTTTGCAGTGGGAGATGGTAGAATTTCTCTAGTATGGAATGGCAGAAATGTGATTCCAAAGACCTCCTGTGTACAGAGGCAGAGCTTGGTGAATCCTTACCTTGTCCTCTTAGACACAAAATCCTGCTCTTGGCTTTAAAGTGTTCCAACATGGCAAGTTTCTGTCTGCACATCCTTTTTCTTGAGCAAGGGATGGGAGTTGATTTTTACTGATATTTACTATTTGTTGATCTAAATTATTTATTTGTTTTTTCTCTTTTTCTTTCTTTTTTTTTTTTCTTGGTTGTTTGTTGATAACATCCTAGGGATTAATTTTTCCTTTAATTCAGTTTCCCATCTGTTGTGCCTAGATGTGGCAGAAGTGTATATGAAAATTTGCACCCAGCTAGAAGAGATTGCAGTCTTTTAAAAAGACAAAACTGTTTGTGGGTTTTTTCTTACCTTATGAAAAATGAAACTCCTGGTGGGACTGAACTACAGTGCAGATTTATAAAGGTGTAATGTAGTTACATGGGCGGGTTTTGATTTTAGGTTTTAATTTCAGTTTGGAGCTCTGTCCCTTCTCTTTTAATGCATTATATTTGTGAGAATGAACTCCTGATAACAAAGATGAAATCTGGTTGTGTGTATGACTGAAAGTCCGAGTGGAACGGTGCTGCCACAATACTCTCCTGTGATGATAAAGTTGGTGTTTGATGAACAGAGCTCTTTTTTGGGTGCTGTAGCAGACAGTGCTTCCAGGTATTTCCTCGCCTGTATTTTGGGGAGGCTGCACAGTGGATGGGGCAGTGGTGATTAGCAAAGCCTGATCCTGCCCAGTTATGTAAACAGAGCTTTTCTTCCACACACATCTTGTTAACTCTCTGCTGCAGACCTTTATTGGTGCTTCTTCAATAATTTGTTTAAACTATGCAGTACAGATTCCTTATTTTAGCACTAAGACTTACAAAGGCTTCTTTTAGCAGCCTTTAATTTCGTACTTATGTATGTGACATAGCCTGTGGCTGTGATCTCTGCTGTGAATCTGCAGTTGTTTTGGGATGAAAGCAGAAGGCAGCTGGAAACTCAGTAGCTACATCTAGCTGTCTACCTAGAGAAGGCCTTGATTTCAAGTTTATCTAAACAAGCTCGACTAATCCCAACTATCTGGGGGGATCCACTGTCAAAACAAGCAGCATGGCCCTAAGGCAAACACAACCATACAGAAATGAAGGCTGGGACTTCCAATACTCCAATGACTGCATACTGGAGGCTTTTTTCCTGAAAAGAGAGTAAGAGAGGTACAATTTGCATAATGCCTTTTCATCAGGAACTTTTGGAAAGCTGACAGAGGTCCAGCTTATAGCGCTGTAGCCACAATACGGAGTCTATAGGAGAATCCTTGAATGACCTGACCATATTGAAAGAAAAAATGAAAGCATCGAAGTATAGCCAAGTGAGTGTGGAAAAGAGGGCTGCTGCATTGTCTAACATCTGCTCTACTTCTCGTTAGTTTTGTTCTTTGGTATTCTATGTGGACTTTGGAGAAACCTAAGACAGCCTAACATGAATCCTATAATCTTCCTTCTGAATATTTATGTAGTGTGCCAGCCTCTAAGCTGTCCTTTGCATCTTCCTACTTCCCCCTCATTTTCATGCTCTCAAATGAGGCCAACATTTCAAAAGCTAAATAAATGTTTGTGAATGTTTATAAAAGATTTGCATAAATTTGTCCTTGTTTGACAAAGATCACTTTTTTCTTATGCCAGTTCTGAAATATTTTAAAGGTTTCAGTGCTTGTCTTGACAACAAAGTCCTGCCTCAGAGAACAATGATTGCTGATTAAGTGGGTATGTGCTCGGAGCTGAATAGACCGAGGGAGACGAGGGCTGAAAAGGCCACTCATCTTAAGCCAGAATTATAATATTTAACAAATGCTAACCCAAGGGTAGATTTAAAGCTTTGGTTTTGGTGCAGTGTACCTGTGCAACTTATGGGCTGAGCAGGATGTGATTATCTTTTCACAGCTAATAGTTCTCACCTCGTTTCTGCTAAATCTGCAAGTGAAAATGCTCCTGGTTTTAGTAATTAAACGTTTAAAATACATTTAATTGAATCCGTGTTCCAGCTCTCTGCTATTGACACTTCTTACCTTTACCAATTGATCACTGTTTATGCACATAATTGGACCTGATTTTTTTTATGCCAGTTAGTATAATTTTTCAATTATTTGTGATTTAAGACTGGAACAATTATTCAATGGCACAACAGCAGCTGTAGATTTTTTTTAGCTAAAATCTATTTCTATTAGAATGAAACTAAATCTCTGCTTTTACTGAAGGGATTTTAAAGACATTTGTTGAGGAGATCTCTTTGAAAAACTGCTTAAATATTTAGTTCAGCTTTACTTTCAGATTTTTTTTTCTACTGGAGAAAAGTAATAGTCGTTCCTGTTCTTTTGTTCTATGAGTTGAGAGGTTGAAGTTGTCATTAAGGCAAAAACTAGAGCTACTTCTCTGACACAGTTTTTATCACATCTGCTAGGCCTGTGTCCCAGGAGGAGCTGCGCAGAGCCCGCAATTCAGCCCAGGCCCATTATCTGCTGCTTCTGCGCCTGCTGTGAAAGGAGGGAGACCTCGGGGAGGCTTGCAGCCTCCTCCCGTGTAATGTCCAAATCAGATTTGAAGGACTGGTGGCAGGAAAGCTTTGGCCTTGGGGTGTGAATTCTAAGAAACAGAGTCACAATTAGGTTTAAAAAATTCAGGGATTTTGAGCTTTATCTTGAAATATGTTTTTAGTAATGCAAGGAGAAAAGTTGCCCATCTGTGCACATATTTTGTACGTTTAAAATATTTAAATGCTAGCAGGCCTCAATATGCTTAGGAAATGTTATTTATCTCCTGCTCTTCCTGTTTCCAGGATTGTGGATATGCATGTTGGGGTTTTTTGTTTGTTTGCTTAAAACAGTGTTTTCCTGGGAACAATCAGTTACCTTCAATGAAATGATGTTATTTTGTGTGGCCCTGGTCCCCTGCTGACCCTCAGACAGGGACGGGCGACTTTGGGAGAAAAACCCTCCCCTAATTCAGGCTTTGGAATTGCTCAGAGAGAGCTGGTGGATTTCTGGAACACAGAACAAATGGATAGTCTAGTGCTATAAAGTTGTGCTGGAATACCAGTGGAATTAGAAAAGTAGAGATAAAACTAAATCCAAGCAATTTAAAGTCATCCTCTTAAGCAAATTATGTCCAGATTTTTTTTTTTGGGCATAGAACATTCTTTTAAATAACTGATGAAAATAATTTATTAAAATATTTAGTACATTACAAAATTCAGTAATGCTCAGTAAGGATATAAGGCATAAAAAGATTTTATTGCAAAATCAATGCAATATGAAAGGTGACATAAATATTTTAAACAAGCAATGATTTTTTAAAAAGAATCTGTGTTGTACCAGTTTTCTCAAAACCAGAAAAACCTTTAGAACTTAGAAAAATTTTGGGTTTGAGGTTATTGTTTGCTTTTTTGAATTCTTAAACCTATTATTCCCTAGCAGTGGATCATTTAATTAATTGTTTGCTTAAAATGATCCAAATAGATTAATTAAATATAAGAGTAGTTTACAATTCTGTGGGTATAGGAGACATTAATGGACAACCTAAGTTTAATTGGATAATATTTTGCTTCAGTTAATCTCTTAGCACTTTTTAATGCAATATTAAGATTTCTTAGTGTTTAAATTTGCTGCTGCTTCTGAGGAGCAGTGACGCCCCCAGCACTGCGCCCTGGCCGGGTGGGGCTGCTGCTCCCTGTGCTCACACACCCTGCGCCATCAGGCTGGGGGCATGGAACTGCTGGGCCCTCCTTGCTCTCCAGTTCCTCCTCCATCCTTCCTCCGTCTGTGGATGTTTTGGAAGCCTCCTGGTGTCCCTCCGTGCACAGGGAGTGTTTCGTGCTGCTTTGCTGGGTCCAGATGGACTTTCAGGCTGGGAAGTGTTTCCTCCCTCTCTGTAGTGTTTCATTTGCAGCAGCCTCAGCTGTACTTTGCCTCAGGTTTAAGGGCAAGGAAATGAAACAGCAATCCCCCTTTTTCCTCACAGAGTCATCTCTTCTCCATGGAAAACTCCTCTCACTGGCCATGCTCTGTTCTCTTGCACCATATGCTTGTGGGGGTTTGGATTCCTTCCCTTCCACCTCCCTCCAGGATGCACAGCTGAAGGTCCGCTCTCTGCTCTGGGTGGTCCTTCCAGTTTCATCTGGATTTCCCTCAGGTTTTCCATTGCAGGCTCTCAGCCTGTGGGTTTGCGTGGTGTGTTGTTTCCCTGCTCTGACTCCCATTCCTGTGGAAGTACCATACCTTAATCAGTCAGCATTTTCCACAGATCTCCTGGTATTCTGATTTCTTCTCTGTCCCACTTCTCCCTACGCTTCTTGTTCTCCTTTGCATCTCTGGTGTCTGGTGCATCTTTCTAGGAGCAGATACTTTGCAGCAGACCCTTCTCTAGCCCAGCCATTTGCACGTCATTTATCAGTGGGGTTTTATTTAATTGCAGCTGCACGTGGGATATTTGTTAGTGATGTTCATTTGAGCAGAAGTGAAGCAACCCACTGTATTTAAGAGAATCTGAAGTTGTTCTGTTGATTTGGAAGTGGGAGCATACGGTGAAGGGTTTAAAAATAAAAAAGGCTTCAGCTACAGCTTGCATATTAAATTCTCAAGTGAATGTGCACATTTTTTCAGCATTGTTGGGCTCTCTGTACTGTTCGGTTGCAAGAGGAGGAGATGGTTTGGGACACGAGCCTGGTGTGTATTGTGTGTATTTCCCAGCCTGGCTTTCCAGGTCTGTCCTGCCCGTGTAGGCCAGCCTTGCCGAGCCTGCCTCACCTTCGGAGGTGGCTGTGCCCCAGAAGGGCTGAGTGTGGTGTTCCTGCCTCATTTATTTTGAAAACTTTGCTGCTGAAACCAAACTTAATCAATGAGCTCTGTGTTGTGTCCGATAAGTTATGTACTGCCTTTATTGATTGGGAAGGATTTTAGAAAAGCCATGTGGGGTTTCTAATGTCAGCAGCGTTTTGATTATGAAAAGAGTCGGAACCTGGGGACGGGGAGCCAGGTGGTGCCTGAGCCGCAGCCCCCGGTGCCGCGGCTGCGCCGCCTCCCCCGGGACGTGGTTCATGCCCTGCACTTTAGCTCTGCTGACTGCCTGCTGGAGATGCACTTTTTGCTCATTAAAATGTTAAAAATCAAACTGCATGTAAAAAGATTTCTGAAAATATAAACTTGGGGATTGATCCAGAAAACTGGCGTGCGGTCCCCTGGAGACGCCGGCGGCAGCTCCCGGGTAATTTGTGTTGATCAGCTGCCTGTCCTGCATTGCTGGGGGGCTCTGCTCTTCTTTTTAGGGGCTCTTGCTTTACAGGCGTGTATGCAGGTTTTTCTTTAGGAAAATAGCCATAAGGGAATAAAACAAGAAAACACACTATTGATACTTCCTCTGTGCTTCGTGTTGGGTTAAAAAAAAAAAATTATAAGATGTTGACATGGAGCAATCGTAGGTTTTGTTTTGTCTGAAATCATAAAGAAATGAAGGATTTTCTAGGTCATGAGGTTGGGTAGAATGTTGCATATGAATGATGTAGGTATTGTTTATCTTTCAAACTGAGGAGTATTTAAAGAATTTTTTAAAAAGCAGCATTATATTTAGAGTAACGAGCTTGCAACTTGAGCAAAAATGGGATAGTTCTCCAGTAACTGTTTTCTTACATGCAAAGGATCAGCAGTTTTCCTAATTAAAAACTAATTCTACATATGGTATTTATATTATTTTATTAGCTACCATTGAAAAATAAGTCTGCAGTTAACCTGTGCTAGCCTCAGTTTTTTTGGTTATGAATCAAGGCAGATAAGAATTGGTGTATAAGGAATAGTAATTATGTTGAATGACATTGCAAAAGTCAGATAATAATATCACTGTAAAATCTTTCTTTAAAAAAGAAGGCAGTTTAGAGCAGTACAGAGCCAATATATGGCCTGTTTATGTGAACATTTCCTTTGCTGAGTTTAGGAAGCTGTAAATATCAAGGAATAAGTGCAGAGTAAGTTCTGACTAATGCACTTCTCCAGTGACACAATGCTGATGAGATGCTGAATGTTTTATTATGTGAATGGTTTTTCTTGCAGTTACAGGAATTATTCAAGTCATCAAAATAATGGAGAGAATATATTGTGCCATTTTGAGGTGACTGATGGCTTTGTCTTCTTGCACTATTTTATTTCAGAATGTCATGTATCTATATGATTTTGTTTCTGAAAATCAGAATGTGTTGATCAGGCAAATAAAGATACAGGCACTATGTTCTCCTGATATAATAATTTCACAATTTTACAGTTCTTTTGTAGGTTTTGGTTTTTGTTTGTTTGCTGGCATTTTGCACTGTAAGAGTTCAGTTGTGGCAAAGGACCACTGTGGAGTAGTTAAAATTTGTCCAGATGCAGTTTTTGTGCCTGAGCAAGTGAGTTGTTCAGCTTGTGAAAGTCAGTGAGATTCTGCACCAGCGGGAACCCGATCATATTAATGAGACCTTTACTATCAGGGCATTATTTTGTATCAAAATCGAGATTTCTGCAGAGTTTACTCTGCAATCTACATAGCTCCTTTCCAAGTTTCCTGCTGCAATTCAAAGGAGGAGACGTCTTTGCTCTACATGGCATTCTTCAATAGATCCTTTCTTGTTCTTTAAAAACAGGAGGTTGTTAAATAATCTATCAATAAACTGTCAAGAAGTCAAAGTTTCCATATCTGTTTTTGCCTGAAATCCTCAGAACTTGCCACATTTTAGTTGTCAAGAAACCTCCAAAGAGGAGTGTGAGCAGTTGAGCCTGAAACCACGGCTCAGGATGGGCTGTGCTGGTTTGAATTATGCAGGAGGAACATGTTCCTGCAAGGGAGTCAATATGTTTTGTGCTTCACTGGAGAGGTTATTAGATTGATGGAGTTTATTTGGGAATGATGGCATTTGGCTTAGAAATAAATGAAGCAAGAAGCATCTATTCAGTTATTGATGATAATTTATTGCTATTGGTCAGAAAAGTGCTGATTTTATCAGAGGGTTTGTTGTTTGTTCAGGGTTCTGAAAGCAGAAATGGAATTTACACTTCAGGACCTGAAATATTGAAGTGTGAAGGAGAATGAGCAGTGAATTGGCTGTAGGAAAGATCTGTAAACTGAGAGAACTTTGTGTCTTGTGGGTTACAGAATTCAAATTTTGAAGCTCTAATGGTTTGCTTTTGTCTATGAACACAACTGTTTTGGGAGTAACATATTTCTGATTTTGCCTCTTTAGTGACTGTATTTGTTTAATGTTGTAAAGTTGAAAATGATTAATTTATCTGCGGATCATGTTTTCACTTTTCATATTCATCCTTTTCTTTGCTCTCACGCTTAAATGCTTTTCTGTTTGTGGTGCTGTTTTGCACCTTCTAGAAAATGGTTTGTAGGTTAAACAATCCATATCAATTTTAATACACATTATTTTAATCAGTCTTTTAACTCTGAGATTTCCTTTCTAATAGCAGTAGGCAACATTAAACATTCCTGCTCTGAGACCTATTGGCTTCATCTTTTGTTATTTCTCTTGCTGATGTTAGGAAGTGTTCTCTAATCCCCAGCCCTCTGTTCCTAGGTAACAGTCAAGGGCTGTGCCAGCAGAAGTGGTCCTGCCAGGCCAGGCCCATGTGGTTTGGTGTTATTCACTCTGATCCATATGGCCAGGGCAGGGACTGTCCCCGGAGAGGTGTTAACACTCAACAACCCAACCTCCTCCTCCTCTGGGGAGAATTGCTGCATGGCTCCTGCTGCCTGCCCATGTGTGAATCTTGATTAATTTTTCATTTTTAATGAAGTTTGATCATGTTTATTATTTCACATGATTGACTGCCTGGTACTACTTCCATGTAATTGATAAAGCCCATATTTCTTCATCTGTCTTTTATTTCTTCAGGGCAAACTTGTGAAATTGTGTGATGTGGTTAATATTAGATTTATTGGTCCCTATAGATGTATAAATTATCTTTTTTTTTCTCTCTCTCTCTACAGGAAGTTCTACAGACTCTGACCAAGTTTTGTTTCCCCTTCTATGTGGACAGGTATTGTTAGCTTTTCAAACTTTACAAGAAAATAAGCTTGTCAATAAAACCCCTGTAGAAAATAAAAGCCATACCATTCATAGTGTTCTGTCTGTGTGACTGGGACTTAAAGCACCTGAGTGCAAATTACAGTCTCAGAATCACTTTTTCCTGGGGTTTTTATGGGCACCATGAAACAAAAAGAAAATTTAAAAGTTGGAGTTGTTCGGTGGGAGTACTCTGAGGGCATTTTTTTCACCTCTGCACAATGCTTGGATGGAAAGTGCTTGGGTAGGAATTGTCCAATATGCATATTAATATCAAAGCTTTTTATTAATTAATTGTGCGTTTTATTTCTTAATAGCCAGAATTTGGGTGGGACAATTAATGAAATGCTTTACATTTGAAGGCCTCTTGATGTTGCTGGAATGCTGGTGCTTTACTTGACAGCTACTTAAGGTGACTTCTGATTTTGGGGGAGAAATTGTAAAATAAATGTGAGAAGATCTGAGAATATTTACTTCCTGTAATTTGGGAAAGTGTAGAACTTTTTTAGTTTTGCATTTGCTGTGAGTTATTCTTGATGGTTTCATGAACAGAATTGCAATTGAAATTTTGAAAGACTGCACCAGTGCTCATCTCATCTCTGAGCATCACTTAATTGGTCAGAATGACTTGTCTTCATCAGCTGAGACACAGAATGGTTTGGGTTGAGGGAATTGACCTTTACTGTGATTAAACTGCTGCAGGTCTTTTTCTCATTTTAGAATTTGGAATCCCTGTTTTACTGCTCATCCTTTTCATTTCCTAAGGGGTGGAAGCAGGGAAATACTCACACATTTTTCTCATGTATTTGTTCCTACTAGAAATAGTTATGCTTTCTGGGTGTAGATTTATTGTACCTAGGGGTTTTGTTTGTTTTGTTGTTTTTGGTTTTCCTCAGCAATATAACATTTTGAAAGATAGAACACTGAAAACCCATATGGGGTGCAAATGAGAACATAATGAAAAGTGGTTCCCATTTCTGGATCCACTTGTTTGTCTGAATATCACAGACTGTCACTGAAGCTGCAGCCAGCCAGTTTGAATGAAAAGGAGACATTGTCACCCAGAACACACCTAATAATTTCAGATGGAGAGTGGGCTTCCACCCTGCAGGAGGCAGAGCACACCCAGGCTAAGGCTGTGGCAGCTTCTCTTGCGGGTGTGAAAGCAGGCAGGGGTGGCACTGGAGGTTCTGGCTCTCAGGCACACACTCCATTCTTTTTGCACTGATTCTGTTCACGAGTTGTTGCCCTGCTCAGAACCCCAGGGGCTGGCTGGCCATTCCTTCAGGAGTTTGCTGCTGTTGTGGTGGTGGTGGATGAGGCAGAGGCTCTGCTCCAGCTGCAGGAGTGCAGAGCTGCTCCCTGCTCCTGCTCCCTGCAGCGTTGTGTTGGCCAGATGTGGGTGCTGGGGGAGATTTCATGGAAATCACTCTTCTCCCCTTCTCTCCAGCCCTAACTTCTGTCTGCCCCCTTAGAGATGAGATTTATGCTGCTTCCATCCTGTGAGGCTCTAAATAGACCTTCTGCCCTTTTGAAAGCTGTGAATCTGAAGGGTTGATATTAAAATCTTAGGAAGAACACTTTTTCTGTGGGGAAGTTTATCCTTCCCTGTGAAAAACTGGCACTGAACTTGAGCAGGACCAGCCAGCAAGGTTTGCTTTCTCCAGGTCACAGGAATGCAGGACTCTCTAGGTTTGCTCTGGAGGAACTCCCCAGCTTGTCTGAGTTGTTTAATAAACAAGCTTCTCCCTGCTGCTAATGAAATGTGTTTTTCCCCCGGTTCCATAATTTTAATTGTCAGTTCTAATGCTATTTCTCACACACGCTCTGCTCTCAACCTTGTTAAAATTAAGCATATAATCCTCTTTTAAAACACCATACTAAAATCACCATAGTAACATTACATCCAAGCTTTACAGATAAAACACACCACCAGTGAGGGATTTTTGGGTATCCCCAGCAGCTCAGTGTGGTTTATGGAAGTAGTTGCTCTGCTGACATTTAGATTTCAGGAGGATGATAGTACTCACACTGGCTAATTCTCAGACTGTTGGAATGCTTTAAATATCTGTCTTTTTGTTCATCTTCATCGCAGCATGTTTTCCCTTCCCTGTTTGGAATCCACTGAAGGATTCTTCTTTCTAAGCTGGACAGTGACATCTTTCCCATTTGGATCCAGCTTTTATTTCTGCAAATCTGTTTTTCCTTTGTTTCCTCTAGGCACTGAGTGTGTACTCTCCCACAAAAATTGGTTTTTTGCATGTGGCATCATAGAAGAGGATATTTTAAGGCCTGTGGCTGTAACTTAAATGGCTTTGAATTCACCAGGGTATTTGTTGCAGTTGGTAGGAGTGACTTGTAAAGCTACATGTCAGTGCAAGTCAGATTTCTCAGTTCTCAGAAAACCTAAAAAAACCCTGGAACATGACCTGAAATGAGTCTTCAATTCCTAAAATTAGAAGTATTTGGGTTATATGAGAGAACATGGGGTTGGGTGCTGGTTGATAATCAGAACCATTTTGTTTTAAAGATAAACTCATTATTAGTATCCTCCCACACTTAAAAAATGGGAAAAATAAACCACAAACCCCCCACTCCTCTCTCATCAAGCATATTTAAGCTTCTGGAGGGTGCATACTTTGTGGTTAATTTTTCAAAAAAACTCTGCTGAAAGAGGAAATGTTATAGGTTCAATGACTTGGATGTGATACTTGACCCAGAGTTAGCTCAGCAGTAATTTTTCTCTCCTGCTCTCTGTTTCCAGCCATGCCATTAACCAAGTTGGGCAGAACTTCACCTTTGTGCTCACAGACATTGACAGCAAGCAGAGGTTTGGGTTCTGTCGCTTATCCTCGGGGGCCAAGAGCTGCTTCTGTATCTTAAGGTAGGTCTGTGGTTTGGCTTCTGCCTGACTGCCGGAGCAGTGCTTGGCTTTGCAGCTACACTGCAATTACCGCTTCCAGCTGGTCAGAATTATTTCCCTATCTGCTCCTCAAAGTCACTGTTCTTCTGCACAAGTGGTGCACAGTCCCTTGCATTTGGAGTTCCTCTGTAGATAACAGTATTTGTTTGTAGTCAACGTTCTGGAGTTAACAACGTGGAAAAAAAGTCTCTTTGCAGTAATTTGATATGACATAGCATGATGGCAGCTGTTATCTTTAGCTGTCACAACTGATCTTGTTAAGACATTTTGTGGACATTTGTACACGCAAGTTTTATTAACAAAACATCTGTTGGTAACTGAGAGGATGTCACTGATGCTCTCCACAGCCCCACAGTTTGTGTGTGTGAGCTTTCCTCTGTCCTGTTTAGGGTTTTGTGAAGCTTGGCATAATAAAGACTGTCAGTGAAAGCTGGAACTATGCATTTCACAGAAAATGGGCCAAGAGGCTCTATCAGAGCAGTTTTTGATAACCTCCCACAGCCGTGTTGGAATACAGTCTAGAAATGATGCCAGTAAAATAAATGTTGATGTCTACCAATATTTTAGTTCCATTAAAAACTTCCACGGATCGAAGATTTTCATGTGGCAAATGGTCTGTCTTGTTTTAAACACATATAAGAATTGCCTGTTTTCTACTTCCTGCTTTTTGTGTGTTCACGAGGAATTGGAAGTTGAGGAACAGTAGCCCAGGTAAAGCCAGCACAGAGGTGACTGAGGACAGCCAGGGAGGTGACAGCACAGCTGGGGCTGGAGCCTCCCAAAAGAGGACACGGCTCTGTGAGCAGCTGGACACATCTGGCAGGGCCATCCCTGGCTGGGTTTGCACGGGACACAAGCAGGGTGAGGACAGAGGAACACACGAACTTCTCTTTGTCCCATGTGGGGCACCTGGGAGTGCAGCCCTGGTGTGTCTGGATGTGCCCCTCTGAACCTTCCAGGGGGGACATTGCAAAATACAAGGTCACCTCTCCTTGCAGGGGGCTGCACGCAGCAATGCCATGGAATGGGAGCTTAATATTTGGAGAATTGTGAGATCTACCCAAACTGCTAATTAATTGAGTGGGAGGCAGAGTGACAGGTGTTTGCTCAGTATCTTCTCCCATTCTGCCTGTGCTGTAGCAGACATTTCAGCTATTATTAGCTCTGGCAGTCCAGCAGCAGGGACTGGATCCTGCAGGCAGGAAGGTGTTTCCCAGCTCTTCCCACAGAGCTGCTCCCCTGTGCAGTTGGGTGCTGGTTCCCTCAGTCTCATGTGGGCAGTGTCTGCATGCAGAGGGTAACTTTGCCTGATCAATGTCAAATTAAAGGAGAAACACAGTTTTAAAAAGAAAATCTGAATGAGGAATAGTCTGGGTCCCTTCTTGATCCCTCCTGGATAAGAGTTCTTTGCTGTCAGCTCCCTTATGTTGAGTGAGTGCCAAGAAGAAATGGAGGAGTTCTGTTGTAGTTAAATGCCTTCTGCTTCAACTCATAACCAAAAAAACCCAACCAGAGTGGATGAGTTGGGACTCTTCACTTCCTTCCTGTTGCTTCTTCTGTGCACTGATGAGAAAAAGAAAGCTCATCGTTAATGCAAGTTCATGCAAGTTTTAGAGGATAATAAAGAGTGTAAATCAGCAATACATGAAATCACTTCCTCTATTCCTGGGACTGCAGCTCCTGTTATTGATGTGAATCTTCTCAGTGTCCTTTATGTACTAAAGGATGGTGCATGGTAAAGGGGTGGGGGAAAACATGCTGGAAAATGTGAGAACCATAAGTAAAAGCAAATGGGGATGAAAAGAACGTTTGTTTAATTCTTTTTAAATTACAGATTGGATGGCAGCAAGCTTCAGGTATTCCTTGCTATGCTCAGCAACAGTGTAAGAACTAAGTGATGGTGTTTATTACTAGAGATGATATTCACAGACTTAACAGGGATTTTATGGGTCTGGCAATGGTAAAATGGTTTGGAGGTGGAAAATCATCACATGTTTAGATTAGTTATTGAAGAGAAACAGCAGAAAAAAGAAATTATTTTCACTCAGTGCTTGAAAAAAATTCTGCAATGTCCTGGAAGCAAAGTACTCTAGGGCCAGAAGTCAGGGTCTGGACTTGAGCATTGAAGTGACCCAGAGGCTTTTTCCTGTGGATGCAGAGCACAGCAAGGCGCCTCTTGGAGTTCAGTAGCAGTGGGGTTATCCTGTGGCCAGCAGAGAGGCAATTCCATTTGGCAGGGAACTGCTTGCACTGTTTTAACCAATACTGCTTGGGAACCTGCCTTTGAGGGAGTTACCACAGCGTTGTTCCTGCTCTAGTAGCTCACACAGATTGATGAACTCTCTGATAACTTTGAAGCCTGCTTTTCCGGGTGCTCTGTGGTGTTTTCAGTGTAGAGCCCCTGTATTCAGTGTCGAGCCTGCCTCTCTTCTACGGGTTCCCCTTCCCTGGCCCGGTTCTGTCGCTCCGGTGAAGCCGCGGGCCCGGCTGGGGTGACCCTGAGCGGCTGCGCTGCGGCGGCGGCGCCAGCAGAGGGCGCGCGGGGGCGCAGGTACGGCCAGGTGAGGAACGGAGCCCGGAGGGTTTGGGGTCTGAGCCCAGGTGAGGAACGGAGCCCGGAGGGTTTGGGGTGAGCCCAGGTGAGGAACGGAGCCGGGAGGGTTTGGGGTCTGAGCCCAGGTGAGGAACGGAGCCCGGAGGGTTTGGGGTGAGCCCAGGTGAGGAACGGAGCCCGGAGGGTTTGGGGTGAGCCCAGGTGAGGAACGGAGCCCGGAGGGTTTGGGGAGAGCCCAGGTGAGGAACGGAGCCCGGAGGGTTTGGGGAGAGCCCAGGTGAGGAACGGAGCCCGGAGGGTTTGGGGTGAGCCCAGGTGAGGAACGGAGCCCGGAGGGTTTGGGGGTGAGCCCAGGTGAGGAACGGAGCCCGGAGGGTTTGGGGTGAGCTCAGGTGAGGAATGGAGCCCGGAGGGTTGGGGTCTGAGCTCAGGTGAGGAACGGAGCCCGGAGGGTTTGGGGTCTGAGCCCAGGTGAGGAACGGAGCCCGGAGGGTTTGGGGTGAGCCCAGGTGAGGAACGGAGCCCGGAGAGTTTGGGGTCTGAGCTCAGGTGAGGAACGGAGCCCGGAGGGTTTGGGGGTGAGCCCAGGTGAGGAACGGAGCCCCGGAGGGTTTGGGGTGAGCCCAGGTGAGGGAGGGTTTGGGGTGAGCCCAGGTGAGCCCGGAGCCGGAGGGTTTGGGGTGAGCCCAGGTGAGGAACGGAGCCCGGAGGGTTTGGGGTGAGCCCAGGTGAGGAATGGAGCCCGGAGGGTTTGGGGTCTGAGCTCAGGTGAGGAACGGAGCCCGGAGGGTTTGGGGAGAGCCCAGGTGAGGAACGGAGCCCGGAGGGTTTGGGGTCTGAGCCCAGGTGAGGAACGGAGCCCGGAGGGTTTGGGGTGAGCCCAGGGGAACGGAGCCGGAGGGTTTGGGGGAGGTGAGGAACGGAGCCCGGAGGGTTTGGGGTGAGCCTCAGGTGAGGAACGGAGCCCGGAGGGTTTGGGGTGAGCCCAGGTGAGGAACGGAGCCCGGAGGGTTTGGGGTGAGCCCAGGTGAGGAACGGAGCCCGGAGGGTTTGGGGTCTGAGCTCAGGTGAGGAACGGAGCCCGGAGGGTTTGGGGTCTGAGCTCAGGTGAGTTCTCATGGCGCTCACCCACATCTCCCAGGAAAACTGGAATTCCAGACTACCTTTTTCAATGAAATATGCTACAAAACTTAAAATGTGTTTTTGAATTATTTTCTTTACAGTAAGAGCTGATGTCCAGTCATCAAATTCTGTGTTCTAATTTGGGAATTTCACACCCAAATGTTTTTTCTTTTGGCTGCAATGGGCTAAATCCTAATAGCTAGACATTAAGAGGCTGAATTTTTATTGTTTCTCTCTAATTTTGCATCAGATTTCACATGGGCTTTTTAGGGAGAACAGTGTAGATAGTTCTGGATTAAGTGAAGAGCTCTGGTCTTTTATTTAAAAAGAAAACAGAAGAAAACCCAAGTTTGTGTAATTGTGCTTTGGTTCACAAACTTTCTGGGCAAAGTTACTGGTTTGCAAAGGTCCCATGCTTGCAGTGTGATTTCAGTTTTACTGAATTTGAAGTTTTTGTTGGGTTATTCAGGTTTTGTACACGAACTGAAATAATTCTTTTGAAGTGAAATGCAGAAACATTTGTGTGGAAATCCCTCTTGGCCAAAATAGCTGAGCTCTGCACCACTCTTTTTCTAAGATAAAAAGAAATGAATCCATAATAGTTTGTGACAGATGGCAGAAAATGTAACTAACTGAATGTGATTCTGTATGGAGTTATTTGAGGTTTTTGGTGTGATTTGTTGTGAGTTCCTCTCCTCCCCCCTTTCCTTCCCTTTGATTGCAGTCTTTGTCCATTTATTCTTAGGACAGAATAAGATTTCTGAGCAGGGGCCTCTCTTGTGGTGCAAAGTGAGAATTGTTTTTAATTGAGCAGAAACATGTGGAAGGATCAGGAATATCTCAAGGGATTACAGAAAAATTCCAAATTTGTACTACTTACAGCTTGTGTTTAGAGCGAGGTCTGCTGGGAATAAATGTTAGTTAGTGTGACCTGTGACCTTAAAAACTGTTGACATGGATTTCAGCCAGAAACTGGCCACAGAACTCCTTTGTTAGGCTCATTCATAGCTCCTTGAAAACTCCAGTCAGTGAAAGTTGCCAGCTCGAATCTAAGGAAAGCAGAGCCTTTTTTTTTTTCTCTTTTTTTTTTTTGCTTTCTTTCTTTCTTTCTTTTTTTTTTTTTTTCTTCCCATGCTTTGGAAACAGTGGCCGCCCCTTAACCAGCAAGACTTCTTTAATAGGGCTGCAGGGCCGGGCCCTGATTGGAACTGACAGCTTCCTGGCCCGGCCGTGCCAACTGGCAGGGCCCTGAGCCATGGGACAGACAGACAGACAGACAGACAGACAGCGCCGGGGGCTGCGCTGCCCTGCCCTGCCCAGGGCCCCGGGCAGTGCCCGCAGCCCCCAGGGACCTGCTGGGGACAGTGCAGCCCCAGGGACCTGCTGGGGACAGTGCAGCCCTGCTGGGGACAGTGCAGCCCTGCTAGGGACAGTGCAGCCCCTGGGACCTGCTGGGGACAGTGCAGCCCCTGGGACCTGCTGGGGACAGTGCAGCCCTGCTGGGGACAGTGCAGCCCTGCTAGGGACAGTGCAGCCCCTGGGACCTGCTGGGGACAGTGCAGCCCTGCTGGGGACAGTGCAGCCCTGCTAGGGACAGTGCAACCCCAGGGACCTGCTGGGGACAGTGCAGCCCTGCTGGGGACAGTGCAGCCCTGCTAGGGACAGTGCAGCCCCTGGGACCTGCTGGGGACAGTGCAGCCCTGCTGGGGACAGTGCAGCCCCGCTGGGGACAGTGCAGCCCCCTGGGACCTGCTGGGGACAGTGCAGCCCTGCTGGGGACAGTGCAGCCCCTGGGACCTGCTGGGGACAGTGCAGCCCTGCTGGGGACAGTGCAGCCCCGCTGGGGACAGTGCAGCCCCTGGGACCTGCTGGGGACAGTGCAGCCCTGCTGGGGACAGTGCAGCCCCGCTGGGGACAGTGCAGCCCCTGGGACCTGCTGGGGACAGTGCAGCCCCTGGGACCTGCTGGGGACAGTGCAGCCCTGCTGGGGACAGTGCAGCCCCTGGGACCTGCTGGGGACAGTGCAGCCCTGCTGGGGACAGTGCAGCCCCAGGGACCTGCTGGGGACAGTGCAGCCCTGCAGCCCCACAGCCCTACCAGGCCCTGCTGGAGGAGAGGGCTCAGCCCGCAGCCCTGCTGGGGAGGGATAGAACCCAACCCCACAGCCCTGCCAGTGCCTGCTCTGGTGGGGGAGATGGAGTGTTTGTGATGGGGCCTGTTTTGTAGTAATTGTCCTGTTGTTTTCTAGAATTTTCCCTTTTCATTGATTTGGCCAAAATCAATGTTTTACTTCCATATCTGTATGATTCTTTGAAGCCTTGCAGAAGATGTTTGGTAATGGCTGGAAATGCTTGGAACACTTTCTGGACAGTCTGTTTGGTCCTTGAGGTGTATCGACCCTGGAATCCCTGTTCTACTTAAAATGCTTGGGAGATGAAAGCAAATGGCAAACTGCTTCTGTTAGACATGGCAAAGGCCACAAAATACATGTATAAATCATGGGCAATTGGATCTCTGATTGGAAACTGCAGCAGAATTGTACCTAATGAAAATGTTGCTGTTGAGTCTCTGATGCCTTCATAGATTTTTTTTTTCATTATTATTTTTTTATCAGTGGCTTCAGCACTTGCACTGTCTGTCAGTGAGAGCTGGAGAGCAGCGATTGCTCAGTTCCTTTCCACGGGCCTTTCAGAGAGCAGAGGAGAGGGCAGGCAGGACTCGGAGCTGCAGCCTGACCTTCTTTCACAGAAACTGGAGTTTCTTACAAGCTGGAACTGCAGCAAAGCAGGGCAACTTTCTGTGCTGGGTGACAGGAAATTGAGCTGAAGTGGCTCAGAAAATGTGCGAACGCCCCGAGGGCGTGTGCAGGGCCGGAGGGGCTCCGGGTGCTGCAGGCATTCTGCCTTAACTTGACATGTTTATAAAACAGTTTACATCTCAAAAGTTTAGGGTTTTTACCCCTGTTGATTCGCTTAAACAGACACTGGCTCTTATTTTCAGTTGCTTGTCAGAAAATATATGGAAAAGCGATGAACCTCGTGAAGAGGGAGCTTGACATCAATTAAATGTAGCTATCTGCTTTGTGTTTCTTCTTCCTGATACACTGTCTCCAGTATAGCTTTTCCAAACTTCCTGTGGTTTTCCATTATTGTCCTTACAAGTTTTACAAGATAGAGATGAGCTGTTTGAAACTGCTGTTCCAGGAAAAGAAGAATAGAATTTTGTATTACATCTGCACATTTGTTGTCCTCCATTTTCATCTCTGCCATTAACCATTTTGTAAAGACTTCTTCCAGAAAGCCTGTAAGGCCTAGTATCTTCTCTTGTTCAAGTATCTTTAAATAAGATTAAGGTAATTTAAATAAGCTAATAGTGCCTTGTGGCTGGGGTGGGGGATTTGAAGTCATTGCTGAAGAAGCTTTGCTCTGTGTGATCAGCTGGTGATGATGTTTGAAGCAGAAGCTCCTCTCTGTTTCTATGAGTTTCTTCTCCTACTGTCCACTAGAAACAGAAATTATTTATGTCCATCTAGTGAGTTTGAAGTTTTATCTGCAGGCATGGCTGGCTGCACTCAGATGCTGAGTTCATAAGAGGCTATTTGGGTGATATTAGGAAGATGTTTTTTCCCACTGAACATCTAGATAAACCAGACTGCTCATTGGTAGGAGCAGCCCTAAGCTGTACAAGAAAAATTATATGACCTGGGAAGTATTGATATTGGAAATAAATATTAAAAGTTAGGTTTTCAATAGGCAAACTTTAGTCTCTCCCTGCTTGTAAATCATGGGTTGCAAAGAATGCCCATACAGTGCTTGGCATTGGAGTAAAGATGCTGATTTTGAGTTTCAGTATGCATGTCCATATACACATCATTATTCTTGGTTGAAAGTTGAGCAGTTGTCCTTTACCACTGGTGCTCATTTATTTCTTTCCATGTTGATTCTGGGGCTGAGGCTGAGCTGCGTATTGCATTAATGTTGTAGTGGGATGAAGTTATCCCGCTTGTGGGTTAGTAGCAGCCAGAAGTGCAGGGAGTTGTTTACAGGGAGCCCGTGGACTCTGCCTTTCTGTGGAAGCATTCAAGCAGCAAGCCCTGCACAGTCTGTTTGGCACAGTAGCTGCTCTCAGCTGGCCCCGTGCCCTCCTGCTGTTCGGCAGGGCAGAGGATGTGCCAGATCCCGCCTTGTGCCGGAGCAGAGCCTGCCTGCAAATCTGCTTGTAGTTAGCCTGGGGCCTTTTGGCAGCACTCTGCAGCCCATTGATTTAGTTGCAATGCTTTTTCCTTAATATTTTCCATCTGGCCAACAATGACCTATAACGACAGACACAAAACAGAGTTTGAATTATGAGCAGCGTAATTGTGCAAATGCTTCCAAATCTCACTCTAGAACCTGCAGCGATGGGCGCTGCAGCCAGGGGCTCCTTCCACAGTGCTGCTGCAAAGGAGAAGCCTTGGAGCTCTCGAGTTCCAGCCCTGTCCCACAGAAGTGTGCACTCCAGTTAAACTGGGAGCGTGTTCCATTCTGGCCTCTCCTTGCTGTCTGTTGGTCCTGAGCTGGGGGTGCAGCTCCCACAGCCTCAGCTTCCTCACGCTCCCCTGCACACACTGCCAGGGCCAAACCCTGCCCTGGGGCCCTGGGCCGAGGGAGAGGGGGACCTGGAGCAGGGCTGGGGCAGGCAGGGCAAGAAGGTGAGTTTGGAAATGCTCCAGGACATGCAGCAACAGGTCTGGGGCCTTGCACTGTCGGGGATGTTCTGAGCTCCCACCTGCAGCAGTAAAATATCAATGAGAAGGATCACAACAAAAATGTCAAGTGTTAGCAATGTATCACTACTGGTGGAATTGGATAAAGCTGATAGTACTGCATTCAGTCCAGTTACTTCACTGGTCTTGCCTTCTGACCAGAAACCAATTTTACTTAATTAATTAGGCCTTCATGTCACGCCTTCTTTCGTTGCTGAACAACTGTAACAGAAGTAATTAAATCATGTCACTTTTTATTACCTTTGGCCCTGGCTGACTGGCTTGGAAACTTCATCTTAGAGCTAATACAAACGGAATTAGTGCATCACCTTGGGGAAAACCCCCTCCCTGGCATCAAAAAGCAGGGAGGAAGTAGTTAAAGTACAAGATGGATAGATCCTCTCTTCCACAAATGGATCACTTTTGGGTTGCTGTCTGAAGGCTTACAAATGCATCTGTCAGGAGCAGGAGCATCCTGTCCCTGCTGACAGATGTGTACAACATTCCCAAAGAGATTACATGGCAACTTCCTCCTTCAAAACTGGAGCTGTGGCAGAGCCCTCGGGTTATGCAGAGGTAATTGGAGACGCTGGGGCTGATCCAGAGGTGGAACTGCCGAGAAAAGCTGCTTGAGTAACTTGTGCATGTTGTTCAACAGGAACCCTGATCCAGGCACTGTAATCATGGGAGAGAGGCTTTGTGTGCCTTCCTAGAGGCAGAGTTCCCTGGGCTATGCAGGGAGCCCAAATAAAACCCCTCATTTGTAACCCTGGCTGTTTATGAACATGCTTGATAAGGGACAGATCTTCCTCCACACTGAGCATTACCCGCGCTAACTCCTCAGTGTGTTTTAGAATTTATTACTGTTTGAATATTCAGAGAAAATAATTGTGGGCAGTTTCCTGGTTTTATCATTTGCTTAAGCTGATGGTTAGACAAGAAGTCTCAAAAATAAAAATTGGGCTTGCTGGCCAGGAAACAGGCCAGAAGGACTTTTCTGTTAATTAACGTGTCATACATCTTCAGGGATTCTGTGATAGGTTCATCAGTGGTATTTCTGCAGGTGAAGATCAAGTGCTATAATTTTATGTGTTTATTTTTACATCTGAATGTTTGTTGTGAATCCTAAACCATTGTACAGGGTGATCATAAACAACCTGCACTCAAATATCAGACTCGGACTTGATCTTTGTAGCCTTCCTATTGACATCTTGCTCTGCAAGTGCTTGTTTGCTGTAAGTAAGGTGATTTTTACATGCCTAGCCCAGTTCCTTGCATTCTCAAATTATCAGTTGCAAGTACCACAGCGCCGACATAATCATGAATTTTTCACTTGGCTCTTTCAGCTCTGCTTGTGGTTTAACTTTTATGACTTCCTACCAACTTTGCTTATTATTAGGAGCTGTGTGTGCTCCCTCTGAGTAGGTGAATATTTCTTCCCTGTGATGAAGCTCCCTCCCTGTGAAGGGAACTGTAAAACCTCTTGCTTCACTTAACTTTCTTTCTTGCCAGTAGGGAACACAAGTGGTTTGGGGGATGCAGAAGAGAGGTGCACGTAATTGATTTCTGCTGTTACTGAAATCCCCTCATTCCTACCCCAGTGTCCTCTGTAGCTGATTGCCCAAGTGCAAGGATTCACTGTTGTGTCTCAGAACTCACACACAGGTGTCACAGGTACACACCTGGTGCTCAGCTTTGACTGTTCAATATTTGGCAAATCCCTTTAGCAGCCGAGCTCACTGGCTGCTGTGCAGTGGGATTTTGAACAGAGGTGTGTAAAATTCTTCTGGATGAGGCAAAGTGATGCAGAGTCCCCAGGCAGGTGCAAACAAGAGATGCTTTATTGCTAAAATCAGGCCTTTTAAGCAGTTAGGCCTTTATCAGTTGCATAGTTTTAAATCATAACAAACATAATTCAACCAACCACCGTACACCACGATATGAACATGTAATGGGTATAGAACTTGTTTTTCTGCCTCTAATTCAGCTGAGTCACTTTCCCATAGCCCTCTTCTACCTAGCCAAAGTAGCAGGCCTGAGCCATGGTTTTACCAGGGTAACAGGGCCCTTATTTTATAAAGTGTTACCTATATGCAATGGCTTTTTTCCCTTCAGGAGCTGATCTGCGTTACAGATGGTGCCACAAACTCTGTCCCAGAGTGGCCTTGGAGCTCGCTGCAGCACGTGCCAGAGCACGGGGCTTGGTGACTGGGAGGGAGCACTTTTGATTTATAATAAAAAGTTCATCATGCTACTGAAATTTCAGCTGCAACTTAGTACTAGAGGGCATAGCTTGACAAGCACATATGATTGGAGTCAGTAATGAAAAGGAGCTGTTTCTCTGGTCAAGGAAAAAGGGTTAATTTGCATTGGGATGAAAAGGCTGTTCAGGATCTACTATTTCAACCTGTGATAGACTTAACAGCAGGCTTTGATCCCCAAATGAAATGTGATGGATTTCAACTGATGCCAGATGTCTCAAACCTAGTGGGATCTCTGATTGTCTGCCACATCTAGAATTCTCTCTTCCAGCACTTTCATGTATGCTTTTAAACATGGTTTGAGGAGAGAGATTCCTTGACAAGCTAAGCCTTTGGAATCCTCTCTCTGTATTGTCACTTTGGTGAGGTTCTTGAGGCTCTCATGCTGTCTAAAACTAAAACTGCTTTTTAAAATCAAGCTTTGTGTACCAAACTGCTCTAACTCCTTCATAACCAATTTTTTTAAGTCCAGATAATTTAGAGGCAGTAAAATCTGTAACCTTTCTCAGTTTAAGGCTGTTCTTTACCCTCTCCGTAATTGTTGTTTAGAGCATTTTACCCTGGCTGAGTAAAGCCATTGGTCAGTGTGTTCCTGCTGGTGTTGAAGGGAATGTAACTGTTGATTTTTTTACTCCAAGGGTATCTTGTTGCATTTAATACATCTCACTATGAAGTGCCAAGCCCTTCAGCATGCCCATCTTCTCACCCAGTGGGCTTTCTGGGATACCCTTTGCCTGTGGGTTTAACAAAAGCATACAGACATAATTGTCAGGCTGTGCTGTAAATGCAAACCAATGTTTTTCTCATGTACCTTTATTTCCTGTCACTCCTTCAGTCCGTTGCTCTCAAACATGCTTGAAGTGTCTGTGTTGGTCTTAAACTAAGCAAAGTAAGCACTTGCTGTTGACAGTTACTTATTGAGATGCTCCATAAGATGAGATCCAGTTCTGTGGGGTTCAGTACTTCTAAAATATGTACGTGAGTCATGCTTGAGCTGCGTAACTTCAAACTGAATCATGGAGCGATCACTCATGGGTGGTAATCAAGGGAAGTTAGTTACAGAATCGGGGGAAATGCAGGAAGAAAAGACATCCTGTGGGAGCAGGGAGAGGCAAGGGTGCGGCTGGCTTTGTGCACTGGCAGGGGCACTTACAGTGGGGCAGGAAACAAACAAACAAACAAACAAATAGACAAATAACAAGCTGCTGTTCAAGGGAGGCTCTTGGCGGCTCCATGGAAGGGAAGGTAATGCATCCACACGCACAGGGGTTGCTATGGAGATTTGGGGTGTCTGTGCTTGAGCTCCTGAGTGTGAGGAGGTGTCAATAGACTGAGTCTGGAGCAGAGAATAACGAGGCACTGGGGCCCATGAGGTGTAGGGAGGACACTGGAACACAGAAGCAGCTGAACTGAGAATTTAGCCTATGAAATTCCCAAATGAGCCTGGAGATGCCTTGGTGCTTTCAAATGCATTTTGTAAAGATGCTGCAAACACTGGGTGACGGAAGGAAAGGAAGGTGGGGAAAAGAATTTAATGGTGTATTCCTGCAAGGAAAATAATAGCATGTGGAGAGTGATCCCTCTCCTGAGCAGAGAAACGGGATTAATTTTAAAAATGTGTAGTTTAATGTCATTTTACTTCATCTTAACTGTAAAAAATTAAGGTGAAATTTAGAAAGAATTAAAAAGGGAAGAAGAATTAGAGTTAGAAGAATTCTTCTAAATTAGAAAAATTTAGAAGAATTAAAATACTTATAATGAAGGGAAAGAAAAGGTGTTTTGATTATGTGGTTTTGCTATTTAAAATCATGTTTGCATAGAAGCCCCGAAGAACATTGTGGCTTGGCAAACATAACTTAGTTCATCATTAGAACCATTACTAACCTAAAATGGGATGTGATTCCATGATTAGGAATAATGCTGGCTGGGGCGAGAATCATTACCTGCCAGGTACAGGAGGATGGAAAGAAGCAATGCTGGGTTTAAGTTTAAATGGTGCAGTTTCATCTTTAAGTGCAAGGAGTCCTAAGGTAACAAGTCACCAGGAGACTGCAGTAACTTTTGATATGTTTCCCATCCTTGTGTTTTTTCAAGCACAGTGTTGGGATTATCCACAAGGATCCTTCTGAGCTCCTGCTGAGGCTCTGTCGTTTGTCCTGCAGGAGCTGACAGGCGCTGTGAGTCCGACAATGTGTTCTGCCTCACCAGGAGCCTTCCCTGGGCTCATACATGGAAATGAAAAATGGCAATTAATATACTACTACTACTACTACTACTACTGATGATGATGATGATGTTTTTTCAGTCTGCTGAATCTTCCTTGGGGTTTTTGGCTCTGTCCTAAGCGTGCTGGAGTTTTGCTGTTGGTTACAGTGCTGGTGTGGAGGGGACAGGGAGAGGAGCAGCTGCCCGTGTGGCACAGGTCACTCCTGCTGCAGAGTGTCACCCTGCTGGGCCGCAAGGTGACATCCCTGCCACAGCCAAGGGCCTGGGCACAAGGCAGGGACTATTATTTGTTATTATCTGTTCTTCAGAGTCCATGAGCTGAGGCACTGGGTGTTTTAGTGGCACATGCAGGAGTAGTGCTGGCAGAAGATGCATTTGGCCTGAGTTTCCTCTTCCTTACACTTTTGTCAGTGAAGTTGGTGATGATGTGTCTATAGTTCATTTAATAACTGAGGTCAGGATCGTGTTCTGTGTTCTAGGTCACTGTAGATTATTGTGCTGAGCAAAAAGGTCAAGATTTGGGAACTCCATGAAACCAATCCTGGCTAATACAGACAGATTTTGTAAGCCTGTCACCACAGAGAAGTGTGCCCATCTGCAAAATGGAAATGACTGTTCTGTTTTGCAAGGGAGATGGCAGTTGGTTATGCTGTTATCAAAATATATATAGTATGTGTTATAAATAAATACGTGTTAAAAATTCCACTTCTGATCTGTGTGAATGGAAGGAGTAAAAGTTATGTGTGCTTGCAACTCAGTCTAGGAGGAGATGCTGAGATATGTGTTGATGTCAGACTAGTTAGTGAGTCCCACTGGTTTCAAACAGGAGCTGTGCCTGGGCCCAGGAGCTGCTCTTGCTCCAGCAGAGGGAACCAAGCTGGGGCTTCACAGCTCCAGGGGACGCCAAAGGTGCCACAGGTGCCCCTCCACGAGTGTTGGCTCTGCTCTTCCATGGTGTCAGCACAGCAGTAAATGCAGTGCTGGAGCTGGCAGTGTTAAACATTACTTCTATAAACAGTTGCTATGGTAATTGGCAAATCTTCATAAATCATTTAAAAGGCTCCCCTTGCCACTAGGGTTTGCTGCTGCTGCGCTGGAACATGGAGAGGCTTTGCTGCCGAGGTTCCCAAACCCTGGAGTGCTCCCTGGAAGTTGGGTTTGGCGAGTTCAGTGCTCACAGGTTGGGTGTCCTGCTACTGCATCCTCCTCCGGATAACGCTGCAGTCTCTCCTTTTCTGAGCTGGCTTCACTGCAGAGTTACCTTTCTAAGAGCAGGCCAAAAGCTAAGGAAGGGCTGAAATTGGGATGGCCCCTTTGTTTTTGTTTCCTGTGCTCAGACACTGCCCTGCAGGGGCTGTCCTGGGGCTGGAGCCCTGGAGGGGCGGCTCCGCTGGCTCTGGGCAATCTCACTGCAGAGCTTCCCTTCCTTTGCTTAACCTCTGACCTGGGGAAACAGGAGTTCATCAAAACTTCTGAGGGAGCTAAGAGGAAGGGGAAGTGTTTGGTTACAAATTAAATATGAGCAAGTCATAAGCCATAAATCTTCAGTAGTGCTACCAGTTGTGCTACTTAAGGTACAGAAAATTTTGGGTTATAAACTCTGCCTGTGTTTCTTCGCAGGGGTGTTTAAAGGCTGCCTTCAGGATTTGCTTTCTGTAAGAAAAAAAATCCACATTTTTTTCCTCTTTCCTTTTGGCAGACATCTAGAAACAAATTTAGATAATTGTTATTTCTTAGGGGATCTTTTAGATTTTTTTCAACTTTAACTGGTCACAGTTTGGTCTAATAAAAGCAGAACTGGTTTATTCTTGAGTACTCAACACATGGATTAAGTGATGAAGTAAGAGTGTTGAAGATGGCAGGATAAATTAGCTCTCCAATGTATCCAGAAATTTTGGGATGAGAGAGATCCTGAATTGTGTGGTGACAATGGAGGGGGGTGAAAACTGGAGTGAGATTGTCTGCATAATTTGCACAATTTTGTGGTGGGTTTGTCTTTGTCTTGCCCCTGGCTTGAGCAAGAGCCACACAGATCCCCATGTGTTGGGGAGGGCTGAGTGCTGCTTCAAATGCCAGCTCATTTCCTCAGGTTCCAAACTGGGACACTGTCCTCAAAAGGGGAAGTTATTCTCAGAATAGAACAAGAAGCAGTTGTGATGAGATGCTAACCCATCATTTGAAACAAGGAGGAGTGAATGTTAAAAAAAGGACAATGGGTTCAGCAGAGGATACTGGGGAAGAGAAGGGAAAGCCAGGGAGTACAAGGGTAGCAGGAGTGGGGCTGGGTCTGCTGCTCGGGGGGGTTTGCGGGTGATTTGACCTTGTGTGAGTGTCAGATGGATCTGGGCTGTTGCTATTGGAATACAGAGGCTCTTGCCTAGGGCCCAGTAAAAATGGGAAGTTGCTGTGGGCTGGAGTGTTCTCGTGGCCGGAGCCTGCAGCTGTGCCATGCTGGGTGTGTGCTGGTAATGCAGGGAGCCCTGGGGGCTGCAGGGGCTCAGCACTGGGCACCGGCCCTGGCAGGGCTCAGCAGTGGGCACAGGCCCGGGCAGGGCTCAGCAGTGGGCACAGGCCCTGGCAGGGCTCAGCAGTGGGCACAGGACCGGGCACGGCTCAGCACTGGGCACAGGCCCTGGCAGGGCTCAGCAGTGGGCACAGGCCCTGGCAGGGCAGGGCAGGGCTCAGCAGTGGGCACAGGCCCTGCTCTGGCTCAGCAGTGGGCACAGGCCTGGGCAGGGCTCAGCACTGGGCACCGGCCCTGGCAGGGCTCAGCAGTGGGCACAGACCCGGGCAGGGCAGGGGGGAGCTCTGAAGGACCCCCGGACCTGCCCCCATCTGGGGGCTCAGCGTTGCCCCCTCGGGGCCCTGCTCCGCTCCCCTGGGAGGGGCAGGCCTGGCCGAACCTGCTCTCGTTCTCCTCTTTTACAAGAACCTGCTCTCGTTCTCTTTCACAAGAACCTGCTCTCGTTCTCCTCTTTCACAAGAACCTGCTCTCGTTCTCCTCTTTCACAAGAACCTGCTCTCGTTCTCCTCTTTTACAAGAACCTGCTCTCGTTCTCCTCTTCACTCTCGTTCTCTTTCACAAGAACCTCTCGTTCTCCTTTCACAAGAACCTGCTCTCGTTCTCCTCTTTCACAAGAACCTGCTCTCGTTCTCCTCTTTCACAAGAACCTGCTCTCGTTCTCCTCTTTCACAAGAACCTGCTCTCGTTCTCCTCTTTCACAAGAACCTGCTCTCGTTCTCCTCTTTCACAAGAACCTGCTCTCGTTCTCCTCTTTCACAAGAACCTCGCTCTCCTCTTTCTCCTCTTTCACAAGAACCTGCTCGTTCTCCTCTTTCACAAGAACCTGCTCTCGTTCTCCTCTTTCACAAGAACCTGCTCTCGTTCTCCTCTTTTACAAGAACCTGCTCACAAGAACCTGCTCGTTCTCCTCTTTCACAAGAACCTGCTCTCGTTCTCCCTTTCACAAGCTCTTTCACAAGAACCTGCTCTCGTTCTCCTCTTTCACAAGAACCTGCTCTCGTTCTCCTCTTTCACAAGAACCTGCTCTCGTTCTCCTCTTTTACAAGAACCTGCTCTCGTTCTCCTCTTTCACAAGAACCTGCTCTCGTTCTCCTCTTTCACAAGAACCTGCTCTCGTTCTCCTCTTTCACAAGAACCTGCTCTCGTTCTCCTCTTTCACAAGAACCCTCTCTCGTTCTCCTCTTTTACAAGACACTGTTCACAGACATTCGGAGCACAGCAATGGTTTCAAGGACTCTCATTTCACTCTGTAAATGTATTTTCCTGGCCAAGTCCCTGAGCGATTAGGTGGAACTTTTAATGGTGCCTCTGTGGAGGCAGCTTTGGTTTCCCACTGCCAGGGAGCTTTCTGCCTTCCTGCTTTTCTGTCTTCTCAAACTCTTTTGATAGATGTCTTGCACGGATTTGTTTACCAGGTTCTTAATCTCTACTTAGCAGATATGTTTGGAGAGGATTTCTTGTTACCCTTGTAATGGCTTTTAACTCTGCTGAAGTTTATTTAACTAAACAGAAAGAAAGAAACTTATCTTCTACCTAATCCTTCTGGATTGTTTACAATATAATGTCAAAGTTAAATGCTGTTTAAAGTGGTAATTGTCTGTCTTTCTGCTCCATTCGAATACACACTTTGTAAAGATGTTTAGAGCGTATTAATTTAAATGATAATACTGTCATATAACATGAAAAGTTAAGTTGCTTATCAGTATATTTTGATAAGCTACTTACATTTTACAGTAGCATTTGCAGGCTTCAAACAAACGCTAATGATGGAGTGCCAGTCACTTTGTCTGTCTCATAGAGAGCTTCTCACCTCATTTATCACCAGAGCTGCTCAGCCAGGGACCGCGGGGCACTCCATTCCTTACAGCTGTCAGGATGTAGTCATATTTTATAAAAACTTTAAATCCTGTCTAACTATATCAAAATAGAATCCATTTGCTTCAGAAAGCAGCTGTGATTAAAGAGCATCAGGGAGTGCATCTCTGGCTGGCTTTGCATTCGCTGCAGCCGAGGGAAATTCCTGACTGGTGTTGGGAAAGGGACTGAAATGCAGAACTGTGCCATGAAAACAGGGCACAGAATCCTACCAAAGCTGCAGGGAAAAGGAACACCCTCACTGCCTTACTTTGTGCAGTGGAGATGGTGGAGATGTAACGTAAATGAAAAAGATGTGACTTTTCTGCATGTTCCCCTTTTGATTTTGTTTCTTCCTCTCTTTTGGAAGTTGTGTGCATGTACTGAAGGTGAAGTTTCTGTTTGAAGCAAGGGCCAGGCCAAATACAGTGATGGAATGAGGTTTTAAAACATTTAAAAACTGAGATACTGATGTTTCAATTTTCAAAGTCCACTTGTATTAGGATTCAAACCAAAATAACTGTCTTTTCTTTTTTTCTCATTTTTCTTTTTTGTTCCAGTTACCTCCCGTGGTTTGAAGTCTTTTATAAACTGCTCAATGTCTTGGCAGATTATTCAGCAAAAGGACAGGTATTATTCTAAATACTGACCCTCCTTTTCCTATCCCAATATCAAATGAATGAGGGTGAGAGGATGAAAGAAGCTGTTTGAAGAAGTGCTTCTATCAGAGATGACCATGTGGATTATTAATCTGTGTGATGCAGTGATACAGAAGATCATATTCAGCTTGGCAAGTGACTCTGAAAAATAAATACACATTTAATTTTCTTTTCGAAAAAGATAAAGAGCAAGGCTGTGGCTGTGGATCTGACCCAAGTCCCTGCAGCCCCCCATGCTGGCTTTCCTGACTCCCTGAGCTGTGTTCAGCACAGTTCCTGTAACTCTGCAGTTCCCGTATTGCAGAGCCTCATCAGTCTCTGCCAGCTCTCTGATCCAACTTTGGCACGGGCAGTAAAAGTAGAACTGATCTTACAAGTGCAAGGTGTTTACCCACCCCTCTGGCCTACCCTGCCCTTCTGCCTCTGGGGTTACCTGGTGCAGCAGTGTTTGCTCAATATTCCTGCTTTATTCTCATTTCAGGATAGTCAGAGGAGTGAGCTCCTAGAAACATTTCATAAACTCACCATCCCCGAGCCAGGAACCTCTGTTCATCTTGGAGTGGTAAGTGTGGGGGGAGATGCAAGCTGAGGTGTTTAATATTCATTCCATGCCATACCAGAGGAATGTCAAAAGCAATCCCCTTACCTGGAGCTTGTACACAGGTGTTGTTTTCCTGTGAGGGGCTGTGAAATTCCCTTTTCACAACTGGGGCCCTCTGCTTCCCTCTCCCTAAGCTCAGATGTCTTTGAAATGCAGTGGGTTGGAGGAAGGCAGTGTGTTCCCCTGGGAATGTCTCACCTGTCCTGGGTGGCCTGCAGGAGGTCAGGAGCACCAACAGGACATTCATTGCCCACGCTCCTGCACAGCTCCTGGCCCTGGAGCAGGCTGGGAAGCAAACAGGCACTTTCCTGTCACGGGACTGTTAACTGCTCATCACATTTTCTGGCTCCTTCGCCTCTTCCTTCCCCCACCTCAAAAAACCTCACGCAACAAAGAATTTATTTCATCTTTATATTTTATGAGAAAATTAAGCAAAGCACACTGACAGTATAGATGCGGGATTTTACTGATAGGATTGTATTTTGAATTTCATCTTTTGGGGATTTTGTCTTCATTTTAGCAGCACAGCCTTGTGCTGCAGCTGTGCTGAGCGCTGCAGATGCTCCTTGCTGCTGCTGCCAGCTGAGAGCTTGTGTGGACCCTCCTGGGAAGCCTCCCCTGCATTTCCTTTACTCCTCTCAAGCACTCTCTGGCACCAAGCAGCTCATGCCCCTTGCTCCCCCCAGGGCTGTGGGCCCTGCTGGTCCCAGCTGGCCCTGGACACGTCCCCAGCCCCTCCAAGACCCCTCCTGAGGAGCAGCATTTCTGTTTGGGGACGGGCTGTCTCCCAAGGCCAGGGGCAGTGGGGATATTCCAGTTTTTTCATACCAGTGCTTCCAAGGAATGCTGCCTGTCTCCCCTTGTCTCAGACATTTCATGGGCAATGGAGCAAGAAAGGGTAGAAAAAAGCAGCCCAGGGACCGTGTCTTTCTGATTTTATTTTGGCCGTTTGTGAGCCCATTGAAGGGTCAGAGCAAGGTTCCTCTGTGTGGTACAGCTCCGAGTGCTGTTCCTCTGCCTTGGCATTGCATCTTTGCAACCAAACCAAACCAAACTAGCGAAGCATCAGAAAGCAAAACTTGTGTTTCTCATTTAGTGTCTCCACTCAGTGGAGCTGTGGTCCCTGCCTGCTATTTCAGGTTACAGCCTGATCAGGAAGCACTGAGATGGCTGAGATTTGTGTGCAAGAGAATTGTGCCAATTGTGGAGCTATGCCAAGGATGGAACAGCCTTTAAGGCTTCAGCCAGTAATTAATAAGTAGCCCTAAGACAAATTGGGAAAATTGTAGAAATTATATGAATTGTGTGCAAATCCCCTTCTCTCCTTTCCAAAGCCCTGACCAAGGATCGTGCAAGTCATCTGTGCTCAGCTGGGAGCTGCACTGAACCTGGGCTCCTGGAATGCAGGCAGTGAAAATACTGAACAGTGTCATGCATTATGAAAATATGAGAGAACTATTGCAAAATTTGCAAAATGTGCTTTTAGGGTGTATAAAAGCGACCTAGAAGTTTTCAGTATTTCTCAGGTAAGCAGCATTGAGCCTTAGGAAGCATTTCCCCTACATTTCCATAAGTTCCCCTTGGCTGGGGTGAGCCTCTCTGGTGCTATGAGCCACGGGAGGCCCTGCCTGCTGCTGCTGCTGCTTCCTGAGGTCCTTCCTGCCGTGGGCTGGGGAAGGATAGCCCGAGTTACAGCCTGCCTGGAGCTCCCGTGGATCTGTCACAGCCGCTGGGAGCCTGACTGTGGCAGCAGCTCTGAAGAACAAAAACATGGGATAAAACTTTCCAGGAGTATTTGATACTTTCTATCTTCCTGCATTTCCTGTTGCCCCTGTGATCTGGGAACCCAGCCTCTGGAATCCCGGACAGAGAGCTCAGGCTGGTGGTTGGTAACGAAGGTTCTGTCATTTTTACTTAGCTGAGCAACTGCTGGTCCTGGTGATACCAATCCCAAGCAATGGATTTAGATTGCTTTCAACATTATTGAAATAATCAATATTTGCTCTTTTTGTAGCATTCTTACTTTACTGTGCCTGACACCAGAGAGCTTCCCAGTATACCTGAAAATGTGAGTATTTGGGAGGACCCTACACTTTATTGTTTCCATGTAATGCCAGCAGCTACATAGATGACAAATATTGCTCTGTTTGGAATAGGTTTTATTCTGTGGAATACTGAGCGTTCAGGAGCTGACAGTCTGCGTGTGTGGTTAAAAGCTGAACTGTGTGAAGGAGAAGGTGCTGATGGGCAGGTTGATGTGGGTAGAACAGCAGCTCTGCTAACCCTTCACTTCCACCCCTCTGGAAGAATGACCTGAGAGAGCAGGAAAATGCTCTGCTTGCTCGATGGCTCTGAGAATGCCAGCACACCTGGGCCCTTCAGAGCCACTTTTGGGAGACTTTGTGAGCCTCACGCAGTCGTGTGTGTTCCAGCCTGGCTCAGCTTTCCAGCCAGATGATGAGTCTGTGGGGAGACAATGCTGGCATTTGTTTCTCTTAAATACCCTTTAATGTGCTCCTGCTCTGTCTCAGCCAAACTCCCGTGCCTGACATCTCAGTTTTCCTCCTGAGCATTTTGCGGTCGGTCTCAGCATCATATCCTTCAGCTGATGGCATGAAAGGAAAAAGGGAATCATCGAGACATTCCATCTCATTTGTGGGTGATTTGTATAGCAGATAGCATTCGGGGCTTTTTGTTTGCCTTTCAAAACACTGTTGCTGCTTTTTCTGTGTTGCAGACTCTTCATACTGACACATATTCTGACAGGAAATTTAATAGATGTGCTCTTTCTTCTGAGGTGCTTTATTTTTGTGCAAATATGATATGCTGGGTGTAATTCAGCAATCAATTCCTGAGTCTAAACCAGCCATCAAATCTTGTCCTAATACATAGAATCATAAACTCCCAGAATGATTTGGTTGGAAGAGAACTTAAAGCCCATCCAGTGCCACCCTGTGACATGGGCAGCAACACCTCCCACTATCCCAGGGTTGTGTAATTTCTTAGGAGGTTTTTATCTACCTGTTAAAGCAACTTTCCTGTGGAAGTGGAGCATATTAGGGAATAATACAAGGAGATTAGATGGGCATCGTCTGCTGTATTTTAATCACTCGACCCGATTTATTAAAAATTCCACACATCTTACCAGGAATTGCATTTAAAACACATATTAGCAAAAGTTTTAGTGGTGCCAAACTTCGAAGTTGGATGTGATGATGAGTGGAGAGCTGCAGAGAGCTCTGTTGGGAATGTTAACAAACCTCTTGGAGCTACCTGACTTTGTGTCAGATCAATGTGTTTGGTGAGTCGCAGAGCCATTGAGCATGGGCACTTTTCTGTAACAGCAGCTCATTCCCTGCTTCAGGAGATGTGAGTTGTGTGATGGATGTGTAAATGCAGAGTGCCTTCAGAAATAAATGGGGCTGGTTGCAGGAAATACAGTACAGGACTGCAATTCCTGGTACTAGCTGTTGTGTTTCAGAAGTAGCAGGTGAGTTAACAGGCTGAAATGATGGCATTTTCCTGGGGGTGATGTCCTGTGTATTTTTGTATCCCTCAGTCCGTCTTCCTCTTCAGACAATGGTGGAAGAAATGATTTGTAATCTCAAAAGTCAGTGTAGCCACTGTGTGTTTATTGATACTAGATAGCAAATGATCAGATGGATGATTGATCTGGGAATAAACTTTGAAGGGAGTGTGAGGGAGCTTTGTAGCACTCTTGGTGAATTTTGAGAGGAGTGGGGATACCCGTTCTGAAAATGCCCTTTCTTACTGCCCCAAGAAAGGTTGAAATCCTAGGAAGCAAAATACATAACAATTACCCTGCAAACTGGAACGCTTTCATTTGTATTTATTTAACTCATTCATGGTTTTGTCACTTACGAGACATGTCTTTCAAAATACATGTGTAAGTCCCAATTTCAGCTTCAGAGCTGACAGCTTTCTTATAAATACAACTTCGAGGGAACACGTGAATCTCCTCAGTACCAATACATTTCCATGCAGCCCACATGGTTCCCAGGTGTCCTTGGCAAATCTCGGAGAGCAGACAAGACAGAAACCCTATAAATCCTTCCATCTGAAGGTACATTTGTGTGTCATGTCATCACAATAAACTCGATGAAAGAACAATTGCAAATCGAGTCCCCACGTCTCCTTTCCTCTGGCAGTGGAGGCTGCTGCCTCCCGAGCAGATCCGTGTGGGGCAGGGCTGCATCCTCAGGCTGCATGCAGGGACTGGGTGCTGCTGTTGCTGTGCCCCTGAGCTGGGTGCCATCAAGGGAGCTCAGGGCTCCTTAAAATTCTTTTAATTCCCACTATTAGCAGGAATTGTGTCGTCACGCGCCGTGTTTTGGCGTGGTGGAAGGGTGGGTGAGAGGGGGAAGAAGAGCCTAGAGAAGACAGCTTATGTTTAGACAAAAATATCATGTTAATCAGCACAGATGGGATGAGAAATACAGAAAAAGTACATGATAGTTTAATAGGTTTTTGGCAAAATGTGTTGGCTTTTTTTTTTCCTCCTTTGACTGTACCTGTCTGTGGCTCCAGCTCTGCTGTAACAAAGACCTGAATGATTGTTTTATTTTACATGTTTGAAGCCAACCATAATGAGCTCAGTTTTTATCCCTCTGTATACTGGTACCAAAGTCTCCCAAATACAATGCTTAATTTTCCTTCAGCTCTTTGTGTTTGGATGGCAAGCTGGGGAACATATTTTTGCACAGTATGAAGCATCTTGGCAGACTTCTCAGGCCAAGTATCTTGGATCTGTCAAAAGTGCTAATAGGCTTTGTTGAGCTTCTTTAAGTTTCTAAATCATATTTGCTTTTTGCTTTTCTGCACTTTTTTATTTAAGGATGATTAAGATTGCACTTGAATTCATGACTAATCTAATTTTTCTCTCACATGTGCTTTTTGTATAAGGCTGTCTTTATCCTATAGCAACCCTTTCATGTCTGTAAGAAGCTATTTGGAAACAAAATCCCTAATTCAGCATTTTTGGGTATTACCTTTTGCTCCACCTCTCCCCTTTTCTTTAATTTCTCTGTTTTGAGAAGTGAAGTGCTCAGAGAGAATTCCCTTCCTCAGCCCCCCAGGGCAGTGCTCCTGTCTCCCACCCAGGGGTGTCCCAGTGCCCCTCGTGGGGGGTTCAGTTCACACGACTGGGTTTGTGTGTGTGGAAGGACCAGGTGTGTTCCCAGTAGTCAGAATTCTTGTAGCACAGGCTGAGCTCACTACTGAATCTGATGTACTACAATTGCCCTCTGAGAGCTGCTTTTTAGGGATTAGGGTTTTTGGTACTTTATCAGGCAGCTTTGAAGTCTCCATAAAAGTGACAGAAGTTTTTTTTCTCAGAGAAGTATCAGGTATTCAAAAACTGTGTGTTAAAAATCGTCACTTTTATTACTCTAAGACCCAGCTTCTCAAAACTTAGGGGAGAGATACTGCAGTTAGAAAGGCTTCTGCCATAAGATGAAATCCTGCTTTCTTTTGTTAAGCCACATACTGGATGTAGCACAATAGAAGGATGAAATCTCTTTGGTTTGGGTTTTTTTTTGGTTTTTTGGGTTTTTTTGTTAAGGACTCTTGGATTTGTAATATCATGAGTCAAAAATGATTCTTCTCTCTCCCCAGAGAAATCTGACAGAGTATTTTGTAGCAGTTGATGTCAACAACATGCTGCATCTCTACGCCAGTATGCTGTACGAGCGCCGCATCCTCATCTGCTGCAGTAAGCTGAGCACTGTAAGTAAAATGCACAAGAATTTCCTCTCTTCACAGTATTTCATTTCTTTTCATTCCAGTCATATGTAGGAAATTAACTGGTTATCTCCAGGTCTATCTTTCAACCTCAGTTATGCAGCCCCAGCTCAGTTCTGTGCCTTATTGTGAGGATTTTGTGGAACTTCTGTTGGCCTCTGATGTTCAAAAGAATTTTTTGGGTACAGGCATTTTCGTGGCTGTTTGGTACACAAATGTTCAAAGACTTATGCCATGGTGAAGTCCTTTATTCAGAATTTACTTGACAGGGGAAAAAAAAAAGATAAATGACACTGTCAAATGGATATTCCAGTGACCTCTCCTGGATGGACCAGAGGAGTGGGCTAAAGTACATTGACAATGCACAGTTTTGCAGTTGTGTTTGATAAGGTTTAGTCTTAATGCTCCTTAGGCTCCGTCAAGTGTCTGAGAGATGAAAGCTGCTGAATATTCTAGAGTACTCTCTTCTAAAAATGGATGGAGATCAAAACAAGCACAGGGCTTGATTCAGTTCAAAGTTCTGTGTTATGCATTTCAAGGTTTAGCAGTCAATAAGATTGTGATTTTCTTTATGAAAGCAAATGCTCTGTGGTCGTGTTTGCTCTGTAAATGGCTATTGATTGCTTTCCTTTGTGAGTGCTGAAGATGGTTTAACTAATTTCGGTTTGTAATGCTGTGGGCTGAGCAGTCCTGGCTGAGGTACAGCTGCCATTTCCATTTCCTGGGGCTGGAGCTGGTGTCTGGCTGTACCACCAGACCTGCTTGGTGCTTGGCATTCAAACTGCTCCGTGGCAAGGCTGGAGCCACAAACCCTTGTAGTGATGGTCTGTCAGCACAGGGCACAGAAATGAGGGGAGTAAGACCTCAGACTTAATCCCAGAATAACTATCACAATATCAATTTGAAAGTAAGTGAAAGGAGAATTATGATAGCCTCTGGCACCTAATAACAATTATTAATAATGTTTACAATCAATCCCACATTTAACAGAGAGCATTTAAGTATTGTAAAGTTTAATAACATAGAAAACTTGTAAAATCTTAACTTCTCTATCTGCCACATGTTTTGTGTCCTCACTACTAAAATAAGGATAATTCCATCCAGGTCTGGTAATGGAATAAAATGAAGGAGAGGTGTTTATTTCAGCAACCTACAGAATGAAAAGAACAGTAAATGATCAGAGAGGAGGGAAGAAGAGAAGGGCTGCCCAAAGCATTTCAGAGGTTGTGTGGTTGGTTGGTTTAATCTCTCCCTTTGTGACAGAGCCTGGGAAGAGGAATTACTTACCTGTCACTGTGCCTTCCTTAATGAGCCAGTTCACAAGTGGGGCTGGGTTTTTTCCCTCTCTTTCTGCTATTTCTCTTCCTTTTGCCTCTGTCCAAGATAAAAGCACGTCTGGTTCTTGGGAGGGAGGGGTATTCATACTGTGTGTTCTTAGCTTAGGAGTTTCTCTATAAACTGCTGGCAGATTGGAGTGGCAGTGTGAGGCAGGTTGGAGGAGCTGGGCCGGAGCCAGCGGTTGCCGCTCGCCGTTCCAGCCCAGGAACGTTCTCTGCTCTCAGGCTGTGCTTGGCAGTGCCAGGCCCTTGTCCCTGGAAAGGAACCAAAGCCCCATCCCCGAGTGCAGCCAGCCTGGGGGGCTGCTCAGGGGCTGCTGCCTTTGTCTGGAGCTTTTAGCTTGGTAACACACGGTGGAAGGGACCTGTTTGCAGTTCATTTCTGTTAGCTTCACACTTAGGGCTTGAATTTAGTACCAGGTAAGAGAGAGAAAAGGAAACCACCTTGGGTAGAAAGGCTTTTATGGTGGAATGAATTCTGTGCTATAATACATAATCTCAAATTCAAATTTTGATTTTAAATGTCCTTATAGCCTTAAGTTGAATAAGATTTAGAGGAAATGAACAAAGCCGTGTTTGTTAGCTATTTTATAAACTATATGTACTGAACCTACGGAGAAATTACAGCTGTTTGCTTGGATTGTGTTCTTCTCCTCTCCAAATGGCATTGCAGATAATTTCTCAAAATGTTAAAACAGGTATTCCTGTTAAATTTTGTACATATTCTGTGATCTAACTCCTGAAGGAAAGCAGTGCTGTGTATTTGCTAATAAAGCATTGACAGGAAAGCAGAATTGATGCTTTACTTTCTTGCCTCCAAGTTGAGCAGTTGAAGCTCGGGGTTTGTCTCACTCACGCTGTGGTTCCTCTGTGTTTTTCAGTTAACTGCCTGCATCCATGGGTCTGCAGCCATGCTCTACCCCATGTTCTGGCAGCACGTTTACATTCCTGTCCTGCCCCCACATCTCCTGGACTACTGCTGGTAAGGGCCTCTGTGTGTGCAGCCCCTGGGGGCTCTGGAGCTGTGTGTGTCCCTAGGGTGAGGGTGGAGCTGCTCCTGGGCACCCAGCTGGATAAGCAGCACTGAGGGAAGGCCTGGAAACCAAACTGGGCAGCTTTAAAGGAAGTTTGCTCCTGTGCAGCTGATGTAAATGTTGTGTGTGCCCGTGTCAGGAATGCAAAGAGTTATCTCCTGTGGAAACGAGCCTTCCCTGGCTCCCTGCACAGGAAGGGCAGGTCCCAGTCATTTGCAGAGCCAGCAGGTGCCTGTCCCTGGATAATGGGCTTCTCACGTGTAATTAACACTTGGAGAGGCTGCCCCAGCTCCCCTCGGTACCTGCTGCTCCAGGGCTCAGATCGGTTATTCATGCACTTCCTGACAAAGGCAGGGCCAGGGGCCCGCCCAGAGGGTGAAAAAGCAAAGCCTGGGGCAGGAGAGAAAGCCAGGAGTCACAGAGCATCACCGAAGGGATTCTTTGGTGGCCAACACCCAGCCATGGCAGGAGAGAGACAGGCTGTGTGCAAAGAAAGATTTCAAAATGTACAACTGTTAGGCAGCTCACAAATGCAACAACTGATTCCCTTACCCAGCCAGGAACTTTAATTGGAGAGGTAGCTACATCTTGGTCATTGTTTGAGTAAGTCAATTTAGCAACAATTTATGAGCCATAAAATATTTCCCAAAACAGAGTCCACCATCTATTTTGTAACCACGTGAACTTGGAGATGTCACTTCTGCCTGGGAGGACAGAGCAATCAGCTCCCTGCTCTAAGGCAGCATTTCTGCTTCCTGGTGTCTGCCTCTAAAGGGAAATGACCTGAGATTATTTAAAATACAAGAGTTCCATTTAATTTTAATTGATGTCTGGTTATTCATTTGCAAATATGACATAAGAATTCTAGAGAGCTGAAATGGGAACAAAACTTGAAGCAAATGAGAATTCTTCAGTTCTTATGAATACAGACTATCTTGTTCATTCAGTTGGCATGCTCGTTTACTGACTGTGCTGTGATGTTTTGAGTTTTCTCCTGCTCTTTTGAAACCCACAGAAGGATGGGTAGAGTGTGTCACTCGAGATCTTTGAAAGTTTTTTGAAAAAATAGATTCCACCTGTGATTATTTGCCTTTTGCTTCCCATTTCCCTGTTGAAAGGGTTTTCTTAAACTTGCTGTTTCTGTGGCCCTGCATTCCTCGCTGAGGTACCTTCCCTCAGAACTGGGAGTGCTGAGAGGCTGTGGCTCCCAGATGTTGGCTCCCAGTGCACGGGCTCTGTAGCGGGGATGCTGACTCAGTGCTGCTGGTGGATCCTGCATGGAGCTGGGATGACTTCAGCCACCCCATCCCTGTCGTGCAGGTTGTTGAGGACAAGGGGCAGGAGGGGAAGCAAGGGATAGAGTGCTATCCTTTATTTGTATCTTTTAATTAGGCACTGCTCTTTAATGTATTCCCTCGGCCCAGGGAAACATTTTTGGTGCAGGAGACTAAAGTACTGTCACTAGAGACCATAGCTTAATGCACAGTTGCTTGTTCCTTTGAATACAGAGCAAGAAAGGAAGTACAGAAGCACAGCTGCTGTGCTGGTGGCTGGTTTGGGGTTGTTTGCTTGGGTTTTGTTTGTTTGGAGCACGTGCCAGCAGGTGCCAGAAGTCCTGGTTAGGGAGGTGCTGCCACCAAGCATCAATAGCCAGGCACATACAGCTATTTGAATTTGGCCAGACCTTGTCCATCTATTTTATTGGGAATTCAAACATTTGGTGATGTGAAGGAAGTAGTGTATCAATTTTCCTCACTACTTTTCCCACTTTGTTTCTTGTTTGCACGAAACCACTCCCACTGTGACTGTTTGCTTCCTTCTTGCTCTCAGTGGATGTGGTTTAAACGAGCCCTGAGAAAAGCCTGGTTTTGCTGAGCTGGGACACAGCTGAGTGTGCTGAGCCCCAGAGCTTTGTCACCAGAAGAAACAGTACGTTTTGTAGGGTAATTAAAGCAGTCTCTTCTATCAGACAGACAGCTTAGCAGCCAGCATGAATAAATTCTGAGAGCGCCCTGGCACAGCTGCTGAGCAAACACTTCTGTTGGGGCAGTTTGCCCTTTCTCCAAGAATTTTTTTAGCCCCCTTTCTATTTTCTGAATCTGCATGTAGTCAATGTGCTCCTCGAGTAGGTGGAGGTGGAGCTGGAGTCCTCCCACTGCTGGGAAACAAAAATTCCTGCGCGGGGAGCTCTGGGTGGGCACTGCCATTGAGCCTGGCACACCTGGGCACCCACTGGAGCCTTTTGTAGCTGCTCTCCTGGTGACAGCTGTGCATCCCCTGCCCTGCTCCAGTTTATGCAGTCAAGTTTCTCATTTGCATCAATTACCCCAGTAAATTTTGGGAATTCTGTTGCATTTCAATGAGGAATATGAAGAGAAATCAGGAGCCTGCCCTGGAGAGGGAAGTACCAAGTTGTGTGGAGACAGCCACCCGTTAAGTCAATGTTTGCAGAGCAAGACACGAATGTGGTAAATGTGCTCTCATCCATTTTCCTGGAACAGTGAAGCAAAATGGTGAAATCCCTGCGTAGCTGTAAATAGGAACCTTTTGGAGGTCCTTGGGCTTTTACATTACTTTCCTGGTGAATTGCAGTATTTTTTAAGGCTGAGCTTTTTTCACTTAAGAAGAAATGTCCCTCTATTTCACCTGCTTCTCTTCCAATTAGTAGTTCCCCACCTCTTGGGAGCATAATTAAGAGGTCTCTAGTTTGCCTAAGGAAACGAATTAAAGAAATTGTAAAAATGCAACTGTAATAAATGGGCAATATATAGCCATTATGTCCCCAAAATCCATATTCATGCTTACGCATTGCTACTTTAATGATTTGATACTTACCTATATAACTCATTTGATTATAAATAAGGCTGATTGCCTTGGAGCCAGCACAGCACAAGAGGAGTAATGACCCCTCTCTTTGTTCCAAAAGGCTCATGCAGGCACTTTGTTTGAGCAGTAAATACATGTGGTAGAAACTGATACTTCTTAATTTTGCACTTAATGGCTATTGGCTGCCAGCAAACAACTTTGAGTAATTAGTAGTTGTGGCTGTAAGAAGCCCCAGGACTGATGAAGTGTCAAGCAGTGGGGAAGGCCTGCTCTGAAGGGCAGTCTTTAATCTGCCGGGGCTCCCAGAAGGATTAAAGGTTGTGCCGAGCCTTTCTGCCCTTTATACAAGGGATGCGTCTTGCTGAACTTCGCTTGGGAGTCTTGCAAGTACAAATCTACCCTGATCAAATATTAAAAACTGCTGGAGTGTTCCACGTCTCAGGACCTGAATGGCAGTGGGGAGGGACAGTTTCAGTGTGCCCGGGGTGGGGAAGGGGGGACATACCACATTCCCCTGCACAGGATGCTAAAGGTCTGCTTAAATAATGGCCTATGATTAACTCATGATCAAGAGAAATGGTGATAAAAACAATTTATGAAGCCTGACATGAACTTGGGGCATTTACTTCTAGGTGTGTTTCCTATTCAGTCCTATTGATGAGTGATGACGGAAGAATAGAATCTCTCTGGTAGATTTTATTGGAAATATTTATGCTCTTTACCAGAATTACATTTTATTGAGGTGATTTATGCAGTCCCTGTAATTATTTTATGTGCTGTATTGCTATTACATGTAATGTGTGTCACTTCAAAATTGAGAAGATGAGCCTTTGCATCCAAAGCTGATCCATGTATCTTGAGCTATTTCTTTTCTTGCTGCGTTTAGAGATGTTAATAAATGGCTGGTTTGCAGCAATACTGCACTCTTCCTGCTTCCTTTCATTCCATTAGCTGAGGTTCCACTAGATGAGACATTTGCAGGGTTAAGACTTCCTGCCGAGGTTCTGACTCTGTACGGCGGGGATTGAAGCTGCGGCGTGGCTGGAAGTCCTTAATTGGAACCACATTGGTGGTGGTGGCACCAGAGGGGCCGGGGCAGCCCGAGCCAAGCACTGCCTCATTCTCTCAGCATAAAATCCCGGCTGTGCTCTGCCTCCTGAGCTGCGGCCACTGCAGCTGAGGAGGTGCCATTTGTCACAAGTCAACGTGTCTGTGACAAAGCAGCGCTCAGCTGAGCAGCCCTGAGTGTCCTGGGGGGCGTCACACCTCCTGCCTGGCACCTGGGTGCGTGTCCAGCCTCCACCCGTGGGATTCCCAGGACACAGAACACCGGGGATCATTGTGTGCTGTGACAGCCTCTCTTGGCTCTGTCCCGAGGGGCTCTGGGGGTGCACTCATTGCAGTGAGGTGGGACAGGCCCTGGAATGTTCTGCCAGTGAACTGCAAAGGGGTTGTGGAAGTTGTATGTGTTTAATGTCTCAGAAAGGAAAAAAATTGGTTTCACATGGAATTTCTACAGCAGGGGCTGTTTCCACCTCGGTGGAGCATCCTACAGAGTGGCAGTTTGAGGGGGTGTATTAATAAACAACATAAATATTAATGCGCTTATCAGTAAATATATTTTTTAAGGTATTTCTCAGGAAAAGGAGAAGCAGGGATTTTTGCTGGCCTGGTGTCTCAGGGGCTTTTTCAGTACTGTACTGCTCTTACTGAGCAGTAGGCACCAGCTTAGAGCAGCAATATGGGAGATATTTTAATCCAAGGCAGTACAGTGACATTTCTCTCATTTTTTCATCTGAAATTGAAAATGAGCTCTTTGAGCTTCTGTATCCAAAGCGAGCCGAGGCTCTATTTTAGAAGTTGTGTCTGTCTGTGTGCGCTGCGTTTCGCAGGCAGGATGTGCCATATTTGCAATTAGCAGCTCTGGCAGCCTCGCTGATGGCTCTGATTGCCTCCGAGGGGGAGGCTGCGAGCAGCTCGGCCTTGGAAACCCTGGGCACCAGAGGCAGCTCCACCGGGGCTCTGCTGCTCCTGCTGGGCCCTGCTCACGTCAGGATCAGGGAGGGGACAGCGAGGACATCAGGCTGCCCCTGAACGCTGGGGCTGACAAAGGTGCCACGCCTGTGTGCCAGGCTAAAACCGGGCTAAGAGCCTCTGGGGTACTGAAGTTTTGTGTCCTTGGGGGGAGTATTGGGATCAGCAGATGTCCCAGGAACTCTGGGAGTTTATCAGGATCTTCAAAAATATTTTTTGTTTTCTTTTGTGACTGAAAACATATCAAGGTTTATACTTAAATAAATTACTTAAAAATGTGTTTGGACTCATTCAAAGAATTCAAAACTTGTACTACTGGGTGATGTGTATGCATTAAATTAGCCACTTGACACTACAACAGGGTCCAGTTTTTGAAACAATACTCTTGGAAAAGTCTGTGTATGCTTTTAAAATTGCAATAACACATTTTGTTGGTTTTCTAACAAAAGACCCCAGTGTTAGGTCTATGTTTAATAGCTGTCCTTAGGTACCTGCCTAAACTTAGTCACTTAGAAATTCTGTTGTCGAGAAAAAGCAAAGTCTTACAGGAGTGGGAGACTATTGCATACTAAAAACATCTTTCAAATATGGACTAATACTCTGTTCACATGTGATTTGTTTGTATATATGTTATCTATTATTTTTTAAGCAAAACCTAATCCAGCATCCCAGTGTTTTCCTGTAGCTGATTTAATAAGTCATGTGTGTTATTCAGGGTTACAAGGATGTAAAGCTGTGTTCCTTTTCCTCTCCACAGTGCCCCCATGCCCTACCTCATTGGAATTCACTTAAGTTTGATGGAGGTAAGTCTCTCTCACCATTTCTGAAACTCTATATAGAGGTATGATTTAGAGCCAGATTCTGCAGGCAATTACACATTCATTCACATGCTTGCAAATGAAATAATGCTGTTAATTTGGGAGTGCTGGGGGAATTGAGAGAAGCACACATGATAAGGTGGAATGTTCAGGAGCCCTGTTTGCTCCTGGTGCTCCTTGGGCACACTTCTGCTCACATCGTGCTCCCCTCCCCGCCCTGGGGCTCCATTTAATCCCTTCAGTGCCTTGCTTGGACTCAGGCACAAAGGCAGAGTCGATATTAAACCACAATGTTGACAGTTACTGTTCTCTTCTAGGCTTTTGCAGACAGATTGTAATTTTTTAAATGTTCAAAAGATCTGAAAAGAAGGAACTTGCAGTTAATGTTAACACAAAGCTGGCAGAGCACCAGCCCTCACAGAAAGCTTCTCCTATAAACAATTCCCAGTAATTCATGTGACTTTTTTTAAAAAACTCTAAAAGTGGAAATAGCACTTTTGCTTCCAGCACTGGTGAAACAGGGGATGACTTTCCTCAAAAGTATCTGGGGGACAACAAAAGATACTGACTTCAGGTGCCTCTGAAATCCTCATCCTCCCTGACCGTGCCCTTTTGCAGGAGAGCTCTGGGTGAGAAGAGCCATTCCTGCCCGTGGAGCTCTGACTGTGCCCCTTTTCCAGCTCTGACTGTGCCCCTTTTCCAGCTCTGACTGTGCCCCTTTTCCAGGAGAGCTCTGACTGTGCCCCTTTCCAGGAGAGCTCTGACTGTGACTGAGCTCTGACTGTCATGTGATTTGTTTGTATATATGTTATCTATTATTTTTTAAGCAAAACCTAATCCAGCATCCCAGTGTTTTCCTGTAGCTGATTTAATAAGTCATGTGTGTTATTCAGGGTTACAAGGATGTAAAGCTGTGTTCCTTTTCCTCTCCACAGTGCCCCCCATGCCCTACCTCATTGGAATTCACTTAAGTTTGATGGAGGTAAGTCTCTCTCACCATTTCTGAAACTCTATATAGAGGTATGATTTAGAGCCAGATTCTGCAGGCAATTACACATTCATTCACATGCTTACAAATGAAATAATGCTGTTAATTTGGGAGTGCTGGGGGAATTGAGAGAAGCACACACATGATAAGGTGGAATGTTCAGGAGCCCTGTTTGCTCCTGGTGCTCCTTGGGCACACTTCTGCTCACATCGTGCTCCCCTCCCGCCCTGGGGCTCCATTTAATCCCTTCAGTGCCTTGCTTGGACTCAGGCACAAAGGCAGAGTCGATATTAAACCACAATGTTGACAGTTACTGTTCTCTTCTAGGCTTTTGCAGACAGATTGTAATTTTTAAATGTTCAAAAGATCTGAAAAGAAGGAACTTGCAGTTAATGTTAACACAAAGCTGGCAGAGCACCAGCCCTCACAGAAAGCTTCTCCTATAAACAATTCCCAGTAATTCATGTGACTTTTTTTAAAAAACTCTAAAAGTGGAAATAGCACTTTTGCTTCCAGCACTGGTGAAACAGGGGATGACTTTCCTCAAAAGTATCTGGGGGACAACAAAAGATACTGACTTCAGGTGCCTCTGAAATCCTCATCCTCCCTGACCGTGCCCTTTTGCAGGAGAGCTCTGGGTGAGAAGAGCCATTCCTGCCCGTGGAGCTCTGACTGTGCCCCTTTTCCAGCTCTGACTGTGCCCCTTTTCCAGCTCTGACTGTGCCCCTTTTCCAGGAGAGCTCTGACTGTGCCCCTTTCCAGGAGAGCTCTGACTGTGCCCCTTTTCCAGGAGAGCTCTGACTGTGCCCCTTTCCAGGAGAGCTCTGACTGTGCCCCTTTTCCAGGAGAGCTCTGACTGTGCCCCTCCCCAGGAGAGCTCTGACTGTGCCCCTTTTCCAGCTCTGACTGTGCCCCTTTTCCAGGAGAGCTCTGACTGTGCCCCTTTTCCAGCTCTGACTGTGCCCCTTTCCAGGAGAGCTCTGGGTGACAGGAGCCGTTCCTGCCCGCGGAGCTCGGCCTCCCTGGGGCAGGGCTGGAGAGCTGGCTCTGCACGTGCCCCTGGACATGACTGACCGTGTCCCTGGTTTAGATCCTGTGTGTGGAAATGGAGCCTTCCTGTTCAGGATACAGAACAGTTTAGAGAGCTGGGGTTTACATCACATAAAGGAATTGTTCTTGTATTGTCCATAAAAACGTGTAATTTCTGGAAATATTGATTAATATTCTTTCACTAGGACAAATGTGTGTTTGTGTGTGCTGTGTTATATGCCCCCTTTTTCCAGCATTAATGGGAGGTAATTTTAGAAGGCAGTTTTTTCATGAAAAGATAGATTAAATGTACAGGATGTCTTTTTTCTTCTCCTTACCATCCTGGGTACAGATGATTTTTTATGCCCTTTATACTGCTAAACCAAGTAAAGAATTGCAGTACAATTTGTTTGTGAATAACCAATTAGTTTAAAAGTCAACACGTACATTTGTTTGCACATCATATGCTTCTGTTCAAGGGGCTACTGATAATCACCCTTGGGTACTGCACAGGCAGGAGAGTGGGAATACCTGGGAAGAAATGTATTCCTAATTCAGATCAAGAAACTTTCTGCCCCACATCCGTCCCAGGCAGTCATTGGTGTGATTATTGTGGTATCTGTAAAAGATGGAAGAGAGCTGGTAGGGGCTGGGAGAAGATGTCCATACACACACTTGGCAGCTTTCACAGGTGTTTGTGCTCACAACGAGCTCTGTGGTTGGCCTGGGAATGGATATAGAAAGAAATTTAATAATTACACCTTGGAGTTGCTTTGTGTGATGCCTCACTCCTGCCTTCTCCATAAATCCACTGCCTCTTCCTTTGTCTCCGTGTTTCAGACTGCAGGGCTCTGTGGGCCTTCCAAACTCCATCTGTAAAAACTCAAAAAAAGGAGTTGTTCTTGGAGAAGCCAATTTTCATCCATTTTAGTAACTTGTGAAAAAATCTGTTTAGTACTAAATCCAGTCTGGCTTTTGAATAGCCAGAGATTCTGGAACACAGACACGCTTTGGCAAAGTACAGTTATTCAAAGTGCCTTATCAAATAAATTAAATAAATAAACCAAACTGTTTTCTCTGCTCTTATGGATAAATTCAGTTACACACAGAACTGCATCTTACAGCTAACTGTGCTCTTTCCATTGACAAATAACATAAAATTCCACAGTGGTGCTGGATCTGTCTGGTGGCAAGTGCTGCAGAATTTTTGTTCCCTGGGCAAGGGAAGGTGACATTTGTCACATGAGCTGGACACTTCCTAGGTTACCTCTAGTTTGTGGTGCTGAATGCTCGCTCTATTTGTCCCTTCCTTCATATGGACAGTTGTGGGGGATTTTTGTATAGAATAACATCCTAGCTGCAACAGCAGTTCTTCTTCTCAGGACCTGACAGTTGTGTTTGTTTAAAAATATATTATCTTTTCCATATCAAAATAATTGTATAAACTAGAATTATGAACTGCTGCCATTATTCAGTGTTCCTTTTTCTCTGAATGCTGAAATGTCACAAATAGGACTTCAGAAGTGTTCTGTTAATGCTCACCTTGGAGTGTCAGGATCAGGGCTTCCTTGGCAGCCTGGCACTGGGCCTGGGGCAGGTGGGCCCTTGCCCTGCTCTGGAGCCCAGGGAGTGCCGCAGGTGGGTCTGGGCTTTGTCCTCCTTGTGCCTGCATTAGTGGCAGCCTCATCTTGCCAGGGAAGGCAAGGTGGGATTTGGGATATCGGAAACAATTATTTTCTACCTCTGCTCTTGTTTCTGTGGGTTTTGCTATCCCGGTGTTGGAAGGGGGCCTCTGGAAGAAGCAGAAGTGTTGGTGATTTTAAACAAAATCCAGCTTCTCTCAGCTCGACAGATCTTTCCTGAGCTGTTTGGTACCTTAAAGTTAGTTTGCAGTTTCCCGTGTTCCACGGGGGCTCCGTAGAAGGAACAGTTACTTTAATGGAAAATGACAAATTTTTCTTATGATTAAAATATCAAGCCTATCCATTGACTGTTAAATCTAATTTGCTGTGACTGAAATGTTCTCCAGTGAGATAAGATAATCTCCTGTTATAGGTCAGAGGGCTCCAACTGATTTATGGGGGAGAACCTTGGTAGAAAATACAGAGCTGTGTTTTGTGCTCTTATTTTTCAGCTTTTCTATCATCACCTAGTTAGTCATTCTTTATAAGATTTCCATTTAGCAATCCATAAAGTGACTTCAAAGAAGGCTAAAAGTTTATAAGCTGTTGGATAAGCAAGGCTGGAGCTATCACATGAATAATGGAACATGCTTATGGAACTAATTGAATTCATATTAGATGAAGATAAGTACTTAGTGGTGATAAATTATGAGATAGGAAAATGAAACTCTATCAAAAGAACACGCCCCTTTCACTATCTTATTTTCTGCCTGTGCATTGTAGGCTGGTTTACTCTTCAGATGATATAAAATTGCCCTGTGTGTCGGAAGCTGTGTCAAGCTTAGTTGCAGCCTTTTACATTTTGTCAGAGAAAACGATTGTTTCTGCAGCTGTTTGTGTAGGAAGGTTATCGGTGTGATGGTGCTGATGGAGGGGGGTGCCCTTGACCTAGGAGCTCCCTGCTGGAACTGGGGCACATGTGGTTTTCATTGGCTGCTGGGGATGGTGTGCTGGGCTCTGAGATGGGGAGCTCTGGAGCAGGCTCCAGGAGAACATCCCCCCTTTCCTGCTCTCTGTGGGCACACACCCAGCATTTAGAGCTAGAATTAGTCATTGCAAAAGTATTTTGTATCTTTTTAAATTAATATTCCAGTTATTCAAGGACTTTTTCTGGGACTTCAGAACTGTAATTCTTGCAACATTATCCAGGATGAATTTGTGGAACTGCACTTTGCATTTCAGAATGTTCTTCTAACCTTTTTCCTAAGGAAAGTGGACACTGGTGTATATCATAAAAGCTATATGAGTAGATTTTTGTTTTACTTCAACCTGGTATCAGTAAAACTGTTCATGAGAGGAGGGAAATGCTCAGTGCAACTCCTGTTGTGTGACTGGGGCAGGACACAGATGCTGATCTCACCTGGTGTCCACAATGCCTCCTGTGCAGCCAGAGGGGTGGAGCTGGGGCTCTCAGAACCCCCACATGCACTTGGGGAGCACTTTTGGGGCACATTCCCTGCTCCTGTTGGGGGTGAGGATGCCCTGCTCAGGATTCAGCATGACCACAGCCCAATTAGCGTGCACTGAGTCTGAGCTAACGAGCCCCGAGCCCGGGCTCTGTGAGCTTGGGCTCAGGCCTGACCCTGCCATGGGGGTCCCCTTCCCAGAACACACCCTGAGAATTCATTGACCACTGGCATCTGTTAATTGTTAATTATATTTTCGATTGGAGTGAGAAGCGTTAATTAGCTTTTCCCACCCATTTATACTTACTAAATCAATGCTTTTTCTACCTGTAACTGAGGAAGTGCAGCTTTTCCATTGGATTTTAATGAAGGGTTATAGATTAACTTAAATCCAGGTCTTAAACCCCTAAATGCAGTTTAGCCACTCACAAATATTCCCAATATGGCTGTACGTGGTTTCAGGAGTATTGATAAAAATGCATTTAAGATATGGCAGATTACTTGTGGAATTGTCTTTTATCTAGTTACTGGGGAAATGGAAATAAGAGCCATGTTGTAGTCAGGGATTCTGGGGGCATGTTTGAGGGTGAGTTTTCAGAAGGCGAGCCCTGCAGCACCAGGCAGGCTTGCCCAGAAGCAGAGCGCTTTCTCTGGTGTGCCACAGCAGCACGGGTGCTGTTTGTCACTCAGCTGGCAACAGCTGCTTGTGATAAGGATCTGGGGAATCACCTGTAGAGGCTGGGGGTGCCCGGGCGGAAGGGTGGGAGATGGGCAGGGGGGGCAGCCCACCTGCTGTGCCCGGATCAAAGGGCCCCGGGGTCAGGGGGCACATCCCGCTAAAGCAGAGCTGTCTGCTGAATAGCCATTTCAGATTGTAAATCTGGCCCTGATTTCATTAAGTCCTTCTGGCTGCTCTTGGGGCATGAAATAATAAAATTTTATATCCGCTGCCTTTCCTGCTTCTGGCAGCCAGATTGACACATTGTTGTCTGCAGCGTTGTGGTGTTTTCCTTAAGAAAATAAATGGAAGCTATTAATTCAGTAGAGACAAGTCATTAAGCAAATGCATTTTAGACTTGTTGTGAATCATACTTTCTTAAAAATCTCAGACCAAGTGCATAGGCTCGAGAGAATGTTAGTTTTTGTTAGGAGTTCTGCCTTTCCAAGAGAATCGGTGGAAGGTATCACCCTTTACTGTTACAACATTTTTTAAGATGCTGATCACGTTTGTATCTGGTTATAAAACCTCATGATCAGCTTGGTTTATGTTTTGGCAGCAATTTAGCCGTGAAGTTACGCAAACCTGGCTTGTGGGAGGAAAGGCAGGGCGTGCTGGTGTTTGATGGTTATGGAGGTTTTTTCGTTTTAAATTAAACTATTCAATAAAATTGTTCACCTGAAAGAAGTTTAACTTGGGATTCCTTTATGGCTGAAAATGCAGAACCTGCCAAGTGTAGCCAGTGCTGATAAGATAGCATTTAGTGTAAACTGGTGTTACTGTTATGGATGAATCCTGCTTCTAGAGTGGGATGGAGGAGCACCCCTTCATTCTTCTATTAGAATATGGTTTCTGTGTTTTTGTGAACTTCCACATAAAACATTTAAATGACTCAAGAGTTTGGTTGCCTGTGAGCAGGGCAGGCACCCGGACTGTGCTTATTTACGGACCTGGTGTTTAAGGCCCCCCGGAGTTTGTTTGAAAAGTTAAGAGATTTTCACAGTAAAGGTGCCATTTCTGAAATTTAAAGTGCTCTTTTCACCAGGAGATAAGTTCTCTCTGATTAAGTCAGTAATTCTTACTAAGCCATGTTTATAGAGGCCATAAACAATGGGTTCAGTGTGCTTGTTAAACCAGCTTTCCATACCTCTCCACTCTTTTAAAAAGAGACATTTAAAATAAAAGGCAGGTGTAGATGTTAGTTTGATTTAGATGGATTTTAGGTGATTAATTATGGCTACAAGTAATTGGGCAAGGATGGTTAAGAAAGGTTTGCAGGAGTGAGATGTGATGCACATTTTCACTGAATTTCTCCTTTTGACTCAGTAGATCCCTGACCTGTGGGAAAATGAGATGAGGAATCTGTAATGTTCATATTTCCTCTTAGTTCTTGCTTATCCACATTTCTTTTCAGCAAAATATGAAGCTACTGAATATAGTCCAGTCTGCTGCGCAGGTATCACTTGTAAAGTTTTGTTTAGCTCTTCAGGAAGTTGTGAAATACGGACTGGGGTGGTGTGTGGCTTGTGGCTGTCCCTTCCCATTCCTGACAATTATGACAACACACAAACTGTATGTGGGAAAAATTATCTGTGTGTTTTTGTGATTCACGGAATCCAGAGGGGTTTAATGTGAGAATTGCAGCTGAATGATGTGAATTTTTACTCAAATTCCAACAAGACAGTAAATCTTTATCAAAGACGATAGTGACAGGAAAGATGACAAAACCAGCTAAGGATTAAGATGAACTGGTCAGTCTGCATTTCTGTAGAATGAGCCACAATCAGACCATCAAAAATTATATGTTTTTGAATGCATTGCAAGACAGATGCTATTAATCAAGCCAGTCTCCAGTGTTTTATTAAATCTGAGGGCTGGTCTCAAGGGAAATCCACTGCCTTTGCACGAATATTGCAAATCTTTACAGTGAGGTTGAGCTCTTGGCGGTGCAGAGTTTATCAGCTTCCTTTTGGATACGATGATTTCTGGGCCAGGTGTGGGGTGATCCCACTGAGCAGCATTTGCAGTCCCTGTGCCCGGAGGGCATCCTTCTGGCTTACCCCCCTGGCTGAGCCCTGCTTGGCACAAGCCTGTTCTGTGCTCCAGAAGAGCCCCGCTTTGCTGAAGGGGAGGTGCACGTTCAGCACCAGAGGCACAGAAACGCCCCTGGCACCTTCACCATCATGTGCTGCTTCTCTGCAGCAAGCAGGAGAAGGGTTTCTGTCTTGTCCTGCCCGCACTGAGGCTGACAAGCTTCTGGCTTTGGTTAAGTGCTTTGCAAGAGCTTTTTGTTGGAGGTTTTTAGACTCCTCTGAGTATAAGTGGGATTTTTAATTTTCTGAAGCAGGAAGGAGCAATCAGTTTGTCTGGTGCTTCCGGACTCCTAAAGGAGAGAGGCTCCTGGATTGCTTTAGAGTTTATCAGATGCAGCCAACGGGGTGACCTTTGGTTCCTGCAAGCAAAACTACCTGGTTTGTCAGGCAGTGCTGCTGCTCTTTATATGGAAAGCATTAAATGTAATATTCTTCTATTTAAGTTAAAGAAATGTCTCGTGAAGACCTAAACTTAAATGTCTACAAAGTGGGTTTTATGGTTGTTGGGGTTTTTTTCAGCCCTAAGTACACAGCAGTTTGCTTTATAGACAGAGGACTGAGCCTTAAAAACGGAGGGTAATTATTTAGCTGCCTAAGGCTCAACTTTGCCATTGTTTTAGGACTCGAGTTCCTTTCTTTTAAAGGAAACAATTCCCTCCACCCTACAAAACCTTAATTAAAAATTGAGTATGTTTTTGTTCATTTTCCTGCTCAGTAACTTTCATTTGGTCCTGCATGTAGGTAGGGAGGTACTTAAACATTTTTTACAGTGTCACTGGGAAATTTCCTCAATTACCATATTCTGTAATTCCAGTTTTTCTGATTTTGTATTTACAAAGCTTTATTTGAAGAGATTAAAACTGTGTGATTAGTCAGTCAAAAAAAAAAAAGATTCAAGTCTCCTGTTAGTGGAAGAAGTGCTAAGTGTTTGAGTGCTGCTCTGTTTGCTATCAGTGACTCATTTACTGTTGATTAAGCAGGGAAATCAAGTCTGGCAGTGTTTAAATTTGCTTAGATCACAGATACCTTTAGACACTCAGAATCACAGGTACTGATGCTCATTCTTTTGAGAAATAGGTTCTTTTTTTCTCCTCAATGTGTAAGTACTGTTACAGGAGATGTGAACTTCAGACTAGATCAGAAACTTTCCCTCAATTCATGGGAACAGGAGAGAAAGTTCACACTTGCTGACCAGGATATGGTGGAATTAAATTTCTCTTAGCTTTTTATTTACTGATTAGGCTCCCATAGGATCCAGTTTACTGAAATGCAGTTTGTAAACTTGTCTTTATTAGACTTCCAAAATTCAACCTGGAATTTGGAAACCAGTTTCCATCCCTGACTTAATGTAACTCTCAGTTCCTGGAAAATCCACTCTTTATTGTTATTTAAATTTATGAATATAAAAAGATTCTCTTGAAATCCTGACTTGACTAGAAACTGTTAAATGTGCAAACAGGACACCAAGACAAACATTAGTAGAGGTGTTTGAAATAAATCTTTGCTTAAATAATCACAGACCCTCTGGTTTGACAAATTTCATTGTGCATGTTGTTAAGAACTTCCGTCTGCCAGCTGAAGGTTAATTTTTTTAGCATTGTAAACTGAATAAATAAAACAAATGATGACAGGAAGTCAGGAATGTTGATTGTTTTTAAAGTGGTCGTGGTTCTGTAGTGCCATGTTGTTCTGCCATCACTTGTGTCCTTTATGCATAAAATTTAATTTCCCATACTTACATTTTCCTTTCCCTTTCCTGGATTTGCTCACATACAGAAAGTAAGAAGCATGGCCCTGGAAGATGTGGTGATCCTTAACGTAGACACCAACACACTGGAAACCCCTTTTGATGACCTTCAGAGCCTCCCCAATGATGTGGTACGTATGCAGTGATTACCCAAGGGCTCAGTTCCTGCCGGCTGTCACCGAGGGCTCTCACTGGGAGCTCTCCTGGCAGCACTGAGCTGCCTTCCCTCAGTTCCTGCTGTCCCAGAGTGTTTGGGAATGTTTGTGTCAACATGTACAGATGTGCATTGAAACCTCCCAGTGAAAATCAGCTAATGAGCTAGAAAGCTGCATCTTTAGTTAACTGTTGTTTCCAAATGAAATTGTGTGAGTTTTTGTCCTGTGACTGCTTCCAGGTGAGCTTTAAGGAATTTCATGCATTTTATATCCTGAGATATGATCTGAAATGGATGCCTTCACATTCTGCTAGAATTCAGAACTCATTTTCTTTCTCATTCACCGTTTTTACTGGTAAATTATTGCATGTTTTTAATAAGTTGATAGTAATGGTGTATAAATACTTGACATTTAATGGGATGCAAAGACATCCTACTTGCTGCTGCAATCGTCTCCACTGAAGGAGCTGAGAGGGGAGAGCAGAGGAGTGAGAGTGTCAGGAGCTGTTTTCAAGACAGAGGGTGAATGTTTAGGAGAACATGGCAGGGGGAAATCTGCATTTCCTTTGCTAGTTGGGAATATTGTGCTGACAGTCAGATCTGAACATTTTAATGTGCAGTTGAGAAACAGAACTGATGTGCAGGGAGCTCAGTGTAAGCTGGTGTGTGAGGAGAAGCTGCAGTGAGGGTGAATGCCCGGTGCCTCCTGCTGTGACACCCTGGCATTCCAACGGGATCCCTTCTCCAAAACCAGGCAGCTCAGGAGGAAAGGACCATCTTGATTGTGAACGTTTTGGCTTTAGTCAAACATTTAGTCTGTAAAAGTTGATTCCATTATTTTTTCTGGCATTATATAGTTTTTCATTTTGATTTCACTCCCAGCATCCAAATCTGCCAGCTGGTCACTGCTCGTGCCATTATCCACAACCCGGGAATGACAGACTTGTGAATTTCATGGAATTATGTAAGAAATGTCTGGGTACAGGGAGCACGGGCCTCAGACATGTATATGATTTGTCAACAATCAAGTATTATATTAGATTTTATGAGACTTCATTAAAGGAGCTGTTGTGGGCACACTGTAGAACATCAGAAGAGACTTCTCCAATAAACACAGAACTTCAAGCTTTGGAATGTAATAAATTTTAAGAGACTTCCTTCCTTTCATTATTTACTTTTACTTCACTTTTATAACAGTAGAGAGTTGTGTTTTATTAGTTCAAATTTCTTGATTCAGTTTTCCACAGGTCTGTTTAAGAGCTCCATTTTATCTCGGAGGATGTTGAGAGCAGAGCAGAGGAAGTGCTGCCAGCAAATTCAATTAACTGGCAGGGCTCACCAGTAGCATATACGGGGTATTTTTTTCACAACTGCTATATAAATACAGCTGGGATTAATATTTTTCACAACAAAGCTTTAAGTCGAGTCGTGTTGCGTTGTGTAATTAATGTTTGGGCTGGGGGTTTACTGGGATTCAGCTCTGGAGCATTGTTGCAGTTACCTGGATGAAGCAGCTCCTCCTCCAGGTCTCTCCCTTCACACGGCTCCAGAGTTGGCTGTGACCACTAGAGAGCAGCTGCTCTGCTGTGCAAGAATTGAATTTCTGTCAGTTCTTTCATGCATCATGTGTTTGGAACTGTAAGTGGATCAAGTTGTTCATCTCAGCAGGGAGATGCTAAAGCCAATCCATTATACTTTTTTTCTTTTCTTTTCTTTTTTTTTTTTTTTTTTTGTTCCTTTTTGCTTCCCTGGGAGATTTTGGGAGTGTGTCTCCCCACTGGTCTTAGTCTAAGTAGATGCATTTATGATCTGAGAAACTAAAAATGTCTTCAGGAGTTTCCTGATCATAAATGCCTGTTATGTCAAACTACTTTGCCAGTTTTGCTACTTAACGTGAGCAGTGAGCAATTCATGCGCTGCTGAATAGACAAAATTTACTTTGCTAAATTAAATCTATCTATATTCATCAGTGAGCAAAAATATCTTCTCTGTGGTGCATTCACTATCAGGTAATTAATCCAGTGGAAAATTTCTAAAAGCTGTTCTTTCTCTCTCCTTGAGCTGCTTTTTAAATCAAGTGAATGAAGTCTCATGATTAGTTTAGAGCCTCAGGTAGTGAGTTGTTCTTGAGTTTCCTGATAGCGATGTTGCTACTAAACTGGTTTTTGGAAATCAAGAATAAACTGTTCTTTATTCTTTAATTCTTAGGATCCAAGCAAATACAGGACCCAGTGCAAAGGTCTTTCCAGTTAGAATTTGTGTCAGAGGAGCTGGACAGAACTGAGGCAGTTCCAGCAGAGTCAGCTCATGTTGTTCGCTTGCCCCAGTTTACCTCAGCAGTACCTGCTGGCTGTCAGGCTTCTGAAGTGGTCAGGTCATGTCCCTGAAAATCAAGATTTGTACTACTGTGTTACTGATTAACTATTTGAAATGTGAAAACCTGCCCCTTCTTCACCTTCTGCTTCTGATGTATTGCTGGAAATCTGGCAGCATGAGAGCACCCTGGGAAGTAACTTTCCTTTTAAAATAATCAATATTTAAAAAAGAGATTTATTAAGGACTGTGATTACAATAAGTGCATCTGCTGCTGACAAGTCTCCTACACCACCGTCTGTGTTGCAGCGAATAGCAAAGAGGGGGTAGTAATTTTTTTTTTATACAACCCGTATGGATTTTTCATGTATTTCCAAATAAGTGTCATCTTCTAGTCATAGTTGTAGTCAGAGCCCCACGTTAGAAGGAATAAAGGATGAGCTTGCTCTGTCAGCTCGTGGCTGTTGCTGAGTGAAGGCCTGGGGGTGGCTGGGGCCTCCCAGGTTCAGCTGGGGCTCCTGCTCCCCCTCTGCAGCGAGCGCTCGGCCAGGGAGCCAGGGGAAGGAATGAGCTGCTTCCAGGGCAGCCAGGAGTGCCAGACTGCAGCTCTGTAGCCAAACCATTTTCCTAAAGGTGGATCCATTTTTATTTCTTAGGCTGTGTTTGCAGTAGAACATTTCTTGCTTTATTCATGTTGACAACTGAAAAGCCTTGGACCTAATTAAAAGAATTTCCACTAGCACCTTTACTGAACCATTTCATTCTGCTGCATTGCACAGATTGCATTCTGAAACATGGTGAGAGTTGAAATTGGACCTTTAAACTTCAACTGCCAGAAGTATAAAAATCTTCTTTAAAAACACTCTCAGGGTAGACTGCATGTATATGTGTCTGTTTGGCTAGAAATAATCCTCCTTTTCAGTGGTCACAATTTGAGGGTTTTTTTAAGTATCACTGTCTCTTTAGGCAGGAAACAACCCTAATTCTGCTTGTATAGTCTACTTTATATTAGATGCTATTTTTTTCTACAGAGTACACATGAGGGTGTTTTGGGGTGGATTTTTTTGCTACTTGTTAGTATATTTGAATATGCCATTGTTATAAAAAATTCACATGCCTATTAGTGTAATCACACAAATATGTAAAATGGACATCCTACAGTGTTCGAGGAAGTGGCAAAATACCAGTCAATAATCTGCTTCAGTCCCAACCAGGGGAGCTGAAGCACAGAAAGGCTGTGGCCAGCCCTCTGAACTCCTGGTTTGTTTAAAACAAAGCATAGAGCTTTTTCCTTTTATATAGATGGAAGGTTCTGTATCTTCACATGAATGTTTACAGAAAACCCCTTATAACAATGCTGGAGGTGGATTTGAAAGCTTCTCAGAGCTCTGGATATTTTATTATACTTTTAAGAACTACCTTTAAATAGTTTATATAAGTTAATATAGAAAATAAAAGCATATTTCAGCCTTACAAGTCTAGACCCCTTCAAACATGAAGTATGCTATTTGGGTTTGAAAATCTGGTGAAGCTTTTATATTTAGAGGATTACAGAACTCCTTGAGGAGCGTTATTTCACTGAATAGGAGTCAGCTTATTTTACGGGCTTCAGACTAAATCTGGTATCATGTGTTATGTTAATATGGGTTTGTGGGCTCATTAATGCGTGGATCATTGGCATAAGCATTCAGATTTATAAACAGTGCTGGACACGCTCTTGGTTATTTCTGTTATGCTAAATAATGAAATGCCTTTTACAGCAGAATCTGTAGAAGATTTAAAAGGAAATGTCTTTGCAAGTGTTTTAGTAAACATAAATGCAAAGATAACATCTAAAAGAAAAACCAGTAGTGCCCAGCATGGATTCTGTATTTAACACCTCTGGAGCACGACAAGGAGTCACCATGGAGGCCCAAAGCCAAGGCTGCTGCAGGAGGAAGCTGAGTTAGGGGTGAACTGAGGCACTCAAACAGCTCAGGAAAATCAGGCTGCTCTGGGCAACACCCAAGGCTGAGGACATTCTACTCATCTGAAGGATTTTGGAGATGCGGATGAGGCCAGAGCAAGCTTTTGTTGGGAGCTGGAGGATGGGAAGAAGGTCTTGAAAGTTAATTTGAATATTTGAACCATCAGCTTATACTTTATGAGGTGTAACTCATACTCTCTGAACGCAGTTAGTTATGGTCACTACTAGAGGATGTGCTCACTCTGTCAATAATATTCCTACAGTGTTTCTTGTATAGTGTGAATGAGATACACAGAGCTACCCCATGGAGATTTCCAGTATGGCATTTGGAAAAGGAAGATTTGCTAGTTATTGGCTCTTTCTGTTAAATTCATCATATCCATCAGATGGATATTTATGGAGTCAGTCATATTCTCCTGCAAATCGGGTTAACTAGGGATTTTCCTGCCGTTCTGCTTTCCCCCGAAATTGTGGCTCCTGACTGTTTTCTATGTCAGATATCTCACTAAACTCGGGCTTCTAAACTCGGGCTTTGCCCGTGGCATGGCCGCAGCCTCTAAAAGCACCAGCTGAATTCCTTTCCAGAACCAGCACCCGCGTATTTGGGTTTGTCTTGCTCTGCGTTGTGAGAGATCTGTGTCAGAACGTCAGCGTGTCCGGTTCTGTCTGCGGCGCCAAAGGCCGTGAGGGAGCCGTGAGAGGCCGTAAAGGGAGCCGTGAGGGACTCCTGAGGGGCCGTGAGGGAGAGCCAGGAGGGGCCGTGAGGGAGAGCCAGGAGGGGCCGTAAGGGACTCCTGAGGGGCCGTGAGGGAGAGCCAGGAGGGGCCGTGAGGGAATCCTGAGGGGCGGCCGGGGCAGGACACAGCGGATCCTGGGCCCAGCCGAGCCTTCGGCAAACTACTCCAAAACTGTGTGAAAACAGGCAAAGAGACCCAGACCACGCAGAGAAGTGTGAGGAGTAAGGAAGGGCGGGAGGAGCTGTCGGGACTGACATCAGATGAGGAAAGGCGGGGCTGGGGCGGGGAGTTGGGCCGGTGAAAGGCGGCAGCAGAGGAAGGTGTTTTAAGTTTCTGTCTTTGTTTCTCACTATCTGACTGTATTTTAACTGCCAATACATTAAATTAATTTTCCACATTGGAGCCTGTGGCTCATGGGTACACATGTCCTTGAGCCCCCGAGTCTGTTGTGCGTGTTTGCCCCGAGTGCTGTGAGGGGCAGCGGGAGGGCGGCTGGGCCGGGAGCCTGCTGAGGGTGCCCTCACGGCCAGGAGCGCAGCCCTGGCGGGGTCACTGCCCGTTCAGGCTCTGAAATGAGAGGGTATAACCTTAAAAAACCCCTTGTATTTGTGGCGAATAGATTTTTCAGACCTTCAGAATTTGTTCCTAGCCTTGGTAGTGATGGATGGCCTGATAGTGTGGAGCAGTTTCTCTTACTAATCTGATGTTTGAATTAATTTAGCTGCAATTATTTCATGGATTCTAATCAAGAGTGACACAGTTTCATAGACTACCTTTAAAAGAGTACTCAACAGCATGTTAACAGTCGTTTTTAAGTAGGAGGGCAGGTTCAGTGAAGCTTTTAGTATCCTATTGGCTTCTGAATAGAGTCCAAACAAGTCTTAGAGAAGCAAAACAGCTTGAAAAGTAATGCTCTTAGAAGTGAAAAATTCATCTCTGAATTCACAATGTCACCTTTTGTCATAACTGCTGCTGTGCTGAGCACATTTTTCACTTAGCTGTGCCCCAATGTGTTGCTCTTTGTTTGTGATACGAGAGTGATCTAGACCTGCTGTGTGATTTCAGGTTTCTGCACTGAAGAACAGATTGAAGAAAGTCTCTACAACCACTGGAGATGGTGTTGCAAGAGCGTTTCTAAAAGCACAAGCAGCTTTCTTTGGGAGCTACAGAAACGCCCTGAAAATTGAACCTGTAAGTAGGCAATTAGTTGGCATAAAATATAAATGTGCAGCAGCTGTGGTGGAGAAAAAACCCAACAATTCAAAGTGTAGCATAACCTGCTCTTCCTAAGGTGGCTCTTTGGCTGACTAGTACTGAAAACAGTGTTCAAGTCTCCAAAATGAAAGAGGTACAGCAAGCATGATCCATCACACAGGGAAGAACCTTCACATGGAATTGTATGGGTCTTGCTTGGTTTTGAAACCAGTCGAATTAGAGGAGGGTTGATAAGAAAGAGTAAATTAATGATCATAAGAGGTTAGTGCAGAGCTGACCATTCCCTCCTCTGCAAAACCTGTCTCTTCATTGTGTTTTTGTGGGAAAAGGTGGTGTATTTGGCATTCTCCTGATCTTTGAAGATTAATGAAAAGGTCTGGCCTGCAGACGTGTGATAAATTTAATTTTAACCATGATGTTAAATGGTTACATGGCCAAGATTTGGACTATGGGTGTAGTGTTTCTGGAGGATTTCAGTAGCTAAAGTCTCTCCAGTACTGTAGTTTGTCTTGTTATTTTTAAAGCCAGGAGGAATACACAACTCAGCTTGACTATTAAACAGCCCAGTTATTGCCATCAACTAAGTATCATTTCAGCGGTTCATATTCAGGTTTCAAAAATTACTTTTCAAGTCAGCACAAGTCCTTCCACATCTTACTGGGGGAATCTGTGTGTGTGGAAAAAATGAATTGTACTGACTTGTGTGTGTGTCTGGGTGTAAGAACTGGGCTTTTAAAGCATCTCAGGTGAAATCCTGGAGGTGTTTAAAATGGGGACCATATAAATGACAAAGATGGAAGCAGCGAGGCGCTCTGGCTGTGAGCCTCCTTTATCCCTGCTGGGGAGACACTGACGCCCCTCCATCCCTGCAGGCTTCCTTGTTCTCCAGTGCTCCTCCCTGTAGTTGCCAGGCAACTCTGGGAATATTGGTGTATGCTTTGCCTGGATGTGTGTGTGAGATTAACTAGTTAAGGGATTTATGAAGGAAAATAAAAATTGAAATTGCTGCTCTGGAAATACCATCTGGTATTTTGAAGGCTGAATGTTAAAGATGAACATTTGAAATGAGTTGACAGTGGCACGCCCCTAGAAAGTGCAACTTTGAGGGACAGCTAACCTGAGGAAGTAGCAGAAATAGTTCAGTTTGCTTCTCATTCCATCAAAGAAAACTTATAAATATAGCTGCACAAATATGTCATAAAATTGACTTTAATAATCAGGAAGTGGAAAATTTCAGGGCTTTCTTTCCTAAGGCTTTTTGTAAATCAGCAGTTTGATTTGTGATTATACCTTTCGGTATTAAGATTTAGATAAAGCAAATTTGCAGGTGTTTCATGTTCATGTATCACCTTCACATGGAGTAAGTGCAAGTACAGGGCATAAGCAATACCAAACATGAGATGGTTCTTTGCATTTCGTGTCCTACAACCCCAGAAACCTGACTGTTCTTTTAAAATCATCGATAATTAGAAAATACATTCAAGAAGTACATACAGCACACGTTTTCCTGCTTTCATAGTTTCTGTCTCATAAGACAATTTAATTTCATAGACTGTCTCGTTGGTATGAGCTGACTTTCTGGGATAAATGGTGTGAATCTAGTTTTCATTATTCTGTGTAGGCCCAGAATGTGTCACTGAGCAGGCTCTACATTCCCATTATTATACTTTCTCTACATTCCCATTATTATACTTCAGCATAGTCAGAGCTCTTATTCTGTTCAGAGGCTTTTACTTTAGAGATACAAGGTTGTGTAATGTACATATAAACAGAACACTGGCACTGAGTTTCTGTTACCATGAACTTTCTGAGGCCTTTGGTAACTCAAAATTGCATGAAAAAACATATCCAGGAATACAGTTGGCAAGCATAGTAATAATATTAATATTTACTTGACAAAACAACTGCTGCAGTGCTGTTTCCTGTGGCGTTTGCCGTGGCTGCACTGAGCCAGTTTTAAATGCAGAGGAGTATCTGCCGGGTGTGATGCGCTTGGAGCCCACAGAGCTCTGGTGCTCTTAGGTCCAGTCAAACTCAGCAGCAGCTGGGTGTTCACTGGGCTGCACTGAGGCAGATTATCCTGATGCATGTGGCTTAAATGTCTACCAGCGACACCAGTGTGAGCATTTTGTTCACTTGAATGACCTTTCTCAAATTCCCAGGTTTTTGTTGTTTGCAGAGGGAATGTTTTTATCTCTTGTAAATATTGAATTCACACAAGTAGGTCACGTTCAGCAGAACAATCTGTGTGAGTACGAGGTGTGTGTAAGGGTGCTTGGTAGGACTGAGCAGTTGGGGATGTTGGGAAGCAAGGCTCCGATTTTCGGGATGGGAGCCGTGGCCGTGCTCTTTCTTCTGCTGACACCTAGCGGTTCCAGGCGCTCCAGTCGGACTCTCGCGGTGTTTGTGAAGGGCAGCCCCCACCTGTGGGTCGAGGTAAGCTCGGCTGGGCTGGCCCAGAGCGGTGGGGTGGTGTGACCCAGCACGATGTGGGGCTGCAGGGCGGTGCTGCTGCTGCAGCCTCAGCCCTGTGGGGTTTGGCCCCATCTCGCGTGGGAGCTGCGCTCCAGGCTCTGCTGGGACGTACAGGCATCCCAAATGACAGGAGTTCTGCCTGTTCTCTGGCACTGCAGTGGTTCTGACAGGGCTGGTCCCTGTAGGAAAGCACTGGATCGCATCCTGGAACCGTGTTGTAAATACTCCTCGTGAGTTACACCTTTCACATGGAGCTGGGAGCACGACTGCTGATACCTTCTTGCATGCACTGGGAACTACTGAGAATACGTGAATCTGTGCAGTGAAGCATCAATTAATTCTCTTTATTCTCTTCTAATTCTCTCTAATTATTTAGTTTTATTCAGATTTATTTGCCTGACCAACCATTAGTTTTAAACTGGATAATTTCTGGTTATTTGCATTGTTCTGAATTGATTTGGTTTAAATTTAACCTAAATATTCCTTGGATGCATCCACTTAAGAGTAAGCAGAAAATCAGAGTCAGAGTCAACGTGCTTTTCTATTTCCACGCTTTTTGTGTGCTTCCATTGCTGAAATTACTTTCTAATTTGTGAACTGCTGATCTTAATATGAAACTACTTATTGAAACTCACAGATGTTTTATATACTCCAATTTTCACACTGCTTTAGCTGAACTACACTGGTGGAGGAATGTGTGTTTTATACACATTGCTGCCTAAGTTCTGTTGTCCTGTCAAAGCCTGATAATTTATATTTGGATTTTAAATGGAGAAGACAATGTACTACCAATTTTCATAATTCTAACTTTGATATGAATTTTCTCAAAATACGATGCAATTTGAGCAATGGTGGGGGAAGAAACCATTATGAATAGGAGGAAATAAGTTTTTTTCTTTTTTAAAATAACAATTCAACTTAAGGAGATCATTAATGCATTAATTATTTTACAGGAATCTCTGGAACAGACACAATAAATGCCTTCAACAGTTCCAGATTCATGAGATCACAGTCGGAAAAGTATATGATATTTGGTGCAGAGTAAAAACGCAAATGCCAGATGAGTCAAAAAGGAAATTTTGTTGGAATGTGTGTGCAGTAATATAAAGCAAGTGCATGCTACGTACTGGTGCATAATTCATTTTGCAAAGGCTTTGTAACATTCAGTGCTTTATCTACTATGAAGTATGATTGTTGCCATGGTGAATTATTTTTTAAGTTATTCAGTGGAAGAGTAAATAGTCATTTCCAACTCCCAGTAATTGCCACATCCCAGTTCCTTCCTCTCCATGGCCATCTCCTGCCTAGCTTCTTTTCCTTGCATGTATATTTTAAAGGCACACACTGCATGCAGAGTAAATACTTCCCTGTCACCAGAGCTGTCTCCACAGTTCAGAGCTCTATGAGTGTTTGTCCATCTGTAGCAAATATGAAGGAGGATGATCCCTAATGCTCATATAACTTGTGCACAGACCTGTTAAAATGAACCCCAAGCTGTAGGGAAAACACTGAGCAGAAGCTAGTTAAGTAGAACTTTTTGTTTTACTTGCAGTTTTGTTGTGTTCTGTTTGAAGTCAGTGCTGATGTATAGCACCAGGAATTTTCTCCCACCCGTCTTTACTCTTTTCCTGTAGAAGTGGTTGAGCTCTCAAATCCATCCCCGTAGAGACAGTCTAGGAATGCCTAAATGACAGTAATTTCTAAGTGTCATCCTGGTAACTTTACTGACAGGAGTAGACAACGAGAATGGCACTGACAGTGTGTAAAATCTGATTTTTTTGGTGATAAAAATAGACATAAATTGAGTTTCTGTATATCCTGGAACTGAAATTTAAGGCTTTTTCTTCCTACTCTGAAGAGTCTGTGTTTTGCGACATTTTAAAGAGCCAAGGTTTCAGCAACCTCCCTTAGAACCCACCTGTAACCATTGCTGTGTTTTACCATGTATGGGAAGTGCTGAATTCACAGTCACTGACTGGAAAAGATTTAGTGGGGAAACACAGTTTTGTTTGTTTTCTGTGTGATGTTTGTTTTCATTTCAATTCTATTGCTGTTTCCTCTCTAAGCCTTACTGTTGCTATAGACAAATTTCTGCTTTTGCTGTTTTAAACCTTAAAAATGGCTCTTTTTCTAACAAACAGTTACTGTTCTTCAAAATGGCATTTATTATTCTACATCTAAGTCTGTTGAGATATACATATGTTAATGAACCTGAAAAGACATTTTCTTTAATCTCTTCCAGCAGTCTGGTATGTAGTAAATAGAATTGTTTTGTAATTTCCAAACTGTTATAAGATCCTCTGTTATCTAATTCCGTATGCCATGCCATGGGGGGGGGAACCCAGGATTCTGAGGGGAAGCTAATACAAAGTCATATTTGAGAAAGGTAACATCACCCTCTGCTGATCGTGGTGTTTCTGCCCAGAAAGGTGCATGCAAACCTCCCTGTCCATCATACATGTTAAAGTAAAACTCCAGCAAATCTCAAATCAAAGCAAAAATAGCAAACACCCCCCCTTAAAATCCATCATGGGAATGGTTTTGGGTGTAGGAACTTTGCCCAAAGGGATGGGGTGCTCTGCATCTCACTGTGCAGTAATAGCAGAAATGTGAATTTCCTTTTGAGTGTGCAGAATGCTGATGTGCAGAGGTGTGCTTTGAGATTATTAATGTTTACCTGCTTCGTGCTGATGTTTCGGGGTTTGTGGTCTCTTAGTCTGTGGAACCATGGAGCAGTCTGAGAATTGTCTTTGGCTGTGTTGTCTGAAGAACTTTGCAGCCCCCATCCAAGCTGTGTGTTCAGCCGTCAGCCTGGATCAGGTCACTCTGCGTCTTCTGTGGTGCTGCTGCAGAAATAAAAGGAGCTTTGTTCCAAAGCCTCTCAATCTCCCTGTTACAGGGCAGGCTGTGCAGGGAGCAGCAGTCTGTGCTCTGTCAGCTTTGCTGTGTGAGGATTTGGATATTCACTTCCTTGGCTGTGCCTCTCACACCTGATTCTGGGTTGGTGCTGTTTGATGCGCTTGTTTTTGCTTCTTCTCAATTTGTTTCAAGCCTTTGGTTGTTTGTTTTAGGCTGGCTCTTGCCTGTGTTTTCCCTGCGTTGTCTCCTGATACTTCAGTTCTAATTGTGAGTGCACAGCCTCGTGCAAATGCCTCCGTGCAGGAGAACTTGGGGATATTTCCTGAACTAATAAAGCGCAGGGGACTTGGAGGGGAACAAGGAGGCACATAAACAAACACCAAGCAGAAAATAACATCACCCTTGAATTCAGCTTCTGTGTGAGGCACTCAGTGACTGTGTGTTTTTTCAAATGAGCTGTTGTATCTGGTATTAGGGGGGGAAAACCACCAGCACGCACAAACCCACGAAAAACCCCACCCTAAGGACCTTTTAGGCAGGTGGCAAGGAGTGAACATTCTCAGTATTGTGAGCAGCTGTACAACTGAAGAGAAAGTATCACTTCCATTGACAGAAGATGGTGGAAAAGATTTTTTTATTTGGATTTGTAAAGTAGCCTTCAGAGGCAGATAAATTTGATGAAATTATGATAAAAATTAAAATATTTAATTGGGTTAGGAACGGAATAGAGAAGCCATGCCACTCTGGGCTTTCACGGTGTGTATTGTGTATGAATGGGAGTGTACGGTTTGTCCTGCTGTGGTACCAAGGGAGGCAGGGGAGAGGCAGTAAATCCCAGTTATTTGTAAGCTCTCGGGGTGAGAGCTCGTACAGTGACACCTGGAATGCAGTGGGGCTAGAAGGAGCCCCTTGCTCCTGAGCCAGGACTGGCAGCGGAGTGTTGGAGATTCTGACGCTGCCCTGGGAAGCACAGAGGGGACCAAGGCCCCTTTCTGCTTTGGCTCTTGCATGCCGTCAGAGAGCTGGGCAACTGCTCTTCACATGGGGCATTGATTTTGCTCTGGGAAGGCATTAGTGACAGACAAATTCTGGCTCGTGGCCAAAATGCTGGATAGGCAAAACTTGGTCTCACACTGAGGACCACTTTTTTTTCTTCCTTATTCTATTTTGGGGAACACAAAAATGTAAACTCTGCAGAGGGCTGATAAGTACGTTGTTCTTTAAAACACACGCTAGTTCAGTCTGGTGAAACATCACATGAAAACATTCTGTCCTTTCTTATCTTTTTCTAATTTAATTCATTGTTTTCTGAGGCTTTCATTCAATGAGTAGCAGCTCTGGCAATGACAGATATTCTATTGTGACTGAAATATGCATTTTGTAAGTCATAACTTTACTTGGTATTTAAATAAACTGTGTATGTACAGTGTGCAAGATTTATGCAGAGCACAGCTGGAGGTATTCTGCTCAGAATTCCTATGGTTTAAAATGTCTCTTTCAAGTTTGAAAATGTGTTGTGAAGTAGATACCATTATGATAATTGGAAGTTCAGCTTCTCTGTCTTGCTCTATTATTTTTTTGAATACAATTAACACATCACACACATTTCACCTGGTCTCTCCTCATTTACCTCTGACACTTCCTTGATATTTATTTAGACACATGTGGTGTCTTTGCTTTGAACTCAATAGTGGGTATATTCACTAGGTTTGTTTTTTTTTAATAAACATTTTTCTCATTTAGAGATACACAATTAGTTTGCACTGTTAGAGAAAGGTATACATATTGATGTCAATTTAAATCTTTTACTTATTTGTTGGATGATCAGGACATAAATTGTATAAAGATTGTAGAGAAAACTGTGATTACTCTCAAATCAAAATACCTGCTGTGAAGTTGCAGAAGCAGCTCATTTATTATAGTTCTCATGAGAAAACAGTACAGAGCAGGTATGCACAAAGCTGTCTAGAGAAGAAATTAAAAAATATATGTGAGTAATACTTTTAAGTTAGAATTGCTATATTTTCTTTCAGGTAGCATAAAGGTGAAGCACAAAGCTCAGTGTTTAGTTTGAAATAAGCTTTATTCTTCCAGAGTCAGTAGCAATGCTTTTGTTTCTGATGACAAAACAAAGACTTAAGTTTTGGTTTTAAAATATAATAGAATTCTTGAACTGGAATTAATAACATACTGTTGGCATAGTTTTTAACTAAAATAATGTATGTGGTGGGCTATGTGATATGTATAAAACTGTCAGCAACATAACACCAGTGGCCTCCAGAAGACAATTACAAATTATCTCAGGTTTATAATTTTGAAGGGGGAAAAAAAGGGATCTGACTCATCACATTTCAGTGATCCAGGAGAAAATAATATGAAAATATCATTAGATGTATTTCATTTGTGGAAATTAGGCTTGGAGTTTTCTTTATTTCCTTTTTAAATTTCATTTCGGTTTTAGGAACACTTCTAGTGCTTGGAGTTTTAATAAGGAATAAGTGCAAAATCCAGCCTAAGCTTGATCTTCACGATAACACAGGACATTTTTCTGGATTATTTAAGAAATTTTGGCTGCACTTTGGAGCGAACTGGGCCTGTGATTTTGCAGAGTTCCTGTTCACTGTCCCTTCCTTTGATAGCTGTTTCCGTGGGACTTTCAGTAACTGTATTACTGGAGATGCCTGAGATTTGTAAATCAGTCTGTCACAGGAGAAGGGTATCATCTACCAACTAAGAATTCATTTGCCTTGCCTTAAAATTGAAGTGATCAGCTAAGGTTTTCAGGTCCAGGCTTCTGTATGGAAGTTTAGAAGGTTCTCCCCGCAGGGAGTTTTTTGTTGGCCGGGTCGGGGCAGTCCGGGCCTGGCTCAGCCCTCGCTGTGCCTCAGCCCGGGCGCGGAACCCATGGGAGCAGGCAGTGCACAGCAGATCCACACCCAGGAGTGCTGGGGGAAATCAGGGGCTTCTTTAAGGTACCTTGTGCTTGGACTTCAGTTTTCAAAATGCGCGTGTAAAATTATCTCTAGAAAATACTCCTTGGAAGAGTACATATATAGATAATTTTTTTCTAATTTTTTTTTTTAATGAAATCATTCTGTAGTAAAATATTTCAAGTCCTGGCTAAGCTGTAAAGCTTAGGGCTGATAAACAAAGCATCTGAAGCCAAATGGCCCCTTAGCTAACCCCAATTAAAATAAAGATTTCATTGCGCTCTGTCCTGACAGAGAGGGAACATATTGTTGCCTTTAAGGGAGTTTGGTTTAGTTAATGAAAGAATTTATTTCATTTTTTCAAATACAGAACCTAATTAAATAAGTTTCAACTTGACTTGTAGTTGAGGACATTTTAACTCCTTAAAGGTTACTCTTGTGTCCAAGTATAGCTGTCTTTTGAATAATTCCTGATGTGGTATTTAGCTTAGTGATTTATATAATAAGAAATTTCATAGTAGAGCTCATGTAACTGTGTGCCTGTTCAATGTGTATCATAAATATATGTTGTTGATTCCTAAAGTGTTAAAGTTGTTATCGACTTTACATTATTTTGATGTATTACATTAATTTGGAATCAAGTGTTACTCAGAGCTAGCAACTAATACAGGATTCTTGGAAGTACCGTGGAAATGAAGGTGCCAAGAGTTTGTTTTGAGTGCCTTTTAAAAGCTGTAGATTATATATGTACTTTGCTTATTCCTGGTGCTCAGTGAAAAGAAAAATATGTCAAAGAATTATTTAGGTGAAGCTCTCCAAGCAGTAGTTAAAGTCTGTATGTCCAGAACATTTTTTCTTAGAGAGGATTAATAGTGAAAATGAAAGCAATTTGTGAGGATTATATGTGTGATTAGTTTGCCTTTCCTTAGGATCTGTCTGTACTTGTATGGATAAAGCTCATCCCCCCCATTTGGCAACCAATGATTTATTACATATTCTTAACATAGTCTCAAGAATATACAAAAAATAAAAAGTAGTTCTATCTAAAATTGCTTACTTATTACACATGAGAATGTTTTACTTGAAAGCAGTCAAGAATGGGAATGCTGTTGCTTACCTGAATTTCCTGCCTAAAACTGGAGGCGCGTTGAGTGGTTGCTGTGTGGCTGGCAGGAAAACCAGAGGAGGTCCGGGCTGTGCTGAAGGACAGGGACGGTGCTGCTTGGCTCTGCTGCTTGCCCTTGGTCACCGGAGTACTGGGAATTAACAGCACATAACCAGCATTTACACAAAGGGAGGGGGCTTGTAAATTGTTTGTTACTGAAACTGAGGCTAACCAAAGGAATTCATGCTTAAAGGAACTTTTTTAGTTGTAACAAGTATGTCAATATTTGCCCCAAATGTATCTATCAAACTCTAAACGCGTTTTGTTCTGGAGCAGTGGCCTCCGCTGCGTAGGGAGGGCTGTTGGTTTAAGAACATCCGTACGTGCCCCCTCATTTGGGGATTGGAAGCTAACGTTGGACTGTGTGTTCTCTTCCAAATGTCACTCACTCACGTGCCCTCCTTTACATGTTCAATGAATTGCAGTTCAGCTCTCTTACAATGAGTTTTCAGGGTGAGCAGTGAAGCTGTCTCCAGTAAAGGACGATTGATTTCCCTGAGTCAGGGTCATTCCCAAAGCTCTTGACAGTTTCTGCTTCAGGTCTGTGGGATTGTTGCTTTCAACCATGGAGGTAAAGGATACAAAAAGAATTCCTGCCTCTGAGAGGAAATTAATAGGTTTTTTTATGGATAAGTAACAAAATATTAAATTGTTTAGGAGGGGCTTGCAGGGGCTTTTTAGTTGAAAAAGAGTGTTCTTCAGTGTGGGTGTGAACATGAATGAAATTAAGGGTTAGGTGGTACTGGAGTCCTAAAAATCTCTGAGGTAGCTGAAATGCAGTGCTGTTCTTTTCTCTTCTGTGAATTTCTGTAGATCATTATAATTACGTTGTGTTTCAGAAATCTCAGTAGTTGCCAAATGTAACCAAAAATAAAGCATCACATCCAGCCGGAGTTCCAGATATCCTCACTCTGCCCTAAAGCCATGTTTCCAGCCATTATCTTGTCATAGCTTATTGGGCTCAATTTTAATTAAATGTTAATAGCAATTTTGCAGTCAGAACTGACATTAAAGTTTTCCAAAGATTATTATACCCACAGGATATCTTTATTATGTGTTTTTCTTGATTCTTTTTTTTTTATCTTGTCCAAGCCCTGTTCTTTGGAAAAGTCTTTGGTGATGGAGAACATGAAACAGAAAATGGTGCAATGTCTTGACTGACAAGGATCAGTTTACAAGGGCTTATCAACTGAATTTTGTATTTTTCAAGAACATCAAAAACTTAAATGTTTGATAAGGGTCTGGGATTTATTTGATTTTCCTTAGTGTCGCGTATACACTGAGTGTTCTGCGTTTAGGTTTCAACATACAGATGCTTGAATCTTTAAATACAAAAAGGGCTTTAGCAATGCTTCAACCTGTAGTTGCTGTGTCTCTGCCTTTAAGGATGTTGTGTTCACAAATGGGAGGCACAGCTTATACTGTTGGATCTTGGATCACTGGTTCTTATTGCTGTATAGGAAGCCCTGTAGTATTAATTGGTTGTCAAATCCCTAAGAAATAACAGATTAATGTGCTTGATCACAGTGCCCTGTTTAGAAGCTGCAGTTTGCCCCCATCCCCAGCCTCTCCATGTAACACAATTACAGATGTGCATCCAGGACATTTAGTGGATTGCGTTTTCATTAATACAATTTGAGCAGACAATACCAAGTTGCTGTCGGGCCGTGCTGACAGCTAATTACTGAAATGAAGGGTGTGCATGGCTAAGGAACAGTGGAGCATGTCTCAGGAATGGGAAAGCAGCACAGAAATAGTGCCACATCTTGGAATCAGTCCTCTGGACAGTTTGCTGTCTCTGCAGACCAGCTTTGTCACATATCTGATCATGGTGGGGAGTTAGACTTCAGGGAAACAAAGGTTGTTACTGTTGATGAAAATGCAATGTAGTTCTGGTTTGCCCTTCCCTCTGGTTAATTCAGACACTTGTACGTACTTACCCATCTGCTGACCACACTCACCTCTTGCTTACAGACATCACTGCACATTTTCCCCATAGAATGTCCAGTCTGCTTATATGAATACCAGGGATACTGAGAATGTCAGTCGATTTTGTAGCATTGTTTATAGGGAAGGCTCTCGCTGACAGTTTGAAGAAGGAAGATGAGGAGAGACTCCTCATTGTTTCTTCCAGTGCAAGAAACCTCCGGCAGTCAAGTGGGGATTGTAACAGCAAAGGTTTAAAAGAAACAAGTGGTGTTCTATGTAGGATAGGCAATAATCCTGCCAAGCACTGGATCCCGTGGTACTGAGGAAGCTTGTATTGGTTTGGGGCAATTGGAGAGATACTGGGGAGAAGCCTTGGTTCAGATTTGTTTGATATGCAAACACCCCCTTCACCAAGTGCTTCTGGACCTGTCCAAAAACTCCTTGGGTGTTGTTCTAGAGCAGGGGAAGCTGAAGCACAGATGTTCACTACTGGGCAAGGTGCTTAGCTCAGAATATTTGTAAAAACTTCTATTGCCTAATGGGATTTGGTCCTTACAGTATATCTGAGAATTATTAAATATAATGGGATGCTGGCTACAAAGCAATTTTATCATCCACTTCATTCATCTGACATCTGTATTGGAAGACAGGGTGCTAGTTATCGTTGGAGATATTTTTTCTGTTGATGCTCAGGGAACTCAGATTGCCAGTGTGGCTTATCCATATCCTGATGGCAACAAGAGCCAGTGGCACTTGTGAGCAACTTACATTATTTAGTCTGTGCATCGCCAGGTCCACAGGTAATGTGGGCATAACAAATACTCTATTTCTCATTGAAATGGAATTGAAGAGTAAAAACATTTTATTCAGATCTGCTGCTTAGTTGGAGGAAAAAAGGTACCAGTAGCAGGTTGCCAGGAAAGGGTCTGTACTGCGTGATGCACTCAAAAATTCATGTTGAGGTGCTGCAATATTATGCTGGTTTTGCAATTCATTTTATGAAACAAGTTATAGATTGAGCTCTGCTTACATGTATTCTCTCTCCATGGAAATTGTGTCCTTTTTCTCATTTCAAATTAGGTTAGTACAATGAAATCCTTATTTTACATATTTATTAACAAGACATTCATCCCTGTGGTATTGTAACTACCCTCAGTACTCCATGCAAAGGAATTACACAGAGAACTCACCTTCAGGAGATTGTATGTGGTCACTCTTTTTCAAGCATTATTGCTTGAATAATTACAATTACATCTTTGTTATTCTTACGTGTTGCTCTATCAGCCTTTATTTTGTGCCCTTCCTTTCCAGAAGTTGTCGATGGCATTGATTTTTTTGATTTTTTTAAATTCTGAAATAAATCGCATTAAAGGCCTCATGCCAAGTCTGAATCTCTTTGGATATTCATTGTTAGAAAATTGATGAGTGAAGAAATTATATCAACTGTGCTGTCTGCACATAGAGGGTTAAGGGAATTTTTGGTCTCACCAAAAAGTATTTAGTTAGGTACTCAGGTGCTGGGAATTTTCTTAGCAACATCAGTCACCTAGGAACATGATCATCTGCTGTTCTGGGGTAGAGATTACAGAGCTTAATGATTAGCTTCTATAAGCTGCAGCTGATGCCAGACTCTACCCCCTTTACACCTAATTAGCCTCATTAATGAGCTCTTCTGCTCTCCACAGAGAGGGTTTCCTCCTCAGAATAGGAGGTAAAAAATACTTCACCCAGGTAGATGTGCTGAAACCTTTAATTATTGCCCACACCTGCAAAGCGTTTTGTGTCTGACAGCAATATTGCTTACCCGAAACTGCTTATTTACAGTGACCACAGCACCACGCATTAACTCTTTAGCACCAGCGAACTGCTTTGGACCTTGGCCAGTATTTATAGAGGGTGGAAAGATAGGCAGTTGCAAATTTAATGCTTAATCAAGTTGGAAGTAATCTGGGAGGGAAGCAATTTGTATGTGACGAAAATGTTTTTAAAAGTTTCTGAGTATTTTGTTTAATCCTAAAAAATGAGCTGAAATTGCCGATACATGTCAAATACAGCAGTAGCCGGACTAAGAGCCCCGTTAGGTGATGAGCAACTTCTGTGTTTGAAGCAATGTAATTTAGTCCTGCTAAAACAGAAACATGGAAAAATACACTTGTAGTGATCAATGGAGCAGGCAGTAACTGTGCTAATGAAGTGTTCAGGGTGATTCTGAGCCGTAGCGATTCCTGGTCAATACCTAGCGCACACTTTGGGAAATTGAGACTGCTGTATGTTGTTGGTTATTAGCGGTGCTGCTGAGGCAGCTCCGGAGTGTTGTGTGTGTGTGTTTGGGTCCCAGCGTTGTACCCGTGTCCACAGTCAGCGTTGGCTGTTCCTTAGGAGCTCTTTCCTCAGCAGCCAGCATTCCTGAAGCTTCTGCAGGCAGTGCCTGCTGTGAGCATTCCCAGCAGCCATGGTGCAGCTTCTCTCTGGCACTGGCAAGAATTGGCTTCAGGTTGGTTCCCTGGAGTGCTCTGCCTTGTGGGATATGAATATTGGGCTGCAGGATTCTCCGAGGATGCAGGCAGCTGCACTCACAAGCGGGGCATCTTTCTGAGGGAGTTGAGGCAAGAAAAAAATGTTTTCCTAGAAAATTCATCTTCTAAAATGTGTAGAAGATGATGTGCCTCCTGCGAGGCATGGGCAGCGCCTGTGTGAATGAATGGGCTTTCCAGCCAAAGTGATGAGTTTTCATGCATTTTAGTCAACTCTGTTTCCCTTGAAGATGCTCTTAGCGGGCTGCTGAGCTAATGTGAATGGAAGCCCTTGAGTTAAAAAAGGAATTTGGAACAAAAAACATGTATTCACGTAACTGAAAATTATTAACAGAAAATAGGACCTCCAAGCTGTGAGGTCGCCGCAATAAGAGACATCATTATTAACAATTCTTTTATTGTTAATAAAAATTCTTTTGCATGTGTAGGGGAACATTTGTTTTACTTTATTAATAATTAAAACAGCATCAAACATCCCCAGCCAAGATGGAATCATGCACCGTGTGAATCACAGAAATTCCTGTGCATTTTTCCAAGAATGCAGTTTTAACTGAATGCCAAATTAAAGCATCTAAATGAATTATTTTTAAAATATTTGCATCATGTTCTGTCAGTTGTTGCAGCTTCGCATCACCCTTACATAAATGGGATGGAGGCACTGCATGCGGACTCTTCTGATGGAAACGTTGGCACGTTCAGTTCTGTTTGCTTGGTGGAAGCCAGAGGTTCCAGGGCGGATGAGGAGGACTTGTGCAAGCTGCGGCTGCTCTCTGAGGGCGTGTGGGTCTGGAGGGGAGCAGAGCCCAGCGTCCCTGCCCATCTGCTCCCTGTCAGAGCCCAGAGCCGTGCTGCTGGCCCCGTGCCCCGGGCAGCTCCGGGCGCTCCCGCCTGCTCTCCAGGACAGCTCCGGGAGCTGCCGCACCGCTGCTCCCAGCCAGATGCTTCCCTGCACATGGGCTCTAATTAGGTGGCGCTTTCCCCCTCACAAAGGAGTTGGAATTTTGCATGGTTTCCCTGTCAGGAATGTGTTGCGATAGGATGGGAGTTGGGAGGAGCTCTGTGGCCCAACGTGATTGCACTTGCTGCAGATAGCAGTGTCCTGTGGGTTTGCAGGAATGCACGGCAATTCATGGACGGAGCAAAACGTGTGCAAAGAGCGGAGCGGAGAAAGGAAAAGTCTGCTTCCTTTTTTGTCCTCCCACTGGATGCAACTTCCTGTTTATGATAATGTGCCATGGTGGAGCTGGGGGACTGAGGCAGATGACAGATCTGGCACTAACTGCCTGGAAGACCCAGCATTCCCAGGCTCTCAGAGGCGAGGTTTCTTTTTTTAATTCTAGTTTCTTACTTTTTAAAGTATTTAAATAAGAACTGCAAGCTGTGAGATGTTGTACAGGAGAGCCTGGGAAAATAAAATCTAACTTATAAAAATGATACTTTCTAATATGTTTGGATCCTTCTAGTTATCAAAGAGCTCTGATGAAAGTGGTAGAAGATCAGCAGCTTTGATGATCATACTGATGTGGTGTTTTCTGTGTCCTGCCTGTGTATGGGGTAAAATCTGTGCCTCTTTCTGACAATGGGTGAGAAAATGGTAAAAAGAGAGTGAAAAGTTCTCATTTGTATGAGGGAATGGAACCTTTTCCCAGTGTTTCTAATCCAGGGCCCCTGGTAGCCTGTCTCAGGGGACAGGATCTGCTCTAAGGTGAGCCTTTTCTGGCTGTGTTTTTCCATGGCAGTAGTTGAGGCTTCCTCACCAAGTTGTCAGGTGGCACAGCACGAGGACTGATCCTCCCTCAGTGAGTTCTGCTGTGCATTTCCTTTGCCAGTTACTCTGTGAGGGAGGGGGCACTGCAGGCCATGTTCTTACATCGTGTACGTCAGTGGGTCTGCCAGGGATTGGGTGTGTCTGACTCAGTGCAAAATTAAAGTTTCATTCCATTAGATCCGTTTTATTTATAGAGCCAGGAGGTTTGTTACTTAGCTAAGAGAGTGGGATTTCACGACCTCTCTTTATGACTAAGGCTTCTCTCACATTGCTTTAGTGAAGTTAAAAACAGTTTGTTCTCCTTTTGCATCTATATCAGCATCTAAATCTTATAGTAAAATGCCCTGCTCTTCAAAATAGCTGTTTATTGAATATGGTTTTGGGGGTCTTGAGACAAAGGAGTCATTTACATTGTGCACAAAAACATATTTTCAACATATTTTTCTGGAAACCTCGTTGATTTGGATGAGTTTGGACTTTTTACATGTATCTAAGAAATCAAAGGAAGCAAAATATTAACATTTGTGGTCTTGAGGCGTGTTGGTAATTTGTAAATCTCGGCCAATGATTTGTTATTTCTACTGAGATTTTTTTTCTGTTTTACCAAATACTTTGTATTCTATTGAGTTTTAATAGGTGAAGCAAAAATAGCTCGTGGTTTATCTGATAGGCAATACTTTGTGTAGATTGTTTTTCCAAGCACACTTTTATATTTTGTCATAGTATAAAATAACTCATTTAAAGAATTGCACTGCAATTTTTCTCCTCCTCTCTATTGTCACTAATATTCCACAATAGTTAAAATAGAAAAAGGCCTTTTCATTGCAGGGACCCTGAATTGGCAGCTGCTTTGCATGCCGAACGTCCCAGCTTCAATGGGAGCATTGCTCATGGAATGATTGCAGAACCAGGCCCTGAAATTACCTTGCCAGCTAATGATAAAATCGCATGCAGGCCACAGGGGTTTTTGTGGAATAAATATAAGAGTGGAACAATATCCAGTACACATTATACCAGTAATTTAAAGCATATTCAGGACAAAGAGAGAGTTCCCAGTGCAGGCAGCATCATAGAGATTTGCTGTATCTGATAAAGATTAGGTTTCTCAGCTCATAATACCATACTATTACTTTCCTTTTGTTAGTCTTTCAACACCTACACTCCTGCATTGACACAATATCAAGTAGGAAGAGGAAGAATAGCCTTGTATTTAAGGGACTGAGCAGGGATTAAAGAAATTTCGGTTCTTTTCCCTGGCTCTGCCAGAGACTTTTGTGACCGTGTACAAGTTACTTATTATTTTCATGCCTCTATTCTTGATCTGTGAAATGGTGATTTTTTTTCCCCTTTCTTTTTCCTCCCAGCCCTAAAAGCTTTCTTGCTGGCTTCTTTGCACTTCATGTGCTAGGCTTGTTGCTTGAGTTCCATCTAGGAAGCTGTGGCAGTTGCGTAGGGACAGGAAGTGTCTGGCTGCTGCAGGTGATGAAATCAGGGCAGGCAATGGCTGGAATTAGCCACATAAACACCTGGAAAGCTGGCTGGCTCCATTACAGTTGTGGCTATGAGTGTGTGTCATTTTACTTGGTCTAACAGGAAAATGTCAGGTATCCTGATGAACTAACAGAGTTTGACAGAAGAAGCAAAACCATTGCTCTGCCATGGAAGTTTTCTCTAGTTACACATTTTTTGACAGTTTCATCTTTTATTTGAAGTTGGTTTTGTGCCCTCTTGCTTTGTCTCTACCAGAGGCTGTATTCTGTAGTGGGGAACTGAAAAAGTGTGAAATTGGGCTGGTGATGGAGCTGAGCTCTTACGTAGGCTGCACTGTTTGGGCAGTGCAGTCTGCATTCGTAATACATGGCTTTCAAATGCTTTTCAAGATTGCACTTGGCAATAATAATTTATCAGAACTGGTAGTCTCTTACTGAACAGAGCCTGAATGTACTTTTCTTTAGAAGGTGTGTGGTCAAATCTCTGAAGACGTGATTTCTTTGTTCCTGAGCTGCATCTTGAGATGCTAATAAAGCTCTGGTATCGTTCATTTAATGCAGAGAGTTTGATCTCTGCTTTCTGGATCCCATTATGACTGAGGTGGATGCAAAGAGCTCTCTTGTGCTGAATGTATGGACTGGTTATGGGAGGTTATTTGTCAGTGCAATTGCAGGCTGAATGAGCTAATGTCCTATCAGGTGTCAGTCACCAATTTCAGGTTTTCTTAATGGAATCCCGCTGGCTGGCTGATGATCCTTCTTCAGCTGTGATGAGCTAATCTTTCCCTGACATTGCCATCACAGTTCTGGAAAGGTCTGCAGAGCAGTGCCTTGCCTTTGGTTGCTGCTGTACTTGACACAGACACATACATATCCAGATCATTCTCCTGCCTCGCTTTATCATTCTGGGTGGAATTAAGGCTGATGGGCCCTAGAGTATCCCTACTGGACATACTTTGCCATTTGCAGCGCAGCCATTGCCAGTACAGGATGTGGTTATTTGCAGCATCAGGTGATACGTGACTGTGTTGCATGCCCTCGCTTTGCTGTGTCCTGGGGGTGCTGCAGTGGCACTGGAGTTGCAGCTTGTCTCCTGTCAGTGGGCATCTCTGTGTGTGCCTTGAGCCCTGGTGTTGTGGCATGTGCTGCTGTGCAGAGCAGCTCTGTGCTGTTGTATTCAGGCTGTGTGTGTGCAGAGCAGCTCTGTGCTGTTGTATTCAGGCTGTGTGTGTGCAGAGCGGCTCTGTGCTGTTGTATTCAGGCTGTGTGTGTGCAGAGCAGCTCTGTGCTGTTGTACTGAGGCTGTGTGTGTGCAGAGCGGCTCTGTGCTGTTGTACTGAGGCTGTGTGTGTGCAGAGCGGCTCTGTGCTGTTGTATTCAGGCTGTGTGTGTGCAGAGCAGCTCTGTGCTGTTGTACTGAGGCTGTGTGTGTGCAGAGCAGCTCTGTGCTGTTGTAGTGAGGCTGTGTGTGTGCAGAGCAGCTCTGTGCTGTTGTATTCAGGCTGTGTGTGTGCAGAGCAGCTCTGTGCTGTTGTAGTGAGGCTGTGTGTGTGCAGAGCAGCTCTGTGCTGTTGTATTCAGGCTGTGTGTGTGCAGAGCAGCTCTGTGCTGTTGTAGTCAGGCTGTGTGTGTGCAGAGCAGCTCTGTGCTGTTGTACTCAGGCTGTGTGTACAGAGCAGCTCTGTGCTGTTGTACTGAGGCTGTGTGTGTGCAGAGCAGCTCTGTGCTGTTGTACTGAGGCTGTGTGTGTGCAGAGCGGCTCTGTGCTGTTGTACTGAGGCTGTGTGTGTGCAGAGCAGCTCTGTGCTGTTGTAGTGAGGCTGTGTGTGTGCAGAGCAGCTCTGTGCTGTTGTATTCAGGCGGTGTGTGTGCAGAGCGGCTCTGTGCTGTTGTATTCAGGCTGTGTGTGTGCAGAGCGGCTCTGTGCTGTTGTAGTGAGGCTGTGTGTGTGCAGAGCAGCTCTGTGCTGTTGTATTCAGGCTGTGTGTGTGCAGAGCAGCTCTGTGCTGTTGTAGTGAGGCTGTGTGTGTGCAGAGCGGCTCTGTGCTGTTGTAGTGAGGCTGTGTGTGTGCAGAGCAGCTCTGTGCTGTTGTAGTCAGGCTGTGTGTGTGCAGAGCAGCTCTGTGCTGTTGTACTGAGGCTGTGTGTGCAGAGCCGCTCTGTGCTGTTGTATTCAGGCTGTGTGTGTGCAGAGCAGCTCTGTGCTGTTGTACTGAGGCTGTGTGTGTACAGAGCAGCTCTGTGCTGTTGTACTGAGGCTGTGTGTGTGCAGAGCAGCTCTGTGCTGTTGTAGTGAGGCTGTGTGTGTGCAGAGCGGCTCTGTGCTGTTGTAGTGTGTGTGTGTGCAGAGTACTGAGCTCTGTGCTGTTGTATTCAGGCTGTGTGTGTGCAGAGCAGCTCTGTGCTGTTGTACTGAGGCTGTGTGTGTACAGAGCAGCTCTGTGCTGTTGTACTGAGGCTGTGTGTGTGCAGAGCAGCTCTGTGCTGTTGTACTGAGGCTGTGTGTGTGCAGAGCGGCTCTGTGCTGTTGTAGTGAGGCTGTGTGTGTGCAGGGCGGCTCTGTGCTGTTGTATTCAGGCTGTGTGTGTGCAGAGCAGCTCTGTGCTGTTGTATTCAGGCTGTGTGTGTGCAGAGCAGCTCTGTGCTGTTGTAGTCAGGCTGTGTGTGTGCAGAGCAGCTCTGTGCTGTTGTATTCAGGCTGTGTGTACAGAGCAGCTCTGTGCTGTTGTACTCAGGCTGTGTGTGTGCAGAGCGGCTCTGTGCTGTTGTATTCAGGCTGTGTGTGTGCAGAGCAGCTCTGTGCTGTTGTACTGAGGCTGTGTGTGTGCAGAGCGGCTCTGTGCTGTTGTACTCAGGCTGTGTGTGTGCAGAGCAGCTCTGTGCTGTTGTACTGAGGCTGTGTGTGTGCAGAGCAGCTCTGTGCTGTTGTAGTGAGGCTGTGTGTGTGCAGAGCGGCTCTGTGCTGTTGTATTCAGGCTGTGTGTGTGCAGAGCAGCTCTGTGCTGTTGTAGTCAGGCTGTGTGTGTGCAGAGCAGCTCTGTGCTGTTGTATTCAGGCTGTGTGTGTGCAGAGCGGCTCTGTGCTGTTGTACTGAGGCTGTGTGTGTGCAGAGCAGCTCTGTGCTGTGAGGCTGTGTGCAGAGCAGCTCTGTGCTGTTGTATTCAGGCTGTGTGTGTGCAGAGCAGCTCTGTGCTGTTGTAGTCAGGCTGTGTGTGTGCAGAGCGGCTCTGCGCTGTTGTATTCAGGCTGTGTGTGTGCAGAGCGGCTCTGTGCTGTTGTACTGAGGCTGTGTGTGTGCAGAGCGGCTCTGTGCTGTTGTATTCAGGCTGTGTGTGTGCAGAGCAGCTCTGTGCTGTTGTAGTCAGGCTGTGTGTGTGCAGAGCGGCTCTGTGCTGTTGTATTCAGGCTGTGTGTGTGCACAGCAGCTCTGTGCTGTTGTAGTCAGGCTGTGTGTGTGCAGAGCAGCTCTGTGCTGTTGTATTCAGGCTGTGTGTGTGCAGAGCGGCTCTGTGCTGTTGTACTGAGGCTGTGTGTGTGCAGAGCAGCTCTGTGCTGTTGTACTGAGGCTGTGTGTAGAGCAGGCTGTGCTGTTGTACTGAGGCTGTGTGTGTGCAGAGCGGCTCTGTGCTGTTGTACTGAGGCTGTGTGTGTGCAGAGCAGCTCTGCGCTGTTGTAGTGAGGGTGTGTGCAGAGCAGCTCTGTGCTGTGTACTGAGGCTGTGTGTGTGCAGAGCGGCTCTGTGCTGTTGTAGTGAGGCTGTGTGTGTGCAGAGCAGCTCTGTGCTGTTGTATTCAGGCTGTGTGTGTGCAGAGCGGCTCTGTGCTGTTGTACTCAGGCTGTGTGTGCAGCGGCTCTGTGCTGTTGTATTCAGGCTGTGTGTGTGCTGTGTTGTACTCAGGCTGTGTGTGTGCAGAGCGGCTCTGTGCTGTTGTAGTGAGGCAGTGTGTGCAGAGCTGTGCTGTTGTACTGAGGCTGTGTGTGTGAGCAGCTCTGTGCTGTTGTACTGAGGCTGTGTGTGTGCAGAGCGGCTCTGTGCTGTTGTATTCAGGCTGTGTGTGTGCAGGGCAGCTCTGTGCTGTTGTACTGAGGCTGTGTGTGTGCAGAGCGGCTCTGTGCTGTTTGTGAGGCTGTGTGTGTGCAGCTGTTGTACTGAGGCTGTATGTGTGCAGAGCAGCTCTGTGCTGTTGTAGTCAGGCTGTGTGTGTGCAGAGCAGCTCTGTGCTGTTGTACTGAGGCTGTGTGTGTGCAGAGCAGCTCTTTGCTGTTGTACTGAGGCTGTGTGTGTGCAGAGCGGCTCTGTGCTGTTGTACTGAGGCTGTGTGTGTGCAGAGCAGCTCTGTGCTGTTGTACTGAGGCTGTGTGTGTGCAGAGCGGCTCTGTGCTGTTGTAGTCAGGCTGTGTGTGTGCAGAGCAGCTCTGTGCTGTTGTAGTGAGGCTGTGTGTGTGCAGAGCGGCTCTGTGCTGTTGTATTCAGGCGGTGTGTGTGCAGAGCGGCTCTGTGCTGTTGTAGTCAGGCTGTGTGTGTGCAGAGCAGCTCTGCGCTGTTGTATTCAGGCTGTGTGTGTGCAGAGCGGCTCTGTGCTGTTGTAGTGAGGCTGTGTGTGTGCAGAGCAGCTCTGTGCTGTTGTACTGAGGCTGTGTGTGTGCAGAGCGGCTCTGCGCTGTTGTATTCAGGCTGTGTGTGCAGAGCGGCTCTGTGCTGTTGTAGTCAGGCTGTGTGTGTGCAGAGCAGCTCTGTGCTGTTGTAGTGAGCAGCGGCTCTGTGCTGTTGTACTGAGGCTGTGTGTGTGCAGAGCGGCCTGTATTCACTGAAGCTGTGTGTGTGCAGAGCAGCTCTGTGCTGTTGTACTGAAGCTGTGTGTGCAGAGCAGCCTGTGCTGTTGTACTGAGGCTGTGTGTGTGCAGAGCGGCTCTGTGCTGTTGTAGTGAGGCTGTGTGTGTGCAGAGCAGCTCTGTGCTGTTGTAGTCAGGCTGTGTGTGTGCAGAGCAGCTCTGTGCTGTTGTACTGAGGCTGTGTGTGTGCAGAGCAGCTCTGTGCTGTTGTACTGAGGCTGTGTGTGTGCAGAGCAGCTCTGTGCTGTTGTACTGAGGCTGTGTGTGTGCAGAGCAGCTCTGTGCTGTTGTAGTGAGGCTGTGTGTGTGCAGAGCAGCTCTGTGCTGTTGTAGTCAGGCTGTGTGTGTGCACAGCAGCTCTGTGCTGTTGTAGTGAGGCTGTGTGTGTGCAGAGCAGCTCTGTGCTGTTGTACTCAGGCTGTGTGTGTGCAGAGCGGCTCTGTGCTGTTGT